>JAPXFY010000022.1:25710545-25713045 GCA_030674185.1 Monoplex corrugatus | reverse complement strand
TAACTTCAGGAACATGCCTATATCTGCTGTTGCAAGAGAGTATCAAACAGCCGCAATTTGTCGAAGTGTGATCATCTTCCGTCTCATTAGAGAAACACGAAAAAGTTATCTTACTTAAATTGTCATAAAAAGTTTGAAAGGTCATACTACTTCAAACAGTGAAATGATTCATCAAAAACAACATGACTTCGTAATTCGTCTTCTTGTTTCGAATTGAAGATCTAAGAGACCCCGTGTTTTCATGCACGTGATAAATATTATTTACATTAATCGGCTGGACTCTTGTCTTCAAGATCGGAGATCCAGAGCAAAGAAGATGAACATTTCTTTTCTTCTCAGCATGTAATACATTAATTACAGTTTGACGACGATCTTTTCGATGCATATGTAAGACCAAAGATATCTGAGAGGAGATATTTAGAAATAAAAAAGAGATGAGAAAGATTATCGTGAAAGATATACGCAATGCGGAAGATTTTCACTTGCAGATGTGTATAACTCTACACCTTTCACAGAAAGAAAAGTGCACTCATGTTGTTTCACTTTTGATCTTTTTTAAATCTTATTTTCCTTCTGCCTTTTTTGTTTTGTCTCTCTTGTTTTTCATTCAAGAAAAACAGAGAAAAATACTTCTGCATGTTTAGCACACAAAACAAAATTGCAAACAACTTTGGAACGATTAAGGGCTTAATTTAAGCTGGTATTACGTTTCCGAGTTTAGTACTGCCATAACAAGGAAAACGATCAGCGTCCTGATTTCAACATGACGCCAGGCTTATGCCTAATTCCGTGGCTGATTTATTAAGGATAATTTTAATTATGTTCCATCAGATAATGTGATCTTTTTATCTATGTTCCATCACATAATAATTATGCTCTTTTTATTTCTTTCTTTCTTTGGATATTCCATCCGAGACAGTTATCACAGGATTAAAGAAAATCAGTACGGCTGGTTTCATGTGATTACTGTTTATAATAGAGACAGTTATCACAGGATTAAAGACAATCAGTACGGCTGGTTTCATGTGATTACTGTTTATAATAGAGACAGTTATCACAGGATTAAAGAAAATCAGTACGGCTGTTTTCATGTGATTACTGTTTATAATAGAGACAGTTATCACAGGATTAAAGAAAATCAGTACGGCTGTTTTCATGTGATTACTGTTTATAATAGAGACAGTTATCACAGGATTAAAGACAATCAGTACGGCTGGTTTCATGTGATTACTGTTTATAATAGAGACAGTTATCACAGGATTAAAGAAAATCAGTACGACTGGTTTCATGTGATTACTGTTTATAATAGAGACAGTTATCACAGGATTAAAGAAAATCAGTACGGCTGGTTTCATGTGATTACTGTTTATAATAGAGACAGTTATCACAGGATTAAAGACAATCAGTACGGCTGGTTTCATGTGATTACTGTTTATAATAGAGACAGTTATCACAGGATTAAAGAAAATCAGTACGGCTGTTTTCATGTGATTACTGTTTATAATAGAGACAGTTATCACAGGATTAAAGAAAATCAGTACGGCTGGTTTCATGTGATTACTATTTATGGAGAGAAATGCAACAGACCGCTTTGCCAAGTAACAAAACACGGAAAGCACAGTTGTCTCCCTTGCAATGCTACGAAAAGAGAAAAACAAAAGCACTCGAGTCCTAAATACTTATATGAGCGCTCTCGGACGGTTACCCAGGCTGCTCCACAACCCCAGCATATTCTCATGTTCTCCCGCCACCTCCCCTCCCCCTCCATTTTTTTTCTTCTTCATCTTTTCATCGTTTCTGAAGCGTTGCCTTCCTCAGACTTCTCTTTCGTTTTGTATTTAAATCAGACGGTTCATTCTGTTGAATAACCGGTTTATGTTGTTTCCGTCTTTGTCCGTTTGTATTATCGAAAATCCACATAATTTCTTCCCTCCACTTCTCCCGTTTGCCTTCCTTGCAAGTTTTTGCTTCGTTTTGTATTTTATCAGACCCGACAGTCTTCGTATCTGTTCTTTTTCAATGTCTATTTTGTTTTTTGTCTCTCTGTCTATTCCTACCCTTACAAAGGAGACAACCTCGCGTTCCCCTCCTCTTGGGGCTATAACTGTATACCTGCATTTAGTTTACTTTAATTCATTTGATTTGACCATAGTTGCAATTTCACGTAACTTGGTGTCTAATTCATTTCGTTTGTGTTTGCTTTGTTTTATTCATTTATTCGTTTGGTGGTTTCAACATCCTTCTTTTATCTTTCAATTCTGAAAATAATCAGTAATTGCTTACATTTCTGGAGTGTAGTCCTCTTTCACTGTTATTACTGCTATGATTTCAGACAAATATTGCTATTACTATTTCTATCACTATTATTGCTGTTGTTGTTGTTTCGTCATTGTTGTTGTTGTTGTTGCTGCTGTTGCTGCTGCTGTTGTGTTGTTGTTGTTGTTGTTGTTGTTGTTAAGGGTGGACATGTATTTGCTTTGCATGAGTCAGCTTTTATCTT
>JAPXFY010000022.1:25693045-25705545 GCA_030674185.1 Monoplex corrugatus | reverse complement strand
CGAACCGAGAAGACTGGAAAGGAGAGACTGTTAGTATCCTTAATTTAACACGCCGATCTGTGATGACTATCTTTCGAAATGAGATGTGAACGAATGATCTTGTTCAGAGGGAAGAAGGAGAAAGGGACAGGGGACAAGAGAGAGAGAGAGAGAGAGAGAGAGAGAGAGAGAGAGAGAGAGACAGACAGACAGACAGACAGACAAACAGACAGACAGACAGACAGACAGACAGACAGAGTTGACATTATTTTATTGTTAATTAAAGCCACCGGCTCATACACGGCGGGGAAGGGAGAGGAAAAGACGAAGGTGAAGGTGCGACTGAACACATTTCCACAGACTATATCAATTTCTTACTTTTGTAGCATACAGGGGGGGGGATAGCAGCAACAACACGACCATTGTATGTTAAACATCACCATATATTATTATTATCTAATCGGGTTACTAGTTTCGGTTTTTCTTCGAGTTGTCAGGCACAAAAGCTCCACATAGCTATTCTTCTCGCAAGTTCTGTGTTAGGATCTTCACGCAAGATATTCAGGGTCAGAACAGAGTCATGCAGTATGTAATTAAATTAAGCATATGTTGTGTGTGATATTAGCATGAACGGGACAGAAAGAGAGTTAACGCTCTCTCGTCGGAATATAGGCGAGCAACTATTTTCTTTCTTTTCCTCAGTGTGTTTTTATCAAATTAGTACATGTGTACGAGCCTGTTTTACACACCCAGACACAAACACACAGAGAGAGACACACACAAACACACACACATACTCACACACACACACATACTCACACACACACACACACACACGCACGCACGCACATACTCACACACACACACACCGCACGCACGCGCACTCTCTCTCTCTCTCTCTCTCTCTCTCTCTCCCACGCACACGCACACAAATGCACGCACACACACATACACATGTGCGCGCACGTACACGCACACACATATATATATGTATATAGATAGATAGATAGATAGATAGATAGATATATGTGTGTGTGTGTACACATACATACACACACGCGTACGCACGTGCAGACGCACACACACACACACATACACAACACGCACACGCACGCGCGCACACACACACAACGCACACGCACGAACACACACGCACGCGCGTGCGCACGCACACATACACACACACACAACACAACACACACGCACGAACACACACGCACGTACACCATGCACAGACAGAAGACGAGACAGACAGAAGACAGTTTCATTAGGCTTTTAATATGTCTTACCACTGGGAGACCAGAAAGGGCTGGAAAGGGTTGGTACAGGATCAAGTCACTCGCACTGTCTGTTAATCTACATTGATGGTACGCTCCCTCCCTTCTCTCCCCCAATCTCTCTCTCCCAACCCCCATCCCCTCTCTGACGGGCACAGTAGTCACGCAGGTGAACGACGGACTTCCAATCAGAAGGGTCGGGGTTCGATCCACTTTAACACCTCCGCCAGGTGGATTAACGGTGGAGATTTTTTTCCGGATCTCCCAGGTCGCCATATGTGTGCAGACCTGCCAGTATCTAATTTCTATTCGTGTGTACACGCACGCAGAATATCAAATAAGCATGTGAAAGATCCTGTAAGTCATGTCAGTGGTTGGTTTATGGAAACAAAAACAACAACAACAACAACAAAACAGCATGCAAACAATAGCATGTTCGAAAAGTGATTTTAAGCTAATAACTTCTATCGGCCTTTACTGATATACAATATCAGCACTAGCACACTGGAATCGATGGAGGCCAAATTTATCGCATACACAAGGAAATGGCTTGGTGTCTCATCTGACCTCACTGACGCTGTGTCTTCCTGTAGCCAGGCAAACTTAACCCTTTGACTCCCGCACCCTATCCACCAACTGCAAAAAAATTAACACTTTGACTCCCTCACTCTACCCATCATCTCTCATGTAGTTGGTGGGTAGGGTAAGGGAATCAAAGGATAGGATGAGGGAGTCAAAGGGTTCAGGTTTTGCTTTGCTAGTATGGTTGACACTGCAGGATGCTGGTGGACAGGGTACGGGAGTCAAAGGGTTAAAGCTACCCCTAAAACCAATCGTCCAGGAGTGGGTAAAGTCAATATGCACATCTGTGTATTTGTGTTCTTACAGGACACTGATAATACCGACCACTATATCAAAACGAAATTGTTTTGTATGTATCCTAAGTTTTGTGCATTGGTTTCTTTTGCATTTGATGCTTGACAAAGTTAAAGACCAACTGGCCGAAAAGTTGCTCCTGTCATGGTGTAAGTTGAATACGCAGTCTCATTCTGTAGTCCGTGTGTTTCTGGTTAATCAGGAAACATCTTATGTTTGAATACATGCGTGATTTATGTATTCATTTTGATTTACTCAAGGCCTGTGTGTAAGTTGGAATACGCAGTTCATTCGTGTACTCATGTGTTTCGTAATAGGTAACATCTTATGATTGAATTACTGCGTGAATTAGATTTTTGATTTACTCAAGGCCTGTGTAAGTAATGTTGTAATCTCATTCGTGAATATTTGATTAAAAACGTATTATATGATATTAATGTTTCTTGATATTCTGTAATAATTATGTGCACCTCACGTATGGTATCAGTGTATGTTCTATATTTCTGTGTTTCTGTTTAAACGTTGATTTTTATCGATGTTAGTTGTTTTATTTTTCTTTGCATGTTGGGTGGTGTCCGTTAATTTGTTCTTTCTTTGTTTTTGCTGTTGTTTTTGTTGGCAGTATCCTGCTCGCTCTTCTCTCTCTCTCTCTCCTCTCTCTCTCTCTCTCTCTCTCTCTTCTCTCTCTCTCTCTCTCTCTCTCTCTCTCTCTTTCTCTGTTTGATATGGTTCTTATAATAAGAAATGGACTGCCGGGAGCTACGCTGATAAATAGATTGATAGCCCTAAGAGATGGAAAGTAGGGTTGTTTCCAACGCAATGGTAAGAACAAACAGAAAGACACAAAAACAAACGAACAAAATAGACCTTTTACTCGACAGAATAAACTGTCTAGTCTAAAACAACAACAAAAACGACGACAACGACAACAGCAACAACAACAAAACAAAAAAGAAATCTGCTAGAGTGATATGTCAGCATATATCTATGTCTTCCAAAGATCCTTATACTCCCAAAGCACGTGACGATCGTTTCGTTCTATACAGAATTCGTTGGTCCTGCTGCCTATGTGTTTTCCTGAAAGAGAGAGAGAGAGAGACAGAGAGAGAGAGAGAGTGTGTGTGTGTGTGTATGTGTGTGTGTGTGTGTGTGTGTGTGTGTGTGTGTGTGTGTGTGTGTGTGTGTGTGTGTATGTGTGTGTGTGTGTGTGTGTGTGTGTGTGTGTGTGTGTGTGTGTGTGTGTGTGTGTGTGTGTGTGTGTGTGTGTGTGCTTGCGTGTGTTGTTTCAGACCAGAAAATCAATTCTGTCGAGTAAAAGTTCTGTTTGTTTGCTTGTCTATGTCTGTCTGTCTGTCTGTGGTTAGTATTGCAAAGGGAGATAACCCTGGTTTCCCCTCTCTTGGGACCGGAAAAAGTACCTGTATTTACAGTAATTAGTATAAGTAGCTTTTATCTCTCCTCTCCTCCTCGTAACTGCGAATGAGTAGTATATGTCTTTTCTTGTGTTTTGTATGTTTGATTGTTTTTTTCCCTCCCCAATTCTTCGGTACGAAACATTTGGAAAATCCTCTACTGTATTTTTCCACCAAGTTTTGCTTATTATTTGTTCTCTTTTGTATCCGTCTGACAAAGCCCCGTCTTGTTTTGGTATATCAAATACGAGTTGTAATTCCGTTTTTGAGTGTTTCTGGTTTCTAATACTTCCAAGTTTTCTGCTAAATCTCAACACTTTAAATCAACATGTTAATAATAATAATAAAAAATGCTGTTATGTATCGTGTTACCGTGCATAGTTCCATCACTTTCTTTAGTCGGCGGTTTGGCCTTGGCCCGCAACAGACAGACTGACCAGTACAAAGATCGACCTGTGTGCAGCTAGTCTTAATGCTTCGGTCATTTTGGTGGTGTCTGTTCCACAGACCACGCTCTCCTCCCTCTCCCATTTCGAGACCTTGCCAGTGCATAGGAATTTGAAGAAGATTTAAGGATTCTGCCGGAACATCGATGGCAAATTTGGGTGGAGTGGATACGGCAGATGCACATCGGAAATAGCTGGCAGAATCGGCCAAGCCAAAACAGCATTCAAGAACATGACAAGCATTCTTACCAACAAATGCCTATCAATTAACATCAGAAAGAGAGTCCTTGAATGTTATAACTTATATAGAACCAATACGTTATAGGATGCGAGGCGTGGACATCAGCAAGCAAAGCCAGAGCAGGATCGAGGCAGCCGAGATGTGGTTTCTCAGAAGAATGTTGAGAGTTCCATGGACAGCAAAGAAAACAAACGAGACAGTCTTGATGGAGGCAGACACAAGTAGATCATCATAAGGAAGATTAGGAAAAAAACAGGCAACATTTATAGCCATTTTATGAGGAAGGGGGATTTGGAGCACCTGGTCACAACGGGAAAGCTGGAGGGAAAGAGAGCACCAGGTAGACCCAGGGAGAGAATGCTGGACGGACTTGCAGAGTGGCTGGGGATGAGAGGGTGGGGGAGATGCTGGGGACAACAGAGATAGAGATGGTTGGAAGTCCATGGTCGCCAACGCCATGCGGCAGGGCATCTGATGATGATGATGATGATGGATATGGAATGCCCAGGCGCAATGAATACCTCTTGAGCAAATTCAGTCTCCGAGGATCAGGAGTATTCGGTCATAGAGAGGGTGTCAGGGTCGCAGCCTACTTTTACCTTTTACCAACTCCCTGGTCTGCCTGAAAGTGAAAGAGTGAGACATGTGGTTAGGATGTCGCGATGATCCCGAGGGGGGGGGGGGGGGGGGGGGGGGGAGTACCAGGCAATTTGAACAGGAATGGATTGGTGGAAGGGGGCTTGATTCCAGAAGCACTGCTATCATGCTTGATCAGTTCGTTCGTTATTTCTTTTAACGTCTATTCACATATGTGCTTTTAGACGGAAAAAAAAAAAGGTGCGTAAGGAATGAATGAATCTATGTAATCATGAAGGCATTGTATCAATTAAGGTAACAATTAATGTAACATCAAACAAATTAACGAACAAAAGAAAAACAATCAGAACATTATATCAATCAGGCTTCATCGGATTTCTCGGGGCTGTGTGGGAGTTACAGGTATAAAACAATTGGGCTGAATCAAAGGAAACGACCTACAGAACTGTGCAGTAAACGTCTAGCAATGTGTAAATACAGAGTGAAATCAGTATGTTTCTGTTTTAAGTTTGTAAATGACGCAGGGAAATAAGGTTGCATTCGCTGACAACACAAAAGGTGATCAACTGTTATAAAATCACCACAGATACATTTGATGGTTTTACTAAATTTAGTTCGAAGTGAATTGAGAGTTAATCTGTAAGCTAAAGTTATCTCTTGTCTTGTAAAACCCTGGTAATTTACCGAGAAGGGGCGAAGGTCACATTGCGCTTTTACTTTGTTTTCTAATATACATTCATTTCATGTTCAGAGAGTGGTAAATCAAGTTTAGTACTGCCAGCCCTATTCATTGCTGCATTTTTTGCTATTCTGTCGACCCGATCGTTAAAAAGGATACCACAGTGTGATGGGATCCAACAAAAAGTAACCTGTGTATTATTTGTTATTAAACAATGAATTAGAAATTTTATCTCAAATATTAACGAACTATTTACTTTATGTTCGCAACATTTTAAGGATTGTAATGCAGATTTCGAATCTACACATAATAGGATACTAAACAAAGTTATGGGTAGATCTACTATATATTTCAGTGCCATTAGGATGGCAACTAATTCAGAAGCGAAGATTGAATGTCCCTGTCCTAAAGAGTAAGCCTTTTCTACTTTAAATTTAGGAATTAGAAAGCCAGCGCCTGCTTGACCATCATCTAGAACAGAGCCATCTGTAAAGATTTTTAAGTAATGTGAATATTTTTTGTGTAGATGTGACAGAACATCAATTGCTAACAAGTGTGGATTAATCTTTTGTCAGGTCAGTATCAGTGTAGTTCAGTCACAATGAAAAATACGATCTGATTGTTTGTAGAGAGCTTATATTTCATGAAATATGTTATATACCTGTTCCGAAATATTGTGATACCCGGACATCCTTGCATGTTTTTCAGTAGGTGTGCCAGAGGTAGCTTCGAATACCTCGTACATGAGGCTAGATTTACACAGATCGACTCTCGAGATAAACTTTGCTTTTTTGATACTGTTTGTAAGATTTACAGAAAAGAAACTGGTTATATAACCTGGAGCATGTCCATTTATTATTTCGTGCACTTCTATTCAATTATTTATGGGACAGACGAAGAGAGTGAGAGAGAGGGGGGCGGCGTTTCTATAATCGAAAAATACAGTATCATGTTTTCAAACACAAAATGCTCGACTTCAATGTGAAACTAACACAAAGAAAAACTACCGACTGAAAAGGTAATTTTTCGGTCTCTGACCGCCTCATATCGATAGTTGAATGTGCTATGGGCTCACGGGGAAGGCTTGGAGTACATTGTCGAACCTCATCCTCTGCACGGATGCATAAATGAGGTGTTGCTACAAACGTCCTGACCAAAAGCGCAGGTGACTGGATCTCCCGAACCTGACTACAGCCAGGATGTATTGTGAAAAGTGTAGATTACAGCCACGTCACGCATTTTCAATCTTAGACGGAACTCCATACCATTATGATTACCTCCCCCATCGCCATGTATCATCATAACACTGCAAAATAAAATTGTCAGACTCTGTTCCAATCAAATGCTTCAGAAGATAGGATAGACAACAACAACAACAACAACAACAACAAAATACAAATCAACTGGAAACATTCCATCTGACTGTTTTGTTTACAGTTTCCTCTAGTATTTCATCAGTTGTCGATTTTGAGGTAGAGCACATCTGAAAGCATAAGCAGTTTTTTAAAACCTCCCTAACAATTTATTCGTTTTTTTCCCCTGGCCTTCTCCTTCCAAGCCGGGTCATCTCGGTGCATAGCAGACAGTTTCCTTTTTGTGTAACGACGGCTGAAAAGCTTACATTAGAACAGACAACGATTTGCAACAGTTCAACCCGAAGCATCTGGAATTTAGTCTTTTTTTCACTCTAGAAGAACAAAACGATCTGCTGTCGCGGCAGTCAAGTGGGTAAACGTGGGATTGCAATCGGAAGATCTTCGGTTCGATCCGCCTAGACACGCCGACTAGTGGATAAAGGAAGATTTTGGTGATCTCCTGGGTAAACGTGTGGGCAAATACGCCGTGCCTAATCCTGCTTCGTGTGTATACGTATGCAAATTATAAAATATGCATGTTAAAGATCCTGCAAGTCTTGTCAGTGGCTGGCTTATGGAAACATGAAAACACCAAGGATGTATACCCACCGAAAACGAAGTGTATAATAGATTATGCTGCCACATACCATCTGCACAGTGCAGGCAAAGATCAACATGCATCCAAGAAAAATCAGAACGTTGATAACTTGTTTTAAAAGGAAAATTTCCTTCCAGCTACCTCCTACTCCTCAATGTACAGATTTGTTTAAAAGCTATCTATTCAGTTATTCATTTGGGTTACGATGGCTGGGAGTTCCCTAGAGCCCTAACACAGTTTTGGGGAACGGGGGAAGCAAACAAGGCCAACGACAACAACAACAATAAAATGTTTTTGAAAACTTACAGAAAGGAACGTCGAATATCTTTGCTTTAAAATCTTTTCTAAGCACTTCCTAATGCTGGCAAGATCTTTGCTTGCAATTCAAAGACGACCAAAGCATCTTTTTGGGAACAGCCAACAATTTTCAACAGTGTAATTCACAGCATCTACGGTTTAGTCTCCTATCGTTCTCGAAGAAAATACGGCAGATTTGAAGGAACGAAGAATTTTTTTTCCATTCTGAAATAAATAATGTCTTTTTTTTTTATCTTCTAATCGGAAACATACTTCTGAATGTAAACAATGTACCGTTTGCACAACGATGGCTGATGTGTTTGATCAAGAACGGCAACAGTTATCGACAGTTAGAAGAGGATGATCTGAGTTCTATCTAACATCATTCTCGGGAAAAAAAAAAAGAAGAAAGAAAGAAAGAAAGAAAGAAAGAAAGAAAGAAAGAAAGAAGGAAAGAAAGAAAGAAAGATTCATTTTGAGAATTAAAACTTCTTAACCTCTCAGACAAATATGAAGCTCGAATACAAAATGAGGCTTAAGATCCCGAATGTCAAATTTCAGAAGGGGGGTGTTCTGTTTTTTGTTTTCATTTTTGTTTGTTTGTTTGTTTTGTATTGTATTGTTTGGGTTTGTTTGTTTGTTTTTTTGTTTCTTGCATTTTGTCGTTTTGGTTTTGCTCTTTCTTACGGTGCAAACTATTTTTCAAATTTGGCTATCAAAGGCCGACTTACAGGAATTTACACAAGGCACCCCGCCGAACTGACGTTTTGAGAAAATGGTGTGAAGACATTTTCGAACTTCAGTTCTAAGGCTTCCCTCGTAATCATACACCAATTCAAATGATTTTTTTTTATCACAGGAAGTACCACACAGACTTTGAAGAAATTCAGAAGGGGACAATGCTACATAAGTAAAGGAAGTAATGAATTGTGGCACCCGCGAGTGTCCGGTCTACAATGCAATGTTTCCTCCATGACACAAATTGCCCACGAATTTCCAGGCTTTTGGACAGTGAATAAATTTGGGTTTCACGATGTTTTGGGAGGACCAAATTGAACACCACGGGGACAGTGCTATGGAAATAGTACAGATGACGAGCAGAATATGTCTCAGCAAGCACATACATATTCATACACACACACACACGCCCCCCCCCCCCCAAACACACACACATACGCACGCGCACGAACACAAACGCTCGCACGCACATGCACACACATGTCAGCACATAGCTTTTGAAAATGCACCCAAATTTCAAGTTCCATTAGTTCCTCAGAAAAAATTCATTCTTTGACTCGATCGATTAAATACCTCTCCTTTTTCTTCTCCCATAACTTCGTGTGGTTTTCCATTGGTTTTATTCTTGCTTTTATTGCTTTTATTCTTTCTCCCCATTAGTGGCCATGCGTGTGTGTGTGTGTGTGTGTGTGTGTGTTGTGTGTGTGTGTGTGTGTGTGTGTGTGTGTGTGTGTGTGTGTGTGTGTGTGCGTGCGTGCGTGTGTGCGTGTGTGTCTTTTCGGCGCTTGGATTTGATTTTGTCGAGATTTTGCGCTATATAAATATTGTAATTATTATGTATGCATGTGCGTACGTATGTATGTATGTATGTATACGCTTAGATTTATGTATGCATGTATGTATGCATGTACACGCTCATATGTATGTAGGTATGTATGCATGTATACGCTCAGCGCTTAGATTTGATTTTATCAAGATTTTGCGCTATATAAATAAAATATATTATTATTATTATTATAAGAGTCAATGGGGCATTGCACCAAAGAACGGTTCACCAGCTTCTTCCAGCTATGTCGGTTGTGCGCTACAGTTTGGGTCGCAGCAAACGGTTTCTTTGTTCATTCAGTACCGTAATGTTGCCAGTCCGTCATATTTTTTGTTTGTTTATTTATTTGTTCTTTTTTTTTTTTTATCTTCCCCTTTGTCTCCCTCCCTCAACAGTTCTTTGAAGGACTGATTTTAACGAATCCGTTGGACTTTGTTACATGGCCATGCCAACGTAGTGTAAAAGAACACTCTATATTGATAAGAACAGTGTGTGTTGTGTGTGTGTGTGTGTGTGTGTGTGTGTGTGTGTGTGTGTGTGTGTGTGTGTTTGTGTGTGTGTTTGTGTGTGTGTGTGTGTGTGTTTGTGTGTGTGTGTGTGTGTGTGTGTGTGTGTGTGTGTGTGTGTGTGTGTGTGTGTTTGTGTGTGTGTGTGTGTGTGTGTGTGTGTGTGTGTCTGCTTGTTTGTGTGTGTATTTGAGTGTGAGTGAGTGAATGAGTGTATGTGTGTGTTTGTGATTGGTGTGGTGTGGTGTGGTGTGGTGTGGTTTGGTGTGTTTTCACTGAGTGAGTTAGTGAGTGAGTGAGCGAATGAGTGTGTGTGTGTGTGTGTGTGTGTGTGTGTGTGTGTGTGTGTGTGTGTGTGTGTGTGTGTGCTTGCTTGTTTGTGTGTGTATTTGAGTGTGAGTGAGTGAGTGAGTGAGAGTGTATGTGTGTTTGTGATTGGGTGAGTGTATGTGTGTGCGTGCATGTGTGCGTGCATGCGTGTGTGTGTGTATGCATGCGCGTGCGTGAGTGTGTGTATGCGTGCGCGTGCGTGAGTGTGTGTGTGTATGTGTGTGTGTGTGTGTGTGTGTGTGTGTGTGTGTGTGTGTGTGTGTGTGTGTGTGTGTGTGTGTGTGTGTGTGTGTGTGTGTGTGTGTGTGTGTGTGTGTGATTTACAAAGGAACTTTTTGTTCACGTGCGAGTTACTCTCTCCGGGGAAAAGACGTCGCCTATTACGGTGCCGTCTTTTTCTTTTTCTGTTTTTTTTCTTCTTTTTTGAGTGTATTTGTGTATTTTTGAATATCCAAGAAAGTGAATATGATGACAGGATTTAGCCATGGGCAACTCCTTTGAAGCCATGAGATCATTTGCGTGCACTAAGTGCATTTTGCACACAAGCGATGTCGGGAGTGCGACTTGACTGCCATGAATTTTGAGTAATACTTGAGTAGCACATCTTCAGCTTACCACTTAACGAAACATCAGAGAAATGAGGTGTTCTCTTGTTTCTGTGCTATTTTAGCGGGTTTTTTTAAAATTTTATTTCGCTTGACAGTGACTAGTTGGCCGAAAATTTCCGTCCGTTCTGTTTCGTTTTAAGTAAACAGCGTTCTCATTTCATTTTTTGTTTTTTAATGTTTTGGGGTTTATAATTCCAACACCTGTATGGCATCCAGGATGAGTTTCAGGCCATTCTACTGTCCTTCGCCCAAGTGTTCCTGGGTCTTCCTCTCTTTGCGTCTTCCTGCCAGAATCCAGTGAAGGACAGTTCGGTTCATGTTCTGCTGCTTTCTTCGGATGACACGTTCAAATACATCCCATCATGTTTTTATGATGATGATATCCACACTCTCTTGACTGCATCAAGCGAGTCGCTGTTGGGGTTAAGATGGTTAGCCATACTTGTATTGGGGCTGATTTTAAGGAGTCATATACCAATCCTCAGGACAAATACTGTCTGAACTATATTGCACTGCCAACAAAAGATGTCCATTTCGGTAATTTCTTTCCGATAATATTACATAATGACAATTTTGCGAACAAAAACGTGGTTCGATTTACAACTATAATTTTGTTCGCTACCTTATTTTTTCCCTTGGTTTTGAATACAATCAATTCAATAGTTCAGAGAAAACTGAACGTCTTTTACAGAGAGTAGAGACAGAGGAGTGATGAAAACAAGGTGCAAGGAACATGGAGGTCCAGTGTTAGAGGGGAGGGTGGTGGCGGCGGAGGTGGCAGAGAAAGAAAGAAAAAAAGTAAGCAGGCAAAAAAAAAAAAAAAAAAACAACATTGCGAGCAATTTCACACGGTCCATTGTTGCGGTTGGTTTCATTGCCCGGGTTCGAGTATTTTTGACCGACAGATTTCTGCCACGTCCATGCTCCCCGATGATGCGCACAGTCATCGAAACGTCTTCAAAGGTTAATCAAGCACACACAAAACAAATCTTCAAAACATGTTCATATATGTATACATACATACATACATACATACATACATACATACAAACATACATACATACATACATACATGCATACATACATACATACATACATACATACATGCATACTGCATGCATGCATGCATATATATATATATATATATATATATATATATATATATATATGTGTGTGTGTGTGTGCGTGCGCGCGCGCGCGTCTGCGCATAGACAGATAGAGAGAGAGAGAGAGACAGACAGACAGACAAACAGAGAGACAGACAGATAGATAGATAGATACATAGATAATATATATATATATATATATATATATATATATGTGTGTGTGTGTGTGTGTGTGTGTGTGTGTGTGTGTGTGTGTGTGTGTGTGTGTGTGTGTGCAGAACGAGTTAGAATCTCATAGTCATACAGTCCAGTTTATGCAAAGAAGCAGATTCCAACGTATTTTGTCCTGGGGAAAATTAGGTTTTCAGTCTATTCTAAAGAGATATCAAATTTTCCTGTATTCATTGTTTTTACTATCCCCTCCCCCCCAATACACACACACACACACACACACACACACACACACACACACACACACACACACACACACACACACACACACACACACATTTGGCGATGAATGTGGCCGGGTTTTTTGTCGGGTTTTTTTTTTTTTCAGTTCCCGTCAGTTGGCATTTAATTAAGTATTTTAAACATGGTAAACGGAGACAAGAATAAAAAGTGCTAGA
>JAPXFY010000022.1:25668045-25688045 GCA_030674185.1 Monoplex corrugatus | reverse complement strand
ACAAACATTAATCCGTATGTTAATCCGTATACTCACTTCGGATCTGAACTTCAATAGAAAATAAATCGAATGCTTCATGTTTCTACATCGTAGTGAAGGGATTTGTGCGTGTGCGTGTGCGTGTCGCGCGCGCGCGCGCGCGCGCGGTGTGTGTGTGTTGTATGCGCGCGCGCGCGCGTGAGTGTTTGCTTTCTGTTTACTGTTTTTAATACTATAGGCAGCAACGAAAACTTTCGCTGAGTAAGTGATCGTTCTCTTAATACCTCACAACGACTTGTGTAATAAACGACTGTTCTCTATTCTGAACTCTGCATGAAGCTAACAAAACCTTGAACCTATCTGGCGCTCACGTGTCTGTGATGTGCTTCGGGCTCTTGTGAGATAAGGCGCTGTGCGAGGAGTCATCAGCATCGCTGTTATCTCCATGCATCCACTTCTTTGTACTGTGGTCCAAGGCCAATGGACAGGAAATGTTGCAGTTTCTGTCTGTCAGCTTACGTGTGTCTGTCGGATTTTCTCTTTGTCAATTAGTCTTCCCATTCTTTTCTTTTCCTCTTGTACTCGTACACCCCAACCCACTCTCTCTGTCTCCTCATCCTTTCCTTCTCTAAGCCTCCTCTCTCCTCTCTCTCCCTCTCTCTCTCTCTCACCACTTTAATACTCAAAAATCCTTCAAACAAACAAAAACCAACAACCAAAAACCCTCATAACCATTTGTCTTAACATACTAAACTAAGATTCTCCATTTTCTGATAATCCGTCAAGAAGCAAAGATGTTTTCTATCTGTCCCAATTTGATCAAAATGTAAAGTATTTTAGCCAATCATACCCCTGCCTGATTGTGTCAAGTCCCATCCGTGGCTCTCTCCCTCACATAACACATGCATACACAAAAGTGTACATACACAAGTGTGTGTATGTGTGCGTGCGTGCGTGCGCGCGTGTGTGTGTGTGTGAGAGAGAGAGAGAGAGAGAGAGAGAGAGAGAGAGAGAGAGATTGTGGTGTGTGTGTGTGTGTGTTTTCGATCGTTATCTTTTAACGTCTCTTCACATATGTGCTTTTAGACGAATGCGTGTGTGCGCGTGTGCGTGCGTGCGTGCGTGCGTGTGTGTGTACATACATGCATATATATGTGTGCATGCATGTGTGAGTATGACTCTGTGTGTGTGTGTGTGTGCGCGCGTGCGTGCGCGCGCGTCCCTTTGCATTTGTCTGTGTCCGCGCTCGCGCGCGTGTGTGTTCTCTTTGTTGTCCATGATTGTTTTCATAATTGTTACACACCACGCGCATGCGCGCCCAGAGAGAGACAGACAGACAGACAGACAGACAGACAGAGACAGAGACTGAGACAGAGACAGAGACAGAGAGACAGAGAGAGAGAGAGACAGAGAATTCTGATACTCAGCAATCAATCACACAAACAAACAAAACAATGATAACGGCAACAAAACCCACAACCTTTTACATGACCACATTAAAATAAATGTTCTCTTCCCATGTAGTTTAGGAAGCGTCCACATTCTTCCGTAAATAAGAAAAGAAGCAGACGTCTGTTTAAACTTGTTGCGTCGGTAAACTGTCCCCAGCTGACCCAAATAACAGTGTTATAGCCAATCACAGCCCTGCATGATTGTGGCAAACCGCTCCGGACTATAGAACCGAAATAAGAATTCGATTGGACGGTCCACGCAGTCGAGTTTTATCTATCTAAGGAATTCATCATTGTGGATATTGCTCAAATCTCCAGACCAACGCTGCTGGTGCCTGCATTCCTCGGGCCTGGTTGACGTCAAGTTATGTTATGTAAGTAAGCATCGAGTGCAGCATGGTCACACAGTCTCAATCTAGAATGCAACTCCATTGCATCGTCATTATCCTCCTCAGCGTCATCATCTTCATAACATAATAAACAACTGTCCCAGATACTGTGACCATTCATGTGGCGTAGAAAAAAAACAAGAACAGGACAGAACAAGATCTAAATCTTAAGATATTTTAATATTCCTTTTCTGCTACGTACGTGCCACTGCGTAATGGATGTCTGTCTATAATTAAAAAGAGAGACAGACAGATACACAGACAGACAGAAAGAGGCAGAGAGCGGACAGAAAAAGAAGGTGGGAGAGACCAACTGAAGTGAAATTAAATTAAACTCCAGTTTTCAACGATGTAGGAAGAGAGAGAGAGAGAGAGAGAGAGAGAGAGAGAGAGAGAGAGAGAGAGAGAGAGAGAGAGACAAAAAGAGAGAGAGACACAGAGAGAGGTGACTGCGTGCGTGCACGCGAGGGATGAAGAGAGAGACAAAGGCGAGAGAGGAGAGAGAGAGAGAGAGAGAGAGAGAGAGAGACAGACAGAGACAAGACAGACATAGACACAGAGCGAGACATAATCAAAGGATATAACTCTTGAGAATTATCTCCCATGTTGTATAGAACTTCTCAAATCTAACACAGTTTGCGCTACCCATTCAGCTAGCATAGAAGCAGATACAACGAGGGAAAACAAGAACAAGAATAGGAGCAAGAAAAAGTTTTATCTACAAGGATGTTAAATAGGCAGCTGTTTTTTCCCCCACATCTAGATCTCGCCCAAAGAGGGTCTACATTAAACATAAATCATATAGAAATCCATATGAATCTTTCAACAATGCAAACATTAAATACTAGTTCAAAGAAACAGACTTTCAGCTTTTCTACTGAGTAGTTTATCAGATTGAAATATGTTAGCGATTTGTCTAAGAGTTAGATCACCGAAAAGCTAATTAATTCGTGAGATGTATCATATGTCTACTCTTAAATATCGCAAAAACTGAGACATTCTCTCATGGTCACTGGTAGTGTCCTTTACCTTCTGAACACATGAAGCTGGACTGAAAGAGATACGTTATCTGGGCCATGTCCATTCTTGGCAGATGTGACAGAGATTGCCACTCAAGAATCGGCCTGCACAGCCACAGCAGAAAGTGCACGTCATGACCACAACGCCTCCTGGTGCAGACTATCATCTCCTGAGATGTAAAGAGGCCGACGACGACGACGACGACGACGTCCATTCTTTCTTTTGTATAGAAATATTCATTTGATATACTGAAGTCTAAGGTTTAATGCTATGATACCTGATTCATTATAGTTTGAGCTTTACGCACCAGTGGTTTTTAAGAGAATAAACTCTGAAGCTCCTTTATGATGAATGATAAAGGGTTTGAGAACGTTAACGACCCGTTGAATCCCAAAAGGGTAGTTATAACCTCAATCAACGATATGTGCTTGTGTGTGTGTGTGAGAGAGAGAGAGAGAGAGGGGGGGAGGGAAGGAGGGAGAGGGAGAGAGAGGGAGGGGGACAGGCAACCAGGCAGACAGGCAAGACCACAGAAAGGGACATGTGATGGATTACGCCACAAAATGGCGACTTTATCCCTCCTGATGCGGACAGACCGTTTCGCATTCCACTCGGGAGAAATTCCGTAAATTCCGTTGTAGGGGGAAAACCGATTCCTTCTAGTTCAACTCACTATGTCCCAGTCCGTTCCAATCAAATCCGAAATGGCGGGCTGGCTGGCTTTTTATTGAGCCGTGGACTCAAGATCCTGCGTCTGGCTCAATCCCCATCCCTCGGCATAAAGCTGGCTTCTGCGCTGCCCATCTTAATTTGATGCTCAAATCATTTTGGTGGTATCCGAGTTTCACAGGCTGCCATCCCCTCCCCTCCCCCTCCCCTCCCCACCCCACCCTTTCAGTTTTAGACATGCTTAGGGTTTCACGCAGGATCAAGGAGTTTTGCTAAGTAACCGCTGTCAGATTTTGCGTGGACCGCGTATGAACTTGTCCGGATGCAGTGAATCCCCTTTTGAACAAAAATCCACAGTCCAAACTCCGATTAACCGTTTTTGATCAAGCAAAAAGGCAAACAAATATTTTGGACAGTAACGTTTTGATAGTAAAAATCACTTTCACATTCACTTTGTGAAGGCCGATTTGCAACAGAGAGAGGTAAAATCATTATTAAATTTTTCTTGTAACAAAACAGGTGGTGTGTGTCTGAGTTGTGTGTGTGTGTGTGTGTATGTGTGTGTGTGTGTGTGTGGGGTGCGCGTGCGCGTGTGCGTGTACGTGTGTGTGTATATATATATATATATATATATATATTTGTGTGTGTGTGTGTGTGTGTGTGTGTGTGTGTGTGTGTGTGTGTGTGTGTGTGTGTGTGTGTGTGTGTGTGTGTAATATGTGTTTGTGTACGAATAAAGCGGACCATAGAATATAACTCAATATATTGTTCGACCGAAAATAGAGCTAGTGAATAGGTAAATGTAAAACATTTCATGGTTAACCTACATGGTCTCCAGAAACTTTCAATGTTCTTGGGTGTTCATCAAGGATCTTTAACATCATCATCTTAATCAACGTTATTTTTGTTGCTATCATTCTGATCATCATCTTCGTCACTGTCGTCATCAGCATCGGCATCAGCAGCAGCATCATGATCATCATCTTCTTTTTCTTCTTCCTCATTAATATTACTACCATCATCATCATCATCATCATCATCATCATTATCACGTTTGGTAACATATACATCGCATCATAGGGTGTGAGCCATGTATTGTTGTATTTGTCTTTCTTCTTTGTCCCAACAGATGTACAATATTACGGTAAGTTCGGGTTCATCTCTCTGGAAAGAGGGCATCGTCGCAGCGCAGTGCCATTTCCTCTCCCACCCCACCCCCACCCCCACCCCCGTCTTTTTTTCTTCTTCTTTTTTTTTTTTTTTTTTTTTTTCATATGCTTATATTTGTTCATTTTATGAAACTAACTTTCACAGAATTCTGCTGGGGACGACTTCTTTGTTGCGATGAGATCTCGTTTATTATATCCGAAGTACCTAGACAACCTCTCGAGATCTAACCGAGAGAAATACAAGTGTTTTCAAATGTGAAAAAGAAAGAAAGAAAATGTCTCGAATAAGTGATTCGACAAGAAAAAGAAACACCAACAGAAAAGAAAGAAAGGAGGAGAAATATAAAAGTTCGCGACTGAAAGGAACAAAGGAAAGCACGGTTACACTATGAAACTAACAACAGATATAACTTCCAAAATCTTGTTCTACCTGGCCACAGAAATTAGGAACAGATTTTCCATGGAAGAAATACTTACGAAAGTAAATGAAATGCAAGACGTTTTAACTGACAACAGATACGTACTGTCCACAGAATTATCGGGACTAATGTCATATTAGAAGAATTTTTAAACGACTGCTGCTCTGATATTTGTTTAGAAACGAAAGCCAGCGTTGATACAATACTTTTTTGAAATGTTTACAGATGGTACGAAACGATCATGTGGAAGGATAGGAGAATTCTTTTTATCATGATGTATCACCTGTGCAAATATTAATAATCACTGAAAACATGGTACTATTTGATGCTGACGAAAATATGCAGAGAGATTTGGTATTCGATTTAATTGTCTTTCCTGAAAAACTGCACATGTATGAGTGCAAAACTGAACAGATTCTACCCAACAAAAAATCTTTTAAAAGATATCCGGCCTCAAATATCACATGGAATAATACAATGTAAAATTGAAAGGAGTTTGCACAGCTTTAAAATGATATGACTGCCATATTCATATTTAATAAGATCCAAAACCTGCCACTGATCATTCAATTTACAATTTATGATACACATAACAATGTTCACAACAAACTTTACTGGCCAATTCGACTTCTTAACAATGTACCCGTGTATACCGACGAAAGATGTTCCATGTTAGGTGATTCTTTTACTGTTTATTATGTTTGATATTGGCTTTTTTGTTGCGGTATGATTGCAATGCGCTTTGCTGTTTGTTTTACATACCTAAAAATAAATAAACAATGAAAAACGCTTGAAAAAAAAAACATTTCAACTGCAGTATCATCGACTGTCAGGATGTCAGATGATCATGCTGGTAATGAACCACTCCATGAGGTGCAATGGCTGATACATGGGTAAACCATACGAAGTCTCAAAAATAAGGAAAGACAGAAAAACAGAAGGAAAGAAAGAAATATAAAAGTTCTGGATTGAATGCAACAAAGAAACATACAAAGAAAAATGTATATGTTCTCGATTAAATGAAATAAACAAAGTAAAAAAGGGGAAAAAAATTGACAAAAAGACAGACAGGGAGAGAAAAACAATCAGAAACTAAAACGTAAAAGTTACAACAAATTAAAAGTTATTGAACAACTGAAAAAAAAACAAAGAAGAAGAAGAAAAAGAGGAGGAGGAGGAAGAGGAAGAAGAAAGAAAGAAAGAAAGAGAGAGAAGTGAAAAAAGAAAGATATACAACAGTTTTCAAAGATTACAAAATGTTTTTAAATGCATACTGATGAATATTATTATTAGGCAAAACACTGAAATACAAAACACTATAACCTCACGCAAATATTCAAACTAATCAAAGTGCACAATTAAAAACCAGCCAGGCAATCAATCTTTAACCTAAACACACACACACACACACACACACACACACACACACACACACACACACACACACACACACACACACACACACACACACACACAAAATATTTATATATATATACATATACATATATACACGTACGTACAGACAGACATACATACACGCCCGCGCGAAAAAACAGCTTAAATAAAGAAATAACTGGCAATAGTTCCATCAAGCAAAAATATTCTACATAAAAATCAAATGAACGAATAATAACAAGAACGAGAGCAACCGCATGATAACAACAACAATAACAATAATGAAAATGATGATAATGATAATAACAACAACAATAATAATAATAACAATAACAATATGATAACAATGATGATGATGATAATCTCATCATCACCATCATATTCAGAATCATAATAATAACATATTTATTAATATTAATATTATCATCATCATCATCATCATCATTATTATTATTATATCATCATCATCATCATCATTATCATCACACTCATCACACTCTTTCTCCACAGACAAGGTACGAAAACGACGACATACTTGCCCAAACCCTCCAGCATTGACAGGAGAAAACTTCACAAACATCTAGAAACAGTTTTTTCAGGCGGGTAGACTGCTGCTACCCACAAATATACAAACGCACACACGCCTACGTCGACATTTTACGCATGAGCGTCATTGCAGAGCGAAACACAGAGGACAGGAACCGCTGCGTGCAAGCAACGAGCGGACAGCACGCAGCTTGCGGGGGTCTGGAAGGTGTTTTTCAAAGGGAAAAGAACGGTACTATGCCTGATGCGTGTTTTAACTGGTTTTTGCCATTAAATCGTTACGAATGTAAGCACTCGGTCTTAAATTCGAATAACTCGACCAACGAGTATACTCGAAACTCGGTGGGCTTGCAGAACCGTTACTAGTTGTGACCGACGCAAGTCTGGTTGGCTTGGCCACGTAACCCACCATGACACACTGTCCTTCAGGGTATCCCAGAAGTAGTTTATTTGATGGGTCGACAAAGGAATAGCTGTGTTACTGAATATTGAAGACTGGACAAACTTTGCAGCTGCCACATCTATGAAGATAAAGGGCCATACATGCTGCTGAATCTCATCTACCTTTCTAAGAATCACTTCCTCTACGACAGGCGCGGTAGGAAAGTGGGCATGCCGTCTCTTTTTCTCTTGAAAGGTCTGGGGTTCGATCCTGCATAGATCTCTCTCGCCAAGCGGGTAAAAGATGGAGATTTTTTCAATCTTGACGATCAAGATCTGTACAAAGGTGTTAATGCATAAAACGCCTTCAGGTGGTGATCTGTACAAAGGTGTTAATGCATAAAACGCCTTCAGGCGGTGATCTGTACAAAGGTGTTAATGCATAAAACGCCTTCAGGCGGTGATCTGTGCAAAGGTGTTAATGCATAAAACGCCTTCAGGCGGTGATCTGTACAAAGGTGTTAAATGGCATTTAAAAACCGCCTTCAGGCGTGGATCTGTCAGGTGTAGCAAAACTGCTGCGTATGCCACCACGAATATACACACGCACAATACCAAATGCGCACGCTAACGTTCTATAGACCCACGTCACTGTCCTGTGGCTTATGTAAACATTGAAACATTCAGCTCTACACGCCCACAAAATACTGTACAGCAACATAGTGTCTCCACAGTGTAGGAAAATCAAGTCCATACACGCATCCGAGAAAAATGTGAACGCTATAAATATGTATCTCTTTCCTTGACATGATAAGTTGAGGAGATGACAGTGAGTTACCATGCATGGGGATCTGTGACAAAATCCTTTGTTTTGTTTTTTGTTTGTCTTTCTTTCTGTCTGACAATTTGTTTGTTTGTTTGTTTGTTTTAATGCATTTAGTTTCTACAATAGTTACACACATGTGCAAACGCCAGCATGACTATAAAAAGCGATGAAATATGTCGGATATGGAGAGTAGATCTTCAATTCCAATTTCCGTAGGTATGGCTATAGCTCACACAGGAGGAAAAAGAGGACCAAAGCCACTGTCTTATTGTTGACAATGTCTAGGAGAGACTAGCTGGAACCTCTGGAGAAAGTCCTATAAAGTATACCATGACATATTTGGCACGCTCAGATCTCTAAAAGTCCAGTTTGGTGACGAGATGCATTTCATTGGGTCCACCTTCAACAGGCGGGATAGTAGAGTGGTAAGAACACGAGTCTTCCAACTGGCAAGTCTGGCTTCGAGCTTGCTTGGATACTACCTGATGGGTAAAGAGTGGAGATTTTTTTTCCAATCTTCCATATCAAGTGCAGACTTGAAAGCGTCTAAATCCCTGTCGTGGTATCTGCACGCTGTACGTCAAACATGCACGTTAAAAGACCCTTTGACTGTGTGAGGGATGTCAGTGTTTGGCGGCTCAGAAAAACACGGAATTATACAGCATGCATTACCCCCAAAATGGAGTATGTGTACCTTACTGGCGGAGTTTTAAAAAAAAGAACATGTAAAAACACACTCATATAAAAAAAACAACAACATCAAAATCCTGTCCCTGCGGTCAAGCGGACAAGACAGCTGAATACAGACTGCAGCGGTGTCGCCTCAATCAAGTTGAGTGACAGGACACATGGCGGACTACAATTTCTCTGGCCACCAAGCTCCACAGAAAATCACAGGACCTGGAAAAAAATCGACCATATCCATAGCTAGATGTGGCCTGATCATGTTCACGACGAAGGGAGGAAGAAGAAAATTACATCTACCTTAATGACTAGATTTTTAGAAGGATTTATGTACAGGCTTATTGTAATACTTTTGGCTTGATTAATTTTGACTTTTCAGTCACTTGTTGAAGTCTGTATAGCACATACCACGGGATCAACCGATCATTGTAACGCTATTTTATGCACACTGAAATAAACTAAACTGAAACTAAAGTCAGTTATAAGACATCAGTGACCAAAACCTGTGAGACTATTTTCTCTATGATGGATATGCCACGAGTCATTCCTGCATGGCAACATGCGTACTGTGCATCAGAGTTGGAAACCAACTGAACACAGGAAGAGCCTTCATGGGTGCGGTGTAAATACAGATTCTCATGGTAAAAAACAACTTTAAGCCTGGCTACAGAAACCAACAATCTTTAAGCCTGGCTACAGAAACCAACAATCTTTAAGCCTGGCTACAGAAACCAACAATCTTTAAGCCTGGCTACAGAAACCAACAATCTTTAAGCCTGGCTACAAAACCAACAATCTTTAAGCCTGGCTACAAAAACCAACAATCTTTAAGCCTGGCCACAGAAACCAACAATCTTTAAGCCTGGCCACAGAAACCAACAATCTTTAAGCCTGGCTACAAAAACCAACAATCTTTAAGCCTGGCTACAAAAACCAACAATCTTTAAGCCTGGCTACAGAAACCAACAATCTTTAAGCCTGGCTACAGAAACCAACAATCTTTAAGCCTGGCTACAGAAACCAACAATCTTTAAGCCTGGCTACAGAAACCAACAATCTTTAAGCCTGGCTACAGAAACCAACAATCTTTAAGCCTGGCTACAGAAACCAACAATCTTTAAGCCTGGCTACAGAAACCAACAATCTTTAAGCCTGGCTACAAAAACCAACAATCTTTAAGCCTGGCTACAGAAACCAACAATCTTTAAGCCTGGCTACAGAAACCAACAATCTTTAAGCCTGGCTACAGAAACCAACAAACTTTAAGCCTGGCTACAGAAACCAACAAACTTTAAGCCTGGCTACAGAAACCAACAATCTTTAAGCCTGGCTACAGAAACCAACAATCTTTAAGCCTGGCTACAGAAACCAACAATCTTTAAGCCTGGCCACAGAAACCAACAACTCCAAAAGAAAGCTCGAGATGATTTAGAAATCATGTACAGGGATCCATTTTTAACAGAGGTTGGATACAAACTGCCAATGACTACTCTTAACTGCAATGTGTAATACCAATTCTGGACTTGCCTGGTTTGGTTCAGTTAAATTCTTATTGCTTACAACCCAGCTGACCACTACAGCCATATCAGGACTAACACCACATTACAAACAAATCCACATTTAATTGAAAAAACAACAACAGTTAAAAACAACCACACGATTATCCTTCCATCCTTCTAAGTCTATATGCTTTAAAAAATCTTATCATCTTATAAGATGAAATCTATTGATTTCTTGTGAAACCTTTAAAAATTGCATCCGAAGGAACATCTCCAAAGAGGTTCTTTAAGGAATCTGGTTGATACTACTTATGTCTCACATCGTGACAATCCATGCATTCAATTAGAAAGTGTTTAATGCTGAGCGACTCGCCACTGTTTACACATGTGAGCGATCAACACACAAACCAAGCACACCCGTGACAGTGACGAAATCTCGAATTTTTTGACAAGACAGTTGTATTAAGTTTCCCTAAAAGTTTTAATTTGCAATTGACGTCAAGTCTCTTTCAATCATTTTGCAGCCTGTGATTCCATCTGAATATTTCAATATATGTAATCATATTTAAAGAGTTTCATTGATGGTGCGTTTTTCTGCTGATCATTTCTAAGCAGCATAACTTTTATGTTAAACTGACAATAAATGTTTTTTATCATGAAGGTCACAATGCTTCCATGCTTCCACTGGTCAGTGAGGCAAAGTGTCAAGAATTTCACCATTACTCCTGGTCATCTTTTTCAGGACGGATTCACTCTTCTCCCTCAATGCATTACTTTTCCCCAGTCCTGAACAATACAAGTTTATGATTACCAGCTGCATGGACTGTAAACTATATAGCAGTTTAGAATTTTGCAAAAGCAAAACAAAACTACGGTGGCATGTGACGTGTGATAACAAGGAAGTTCGACAACCGTCAAAACATGCGCTGTAGGACTTTTGTATATTGAAGAGATTATACTGAAAGTGCCGTTACACAACGACAAAATCATTCACTTGACCCTGCGGCTGGATCCTCAGTGATACGGAATTCCGTCAGGGACTGGAGTGACACAAACCTATGAATCAACAGCGGCTAGGAAGACTTTACCAGCGAAAGCGTCCTTGGCCAGTTAATGACACAATCACATAAGGAGTCGCGTCTTCTGTCACGCAAGCATCACCCAGACACAGACAGCGTACGTCGAGAACAGTCTCAATGCCAAGACAACACACACAACTCTCTCTCTCTCTCTCTCTCTCTCTCTCTCTCTCTCTCTCTCTCTCTCTCTCTCTCTCTCTCTCTCTCTCTCTCTCTCTCTCTCTCTCTCTAACTCGAAAGGTTTCACCGATATAAATGCTGTTCTCTGCTGTGTTAGATATTGGTTGAAACTATCTCAAATGAATAATCACGGACTGTAATTTAAAGCTGATATAAACAATATGAAGACAATGTATGAAAGAGGTAGTAAAAGTGATTGGGCAACAAAATCTTGTAACATATGAAAAATGGTTTTTCTTTTGTTATGGAAAATCAATAGCGTCTGATTTTTTTTTTACAAAACTATTTAAACAGATATTTACTGATTTCGCAGATTAGATAAAAAAAAATCATATTTTCTAATACATTTTATGAGTTTAACAGTCCTGTGGTCAGGACACTGATTTTCCAATGGGAAAGTCTGGGTTCGAACCTACTAGGGTAGTGCCTGGTGGAGATTCTTCCCTTCTTCCATGTCAACATATGCGTAGACCTGCGAGTGCCTGGACTCCGTTTGTGTGTAAGGCACCTAGAACATCATAAGGTACGTAGAAATCAAACACACACGTTAAAAATCTTGCCAGCCATGTCAGGGTTCCGAAGTTTATGGAAACGCTTAACTACCCAGTATGCACTCTCCTGAAAACAGAGTATGGCTGCCTTACTGGCGGAATAAAGCAAACAAAAACAGCCACACACGGAACACCTACGCTTATAATCATTCGAGTGCCACGTAGGAGTTACATCTCACGAAAAAACAAACAAACAAACAAACAAACCTGTACCATTCTGATAGGATTCATGAAATTCCAGCTCCGCTTGCTTTTTTCTTACAGCTGCTAGAAGCAGTTCCTGAAGCTGCACGAAGATGAATCTTGATCCGTATGAGAACAAGAACTGAATAAGAAACATCCAATGAAGTTGGACGGGATTGAAAGCATCAGTGCTCTACCACTCTCCCAACAATCACCTCCCAGCTTCCGGCGCCACAGGTAGCCATTTCACCAAGCAAAGATGGGTTGCCCATGTATCCTGTACTCTTGTGCGGAGAGCTTATACAAGGATACCGTGACCAGTGAAACCTCAAAAGCAGTACAAGATTATTTAAAGGCCAACCTCATGAGCTGTGGCGTGAACACCACCAACGTAAAAAACACAGTCCGTAACAGAGTACAACAGTGCACACAGGGCATTATCACATTTGAACAGAGCAGAACAGTTGCTATTCAACAGAAGAGGGACCGGCGGAAGCAAAACCCAAGGCCGCGGGACTTTACCTATCCAGTATCTACAGAAGAACATGTACATGTACTTCCAAGATCGGTCTGCTATCCCATATGAAGACAAATACCAGGCAATAAAAGGCCAGCATGCCTACCCATCCGTCGAATAGAAGGGTGAGTCCATCATCATCATCACATCATCATCATCATCATCATCATCACACACCACCACCACCACCACCACCACCATCATCATCATCATCATCCACCATCATCATCATCATCACCATCATCATCATCATCAACAACAACAACAACAACAACAATAACATCATCAACAACAACAGCAACAACTCACTCGTCTGATGCCTGAGATAGGATAGACACGAAACAGTTTCCTCGGATACTTATTTGAACAGAGATGTGTGTATGTGTGTGTGTGTGTGTGTGGGGTGTGTGTGTGTGTGTGTGTGTGTGTGTGTGTGTGTGTGTGTGTGTGTGTGAGAGAGAGAGAGAGAGAGAGAGTGAAAGTGTACGTTCATGCGTGCGTGCGTGCGTGTGTGTGTGTGTGTGTGTTCGTTCTTTGATTTAACGTATTTTCACTGTAAGTGATATTAGACGGGGGAGGGGGGGAGAGGGGGAAAAAAGTATATATACAATAAAATGGAGAACGATAGTTGGACAGGTTGGATTGGGGTAGAGGGGTGACAGAGGAAAAAGTCATAAATAGGTGGTAGAATAGTAAGATGGAACGAAATCTTAACTCTAACATTAGTAACAATTAACTTCAACAATGTGAAGAGAAAATTTAACACTAAAACACAAACTGCATAAAATTAAAGTAATGCATTAACAGGACTGTGAACTAATGATTCTGAAATTTTAACAAGCATAGATTGATCTGATGTTACTTTTTTGAAATGAGTTTCAGAATAGTTTTCTTGTGTAAACATTTTTGGTAGAAAAAACCGTAGCATTTTGCAATAAAATAAACAGTGAAACAATGTGAACTGTTTGCCGCAAATACACTTGACATTTTTACAATATTTTGTTTTCAATGCGTTTAGCTGAATACGAAAACGAATAGCAACAATCGATCGCAAATGATACATGGAAGAATACTGCATTTTTTTATATAAATTTTGAACTGAAAGTTTTATCATTTGTTGTGACACAAACTGTTCATTGAAATGTTCATGAAATCGAGTCCATGAGGCTGATTCGAGCATGTTGCAAGCTTCTTTTACGGAAGTATGAACATGGAATTCTATAGAATTAACAGAATTCTCTGCACCTTGCTTAGCTGCTCTGTCAACTACTTCGTTGCCGTGAAGACCAACGTGAGAAGGCACCCAGCATAAACTGATATCTGTACCTTTTATCCTTAAACGATGTACAAGATGATTTGCCTCAGTAATTAAATCAGGTCTTGTGGCGGCATTAAAAGACCGTAAGGCATATAGTACAGATTTTGAGTCAACAAAGAGAACTACTTTGAAAAACACGGGTTTAAGATTTACTAGATAATGCAATGCTTGTATAATAGCGACTAATTCCGCTGTGAATATAGATATGTTTGCCCCAATGAAAAATGACTTTTTTATTTTAAATTTTGGAACATAAAATGCTGCTCCAGCACATTTATTTTCTAAGACTGATCAATCGGTAAAAATATGAAGGTGGGTGCGGTATTTTTCATCGACGTGTTGTCTTGCTGTGGATATCGAAATGTTGACGTTTTCATGTTTCTTAGCGTCTGTATAATCAATATCAAAAGAGGCTTTTTGCATTTCCCATGTAGGGATAGGCGTTGTTGACGGTATCTCAGCTATTTCATCCATATTTAGGTGAGACTGTTTGACCAAGTCAGATATGTAAGTTGCAACAGTCGTTTGTGATGAAATGCTGTTTGCTCACTTTGGAAAGTCAACATCAGACCTGATTTTAATTTCCTTACTCACAAAATTGTCCGTTTGTGAAGTAGTTCTAACTGCAAATTTTGCTGTTGCTAACTCACGATAGTTGTTCAGAGGCAGAATTCCAGCAACTTTGTACGTTTCCAGATTAGAAGCGTGAGCAGGGACACCTAGAGCAATTTTAATACTCTTGCAGTCTAAGCTTTGAATCTTCTTTAATAAATATTTTGGTGCACTGAAAAACACTTCTTGTGCATAGGATAATTTAGATCTTACAAGTGCTGTTGATAGATGAACCAGTATGTTTGTATCCATTCCCCAAGGTAATCTGCTTATTATCTTTAGAAAATTTAAGGCTTTTCTTGCTTTTGTTGAAATATAATCAAAATGGACAGTCCAGTTTAATTTCGATGTTATAAAGACTCCCAGAAATTTTACAACCTGTTTGTAATGTAACACTTCACCAAGCAATCTGAAAGTAGGCAAGTTACTTAAAGTACCACCAGGATTAAATAGCATCATGTTAGTTTTTTCCGCTGACAACGACAAACCATTTTCTAACATATAGTTTCCAAGATTATCAAGATCAGATTGATACAACTTCCGAATGTAATTATGCGCTCTTTGAGGAGTTGTCTTTTTTAAAATAATATTCATCCAAATACATATATCATCAGCGTATTGTACCAAAACAACATGATTTGAGAGTGCTTTAGGAAGATCCTGTATAAGGATATTAAATAAAAGAGGTGCTATCACTGAACCTTGTGGAATTCCCATGTCAAGATGCCGTGAAGTAGAATAACTAGTTCCCACTCTTGCCTGAATTGTTCTATTGGTTAAAAAAGACTTAACGTAATCATACATATTGCCAGATAAACCAATAGATTTCAGCTTGTACAATAAACGCGTATGCCAAACTTGATCGTAAGCTTTTTTCACATCAAAAAAAGTAGCTAGAACACTTTTTCTGCGGGCAAACTGTTGCTTTATCTGAGTTGTAAGTTTAACCAGGTGCTCAACTGTGGATCTCCCTTTTCTAAAACCTACTTGATTTACTGGAATAACATTATTTTTATCACAGTAATGTATAAGTCTGTTTAAGACCAATCTTTCCATTAGTTTGCTTGTATGGGACGTCAACGCAATAGGTCTGTAACTGTTTTTATTGTTTTTAGGCTAACCTGCTTACTTGTGTGTGTGTGTGTGTGTGTGTGTGTGTGTGTGTGTGTGTGTGTGTGTGTGTGTGTGTGTGTGTGTGTGCGTGCGTGTGCGCGCGAGCGCGTGTGTGTGTGTACACCTTTGTCTGTGGAGGGGGGAAAGCATTAACGCTCTAATTGTTGTATGCGCGTATGCACATTGTTTGCCCACACTGTGCAGGCGGTATGTTACCACATAATCTGTACACTGGCGTTGTAGGTGGGCGTGCATGCTGGGCGTATTTATGTTCCAATAAATCACCGGGCAATGACATGACTCACAGGATCTTTGACGTGCATGTATTACGTTCTGCAGGCACTTACAAACAAACGAGGGTCTGCACACACGCTGATACGGTAGATAGGAAAAATGTCCACGCTTTACCCACCAGGCTAGAGGTACCAAAGCACGATCAAAACCAGACATTCTGATTAGAGGTCTGACGTCTTACTTAACAAGAAACAACTTAAGGGTGCTGGATGGGACCCAGAGCAACAATGCTTCACCGCTGACCAGACAAGCATCTCCCAGCTCCCGACGCCACACGGTAACCACTTCGCCAAGTAAAGGGGCCTGTTCATGCGCTGCGTGACTCATTGGAATCCAGTGATCAGTTACCTTATTTACAAGCTGGAAATCCCCTCATGCAAAATAAAAACAAATGGCACAACCTTGACACAGGTTAATAAGTTCAAATACCTGGGAACGGTCATTTCATCAGACGGCAGAAGCACATCGGAAATAGCTGGCAGAATCGGCCAAGCCAAAACAGCATTCAAGAAAATGACAAGCATTCTTACCAACAATCAATTAACATCAGAGAGTCCTTGAATGTTATATAGAACCAATACTGTTGTACGGATGCGAGACGTGGACAGTCAGCAAGCAAAGCCAGAGCGGGATCGAGGCAGCCGAGATGTGGTTTCTCAGAAGAATGTTTAGAGTTCCATGGACAGCAAAGAAAACAAACGAGACAGTCTTGATGAAGGCAGACACAAATAGATCACTCATAAGGAAGATTAGGAAAAGACAAGCAACATTTATAGGCCATTTTATGGGGAAGGGGGATTTGGAGCACCTGGTCACAGCGGGAAAGCTGGAGGGAAAGAGAGCACCAGGTAGACCCAGGGAGAGAATGCTGGACGGACTTGCAGAGTGGCTGGGGATGAAGAGGGTGGGGGAGATGCTGAGTGCAACGAGAGATAGAGATGGTTGGAAGTCCATGGTCGCCAACGCCATGCGGCAGGGCACCTGATGATGATGATGACAAGCTGGATGGCAAGACGGAGAAATGACAAGCCCGGGATATACTATAGCCACACAACGCGCACCAGCCAGGTCCAAGCCCAGTTAACTAGATCAAGAGAGAAACATGTGGTGGTGTTCGTACGATCGCAAAAACTGACTGGTTATTTTGTTTTTCAGTTAGATCTAACATGCCCCTGAGGGGGATCCCAAGCTTGCCGTCTTTCCGAGCTGTCACCAGCACTTTGCTGCCATCAGCAGCCAAGCTGCAGGTCAAACTTACCAAGAAACACCCGACGGTACTGGATGGGGCCGAGCAACAGTACCTCACCGCTGTACTCTCTTCTTTGACTGAGCAAGTAGTGTGTAAGCGGGTTTACACTCACAGTGAGGCGTCAACACTATTACGGACTGACTCTTTTAATAGAACCCTGGGCTCAAGTTGTGATGTCTCGAGTTCAATCCCAGCCTACAACAATAGAAACTGGCCTCTCTGCTGCCCCTCTTACTGCATATACTTGTTATAGTAATGAATAAACAAAGATGTTTCCTACTATTAACACTATGTGAATCTTAATCTATGTGAGGTGCAACGAGCATGGTTTTGGCATGGACTGTTTGCGATATACAAATAAAATTATCATCATCATCATCATCTTCTTCTTCTTCTTTTTCTTCATTATCATTGTTGTTGTTGTCGTTGTTACAGTAGTAGTAGTAGTAGTAGTAGTAGTAGTAGTATAAACATTCTCTCGTAGTGCTGATCTTTATATTCATTTGGACTCACTGCGCTCTACGCGTAATCAGACTTTTCAGTGGAGCGTGGTGAAGTCAAGCTGTTGCTCGGTGATGACCACACTCCACTATGTTCTTGCACAAACTGTATCTTTGTTGGGCGTGCATGTTTCCATAAGTCACCTGACACTGACGTAACTTAACGCGTCTTTGACGTGCCTGCTTGATGTTCTGTATGTGCATACATCTGAAGAGAGGTTCGTCCATATGTTGGTCTGGGAACGCCAAAAAGAATCACCATTCTGTCAAGTCGTGTCAGTCTACTGTGACTTGTGGAAACATGACAACACAGCATGCATGCCAACCGAAGACGATATATGCAGACTGTTCAGCAACATACTGCCTTCAGTGTGGGCAAAACAATGTGCATATATACATCCAAGATAATCTGAACGTTTAAAAAAAATCCTATCCAATCCAGCAGAATCTATACAGCTTCAATGGTCGTCAGTGAGTCTAGAGACAAAATTTCACAGGATAAAAGATTGCAGACACAATTCCCGTCAGTGACTATAAAATGTTGAACACTTACAGAATCCATGCAGGTTCAATGGCAATTAAAGCGCCCTGTGACATACTTTCACCGGAAATACGATGGACGCAGGCACAATTCCTACTAGATACTAGAACACACTGGAACACTTGCAAAATCCATACAGCCTCAGCCTCAGCCCCTAAGATTAGAACAAGAGATAGAACAGTCGCTCTCACTCACTCTCTCTCTCTTCTCTCTCTCTGTCTCTCTCTCTAGTCTTTTACTTTATATCTCTAACCTGTCTGTCTATAAGTATATTTCTCTTGTCTCTACCTACACTTCTCTCTCTCTCTCTGTTTCACACACACACACACACACACACACACACACACACACACACACACACACACACACACACACACGCACGCACGCACGCACGCACATACATTCTTTCCAACTCTCCCTGTCACTACAATTTTCCAACTAATCCACATGATGGGGTTTTTTTGTTTTGTTTTGTCATTTACAGGATTTTTCTAAGAGCAATGACCACCGTGACATCCCTTCAAGTCTCATTATTTGCAAAGTCTATGAGCACGTGTCTATGTGTGTGCTTGTGTTTGTGTTTGTTTCTGTGTTGTGTGTGTGTGTGTGTGTGTGTGTGTGTGTGTGTGTGTGTGTGTGTGTGTGTGTGTGTGTGAGTGTGTGTGCGCGCACGCGCTCTTGTGCGTGTGCTGTGGTGGCCATTGATTTGATGTCTATTCACAAAGTAATTTTAGACACACATGCAAACTCCTGATATTCCAATGGAGCCAGGCCACATCCAGGTCATGACTCCTGAATGCCGTTCTGCTGTCACCTTTTTTTTCCACATTTAAACAAACAAAAAATGGCTAAACACATTGGTTAACACAAGTTACAACAGTTACACACACACACACACACACACACACACACACACACACACACACACACACACACACACACACACACACACACACACACACACAGCATCATTATCATCATCATCATCATCATCATCATCATCATGTGCCTTGCCGCATGGCGTTGGCGATCATGGCCCTCCATCTGTTTCTATGTCTTGTTGCCTCAAGCACCTCTTCCATCCTTTTTGTCTTCTGCCACTCTGCAAGTCCGTCCAATATCTTCTCCCTCGGTCTACCTGGTGCTCTCTTTCCTTCCAGCTTTCCTGTTGTGACTAGATGCTCCAATTCCTCTTTCCTCATAAAATGGCCTGTGAATGTTGCCTGTCTTTTCCTAATCTTCCTTATCAATGATCTTCTTGTGTCTGCCTCCATCAAGACTGTCTCGTTTGTTTTCTTTGCTGTCCATGGAACTCTCAACATTCTTCTTAGAAACCACATCTCGGCTGCCTCAATCTTGTTCTGGCTTTGCTTGTTGACTGCCCACGCCCCATAAGCGTACAACAGCATCGGCTCCACACAACACCCTAGAATTCT
>JAPXFY010000022.1:25615545-25658045 GCA_030674185.1 Monoplex corrugatus | reverse complement strand
GTCACCTGATTCATAGTTTATCCTTAAGAGGCACTGATATTACTTTCTGCTGGATACCATCTCATAGTTCTTTTCATTATAATGATATGGTTGATAGGCTGCCAAACGAGGGGCAAAGAGCTCATCAGATTCAAATAATATACAGCTTTCTCTCTCATCGCATGAGTGTTATACCTTAGTGGATACCTACGTATGGAAGCAGTTCCAAGATAAACAGAAAAAGTATAAAAAAATGTTACATGAACTTTGAAATTAGCAAATCACCTAAGCCGTTTCCTGCCGCAAGAATTATACAATCCCTTATGTATAGGTGGAAACTTGATGCATTTAAAACAAATACACCAGGAATATAGTGTGTTTGTGTAGAAAGAAGATAACGCATAGTCATATACTTTCATGTGTTCGGGTAACACGACATATTCCTATACTCTCTACAAAGACAGTTTCTGATATATTTGCCTCACCATCATTAATATATGAATTTTTTGTTAGCCTGTCAAAAAGTCCTATAGCGAATTACCTTTAACATGTTATTTCACTTGTTCACCGTTGTGGTTAGTCGATTCTTAGTTTTCACTTTTATTCATTTATTCTAGATGTTTATTAATTTTGTTTATTGGATTATTTGTTTAAATCTTTAATCGTGATAACATTATTTGTTAGCTTTACCTTCCCCTCCTCAAAAATAATTTGTTTTCTGGATTATTTTTTTTACGATCAAAATTGACAATTTTCAATAATACCCTGTTCACTCCTCCTGTAACCCCTCCCCCCCCCCCCTTTTTTTAAAATTTTTTTTGTTTTTGTTTTTTGTCTAAAATCACTTTAGTGAATAGACATTAAATCGAAGACCACCACCACCACACACACACACACACTGTAAGTGTGTGTTGTGTTCTTCGTGTGGTGGGTGGGTGTGTGTGGTGTGTGTGTGTGTGTGTGTGTGTGTGTGTGTAAAATGTGTGTGTAAAATGAAATAAATAATGTATGTATGTATGTATGTATGTATTAGTATGTATAATGTATGTAATGTATGTATGTATGTATGCATGTATGATGTGCATGCATCAGTGTGTGTATGTACGTATGTATGTATATTTTAACTCACTCTCTCTCTCTCTCTCCTACTCACTCACACACACACAACACACACACAACATACATACATACATACATATATACATACATATATATACACACACTCTCTCTCCATCACACACACACACACTCACTCACCACCACACACACACACACCACACACACACACACACACACACACACACACACACACACACACACACACACACACACACACACACACACACACACACACACACACACACATGACACGATCGAAAAATGGAATACTTTACTACTACTACTACTTCTAATAATATAATAATGATAATAATAATTATACGACTACTACTACTACTATACTACTACTATACTACTACTGCTACTACTACTACTACTACTTACAATAATCATGATTATAACCATAATAATAACAGCAACAACAACAAAAGTGACTATTTACACAGTGCCTCATCTCACAAGAGCCTAAATCACTTTTCGACAGCATGAGACAAGGAAGCGGACCTTTTTGTACCTGTCAAACCCTGATGATGCAAACAAATGAACTGTAACAGTACCATGGTGAAAAAATACAGCACATACACACACACTACAAACTCACACGTAAAATTCCTGTTTTCATCATATTCCTCGTCCTCATCATCAATTGTCTCTTCCGGTTACCACACATGTCCTATCAGTGACTATTGTATCTATGAAACACAAAAGGCAGGAAAGTTTGTTAATTTACAACGTGAACGGCTGTGATATGATAATGCAATATACTACACATGATGCTAACGGTGTCAAAGAACTTGGTGTAAGAAAACTTTCCCTTCAAAAAGTTAACTGACAGGACAAAAACAGATTATACGAGTCTTTGACAGAAGTTGGAAACAAAAATGTCGGTGTCATTGTAACAGTTGCATCTACCTCAACGAATCCAGTCAAAATTACTTACGAGTGGAAGCCTGTTTGATATGTTTAAACAGCAAGACACACAACACAGCACGAGAGCAATCTCTTCTCTGAATTCTGCCTGAATTTCAAGATGGCTGCTTGATCACTTGACATTTTCAAAGGAGTTATTTTGATTATTTCGAGGTCTTCAGCCAACTTTCGTATCACGTACAATTATGATTAAGAACAAACTCTAAAACATTAAAAACTGACCCCGTGGTAGCATTTTAGTTGGAATGGCCCGAAAATAATCTAGGAAGACAAATGGTTATAAATTATCACATACGGAGGATAAAATATTTAAAAAAAAAAAAAAAAGAAAGCAAGAAAGTGAATGGAAGTTAGATAATGATACTAAGAATGAACAAACTGAAGGTTGCGTTACATACACAAAGGGGTGGGGGTGGGGGTGGGGGAGTGGAAGCGAAAAATTTATGAAGCAGAAACAACTGTGGTCGGGCTGAAATATAACAAGAACAATAACCTCTTAATATAAATGGGTCTAGCAGTCTCAGGCAAGTTGACGAAAACAATGTTCGTCATGGCCAAAGCAAACATGAACGAAGAAAGGCTCAAAGAAAAAAAAGGAGAAAACAGGACGGCAAAGAAGTGAAATCACAGCCCCCAAATTCTGGGCGATGATGGTAACAAAGAGAGATACCAAACAGAGCAAAAATGTCATCAAAAGCAGCTCATCCCATGGCCAAGGTGTGTGAAGGGCTGGTTCAAAACGACAGCCGGGAAAGTAAGAAAAAAAAATAAAAACATTCCGAACACGCAGTCGATGTTATGTATAGCGTTGAAAACATCACATGAGCTGTCAATGGATAGACGGTCAAATATTGTGACTGCGCAAGACAAAGATACCAGTGACAGGGTTATTATTTGGAGATGAGTTGAAGACATCTTTTTCCCTCAACAGGCTCAATCAGAAAAGAAAAGAAAAGAAACAAACAAAGACCGACAAAACTAGAGATAAACCTGCCCAGCCAAACAGGGCCCAGATATTTGCCCCGGTTTAAAAAAAAACAACAAACAAACAAACAAACAAAAAAACACAACAGCAACAGACAAAAAGACGAATCTTGACGCGGGAGCGGAATCTCTCATTTCAACATAAAACTTGGTAAGGGTTTCTAATTTCCGTATTTCAAATGTTGATAATGCCGTTAATGGCTTCAGAAAAAATGCTATATATTTCTCCGGTAGTAAAGAAAAACACACACACACACGCACGCACGTATGCACGCACGCGCGCACGCACGCACACACACACACACACACACACACACACACACACACACCACACTTGTTAACATTAACAAGGAAGCCATAAAAACGTCGAGCGCGCGAGCGATAAGAAATCAGAACGGGTTTGTTTTAAGACAAGGAAGAAAAAGGCCACTCGATACACCTGCAATAAGAAGTCGGGAAAGCGTGTGTGCGTGCATGTGTGCGCGCAAATATCTGCGTGCGTGTGTGTGGTGCCTGTGCCTGTGTGCGTCTATGTGTGTCTGTGTATGTATGTGTATGTGTGTGTGTAAGTGCGTGAGAGACAAACAGGAAGAGAGTGTGTGCATGTGTGTGTGTTTGAGTGCGCGCGCGCGTGTGTTTGTGTGTGTGTGTGTGCGCGCGCACGCGTGCGTCCCTGTGCTCCCGGGCGCGTGCATGTATAAGCATGCGAGTGTATGAGTGTACCTGTCTTGTGATGTGTGTGTATATCTTTCTGTGACGTGTGTGTGCGCGCACATGTGTGTGTGAGATGCGTCTGTGACATGCGTGCGTGCGTGTGTGGTGTGTGTGTGAAAGAGAGAGAGAGAGAGATACAGAAGAAAGAGAGAGGCAGACGGACAGAGACAGAGAGAGAGAGAGAGAGAGAGACACACACACACACACACACACAAAGAGAGGGAGAGAGAGAGAGAGAGAGAGAGTGTGTGTGTGTGTGTGTGGTGTGTGTGTGTGTGTGTGTGTGTGGTGTGTGTGTGTGTGTGTGTGTGTGGTGTACGTATCAGATGTGTGTGTGTGTCAGAGGGGAGAGAGAGAGAGAGAGAGTGTGTGTGTGTGTTTGTGTGTGTGTGTGTGTGTTGTGTTGTGTTGTGTGGTTGTGTGTGTGTGTGTCCTTATGTGTGCATGTATGTGTGAGCGCGAGTGCGTGTGCATGCATGTGCATGTATGTGTCTGTCTATTCTGTGATGTGTGTACATATCTATGTAATATGTGTGTGTGTGTGTGTGTGTGTGTGTGCGCGCGGGCGTGTGTGTATATGAGTGTGTATGATCACAGTGTCTGTGAGCTGCGTCTGTGATATATGTGCGTGCGTACGAATGACAAAAAGAGAGGGGGTGGGTGGGGAGAGTGTGTGTAGGCTTGTGTGTATTGTGCGTGCGTGTATGTATGTGTATGCGAGTGTTTGTGTATGAGTATACCTATTTATTTGTCTATCTGTCTGTCTGCCTGCCTGCCTGCCTGCCTGCCTGCCTGTCTGTCATGTGTCCATGAGTGCTTATAAAAAGAATGACAGGAGGCAAAGCATAGGTGGTTTTCAAAGTTACAGCTGCAGGAACGCTGTCACGATTTTCAAGAAAATGTCTTTCTTTCTTTATTTCTTTCTTTCTGGCCCTCTTAACAATAAAGTAGAGAGGAAATGTGAGTATAATTATTTCAACATAGTTCTCAAACTCTCGACGTAAATGAAAAAAGGTCATCGTCTTCCAGTTCATTCCTCTTGAAGAAAAACAGTAAACTATGTATCATCCAAAGTAATAAAATGCCAAACCAATCTGGAAGCGTTCTTTTGTCGTACAGTTTTGTTTCATCTCTCGTTTCTTGAAGAAGGTGTCATTCACAGCGCATGGTATATCAAAATTAATATTAGTCATAATGTGAATGAAATATTGCCTACTGCTTTATCCATCTGATAGTGTGGTGTGTGTATGTGTATGTGTACAAGTGTGTGTTGTGTGTGTGTGTGTGTGTGTGTGTGTGTTGTGTGTGTGTGTGTGTGTGTGTGTGTGTGTCTGTCTGTCTGTCTGTCTGTCTGTCTGTCTACTATCTCTCTGTGTTGAGTGTCTGTCTGTCTATCTGTCTATTGTCTCGCTGTGTTGACATGTTGTGTGCGTGCGTGCGTGCTGCGTGCGTGCGTGCGTGCTGGCGTGAGTGCGTGCGTGAGTGCGTGCATGCGTGCGTGTGTGTGTGTGTGTTTTACCGAAATCTGTCACAAAGATCTGATTTTCTGAGCTGTTTCTAGACGGATCTTTATCAAATTTCAGTCAAACTGACACTGAAATCTGTATTTTCTGTAACAGTATTTGCAGGATACATCATGTGAGAAAAGCAACTCAACAGGACGACATGATCAGAAATACCAGGACCGGGAAAATGGTGAGAACAACATCGGTCTACCGCCATAAGCACCAACAGGAGTTAAGTTATTTGATCGTCTGATCAGAGGTCAACCCCATCAGCTGGCTCAACGGGCATATGACGAACAGATAAATGGATTTCAAGCGAGAGGTGGACTACGCAAAATCTGGGTTGACTGCATGAAAGAGACCTTGACGTCAGACGAGATTTTCTCCACTTCAGGCCTTCCAGCTTGCTGCTGACCATCCAACTCCTTCTCCCCGTGAGACCCATGATGGCAAAAGTGGACTGATGAAAAAAAAAATTTTTTAAATAATACGAGAACGCGTATTGCACATGTCCTTTGTCTACCCCAGTCTTGAGATAATTAATCGTCATAGGGGCAGCAGTTTTAAACATACATTCATTACAGAAAATCCGGATTTTATACTTCTCAAGGTCACAGCAACTTTTGAAAAAAAGCATAAAGCGAGGATGATAGTAGACACTACAACAGTGCGAAAAGAATATATTTGAACACTGTCAGAAGTACCTGACAAAGTGTAAAGCGAGGATGATAGTAGACACTACAACAGTGCGAAAAGAATGTATTTGAACACTGTCAGAAGTACCTGACAAAGTGTAAAGCGAGGATGATAGTAGACACTACAACAGTGCGAAAAGAATATATTTGAACACTGTACCTGACAAAGTGTAAAGCGAGGATGATAGTAGACACTACAACAGTGCGAAAAGAATATATTTGAACACTGTCAGAAGTACCTGACAAAGTGTAAAGCGAGGATGATAGTAGACACTACAACAGTGCGAAAAGAATGTATTTGAACACTGTCAGAAGTACCTAACAAAGTGTAAAGCGAGGATGATAGTAGACAGTACAACAGTGCGAAAAGAATGTATTTGAACACTATCAGAAGTACCTGACAAAGTGTAAAGCGAGGATGATAGTAGACACTACAACAGTGCGAAAAGAATATATTTGAACACTGTCAGAAGTACCTGACAAAGTGCTCTTCACATATTTTCCTCAAAAGGTTCTGATTTGGGGTACTTTTCTTTCGTCTGTGCAACCTTTATCTCGTGACTTTACCTTCTGAACATTTGCTATCGTAACTCCTAGGCGATCCTCAGCTTGGACCAAAATCTGCTAAAAATCCATTTGTAAAGAGCTGAGACAATTTTCTTCACACACGTTTGTTACAGACACACAGACAGACAGATACATACACATCTCCTATCGATATGAAACAATATCTCTTATTTATTGAATAAAATGGAGGGGGAATGAAAACATCGACAACAACAAAAACAAAAACAAAAACAAAAACAACAAACAAACACACAGATGATAACTGACAAAGCTGCTTGTTATTGTATGTTGATCTCTCTCCCCAAGAGAAAAAAAAAATCAACGCAGATTCAAAACAAAGGAGCAAACATAGCCAAAAACAAAAAAGAAACAAAGGAACACAGACAACAGTATGTCTATTTTCTTTTTTCTTTTTTTTTTTTTTAATATCAGATGTCAACGTTAACTGTGTCGCCCATCAATGATTTGAAGAACAAAGACAGAATAAGAACAGTTTCTGTGCGAAACCAAATGTGTCAGATTTATATGATCCTGTCACGAATAATCAGTTTTCAATCTCAGATTGGTTCGTCTCAGACAGACGTGTGTGTGTGTGTGTGTGTGTGTGTGTGTGTGTGTGTGTGTGTGTGTGTGTGTGTGTGTGTGTGTGTGTGTGTGTGTGTGTGTGTTGTGTGTGTGTGTGTGTGTGTGTGTGTGTGTGTGTGTGTGTGTGTGTGTGTTCGTTCGTTCCTTGATTTAACGTCTTTTCACTATAAGTGATATTAGATGGTGTGTGTGTGTGTGTGTGTGTTTGTGTATGTTGTGTGTGTGTGTGTGTGTGTGTGTGTGTGTGTGTGTGTGTGTGTGTGTGTGTGCGCGCGCGCGCACGCACGCACGCGCACACGTGTGTTTTTTTCTGTGTGCGTCTATCTGTGCGTTTCTGTGACAAAAACGTGAAAAGAGGATTTTCTCAACGGACCTTTACCAAATTTTGATAAAAATAACGTCGACCGTTAAGGAATCGCGAAAGCACAGGTTTGGAGGACAAGATGTTAAAGTCACACGCATTTAAAAATTTTTGTGAAAAGCACGTTCTCAGGAACTTACGACAATATTTAAAATCTGTTTTCACTGTTGTGACAGTCTACATGTGTCAACTTTTATTCCGCCTAATCCTCCTAAAGGTCACCACGCCCTTGAGAAGTACAAAATCTTGAATTTTCTGTGATGCTTTCGGTGTTGACAGGGAGATTTAAGGATGACTTGACCATCTTGTTACACATTAACTTTGTAGCGTTTGATATAGGAATCATATGTTTTACAATGTCAAATAGAATTTCTAAAGCCAGGGTTATAACCTCCAGGAACCTCTCCATGTAACAAACCTAAATGCAGGACATGTCCTTTCTTGTGCACAGCCACCACAGTCAAAGGCCCCAAATCTCATATGAGAATTACAAAACATTTCAACTGTGAAACTTATAACATTGTCTACTTGATCAGCTGCTCTAAATGTTCCCAACTGTATACTGGTGAAACTGGACGCACCCTTGACACACGTTTCAAAGAACACTTGGCTGATATCCGTCATCAAAGGGATAAAACTATCCCCAATCACTTCAATCAATGACATCCGAGTGAAAGGTCTGTGGCTTCCAGGAAAGACAGAGAATCCCATCTCATAAATAAACTTGGAACACGCAAACCATATGGTCTTAATGACAAACCATAAGTAATCCATTGCGCAACAGAATTCAGAAATGCCATTTCATGTTTCCTACTGTTCCCAGGTCTACCTGATTCGTTGCATTGGGCACAATCCACTCCCTTACCTCTTGGCTCTTGCCCTGTACCTTCTTCAGAACAGGGCGATACTGATATGGCATGTCCACTTCTCAAATTGCAGAACTCATCTCACTTCCCCTTTGACATCATAGTTGCCTCCCCTCTCCCCACTTCTTACTACTGCTCATGAACACATGGGCATTCCATTTGGTCCCTTTTTATCCACTAGACGAGGCAGCAGGGAAGTTTTTAGTCCTCTTTTTATTATCCGTTGTTTGTGGTCTGTTTGTGACCGTGCGTTCGCGCTTGACAAAGGCCGTTGGCCGAAAATTTGCGCTTGTCTTGTCTTGTTTTGTTGAATGCACGCTTACATTAGTTTTATTGTTCTTCTGGTTCCAGGGTTATCAATTGCATTTTTCCTCCCTGACATATTAGTACCAGGCCTGGACCCTAATCCAAGCTCCTGCCAGCATGACCAGACGTGACAAATTCATTAACACCATTCAAGAAAAAAGTGGGAGCAATATCCATCCACCGTCATTTTCATCAGCAGAGCTTCTTTACCTGCAAACACAACAGGTATACAACAAAAATTTAGTTTGATTTAAAGTGAGAGACTGTCACATGTAAAGATGTAGGTTTAGATGTAAAGATGCAGTTTATGCAGGTTCGTGAAGATCCAGCAGTTGATCATTATTCTCAGAGACAAAATACATGTACACTAGTCAAGGTTAAACGAAAATAATCTTTATTTGAAAAACGTAGAAAACATAACAGGAATTGGGTAAAACTTCACACATCTGTGGCACCAATCCCAGTTTAAAGAATTATTCTTCGTCAGTCCTCAAATCTACACACAGCAACTCCACGAATCTATAGCAACTTCTCTATCTCTGACAGCAGGCTTACACTTCAGTTCTTTTATCGCTCTCTCTCTCTCTCTCTCTCTCTCTCTCTCTCTCCTCTCTCTCTCTCTCTCTCTCTCTCTCTCTCTCGACTCACAGTCATGCTTTATTTATAACACCATGAAAGTCCCAAAATATTCTCGGTTTTTCCCTAAATTTTCAGCCAATCATAGCTGCATTCTCGAACCTTCCCTTTCTAGTAGCCAATCATTGTACAGATTAAATTTGTTTACGATTTCCGGAACATTCTCGAAAGCTCAAAGGTATTCTACGTTTTCCTTGTCATTTCCAGATTGTTCCAAAGGATTCTACATATTTCCATACGACGAAATCAAACTTAAACATTTTTCAGTGTTAGCATAAACCAAAACAAATATTCTCGATTCATTATCGAGCGAATCGCACAGCAATCTTCAAGAACGAACAGAGGAGAGTAGCTGAATCGAAACACATTTTGACGTCACACTTCTCTTTTTAGAATGAACAGAGGAGAGTAGCTGAATCGACACACACATTTTGACGTCACACTTTTCTTTTTAGAACGAACAGAGGAGAGTAGCTGAATCGACACACACATTTTGACATCACACTTTTCTTTTTAGAACGAACAGAGGAGAGTAGCTGAATCGACAGACACATTTTGACGTCACACTTCTCTTTTTAGAATGAACAGAGGAGAGTAGCTGAATCGACACACACATTTTGACGTCACACTTTTCTTTTTAGAACGAACAGAGGAGAGTAGCTGAATCGACACACACATTTTGACATCACACTTTTCTTTTTAGAACGAACAGAGGAGAGTAGCTGAATCGACAGACACATTTTGACGTCACACTTCTCTTTTTAGAACGAACAGAGGAGAGTAACTGAATCGACACACATTTTGACGTCACACTTCTCTTATCGGCATTAGCACTTTCACAGTGAGTTTCTTTTTACTCCTTTCTTTTTGAAATGTAACAGAGACAGACCAGGGAAGACCTGAAACAACCGTATGAAGGAAACCGTGATGTCACACAGCATTTCTAATCTTCAGGCCTTCTGACGCGCTGCTGTTAACTCTATCTCCTCGCGTCACCTTTTTCAAAGCGTTCCGACTTTTCTCGGGTGCTGGCATGCGCGCGCGCGCAAGCATGCACAATGCAGAAAGAAATGAAACAATCACAAAGAAAACAATCTTTTTAAAAAGACAATATAAACAATACAAAATGGAACACAACAAAAATAACTGAAAACAAAGAAACAAGGACAGCGAAGTCTAAGAAAACAGATGATGCATAGGAAAGATCGACAGACAAAAGGTATTAAAAAAGTAACAAGAACACACCAAGAAATGAAAAAAAATGGTAAGCCCATCAGAATCTGAAAAAAGTACGCACATTATAAACTATATTTTCTGCTATTTTTGTTTCTTAATTCTTTCTTGTCTTTGCAACTGTTTTGCATTTTTCTACCATGAAGAAGAAGAACAACACCAGCAGCAACAACAGCAATCCGGATTTCAGCCCGGCAAGAGCTGTGCAATTTTTCTTCAATATGCAGTAGAGCTTTAGGTTGTTCCTTTTCCATGTCATTTTTTTTCTAGCCTCCATTTTTAACATAAATACAAATGGGAGATTGTTTGATATCGGCCAAAGAGAGGAAAGTGTCTGTGAGCCTATTTGTCTGGCTGTCTGATCAAAAATGTATTAGCAAAATTTTCCAAGCAGTTTCTGACTGGATCTTTACCAAATTTGGCTCATAAGTTTGTAAGTAATGGCGCCACAGTCAAGGTTACACCGACCCACAAATTTTCCTGAAATTAGTACAGTAAATGTGCAATATTTTGAACTCGTGGAGTATTTTGAACACTCAAATTTCTGCTTACCTTCGCTCTCCTTTCTTGTCTCGTCTTCACTAGTAGATTCAGAGTTACCACAACACTATTCTACTGGTTTCATGTTGTAAATAAAACTACCGGTGAAATGTTTTGACAGAGTTGTTGATAAGTGGTACCCTCGTTCTGACCGTCGCGCGTCACGAATTTTCGAGCAGACGTGTTTCTGGTTGTAGGTTGCAGTGTCCCAGCCAGTAAAATTTCGTCTTATCATGTAAACAAGTGTCAATTCTATTGGTTGTTCTGCTACTACATGCTTTGAGGCCCTGTATGGGAACATGCACAATGGGATTTTACAAGAATAAAGGGAAAAGATTAGGGTTTTTAAATGGGGTTTAAAAGCAGAAAGAATATGTGTTAGGCGAAGGAAGAATATAACTACATTCCGATCCAGGCAGACGGTCCTGAAACTGCAAAAGAAAGCTAGCGAACAATTGACAGTTTAAATCTAGGAGCCTGAAGAGAAATATCTGAAGCCGCACGCAAGTGGCGAGTTGGTGTAAAATATTGTCATAAAAGTTGGATGAAGCACACTGATGAATAGATTTGTATTACAAGAAATCCAGCTTATAGACAATTTTATTTGAAACACGGAATCAATGCAGAAAGCGGACAGGACTGACATGATCAAACCTTTTCTTTCTAAGCACAAGACGAGCAGTTGTGTTTTGCATGCGTTACAGGCAGAGGAGAGATGAAGCTGGTAGTCCAGTAAGGACAGCGATATTATAATCAAGACGAGACAAAATGAGAGATATCACAAGCTTAGATGCAACCTCAGTTGGAAGGTATTTTTGATTGTAAACTATGCGCCGATTCTGATAGTAGCATGATAGATAGGTATGGGTCAGAAAGCTCTGCGTAGAAAGAGTGTTGTCCAAGGTCACACCGACGTTCTTCACAGAATAGAGATAGAGATGATGTTGTCACCTAGCTGGATGTTATTCAGTGTAAGAGACAAGTCTGTTTTCGGCGCCTACAACTAGCATGACTTCACTTTTATCACCATTCACTTCTACTTTATTTTGTGTCATTCAGTTCTGGACATCACTCAGCATTGCGACTGGATGCTAAAACTGAGAGAAGATAAGTAGTATTTTCAGTGGTCGTGATATTCTGGAAATGTGAATCATCTGCACAGAAATGACTGCCCAGTTGGAAGAGAATGTCAGTCAGATCAGGGCATGGTGGTGTCTTTCAGGGAGACATCTCCCCAGTCCTAGACCCTTGCAGCAACCTTGGCTGACTACGTCAATGGCCAGAAAAGCTTGCTTTAGAATGGAAGTATAAATGAATGACTGGATGAACAATTAAACAAAGGAACGAACAAAAATCTCATACACATGAATGAACAAACCATACAAATGAATGAACAAAAATCATACCATGTTCCTTAAACAGAAACCAGGTATATAAATGAAGCGAGGAGCATAATTATTAATATTTGAAACAACAAATAGGAACAATTCGTGCTACTCCAACAATCATCATCAGGTGCCCTGCCGCATGGCGTTGGCGACCATGGACTTCCATCTATCTCTATCTCTCGTTGCCCCTAGCATCTCCCCCACCCTCCCCGTCCCCAGCCACTCTGCAAGTCCGTCCAGCATCCACAATATTAACTTCAAGCCAATGATGCTTAACGCACATTAGTCATGCACGGCTTGCAAACAGGTAACTAAACGGTACAGAAAAACAATATTTTTGTTCAGTTTTGCTTTTCCATTTGGAGATTCTTTTCTTTCAAGATTGCCTTCCTCTTCGCATATCTGACCAAAAATATCAACAAAGAACGGGAAGCAAAAGAAGTTATGAACGGATTCTCATTGAACCAAATGTGTGTGTGTTTGTGCGTGCGTGCGTGCGTGCGTGTGTGTGTGTGTGGTGTGTGTGTGTGTGTGTGTGTGTGTGTGTGTGTGTGTGTGTGTTGTGTGTGTGTGTGTGTGTGTGTGTGTTTGTGTGTAAGGGTTTTCAAAAAAGGAATGGAGAAGTCAGGATGATGGAAATGATATAACCTGTTAGTGAACAGCTGGAGGTCATGTGACACATTGTTTGGATTGATTTCTGTGAGATATGTTTACATATCTGATAAATAATGAAGTGCATCACATGAATATATAAAATATTTGAAGCTGATTTCTGTAAGATGTCATTGCATCATTGGAAAAGAGTTTTTCTGAGGTAGCTGATAGTAAGGTCCCTCCGCCCCTTCCCGATCCCACACCACACAATGTTTGGGGTTGATTTCTGTAAGATGCAAGTATTCTGCGTATTGAATGAACAAATGAATTAACTGTTTTCTGTCCCTACTTTGTTCTTTTACGTATGAATGCTTGTATTCGAAGCTGTGTTGCCCTCTGTTCGAAGTTACGATTAGTGTTCGAAGTTATGATACCCGCCCGTTCAAAGTTACGAACAACTGTTCGAAATAACCCACACAGACCGTTACTGTCTTCAATCGACGAAAAGTGAAGCGTGGTGATGAAAACGAGGCGAATTTACAATAGCCTGTTGGTCTGTTATCTTATGTTTCTTAGCTGTGGATCATCGAGTGTAGAGATTTCAGAGCAAGAGACGCGGGAATTCCGCTTGATGAGTGAAGGTGTTTGAAATCTTGTACATTTACTCTACGGAGAAGATGTGTGAACAGCACTTTCTCAAGAATTGCTTACATTAACGTTTTATCAACACAGTTGTCTCGGTTTCATGTCAACTCTTACTTCATCTGATGCTTGTCAAATTCAAAGAGAACTTGACTAGTGTACAAAATCTGCATTTTCTTTAATAATGTTCTTTTTTCTAAAAAGAGATTGTCTGAATAGCTTCATCATCTTGTTTTATAATAATAATAATAATAATATATTTTATTTATATAGCGCAAAATCTTGATAAAATCAAATCTAAGCGTTTTATTCCCTGCTAGTTTTGAAAGGCATTTTCATGTCAATATTTTTCTGGTGCACTATCCAACTTCAAAAATTTTCTCCTTGATTATATGAAGACACCAGACATTTATGTAACATGTCTCCTTCACTGTTTCTTTTTTCTGAATTTGTCTTCCTCGTTTTGTCAGCCTTTCTATCTTTCTTTCATTTTCAAAATTTCATATAACGCACTGTAACCTACAAGTTCATTTAGTCACTTCTGCAATGGATTACTGACTAGAAGACAATGGGTTCGAACCCTCATCAGTGGGATAGTAAAGCCCAAGCCGTCTTCTACTCAGGGCGTTGAGCGTGCTATGTGCTCATTTTGGGAAGACTGGGACAACATATTTGAGTCTCATCCACTTTACGGATGGATCATTCAGGGTACTGCTTAAATTTTTTTTTACCAGAAGTCTGTATTTCTCAGGCCTGGTTGGCTTCAGGATATATTATGAAAATAAGTATAGAGAAAAGCCAGGTCACGCACCTCTATCCGAAATGGCACTCCATAGCATCGTATTATAATTCATATTATCATAGCATTGTGACAAATTGTCCCAGCTTCTGTGGCCCTCCATGCTCTGCTCTCATAGTGACCTTAGTGTCTGTGGGTCTGGAGGTGTGTGACAGACAGCTGAAATGATGGGTGAGGACAGTGTCATAGAAACAATTCAGATAATTGGTAGCAAAAAAAATATTTTACTGCGTGTTTCCAGTCCTAATACTGCTTTTTAATTCTACGATCGCATCACCAAAGCACTTGCTAAAGTCATTTTCTTATCTCTCAGTTTTGCAGGTTAACAGGCTTACAGCACGTAACAATGTTTCAACTGTAATCAATGTTACGTAAGTGAAAGTGTGCGTTCATGCGTGCATGCGTGCGTGCGTGCGTGCGTGCGTGCGTGCGTGCGTATGTGTGTGTTTGTGTGTGTTTGTGTGTGTGTGTGTGTGTGTGTGTGTGTGTGTGTGTGTGTGTGTGTGTGTGTGTGTGTGTGTGTGTGTGTGTGTGTGTGTGTGTGTGTGTGTGTCTGTGTGTCTGTGTGTGTGTGATCTAAGATTATTTTCTTTTTTTTTTCTTTTTTTTTTTTTAGAACCGGTCGACGTATGAAAGGTATATTTGATTATGATTTATTTCTCTTGTTTCTTTACTCCAGTATCATTCTGGTTCATGTATTTTCATCAACGCGGTAGGGGCTGACATTTGTCTACTTTATGGACCGGTCACCGGTCACGTAGGTCGGTCGATCAGTCGGAAAGTTTGTTTTTGTTTTCCGTTCCGATTTTTCTCGAATGAGTGCGTGGAAGTGAAGTCAACTCAACTGTATTATTTCCAAAACAAAAATGACAATACAGTCTTTCACAACAGTGCAACACAAACACGCAACACATCAACATTAAAATATCACATAGTATGCTATATAAGTTCAATCTCGTATGGAAAATAACGCAGATATGCACATCACACACACACACACACACACACACACACACACACACACACGCCCGCGCGCTCACACACACACGCACACATGTACTTCGTCTTATATCACTCATAGTAAAAAGACGTTAAATCGAAGAATGAACGAACGACCGAACACACACACACACACACACACACACACACACACACACACACACACACACACACACACACACGCACGCACGCACGCACGCACCACACACACACACACACACATGTACTTCGTCTAATATCACTCATAGTAAAAAGACGTTAAATCAAAGAACGAACGAACGAACGAACGAACGAACGAACGAAACACACACACACACACACGCACACACACACATACATATACACAACACACACACACACACGCACACACACACACACACACACACACGCACACACACACACACACACACACACACACACACACACACACACACACACACACACACACACACACACACACACACACATGTGTACACACTGTGCATGTATGCTTCACACTGCGTCTTGATTCAGAAATTTGAACTTTTTTGGTTTGTTTTTTGTTTTTTGTTGTTGGTTGGGTTTTTTGTTTGTTTGTTTGTTGTTGTTGTTGGGGTTGTTTTTGTTGTTGTTGTTTTTTTTTGGGGGGGATGGACTTCGTGTATATCTTGTTGTTCCACATTTGAAGAAGCGAAAGCGTTTTCCAGACGACAGTCCTTTGTACTGGTTGGAAAGGACATGAGAATGGCCACAAGCAATCACTCTAGCTTCACACACCTCATGATTTCTGTACAATAACATTCGTCTGCCGTTCAGCTACGATCTATCAACCGACATTCATTAATCTGTCCAAAACACTCTTCCACTCAATCTACTATACAAGCACACAAATGATTACGTCACAAGAGATTCCAAAAACCAACGAGAAAAATGACAGAGAGAACAAGGTACCACATATTAAACGATCTCAGATTTCAAAGACAGTACAGCCTGGACTGACATATATATCCTTTTGATTTCATCAGTATGGAGTATAAACTTCACAATATAGCTTGGACTGACATATATATCCTTTTGATTTCATCAGTATGGAGTATAAACTTCACAGTATAGCCTGGACTGACATATATCTATCCTTTTGATTTCATCAGTATGGAGTATAAACTTCACAGTATATAGCCTGGACTGACATATATATCCTTTTGATTTCATCAGTATGGAGTATAAACTTCAACTTGTTATCTGAAAATGTATCTAGATACTTGTATTGTTCACCCCTTCAGTTTTAACATCCTGGATAACAATATCAGGAATAACATTTGGAAATTTGTGCAAATCAATAAGTATTTCTGTAGTTTTTGTCTATCGTTGTGAAGGCGGTGTACTGCAGTGCTGCTTACTTTTGACAAATGTGTAAGCTTAGAATTAATATTAAAATCTTTTGATTGATTTTCTTGGCACACACACACACACACACACACACACACACACACACACACACACACAAGCGCGTGTGCGCACACACGCACACATACGTACATTATTCAAATATGAGATGATATGAGATGAGATGAGATACTGTTAAAATGGCTTGACCATGTTATTTATCATTTGCTTTTCTTATCATTTTATCTCCTTTGCTTTACTTGCTTCTTTGATCCATTCCCCCCCCCCCCTCTCTCTCTCTCTCCCTCTCTCTGCTTTCTTTCCTTCCTTCTTTTTTTCCCCCATTTTCTTTCCTCTTGTTATTTCTCATTTATTGAAGTAACTTCTGTTCACGTGTTCGTTCATGTAACAATTTCTGTAACTAATCTGACAGGTGCAGTGAGTAAACGCCGGACTTAGATCATGGGTTTGATACACCTAAACATCTCCACGTGGTGGGCATAGGGTGGAAGATTTTTCTTCTTTCCCATATCAATATGTGTGCAGACTTGCCATTGTCTAAATTCACTCGCATGACCTGTCAGTTGCTAAATCCCGTCCCAGTTTCTCAAGATGACTTCTCCGCGCTCGGAATGAAATATGCATAAATGTCACAGGTGTTATGTGTATGGTGATCAATCAAAGCACAAGCCTTAAGCCTGCACATAAACCCATGAGCTGGCCAGGTCCCGACATCCTACCCAGCTTACGTTTAACCTAGTCTGCATTTTTGTACAAGTACTGATCAGTAAAAAACATGAAATCTCCTCATGCAAAATAAAAACAAATGGCACAACCTTGACACAGGTTAATAAGTTCAAATACCTGGGAACGGTCATTTCATCAGACGGCAGATGCACATCGGAAATAGCTGGCAGAATCGGCCAAGCCAAAACAGCATTCAAGAAGATGACAAGCATTCTTACCAACAAATGCCTATCAATTAACATCAGAAAGAGAGTCCTTGAATGTTATATAGAACCAATACTGTTGTACGGATGCGAGGCGTGGACAGTCAGCAAGCAAAGCCAGAGCAGGATCGAGGCAGCCGAGATATGGTTTCTCAGAAGAATGTTGAGAGTTCCATGGACAGCAAAGAAAACAAACGAGACAGTCTTGATGGAGGCAGACACAAATAGATCACTCATAAGGAAGATTAGGAAAAGACAAGCAACATTTATAGGCCATTTTATGAGGAAGGGGGATTTGGAGCACCTGGTCACAACGGGAAAGCTGGAGGGAAAGAGAGCACCAGGTAGACCCAGGGAGAGAATGCTGGACGGACTTGCAGAGTGGCTGGGGATGAAGAGGGTGGGGGAGATGCTGGGGCAACGAGAGATAGAGATGGTTGGAAGTCCATGGTCGCCAACGCCATGCGGCAGGGCACCTGATGACTGTATCAGTCTATCACTGGAACAATCTTAGTTACATGTAAATGACATGAACATCTGTGTATATTATCTTCAAAGAAAAGAACAGCTACATGAAGTAAATAAACAAATAAAGGTCTGAATCACAACACAACTAGCCACTCAGTATAAACACGTCTCACAACACAGACCACCACCACCCCTCCCAATGTACAAAGCCTCAGGTGCATATCAGCAAGGCGAAGACATTATCTCCGTTAATCATAGCCCGGCCAGTCTGTCGTCCACTTCCGAGGAAAGAAAAGATGAAACCGATAGGTATGTCTTATGGAAACTCGAAACTACCCAGCAAGCAAGTCGACGTGTGCGACAACATTGTGAAATGTGATCAGCTGGCAAGTAGCAGCTTTAGTTCACCTTGCTCCGCTAAAAGGTTTGTTTATGTGTAACATCCGATGAGCCTAGATTCTGGAGAATAGCGCTTGGCAAGAACGACCTCTAATAATAGTAACAATAATAATATATATATATATATTTTTTTTATATATTTTTATTTATATAGCGCAAAATCTTGATAAAATCAAATCTAAGCGCTGAGCGTATACATGCATACATACCTACATACATATGAGCGTATACATGCATACATACATGCATACATACATGCATACATACTTACATACATAAATCTAAGCTGAGCGTATACATGCATACATACATACATACATAAATCTAAGCGTATACATACATACATGCATACATACATACATACATACATACATACGTACGCACATGCATACATAATAATTACAATATTTATATAGCGCAAAATCTCGACAAAATCAAATCCAAGCGCCGAAAAGACACACACGCACACACGCACGCACGCACACACACGCACACACACACACACACACACACACACACACACACACACACACACACACACACACACACACACACACACACACACACATGCATGGCCACAAATGGGGAGAAAAGAATAAAAGCAATAAAAGCAAGAATAAAACCAATGGAAAACCACAGAGAGCACATCATATACAATTATATATTAAAACAAAGTGATTCCCCTCCGAGCGGAGACAGGCTGCAGAGGGGGTTGAGTGAGGTTAGGATTTTATGCAGAGGAGAAAAGGTGAGTTTTGAGAGCGGACTTGAAGGAGGCAAAAGTAGATTGCTGACGGACTGAGAGAGGAAGTTTGTTCCAGGAGAGTGGACCAGAAACAGAGAAGGCTCGTGGACCATAGGTATTGGGCTTAGTGCGTGGAAAGCGAAAAGTCAGAGGATCGGAGGCAGAGCGGAGGGTACGTGAGGGAAATAGATCTCAAGTAGGCTTGACAGGTAATCGGGGGCTGCGTTATTGAGGCTTTTGTAGCACATGGTGTCTAGTTTGTACTGTATGCGCTTTGATACAGGGAGCCAGTGAAGTTGTGCCAGGAGAGGAGATATGTGGTCAGCTTTTTTCTTTTTGAGTACAAGGCGTACAGCATTGTTTTGAATGCGCTGTAGGAGGAATGTGGAGGCAGGAAGACCAGTAGGATCAGAAATTGGACATATAATGGAGAGAAAGAGGAGGCAGTGGCGAAAGTTTCTGACGGTACCATGAGGATGCTTTGTCTGTCGTCATTAGCGAAGATCAATGTGTGTCATGCGACAAGTTCATCAATGTCCGAGTAACACCAGGTTAGCAAATCAGATTGGGACTGATGTGTTAATAATGGAGAGAAGAGAGGCAGTGGAAGTTTCTGACGGTACCATGAGAAGCTCTGTTTTGTCATTAAGTGAGTCTATTGTGTGTCATCAGTCTTAGTCGAGAACACCAGTGGCGGTCACGCGCTGTATATTATAGGTGAGCAGTTGAAGTTGGTGTATCAGATAGAGTGTTTTAAGAGTGGAAGTTGATGATGTGGACACCGGGAGGTATAGAGTGAAAGTAACAGGCCAGGACATTGTGGAACACCACGTTGGTATAGGTTGGAGTTGTGATGAGAACAGTTCATTTTGAATACGAATGAAAAGGAGAGAGCAATGTCAGAGATGCCAAAAGTATGATGAAGTCTAGAAAGGAGAATACCATGGTCAATGGTATCGAAGGCTGCAGACAGATCAAGGAGTGTGAGGAGAGAGACTTTGCCAGTATCAGTTGCAAGGAGGAGATTGTTGAGAATGTGTAGTAGGGCAGTTTCAGTGCTATGGCACTGGCGGTAGGCTGACTGGAAAGGATTGAGGAGATTGTTGGCAGACAGGTGAGAGTTCAGCTGGTTGAGGACGACCTTTTCAAGGAGTTTTGACAAGAAAGAGAGATTAGAGATAGGCCTGTAATTTTTCAGTTCATTTGGGTCTAAATTGTGTTTCTTATAATAACAATAATAATAATAATATAGTAATAATGATAACAATAATAATAACAACAACGATAATAATAATAGTAATAATAATAATATAATAGTAATAATAATAACAATAATAATAACAATCCCTCTTCATCTGGGATCCATCGGCACGGGAAGCGGAAAAATAATCTCGCAGTAACTGATATATCCTTGTCCTAGTAATTAATACTCATTGTAGCAATTTATCGGTTTTACCTCAATAACCGACAACATTGTCACTAACGGCTTGTAAGTTATCTCTTCTCCGTCACATAAAATTCTTGACATTTCAGATTAAGACATCTGTACCTAACACGCAGGCATTCTACAATAATAACGATGCCCATACGTTTATTGCTTTGTCTCACGTTACTCCTCCTACTCTCATGGCTATGTCTGTCTGTCTGTCTGTCTTATGTGTGTAATTCCATTAGACTTTTCATAATCATAATATATATGATCTCCAACACTCCCTTCCTCACCCTCTCCCTCTGTCTTCTCTCATTGTTTCACAAATGGACAATGTGCAGTGTGTGTGTGTGTGGTGTGTGTGTGTGTGTGTGTGTGTGTGTGTGTGTGTGTGTGTGTGGTGTGTGTGTGTGTGTGTGTGTATGTGTGTGTTGTGTGAGTGGTGATGAGTGTGAGAGAGAGTGGTGTGTGTGTGTGTCTGTATGTGTTTGTGAGTGAGTGAGTGAGTGAGTGAGTGTGTGTGTGTGTTGTGTGTGTGTGTATGTGTGTTTGGTGAGTGAGAGAATGAGTGTGTGTGTGTGTTGTGTGTAGTGAGTGAGTGAGTGAGTGAGTAAGTGTGTGTGGTGTGTGTGTGTGGTGTGTGTGTGTGTGTGTGTGTGTGTGTGTTGTGCGCGCGCGCGCGCGTCGCTCGTTCGTTCGATACTTCTTTCAATGTCTATACAAGCGTGTGCTTCAAGGTAATTGTAATTGTTCATGTATGTATGTATGTATGTATGTATGTATGTATGTACGTATGTATGTATGTACGTATGTATGTATGTATGTATGTATGTATTATGTATGTATGTACGTATGTATGTATGCATGTATGCATGTATGAATGTATGCATGTACGTTGATGTATGTAGTATGTAGTATGTACGTAATTGTATTGTATATGTACGTATGTGATGATGATGAGATGGGTGGATGGATGATGGATGGATGGATGGATGGATGGATGGATGGTTTATGTATGTATCATATATGTGTGTCCCTCTGTACGTGTGTGTACGTTTACGTTAATACGTACACGTTTAACCTAGCTACATTTCACAACTAGGTAAAATAATGAGTCAACTTCTGAAGGTCAGGTTTCAGGCTTCAAATGTCCTTATCATGCAAAAGAAACTTTGCTATACAAAGAAATAGATATCTGCGTGTGAAATCATTAACACTGACACGATAGAACAAAATAAATAAAGAAACAGATACAATTGAAAATGTATATTGTTCCTATTTCTCTCCTTTCTGTCGTTTACTCTCTAATTCAGAGACACACACATGCACGCATACATGCACTCACACGAGCGCACTCGCACGCGCGCTGATACAAACACTATAAACACACACACACGCCGCACGCACGCACATACACACACATGCATATACGCACACGCCATCATAAACTATTTTTGTCAGGATAACATAAAACTTGCATTGAAACACACACACGCGCGCGCTCGCGCGCGCTCGCGCACACACACACACTCACATATTGTCTAAAAGCACTTATGTGAATAGATGTTAAAATATAAACAAACACACACACACACACACACACACACACAACCACACACACACACACACACACACACACACACACACACACACACACACACACACACACACACACAACCTGCACAAAATTAAATTCTGAACAAAGACAGCGTCCTTGACAATCCGGACAGAAGATGGAACACAGACACCAAGGATCGTCAATTTTCATCTGCTGGGTTGTATTCTGCGCCATCCCTTCATGTGTTTAATCTCTGACATTCTGCTAATCAGTGGTGATAATACACACATAGAGCACGTGCGTGACGTGCATAACCCTGCCCACTCGTTGTCGAAATAGCAAGGTCACTCAGGACAAGCTGATGTGATGGTACAACAATCAGTCATATTAATGTTTCTTGAGGTGTCTTTCTCAAATTCACCAAGACTAAGCTGTCTCTTGTAACAGACAAGACTCGAGATCTTATGTCCGAGATTCAGTCCTAGCCCGCATCATCAAAAACTGCTCTATTGGCCGCACATGTTGATACCTGGTCATTCTGCTGAAGTCAGCTTAGTATTCACATCCTACAGCGCATTCAAAACAATGCTGCACGCCTTGAACTCAAAAAGAAAAAAGCTGACCACATATCTCCTCTCCTGGCACAACTTCACTGGCTCCCTGTATCAAAGCGCATACAGTACAAACTAGACACCATGTGCTACAAAAGCCTCAATAACGCAGCCCCCGATTACCTGTCAAGCCTACTTGAGATCTATTGCATTGGCATGATATCCCTCAATCATGACCAACTTTTACAATTCATTCATCCATTACGTCCAAACGTTTCACCCATCCATCAAGTTCACATATGAAATTTCAAACACATCCATAAGCTTCCTGGATATCGAAGTTTCCCTTCAATCTGAAAAACTAGTCACTACAGTCCACTACAAACCTACAGACTCACATTCCTACCTGGACTATCAATCATCTCACACTTCCAACACCAGAAACAGCATTCCCTACTCGCAGTTCTTGAGACTACGACGCCTCTGCTCAGACGAAGACAATTTTCAGGACAAAGCAGTTGAAATGACTAGATTTTTCCTGCGCAGACATTACCCACTCGAGGTCATCAATGAAGCCCGGAAAAAAGTCAACTCTGTCTCTCGGCCAAATGCCCTCCATTCGAAGCCCAAAGCTATCACAGAGGATCGGCCAGTCCTCAGTCTAGTTTACCACCCGTCCGTGCACCTCATAAAAAGGATCATCTTGTCCAACTGGAACATTTTGCGATCCAGTCCCACTACAGGTGAAACCTTTGACAAGCACCCTTTGATCGTCTACAAGAGAGACCCAAATCTCCGCGACTTGCTGGTGCATTCGAATCTCAGCAAACCAGTCAGCCAACCTCCAGGAACCTCTCCATGCAACAAACCTAAATGCAAGACTTGTCCTGTCTTGTGCTCAGCCACCACAGTCAAAGGCCCCAAATCTCATATGAGAATTACAAAACATTTCAACTGTCAAACTTATAACATTGTCTACTTGATCAGCTGCTCTAAATGTTCCCAATTGTATATTGGTGAAACTGGACGCACCCTTGACACACGTTTCAAAGAACACTTGGCTGATATCCGCCACCAAAGGGATAAAACTATCCCCAATCACTTCAACCAATCAGACCACTCAATTTAATGACATCCGAGTGAAAGGTCTGTGGCTTCTATACAATAACAGCACCATAGACAGGAAAGACAGAGAATCCCACCTCATAAATAAATTTGGAACACGCAAACCACATGGTCTTAATGACAAACCATAAGTAATCCACTGCGCAACAGAATTCAGACATGCCGTTTCATGTCTCTTCCTGTTCCCACGCCTACCAGATTCTTGGCACCGGGCACAATCTACTCCCTTATCTCTTGGCTCTTGCCCTGTGCCTTCTTCAGAACAGGGCTATACCGATGTAGCATGGCCACTTCTCAAAATTGCAGAACTCATCTCACTTCCCTTTTGACATCATAGTTGCCTCCCCTCTCCCCATTTCTTACTACTGCTCATGACGACATGGGCATTCCATTTTTTACCCACTGGACGAGGCGGCAGGGAAGTTTTTAGTCCCGTTTTTATTATCCATTGTTTGGTGTCTGTGATCTGTCTGTGACCGTGCGTTCGCGCTTGACAAAGGCTAGTTGGCCGAAAATTTGCGCTTGTTTTGTTTTGTCTTGTTGGATACGCGCTTACATTGGTTTTTCTTGTTCTTCTGGTTTGTGTTTGCTTGGGCGCGGGCAGTCAAATTTGTTTTGGATCTTGATATCTATGTTCCCTCACGTATCCTCCGCTCTGCCTCCGATCCTCTGACTTTTCGCTTTCCACGCACTAAGCTCAATACCTATGGTCCACGAGCCTTCTCTGTTTCTGGTCCACTCTCCTGGAACAAACTTCCTCTCTCAGTCCGTCAGCAACCTACTTTTGTCTCCTTCAAGTCCGCTCTCAAAACTCACCTTTTCTCCTCTGCCTAAAATCCTGATCTCACTCAATCCCCTCTGCAGCCTGTCTCCACTCGGAGGGGAATCACATTGTAATATATAATTGTATATAATATGCTCTCTATAATTTTCCATTGCTTTTATTCTTTCTCCCCATTTATAGCCGTGTGCGTGTGTGTGTGTGTGTGTGTGTGTGTGCGTGCGTGCGTGTGTGTTCGTGCGTGCGTGTGTGTCTGTTTTAGCGCTTAGATTTGATTTTATCAAGATTTTGCGCTATATAAATAAAATATTGTTGTTGTTGTTATTTCATAGATCCTTTCCCCATCCCCTACCTGTCTCCAAGCGTACAGCGTTTTGCAATGATTTAAGGAAGTCTGAAATTTTTTTTTTTCGTTTTGATTTGCCGAAAAGACAAGGGTTTTCATAAAATTTACGAGGAATGAACTCCCGCCGAATATAAAACGAATACAATACAATACAATATTTTATTTATATAGCGCAAAATCTTGATAAAATCAAATCTAAGCGCTGAAACAGACACACACGCACGCACACACACACACACACACACACACACATACACACACGCACGCACACGGCTATAAATGGGGAGAAAGAATAAAAGCAATGGAAAATTATAGAGAGCATATTAACGTGTACTTCATCTTTTGCGTTCCTGCATAACGGACGTATTAGTGCCATTTTCAAGAATATTTGTATAGCGATTTTGATTAATCACACTATCTGTTCTTCGAAGTCCAAACTTAGTCATTACGCACTTACATATGTCTGTTAATTAATGTCAAATGAAAGATGTTTCGTACTTTCCAGGTGTTTTAAAATGTTTTATTAGAATGGAAATTTATTACCGTTCTGCGCGTGTTTCTTTTAGTTTGTTCATCTACAATTAGTCTCTACGCGGTTCTTGCAAAGCACATTAATCATGCACAGCTTGCAAACAGGTAACCAAACGGTACAGAAAAACACTATATTTTTGTTCAGTTTTGCTTTTCCATTTGGAGATTTTTTTCTTTCAAGATTGCCTTCCTCTTCGCATATCTGACCAAAAAAAATCAACAAAGAAGCAAAAAAAGCAAAAATAGCAAAAGAAGTTACGAATAGATTCTCATTGAACCAAGTGTGTGTGTGTGTGTGTGTGTGTGTGTGTGTGTGTGTGTGTGTGTGTGTGTGTGTGTGTGTGTGTGTGTGTGGTGTGTGTGTTGTGTGTGTGTGTTTGTATGTGTGTTGTGTGTGTGTATGTGTGCGTATGTGTGTGCGTGTGTGCATGCGTGCGCGTGCGTGCCTCTTTGTGTTTGTCTGTCTGTCTGCCTGCCTGCCTGCCTGCCTCTGTCTCTGTCTGTCTCTCTCTGTCTCTCTCTGTCTGTCTGTCTCTCTCTCTCCAATTCAGTTCAAAAACCATTTAATATTACTTATTAGATAATATAATGCTATACTGACAGAACGTTCACACACACACACACACACACACACACACACACACACACACACACACACACACACACACACACACAACACACACACACACACAATCATTATCAACAACCATTTATCATCGAAGCGATATACTTAATGTCAATGTACCTTATGTATTTAATGTCAATTTATCTTCATTCCTTCCAGCTGTCAGTGCAACATGATTTTCTCTGACAGAAATAGTTACTCAACTGAGCACAACTGAATTCCATTATTGACTGTTGTTTAAGATAACAGATTTTCCTGTCTTCCTGATTTTGGTCTTCCCGTGGGTAACATACTAACAATGAATACTTGGACCCTTATCTGTTGTTTTCAATCTTCTTTTATCATATCAACCAGATAGGGGCGACTGTCTATGTTCTTTGATAGAAAATTAAACAATAATAATAATAAATGATAATAATAATGATAATTATAATAATAATAACAAAATTATTAACAATTCCATTCGTATACGACAGATTCCCCCCCCCTCCCTCTCTCTCTCTGAGCGTGTGTGCGTACACCACACGCATGCACACATACACATATGCACCAACACGTGCACACATAACATAAATATCAAAGAAAATCTACACACACGCATGAATATACACAATCAAACTCTCATATAAACACACACTCGTGCGCGCGGCGTGCGCGCGCGCGCACTCACACACACACACACACATACACAACGCGCACGTGTGCATGAACATATAAACATATACATTCCACCATTCACTCATTTAAACACACTCAGTAACTCTCTCTCTCTCTCTCTCTCTCACACACACACACACACCAAACCACACCACAACACAACAACACACCACACCACAACACAACACAACACAACCACAACACGACATACATGTAGATTAAAGCTGACAAAGATGGGTTCAGTTACATCAAATATGCCATAGGCGTTTCATATGAACCAGAGTTAAATGTATAAAAACATGTTCATCATTACTATACTATAGAGAATCATATACACTGAATAACCTTCGGTTAAAAACGCAACACAAACGAAATCTAAAAATTAATTAAGCTGAATTGATGTTTGTGATGTACTGTCTCAAAGTCTCCTTTGATGCCGAACACAATTAAGCAGAAAAAAGAACCCTGGTCTGAACAGTAAAGCTTCTGTCGGAAAAGCCAAAGATAATGTGTGTCCTTCAGAATATTGTCCTTGATGTTAAAAATAACATAGACTGGTTCAATTCCCCTTCTCTCTCTCTCTCGGGGGGTGAGCTGATATCGAAAGTTGGAGTGGCTGCCGGAAGTTTTCTCTGTCGGCTTTTTCTTGGATATCTTTGTTTTGGTGGACCGTGTGGAGGTATGGATCGATGGGTGTTTGTGTGATGTTGGTGGCGATGTACTGATGTGACTTGTGATTGGGTGTGCCCTGGTTTCAGTGTACCAGTCAAAGTACTTTTGTTTGCAAGGCTGCAAGTGACTGTTGTGATAGGCGGTGTAGTGTATATCTTGTCTGTTCCTACCCCACGTCAAAAAGTACCCACAGAGAAAAAAAACACCAAATTTTGCTAGTTACCATTAGTAACCAACTTAGAGACTGCTATACTAAAGGATGCCTTCTGCTGCACTGGAGTTTCGTGGCCGTTTTGGTTCCTTTTTGTGGGTCTTCATTGGTTTCATGACCAAACGTGCCAAATTTAAGCTCGCCATGAGAATTCGTGTGCTAAGAGTTCGGACTCGGGCTGCCGGTGTCGTGGTCGGTTTTGTCCTCCTGACGTTTTTCTACGGTGATCTCCTGCTGAGTCAGGGGACATTGAGGCGAACCCTGGGCCTTCAAAAGCAAATCCCTTGAGGCAGACTCGCATCGACAATGACAGTTCCAGCCGCCGTGCAAGTTCAGACCGCTCTGTGACGCCTGACCATAATCCAAGCTCGTCCTCACCAGGTTTGGACTGTAACAATCCTGTACTCCAGAATATTACGCAGATGTTGACAAACCTGGACAGTAAGTTTGATGGCATGAAAAATGATCTTGCAGATGTGAAAGACTCTGTAAGCGGTCTCAAAGAGGATGTCCAAGAGTTAAAAGAATCTGTGTGTGACCTTCATGCGGAAAATGATGCACTTAGAAAAGAGAACTCTAAACTGAATGAACGGTTGATGTTTATGGAAAGTAAGGTTGATGATCTGGAGAGGCGTTCCAAGAGAAATAACTTGATTTTCTATGGTGTGCCTAGGAGAGAGGGAGAGACGAGAGATGAGTGTGAGAATGCTGTAAAGGAAATACTAACCGATCTGGATCTGCCACGCACTGTGGAATTTGATAGACTCCATAGATTAAGTAGCAAGCCTAACTCACCAATTATTGGTAGATGCACATTTTACAAAGACAAGGAAGGTATTATGAAAGCCAAAAAGAACCTGAAAGATAGCACCATTTTCATCGGCCAGGACTTTACTCAAAGAGTTCGTGATGTTCGCAAGAAACTGGGGCCGCATCTAAAGGCAGCTAGTGACAGTGGTAAAAGGGCTACCATGGTGTTTGATCACCTGCTCATTGAAGGGTAGAAGTTCTTTCTCAATGACGAAGATCAGCTGCAGGAGATAAAATAGTGGTATGGCCGGCCTCTAAGAAAGAAATGTATACAGTCAACCTCTGATAATTCGTACCCAGGGTTATTTTTTAAGAGGGGTTATTCCTTGTCCATAACACCAAGTTCTAATCCTGTAACTGCACGTGCCGAGATAGATGTATCTAGGATAGAGTGTGAAGCCCGTGATTTGGCGTCAGCAGTTAAGCCTGGGAAGTGTGCGCTGTATTCTGGTTGTGAGAGGGAAGGGTGGGGAAAATATGAATGACAGTGATGGTGTCCAGAATGGGAGTGTGAATGAAAGTGAGAATGGAGGTAGGGGTCTGTGTGTGAGGGTGGAGGTGAGGGTGATAAGAGTATGCCTGGCAAGGGTGATAAATTAAAAAGTAATGTCGGTTCTGTTTCTTTTCTTCACTGGAATGTAGGTCTTTTGACGAGTTTTGTACAAACTGACACAAAGATTTTTTATCATATGTTTGCTCCTTTGATTTTGTTTGTCTGGTCGAAACATTTATGGAAAATGTAGACACAAGTGTGTTTCCTTCTCATGCAGTTTTTTGTAAACCAGCATTAAAGCTTTCAAAGCAAGGAAGGAGATCGGGTGGGGTGATATGTTTGATTAGAAAGGAGTTGGTTCCTTTTGTTTCTGAACTCACATGTGACCATGACAATATTCTTTGTTTTCTTCTTGATAAAACTTTTTGGTTTTGAAAAAGATGTTCTTTATATTTGTGTATATGTTCCTCCTGTCAATTCTCCATATTATTTAACAAATGAAGTTGAAAATGGAATTATGTATCTTGAAGATGCTGTGGCTGACAAAGTGCTGGTTGACGAAAATGTAAATATTATTCTGTGTGGAGATTTGAATGGCAGAACGGCAGATCTATGTCCAGTTACTGATGATGATTATGACACTTCTGTTTTTAGAAATGATCACGATGATGTAAATATTACAAGAAAATCAGAAGATTCAGTTCTGAATGCATTTGGAAAATTGATTTTGGATTTCTGTGGCGCTTTTCGATTGTTGATTATGAATGGTGTATGTAATGGTGACCCTTATGGTCGTTTCACATACATATCAGATAGTGGAAATAGCGTCAATGACTATTTTTTAGTCTCAGAAGATCTTTTTTCTACTATTCAAGATTGCTGTCTTTTTACTGTTTCAGAGCGATTTGAATCTGACCACCAACCTTTAGAATATTGTTTAGATGTAGATAGTAATGTCATAGGCAAAAAACACAGTGAAACACAACAAACAAATGTTTATTGAGAAATTTGTTTGGAATGATGTGTATGCGCAACAATATTTTGATAGCATGCTTTCTATAGAGACCAGACAGAGAATCAGCTGTGCTAAAAACCTGATAGATGAGGACATAAACAGTGCGTTACTTGCATTTGTTGATTGTGTACAGCAACAGGCTAACTGTATGAAAAAGAAAATCTATATGAATAAAAGACGCTCTGAAGAATGGTTTGATGTGGAATGCAAAACTGCTAAACGTAATGTCAGAAAGCTTCTCAGGGTGTTCTATAAGTCAAAAGATAAGAAGACAGATGGCTGTAGGTACTGTAAAGCTAGAAGAGAATACAAAAACTTATTACTAAGAAAGAAAAAAGAGTATAATAATGCCATGTTAGAAAAATTGAACTCGTCTGTCAATGATCAAAAAGAATTCTGGCAAAACATGAATAAGATATGTAGGAAAAGAGTGTATCAGTCTAATGATATTACTGTCAATGATTGGTTTAGCCATTTCAAAAATGTACTTGGGAAACGTTCTATTGACAGCAATGATGACCCTTTACCAGAACTAAATAATGATTCTGATAGTGCTGCTGATAATCTTACGGAGGAAGGTCAGCATTCCTTACGTGTGAATGGAGAAAATGTATCTGACGATTGTTTTTTGAACTCTCCTTCTCAAAGGAAGAAGTCTTGTTCTCAATAAGAAAACTAAAGAATGGTAAGTCGTCTGGACCAGATGGTATTATTGGTGAACTTTTAAAAAATGCTGGTAATGATGTATTGATTTTTGGTTAAAATATTTCAATAAGCTGTTTGACTCTGGACAATATCATGACAATTGGAAAGAATCTATAATCATTCCACTTTTTAAAAAGGGAGGTGTAAATGATCCGAATAACTACAGAGGAATATCATTAACAGATATTAGAAGTAAGATGTATGGTTCTATAATTATTGCCAGACTACAAAAATGGATTAATATAAATAACATTACTGGTGAACATCAAGCTGGTTTTAAAGAAAAGTATTCAACAGTAGATCATATATTTACTTTGCTGGCAATGATTCAGAAACAGTTCTCATTGAATAGAAAATTGTATGTAGCATTTATAGATTTTGAAAAGGCCTTTGATACTGTTTCAAGGAATCTATTATGGCCTGTCTTACTGAAGAATGATATCCAGGGAAAAATATATCGATGTATTAAAAGTATGTATGATGTAGTAAAAGCCAGAGTAAGATATGGTACAGAAGTTACGGGATATATAGACTGTATCAAGGGGGTTAAACAAGGGACGTTTGTAGTCCCATACTTTTTTCTCTATTTGTCAATGAGCTTGCTTTGGAGGTAATCAATAACGGTAGACATGGGGGACACTTAAATGTTGATTTTGTTGAACTATTTATTTTGTTGTTTGCCGATGACATAATTTTGTTATCAGAAACTGTCATTGGGCTGCAGAACCAGTTGAATAACCTTTGTAAAGCTGCTTGTCGACTGCAACTTAAAGTTACCATGAATAAGAGTAATATTGTGGTTTTTAGAAAAGGTGGATTTTTGTCTAGTAGTGAGAAATGGGTTTACAATGGTAAGGAGATGAGTGTTGTTAACACATATAAGTATCTCGGTTTGTATTTTTCTACAGAACTTAGTTTTAGTCATACTTGTCGGGATTTAGCAAGGAAAGGGAAACGGGCTACTATTATTATCCTTAGTAAATTATATCGATTAAATTGTAATTCTCTTAAATTGTTTTTGAAGTTATTTGATAAACAAGTTCAACTGATACTGTTATATGGTCTGAAATTTGGGGGTGTGGATGGAGCATCATTGGAAATTGAAAGAGTACATTTGTACATGCTGAAAAAATGTTTAGGGGTAAGCATTAAAACACCAAACGATCTCGTTTATGGAGAATTAGGTCGATTTCCTTTGACAGTTAGTGCCTGTGTATGTTGTGTTAGATATTGGTTAAAATTAATTAATATGGATGAGTACAGATTACCATATAAGGCCTACAAAATGCTTTTGAATCTATCAAATAGAGGGAAAATAAACTGGGTATCAAAAGTACGTGATATTTTGATGTACATGGATTTCAGTATGTTTGGGAAAATCAAGGTGTTGGTTGTACTCGTGCCTTTTAAGTGAATTTAAACAGAGACTCGTTGATTGTAGATGGCAGAAATGGAATGAGCATATAAACAATAGTGATAGGTTTAGTCAATATCGAACATTTAAGACAATGTATGGTCTTGAGTCATATCTTCTTCTAGATTTGAATAGATTTATACGATATGTGGTAACTCAATTTGATTTGGAATGTCTAGTTTATATAATCATAGACTAAGGCATAAAAGAATTAATTTGAATGACCTAGATTGTCCAGTGTGTAAACTTGTTTTGGAAAACGATGTCCATTTTGTATTACAGTGCCCTGCTTTTGATGATTTAAGGCAAAGTCTGATCCCATCAAAATATTGTAACAAACCATGTGACTTTTCTTTGACATTGTTACTTGCATCAAAAAATGAACTTGTAATGAAGAACCCTTAGCCATTTTTATATTTAAAGCACTCAATAGAAGGGAAATAGCATTATCATAATACATATCTGAGACATAGTATTTGATCAAAACTATTCTATTTTTTTCATTTTACACATTGTAAATCTATGATAGGAACCAATAATTCTGATAATGTTATAAATATATTGGTTACACGGTATTGCTTACACGATTAATGTGAGATTGTAAGGTCGAGATGACAACTATAAACACTTTTCTTGAAACTGAGTGTATAAAAATTTTATTGATTGCTGTTCTTTGTATGTTCACACCCCTTCAAAAAGGGGCTATGGCCTTATATTGAATAAAATTCGTGATTCGTGAAATTCGTGATTCGTGATTCTCTCTCTCTCTGTCTCTCTCTCTCTCTCTGTCTCTCTCTCTCCTCTCTCTCTCTCCTCTCTCTCTCTCTCTCTCTCTGTAAAATATAAAATATCTACATGATATGAGTTTACTGAAAAATACGCATGGAAACCCGATTGTGAATGAACGGTCATACAACAGATAAATGATAATGAATCACACCCTCAAATTATATCTGCTAAAGAAATCGTTGATACCTGAAGTCAACAAAGCTGCAGAAGTTTTTGATGACTGATACAAAAGGTGGTATACAAAAAAGATACACGCACGTAGATAGGAAAACAAAACACAAAAAAGAAACGATTCGTATAACTATGAATGTACGAATGAAAGAAAAACAGGCAAGGAGGAGAAGACTTCTGCCGAAATTTTGTAGAACATTAAATCCTGATCAAGACAGATGTATTTGCATGGCAAAACTTGAATATGATAACATGTTACACAGGAAAGGAAATGAACATAATGAAGCCTTGGTGTCTTAGTGAACGAGTTCAATACAAGATAAGCGAATTTTGGAAAACCGTGGAAAGTTTCATCATCAAAAAGAAATGTTTGTAAAAGTATTACTGCTGATGAATGGTTCTTTGCTTTTAGAAGCCTGTAAGATAAAGCAGTTATCGACATAATGATTGTAAACTCTGATGACAATGAAACTGATGACAACTATGACAGTTGGCTTGATAACCCGATCACAAAAGCCAAGGTACTGTTGGTCCTTGGTAAAATATAACATTGAAAAGCTGTGGGGCATTGAGGGGGTTATTGGTAAAGTTTTGAAATATCCTAATAATTCTTGTCAGCATTTCAATAATGATTTTTCAAGCTTTATCTGACAAAGTCTCGATCCAGAATGAAACTCCATAGCATCATGATTACCATCCCCATTGACATCATCATCATAGCTTGAGAACAACTGTCCCAGCATCTGTGGCCAATGAAGTGGTACAGATAACGGGAAATGGAATACACAAAAACTGTTAAAAGTTGAACACCACTGAAACTGCCTAAATCCGATGAGTTAGAGAAATCACTGAAAAATGGACCAAATCTGTAACAATTCCTTTGTTCAAGAAAGGTAATCCAAATTTGTTCAAAAAAGGTAATCCAAAGAACCAAAATAACTCCAGAGGATATCATTATGCGATATCAGTAGAATTGCTGTGGTATACAATTCATTCAAGGCTACAAAGAAAACGTTATCGGTGAACACGAAGCACATTTTAAAAAGATTACTTAATAATAAACTTCTAGCAGCAATATAAACATACAGTGAATGATCGAAAATTATATGTTGCATTTTACATATTTTGAAAAGGGTTTGATTCTGTTTGACCAAAAGTTTTGTGGACAGTCCTTCGTAAATATGAAATCAAGAGGAGACATTTTTAGTCTGTGAAAAACATGGACTGACAGACTTTTGCTATGTTCACTGTGTTTAACAGATTTTTTTTTCCAAAAGTCGAGGTCCATCTGGTGTTACGTTGCCCCGCTCTCTCCCATCTTAGACAGTGTATCCCTCTAAAGTTTTATCAAAACAATGTGTTTTTAGATTATGGTACTTTTATTCAAAGTAGTGATAATATGCATTGTAATTTATTGCATTATTTGTACACGTATTTCAAAACGTGTATCATCAAGATACATTAAGCCCAATGTATTTACTGTTATAGTATTAACGTTAACTTGGACAACGGCCTTAACTTATATTTGTATAACTGGTCTTGCTACTGTTAACACATCTTCAGAAGGGGCTTTAACCTCCCAAAATAAGCTCTCTCTCTCTCTCTCTCCTCTCTCTCTCTCTCTCTCTCTCTCTCTCTCTTCCAAGCATGAAATGAACATTGTACCAAGCGACTTTCAAACTTTATATTTCAAGCAATTCGAAGAAATGCCCAAACCCTGAATAAACGTTAATTCTGAGGCACAAGATGCAAGTATCCGTTAAAGACAGCATCAGTTTAGATGTGTGTGATGTCTAGTAATGCACTGTTTGATATTGGCACTACTGGCTAAGAATGGACTGTGCAAACAAAACGCTCACTCTCTCTATTCTATTCTCACTATTCAACATTTTTATGATCACCACTTCCATGCCCAAGATGGATTCAAGTTGGAGTCTCTTTCTGACAGTGGGGGCTGCCGTTGGGGTGCCGAAGATCTTTCTACCAGCGTCTCTCACTGTGTCTGGCTCGGCGACTGAGCCATTACTGTCATTAGTAAAGGGTTTAGTAGGCAGTGGCCTTGGCAAGCTGGATCAGAACAAGCATCCGAAGTTATCCAGCAACAATGCTGGGTATCCTGTGGTGGGTGGCCTCACAGCCGTTTGACATCTCTGCTTTCTGTGGGCTTCCTCGCATTTGGATTTTGACTGGATCAACTTAGGATCGGTGTGTGTTGTAGAGTCAAAATGAGCGGCATGGGATCAGTGTCACTGGAGTAGCGTAGAGGTTGAAACAGCAAAACAAAAGAAGAAAGAAAAAACAAAAACAAATACAAGCAAAAGAAAAGACAATCACAAACAAACGAAACAACTAAAAATTAATACATTAGCCATATGTATGATCAAACCCGAGCAGATTTGTTTTGTCATGATATTCAGCAACATTAGTGTCTGCAACGACATCCGTACAGATGTGCACACATAAGACAAAATGTGATGACTTCATCATGAGGTAGAAAATTATATTAAAATTCTAGCGTTTCAGACACATCACACGGGCAGAAAATGTCAAACGGTTTTTAATGCAAGCCTCAGGTGACCATCTGCTGCATTCAATCCGTCAATATGTCTACTATAATATATATATATATAAAAGAGGATGTATGACAGGCGTTTTACCATCTCTAAAATGAAACCAAAGACACTCGACCTTACATCCTTGGAAAAGGTTGATTTGATACAATAAAGAAACGTACACATGTGTGTGTGTGGCGCACGGGGGTGGGGGGTGGGGTGGGGGACGCGCGTGCGTCCGTGTCTGTGTGAGAGAAGAGAGAAGAGAGGAGAGAGAGAGAGAAAAGAGAAGACGAAGATAGAGTGAAAGGGACATAGAAAGACAGACAGACAGACAGATAGAGTTGTGTTTTTATTTCTTATTATGTCCAAGCTGAGTTATATATCTATTTCAACATATCAGTAGAACATAAATAATCAGCTGAGAGTAAATGGCTTCTGATGATGGTGGTGATGATGATGGTGTATGTGTGCGTATGTGTGTGTGTGTGCGTGGCGTGCGTGCGTGTGTGTGATATGCGCGTGTGCGTGTTATGTGTGTGCGGGCGTGTGTGTGTGTGTGTGTGTGTGTGTGTGTGTGTGTGTGTGTGTGTGTGTGTGTGTGTGTGTGTGTGTGTGCGTGTGTGTGTATGTGTGGGTGCGGTGGTGTGTATGTGTGTGGTGCGTGCGTGCGTGCGTGGTGTGGTGGTGTGTGTGTGTGTGTGTGTGTTTAGAAATAAGACTAAATAAACACTACACCTGCATCGTTATCAAGTTCCAGTAATGTCAGACTCACTCTCTCTCTCTCTTTTTCTCTCCCTCCCCCCCCCCCCCCTCCTCTCTCTCTCTCTCTCCGATATATCAAGAGGACAAAACAGTTGAATATATTGCAGAATTGTCGCTTCTTTCAAACGAATCGACTGGAGACATGGCCGGCTACTTCTCCTCTGATCACCAAGCCTACTGGCAGCCGGCAGAAAATGGAAAAAAAAAATCCAACCACATTCATCGCCAAGAAGAAGAAGACAGGCTTGTGAATAGAGGGCAGAGTTATATAATCCTGGCAACTATCTCACACGGTATTAGGTATGGTCCCCCAGTGATCTTTGCGCAATGACAGGGCCGGATGATTTAGGTCATGCACGTGCATGTGTCACTTTTGATTTATCGTAAAATGGGAAGACGCAGAATATAATTGATCCCCAAAAATTGAATGAATCAAGCTTGGTATTGTTTTCTTCACAAAATTGTCCCGTCAATTTCTGTCCAAAATATGAAGAATGTGGCTGACTTTCACAATTTCAATAAATGCATTTATGAAATCTGATCCAAAGTGACTGCTAGCGTTCAAGCAAACAGAAACTAGAAACACATGACAACAGAATAAAACGCGGAGTTAATCAACAAAAGGCAGGTGCGAATGTTCTGACAACTTGCTTTAATCCAGCGTACATAAAAGATAAGAATCAAAATCAGGACAAAAACAAGAACAAATCAGTTTATTCACCCCGTGTTTCCGTTCCTGGTTGTTCTTGTTTTTGTCCTTAATCTTGTGATTTTTACTTATTCATTTATTTATTTAGGTATTTTTGCACGCTTGAGAAAGGGTGACGGAAATTTTGCGGGCCATGTTGATGCTTCCATCATTCTGGTGGTGTCAGCTTAGTGTTTCGTAATTATCTATAGCCTGTCCCCATTTCAAGACTTGTCAGTGCATGGGAATTTGCGCAAGCACAAGGAATCTGCCAGATAACTACTGGCAGATTTGGGGTGGAGCATGTATGTAATCATCCGAATGCGAGGAATCTTTCTTGAAAAATTCCAAACTCCACATACACACACAGGTACACATGCACTCTTACGCATGATTTTTATAAGCATGCCCACAAATGCTCAGGCGCGTGCGCGCACACACACACATGTTCTCTAAATCATGTAAAAGAATGCACACATTTTCACATGTGTCTCTTCAAATCAGAAACATAAAACTTAAAACTCAAAAGTTTTTTTCACTCGAGGATGTATCTTCGAAGAAGAAGCTTGAAACTTGAAAATCACAACTTCATTACTCAAATATAGTAACCTTGGATCCCACTGGATCTTGTCTCACAGTTAGGCCTTTGCTAATGTATCAGATAACATTAGGTTAAAACATAAATATGAAATGCATTAATAAAAACTAAACAAAGAAAATTAAATAAAATTATCTGCAAAAACAAACAGCACAAACATTAAAACAAAGGAAAAGGAGATAACAAAGAAAGCATTAAAAACAAAAAAGGTGTAGAGAACACAGTGAAACATAAAGACATACAAAAACAGAGAAGTGATTGCTTTTAAAATGAAATTTGAAGATTTAGGAGTAAAACAATAGCTTAAAAATGTAGTACACTGACTGACCTTTAAATTTTCAATTCTTCTCCTGGTAAAAAAAAAAAAAAAAAAAAAAGTCGACATGCTGGGTTTGTCTCTGACCTCCTTTTTTGTTTGTTTTGTTTCGTTTTGTGTGTGTGAATGTGTGTGCACGTGTGTTTCTTTTTCTGTTTGTTTTGTTTGTTTTTGTTGTTGTTGTTGTTTTTGTTGTTGTTGTTTTGGGGGTTGTTTGGGGGGTTTTGTTTGTTGTTTGTTGTTTGTTTGTTTGTTTGTTTTTTAGCTCTCGATTTTTCGGATGTATCTATGTATCTTAGGATCGGTGTGTGTTGTAGAGTCGAAATGAGCGGCATGGGATCAGTGTCACTGGAGTAGCGTAGAGTTGAAACAGCATATGTATGATCAAACCGAGCAGATTTGTTTTGTCATGGGGGTTATGTCGCGGCACAGTCTGCATACACGTACACCGTTTCTGGTGGGTGTGCGTGCTGAGTGTTTACACATTTCCATAAGCCACAGGACATCAACATGACTTACAGGATTTTTTTCAGGGCATATTTGAGTTATGCGGGCGTATGTACACGGGGGATGGGGGTGGGGTGGGGGTTCAGGTACCGGCAGGTCTGCACACATCTTGACCTAGGAGATCGGAAAAATCCTCACCCTTTACCCACATGCCCGAGGTATCCAGGCAGGATCGAACCCAGTTCCTCATACTGAAAGTCCGACGTCTTAGCCACTTGACTGTCACTTCCGCAACCATCTGTATAATAGCTGAAATAAAACAGTTACAATGCGACGATAAGGCTGCAGTGCACATTGTCTGGGAATTGGGCTTTGGGCAATTTCAAGTAAAGAAAGTTATTTCATTCGTATTGGCGAATAAAAAAGAATTAGTTACAAAAATGTTAAGCAATAAATGTAATTTGTCTTAAGTCTAAAAACGTTTCTCTTTCACTTTAAAGGTCATAAGTTTGCGAAGACAAAACCTCAATAGCTCTCGCTCTCTCTCTCTCCCTCTCTCTCTTTCCCCTCTGTCTTCTTTCCTTTAGACTTCTCTCTTTTTCTTTTTTTTAATCAACTTCTGCGCCGCCTCAGAGGCGTTGATTCCACGCCGATTAATTTAGCTCCACACACCACCAGTCGATGTTCCAGTGAAAGGAGGCTCACCTAGAGATGTCAAACTGTCCACCCATCAAAGGAGACCAGGCAACGCTGCTGTAATATTTCAGTGAAGTTGAACCACTGCCTGTTCTGATGCAATTTATGAAGTACACTGCCTACTAAGCCCCCTACTCATCATCATCAAGTGCCTTGCCGCATGGCGTTGGCGATCATGGACTTCTATATGCATCTATCCCTTGTTGCCGCAAGCATATCATCCACCCTTTCTGTCTTCAGCCACTCTGCAAGTCCGTCCAATACTTTTCCCTGGGTCTACCTGGTGCTCTTTTTCCCTCCAGCTTTCCTGTTGTGATCAGGTGCTCCAATTCCCCTTTCCTCATGAAATGGCCTATAAATATTTCCTGTCTTTTCCTACTCTTCCTTATCAATGATCTTCTTGTGTCTGCATCCATCAAGACTGTCTCGTTTGTTTTCTTTGCTGTCCATGGAACTCTCGACATTCCTCTTAGAAACCACATCTCGGCTGCCTCAATCTTGTTCTGGCTTTGCTTGTTGACTGTCCACGCCTCACAACCGTATAACATTATCGGTTCTACTAACATTCAAGAACTCTCTTCCTGATGTTAATTGATAGGCATTTGTTGGTAAGAATGCTTTTCATCTTCTTGAATGCTGTTTTGGCTTGGCCAATTCTGCTGGCTATTTCTGATGCACATGAGAAATAGCCAGCAGAATCGGCCAAGCCCCATACTAAAGACAGTAATCACTCAGTTCCGGAGCCAAATCAAATGCAAGACCTCCATCTCCCTCTTTCTGATAAATGTTCTTACTGTCGTTTGTAGACGGTGTTGTTTGACGTCTTCGACTCTGATTATCGGAGTTCCAAAATCAGATAAACAACATTGAAAGAGATTTAAGACTAACAGTTAATGTAGAAAAAAAAAACCCAACTAAGATCATGGTCGAAAAACGAGGATAATGTTTCAACTTACAAGCAGGAGGATTTCTGTCTTTTGGGGTGCAACATCAAGTAGTTCTGGCAGACTGAGATTGGTCTAGTCCGTGTTAACTACCACCCAGCTCTTTCTCTGTCGATCTCTGCGACGGCCTTCGTTCCGGATGTGATCACACATGCACATACACACGTTCACGTGTGTCCGAACGCGCGTTCACAGACAGACAAACAGACAGAGAGACAGAGAGAGAGAGAACATTGGGAAAGGTGTGTCTATCTGTCTCTCCATGTATGCGTGCGTGCGTGCATGAGTGTGAGCGCGTGCATGCGAGTGTCTGTGCGTGCGTCGTGCACGCGCGCTTGCGTTTTACTGTGTGGTTGTGAGAAATGGCTGTCTGATTTGAAATAACTAAAATGAAACAAAGACCTTCGCTGCTGTTGTTGTTGTTCTTGTTTCTCACAGTGTTGTCTCCTTTAAACTTTCTTGCAGTTACGCTTCTTGATAACGCACCCTATTTTCTTACACAGCCTGTGAAATAGGAAGTTGAGTGTTTATATGTGTGTAGGGAGGGAGAGTGTGTGAGTGTGAGGGGGAGGTAGTGTGTGTGTGTGTGTGTGTGTGTGTGTGTGTATGGTGTGTGAGAGAGAGACGGGGTGGGCAGAAAGAGAGAGAGAGAGAGCGTGTGTGTGTGTCTGTGTGTGTGTGTGTGTGTGTGTGTGATGTATGTGTGTGTGTGTGTATGTGTGTGTGTGTATGTGTGTGTGGTGTGTGTGTGTGTGTGTGTGTGTGTGTGTGTGTGTGTGTGTGTGTGTGTGTGTGTATATGTGAGGGAGAAAGGGAAAGAGAGGGGTGTGTTCATGTGTGAAAAATATTTTCATTTTGTGGCAGTCTATAATTATCCTCGATGCAGGTCAAGTTACCCGTTGTGTGTGTGTGTGTGTGTGTGTGTGTGTGTGTGTGTGTGTATGTGTGTGTGTGGTGGTGTGTGCGTCGTGCGTGGTGCGTGCGTGCGTGCGTGTGTGTGTGTGTGAACAGTGAACAGGGAAACAAACAACACTTCAAATGCCATAATATTACATCAACTTGTGCTCAAGCAATCTTATACCTTAACCAGAAAAGATCACAGGAAACGGCAAACACGCAAATGTGTTGTGTAACGCTTTTGTTGACAGCGTATCCTGTGAGTTTAAAAACATCCCCAAAGGATGAGGCCATCACTGGATACACCTGAGCTCAAAACTGATGATCCTTTGTACCCACTTTCTAAACAGTTCGGTCAGAAATGTCAAGGATATAGAGACGCTTTCGAATCTTTATTTCTGACCTGGCGATAATGTAGAGTTGTCAGGTTTTGTTTGTTGTCATTGTTTTTTTTGTTTGTTTGTTTGTTTTTTGTTTTTGTTTGGGTTTTTTGCTTGTTTGTTTCTTTCTTTTATTTTTGATATACATAGAAAAAAAAGTTGCCATAATGTCATGTGTTGTATAATTTTCCTAGGAAAGGTTACTACTTAACGTCTGCACGTGCATGCCCAATGAAAGCCCACAAACATTTAAGCGGATAGAGCTATAAACGTGCAGGCATGATTATCCCCATACCTGCACATGTTCTAGACTGTTTTACGTCTTGAAATGTCAAGGACTTTTGTGTGACGTAAACAGATTAATCGCAAGAAAATTTACTAAGAAGCAATGTTGTTTGTATTACAATCAGGTTAATCTTCCCGCGTATAGTGCTGATGTCATTATGTGGTAAAGAGCATTTGTGTTAGGAAACAGGATGCAGAATACAAGACCATGCAATTAAAAGACTTAAAATTAAGAAATAGATTTTAGAAAACTGAAGGAAAGAAAGAAAAGAGGGAAAGAAATCACGAACAGGAAAATCAAAACGGTCAAGGCATTTTAACCATCTTCCTTTTTATAAATCAAGTCTTGCTTCCCACCAGTAACTCCAGACTTTTTTCCCTTTTCAAGGTCACTGTGACCTTAAAAATGTCTCCGTTAAAATAAACTAGACGTGCATCGAGGATAACCATAGACTGCCACAAAATAAAATGTCTCTCTCTCTCTCTCTCTCTCTCACACCACACACTCCACACACACACACACACACACACACACACACACACACACACTCTCCACACACACACACACACACCACACACACACACACACACACACACACACATATACACGCACACACACACACACACACAACGGGCAACTTGACCTGCATCGAGGAGAATTATAGACTGCCACGAGAATG
>JAPXFY010000022.1:25535545-25608045 GCA_030674185.1 Monoplex corrugatus | reverse complement strand
TTCAAGTTCAGAGTGTCAACGATAGATCTGAACAAGTATGAAAATACTTTTGCCATCATCTGATTTCAATAACAAAAGAGCGTATTTAAAGAGTAGAGATAGACAAATAGACAGACAGAGACAGACAGACAGAGACAGACAGACAGAAACAGACACTGAGACAGAGACAGACATTGAGACAGAGAGAAACAGACTTTTTTTTTAATCTAGGCCCTAGCCCCGTATGAAGGGGTGTGAATTATAAAACGCATTAGCTTTTTAGCAATAGATGTACTGGAAATCCATAACTACAAACTACAGTTCATCAATGCAATTTAAACAATTTTTGCAAAGACATGAACAGATAATAAAACGAAAAACGATATGTGTATGAAACATCTTTCATCAGTTTCAGAGATTTATACAAGGATTTCGTTAAGATTTAATTTCTTCTTCATTTCTTCTTGAGAGAAGTATAGTTAACTGTACCCATGTATGGAAGTCCAAATGTTTTTTTGCGGAAGTAGTTTCCTGTCTCAAGTTAACAGGGGAAAGGGAGAGGGAGGGAGAGAGGAGGGAGAGAATCAGAAATGTATTCAGTAAGACCAAAGTCCCATTTGAAGGGTTGTGAAACACATCATAACACTATACAAACACAAAATATAATACAAAGTCGTTCTTGGATAATGCATACTTCAAATAATTTTGAATAATTACAATATAGATCCCGCAGTCAAACTTCAGTAATACAACGTTAACAACAGGAGCACACAAACAGATCTTACGACACACATCACAAAGGGCAAACTCTGTTTCTTTAAAAGCTTTACAGACGAATGTGGCCAGGTTTTTAATTGTACGCTCATTGAGAGAAAAGAGAGAGAGAGAGAGAGAGAGAGAGAGAGAGAGAGAGAGAGAGAGAGAGAGCAATTGTTCTATCTCTTGTTTTAATCTTAGGGTCTGAGGCTGAGGCTGTATGAATTTTTCAAGTGTTCCAGTGTGTTCTAGTATCTAGTAGGAATTGTGCCAGCGTTCATCGTATTTCCGGTGAAAGTATGCCACAGGGCGCTTTAATTGCCATTGAACCTGCATGGATTCTGTAAGTGTTCAACATTTTATAGTCACTGACGGGAATTGTGTCTGCAATCTTTTATCCTGTGAAATTTTGTCTCTAGACTCACTGACGACCATTGAAGCTGTATAGATTCTGTTGGATTGGATAGGATTTTTTTTTAAGCCTTCAGATTATCTTGGATGCATATATGAGAGAGAGAGAGAGAGTGTGTGTGTGTGTTGTGTGTGTGTGTGGTGTGTGTGTGTGTGTGTGTGTGTGTGTGTGTGTGTATGTGTGATGTGTGTGTGTGTGTGGTGTGTGTGTGTGTGGTGTGTGTGTGTGTGTGTGTATGTGTTCAGGTTTCGAATACTTTATTACTCAAGGATAGGATAGTAGCACTAGCTACCATTGGACCTGTCTTACAGTTAATCCTTCCTACTCTACACACAGAATATCAGCATTAAAAAAAACACATACACATAAAATGCAAGACAAGACTATATAAATGAGTTTGATATTGTATTGAGTGTTATACACATACGCCAATGTGATTTATGCGCTTTACAAAAGCATGAGAGATAAAGGTAGACATACGTGAATAAATACATGTCGATCCTTCACAATAACAACAGGAACAACAACAGTAACATACTGCTAGTCGTAGTTGTATTAATAATTATAATAATATATATATATATATATATATATATATATATATATATATATATATATTTTATATATATAATAATTACAGACACAGAATCAAATAAAAAGAAAGAAATGAATGAGCATTAAAAACAACCAAGTACAGAGGACAGGGAGTCACGGCAACCAAAGCAATGATGACGACAGATTAAAAGCAATTTTTGCCACGTCATAAAAAACATAAAAATATAGGTCTGATAAAATATCACTTTCCACATACATGTCAAACAATCAAATAGACCACAAAAGTATGAGATAAAGGCAGATGCACACAAAGCAATACATGCCAATGCCTAACAACAATAGTGTATGTTCTCAAATACTAACATACATGTAGAAGCATAGAGAAGAATAAAGTGAGAGAAGCAATAAAGAACCAACAAGACCGGGGGTGGGGGGGGGGGGGAGATGTAGAGAGATAGCAATGTCAATCCTAACGCTATGATGAAAATAGACGAACTGGAACTCAAACAAAAGTCAAACAAATCATACATGCAAAAATATCAAATTTAATCAGTAGGAGTAAAGAAAAGACAAATTCTGTAAATTTTTTTCATATTTCATGTAGAAAATTATAGCATAAAAGTGTGATAGAAATGGCTGATTAAATGTTTAATTAGCAAAGTGTATGCAAATCGAGAGAGAGAGAGAGAGAGAGAGAGAGAGAGAGAGAGAGAGAGAGAGAGAGAGAGAGAGATATCTGAGTTTCGGTGGGTTAGGTGGTGTGTTAAAGAGCTAAAATGAGCGCTCTCTCTCACTCTCTCTCTCTCTTCTCTCTCCTCTCTCTCTCCGCCCCTTTTTCTTCTCCCTATTTTATCTATCAACTCTCTATTCATTTTTATTTATCACCATAAGTATAAGCAAGAGCAAACAGAAAGGAAACAATAGTACTATCAGTTATGGTGTCAGCTCAAACCTTAATAGACTGCAAAAAGAAAACAGTAGATCAATTGCAAAATGAAAATTATTACATGACATGAGGATGATACATCTTTTTTTATGTTGAGAAACACTAGCATGTAAAAGTTTGTTCCCTGTTCTTTCCTTTCTCATCATTAACAATATAACTTTATTTTACAGCGCTACTCTCAAAGCGTTACACACAACCAGACGATTTAATGGAACATGGAGAACTCAAGCCGTTAGGCCAACTGACCACATTCAACTAAGCTCCTGAACAATCTGAATCTTTGATGGGTGTGTATGCTGAGTGTTTTCACGTTTTTCTATAAGCCAGCCTCTGACACGACTTACAGGCCCTTTAACATGCACATTTGACTCTGTATGCGTGTACATACGAAAAGGCTTCAGGCAATGGCAGACTCCACCTTCGCCACCAACGAAAGTGTCTAGCGACTAAACGCAGGACTTTCCGACTGGAAATTAGAAGTTTATGCACTTGCCTACTTCTGGCAACAATTTCTTGGATAGAACACCAGAAACCTGTACTGACAAAACTATCTCAAAAGCATTCGTACAAATAGTCAGTCTTTTGAAATACATTTTAATCTTTTTCTAATGTCATTTTGCAATACCTTTTACAATGGAGATAGCAATTATAGAAACCTGCTTTAGTTTTGATTTATCCGTTCCTCTAAAAAGTGTAATTACCAGTTATGTGATACGGTTTGAATACTTTCGAACTTCATTTTCTTTTCTTCTTCTTTTTTTCTTTTTTTCCTCCTCCTCTTCTTTTTCTTCTTCTTCTTCTTGTCCTCCTCCATTTTTCCTTTGCTATCGAATAGCCTATTGCTGCTGCTACTACTACTACCGCTATTACTATTACAGCTCCACCACAACTATTACTGTTACTACTACTGCTGCAGCTACTGCTGTTGCAGGTATCATCCACCATCACTTATCACTACTGCTATTTCCATCATTACCGCCACCAGAAGTATTACCACTTAAGTCCTCTTTTACATTCTTCTTCTTTTTAGTTTTGTTCAAGCGAGACTGAAACAAAGAGTCTTCTCAACATGCTGACTTTGGCAAATGTAAATAGGGCCTTCGTATATCAATGTTCCTATCACAGGGTCCCCCTCAGACCGTATTGTTAGACGGGTAAGTAAGGTTTGCGTAATGAAGATCACGCCATCCATGATTGGACTGGTTACTCAACATTTTCCACCGACCTAGTCCCCTCAGACCGTATCGTTACACGGGTACGTAAGGTTTGCGTAATGAAGATCACGCCATCCATGATTTAACTGGTTACTCGGCATTTTCCACCGACCTCTAAGGGGGGGGGGGGAGAATATTCAAGCCCTATCTTACACGGGTACGTAAGGTTTGCGTAATGAAGAGCACGCCATCCATGATTTAACTGGTTACTCAACATTTTCCACCGAGCAGGATCTAACGCTCACATTGTTCTTATCCAACTACAGAGGGTAGGTTATCTAGTACACAAAAGGTTTTAGCAAATACCAACGTCCAAGCGAAAAGTCCAGAAAGTTGAATAACAACCAGGGCCGCCAGGTGCCAAAGATTGCTTGGTTATTCAAATTTCGATGTCCAATGAAAGACAGGTTAGTTATTCAAATTTCGATGTCCAATGAAAGACACGTGGGAAGGTTTGTGACAGAAACAACAGAAACGCACTGTATAAAAGCCAGAAAGTCAATCACTATAGGCATTCACCCATTTGATTGCCACCCAGGGTGGATAAGAGAACCTAGAGAGAACCTTGAGAGAAGCAGAGGATCTTGAGTCGGTGAGCGAGAGACCTTCCAACTTATCTTAGATATGTAATCCCACGTCTCATTTTATACTTTCGTTAGGGTAGGGCTAGGAATAGGTAGTATGTTTGATTTTCTATGAAGCAAAGAGAGAGGGAATAGAGTAGGACATAAGAAAGTGTTCAGCATTCTAGTGATATGCAAGTTCTGATGATTCGTAGTGCACCTTAGGATTTTAGGAATATTAGGACCCAGGTCAGTAAGAATGGTGAATCATGTTTATGCTGAAGTTGACTGATTAAATAAATACGTTGTAGTTATTAATTTATGTGTGGACTGCTTATGAGAATCATGCCTAGTGTGGTTAGTGCATTTCTTCTCGTCACTCTCCTTCCTTGTTGTGTGTGTGACTTCTAAGTAGAGAAACACCTTGTTATATACATCCCCAATTCATCTTCCTGTTATAGATGACACAACCCCAAATACCCTTCCTGCGATACAACCCAACTATTATTCCCGTGATATTCCTATGGATCAACTAGGGAGCAGAGAAAGGTTCTCATGCAAACAGTCTTTATAAATCAGAATACAAGTGGCACATGCTATCAACTGATCTTCCCCTCATATACCCGCTCTACTCTCCGGGCATTGGAAAACGACAAGCTTCCTAATCTGACCAAGACCTTTCAGCAAGTCAGACTAAACAGTTGTCCGTCAGTGGGACGCTGCTGCTCACTGTCGGATACCAGGAAGCGAGACGGTAGATGAACTAACAAAAGAGAACAACAGAAAAGCCAAGCGAGGAGAAAACTAAAACCAGATCACTCCTTAAGTCACAGAAAAAAAGGGCTGACTGCTACCACTACAGAGCAAGCAGCAAGTGGTCCAAATGAGCTTCCGTAACTGCTACAAACAACTCAACGCCCATATGAACCACGGGTTCAAACTAACGCCATCATCAAACTGCCCTCAAGTCAAGAGAACCAAACAGCTGAACACATTGCAGCGAAATGGTCGAATACAACTCCTCCGACCATCAAGCTCCATGGCAGCTGGCAGGAACAAGGGAAAAAAAACGGCCACTAGATATGGCCTGACCATATTGACGGCGAACAAACGCGAAAGAACAAAAAGACGACGAAGAAGAAACTAGCATGTAGCTATAAAGCATCTGTTATTGTTGCCGAAAGTCAGCATATCGCTGGAAAAACATGTCTGACTAAGCTATTACATGTCAGCAGGATACGAGGACCAACACGCGCGCCGACACGCACATGAGAGAGGATCCATTCCGACCCAGACTTCACTTTTTCCCTCTCAGGACCATTTATTTCTAAGAGACCTTCAAGAGACGAGACCACTAATGGATGTAAACCCAGCACATTTACTGTTGCTTCCCAGAAAGCAGATGTTCTTTTATTTTACTTTGTTATACATATTTGGAAACAAGGTACTTGTCTTTGAAAACAGGATATTTTGTTCGAGTTGTCATAAGTAGCCTCCTTGAAATGATGGAGTGGACAATAGTGAAATAAGTATACAAAAAACGACAAGACCCAAATGTTAAACCCAAAACCTTGAAAGCGAACAGTGTTTATGCACAAGCTCTCTGTGTATGTGTGTTTGTATTGTGTGTGTGTTTATATATATATATGTGTGTGTGTGTATGTATGTGTGTGTGTGTATGTGTATGCATGTGTGTATGTGTGTGTGTGTATGTGTGTTTATGTATGTGTGTGTATGTGTATGCATGTGTGTATGTGTGTATGTTTATGTGTGTGTGTGCATGTGTGTGTTGTGTGCTGTGTGTGTGTGTGTGTGTGTGTGTGTGTGTGTGTGTGTGTGTGTGTGTGTGTGTGGTGTGTGTGTGTGTGTGGTTGTATCTCAGTGTATGTGTGTTTGTATTGTGTGTGTTTATATATATATATATATGTGTGTGTGTATGTATGTGTGTGTGTGTGTATGTGTATGCATGTGTGTGTGTGTGTTTATGTATGTGTGTGTGTATGTGTATGCATGTGTGTGTGTGTGTGTGTATGTTTATGTATGTGTGTGTGTGTGTTGTGTGTTGCATGTGTGTATGTGTGTGTGTATGTGTATGTTTATGTGTGTGTGCATATGTGTTGTGTGTGTGTGTGTGTGTGCGTGTGTGCGTGTGTGTGTGTGTTAGCTGTATTTTGTAAGTGATTTGATCTGCTAAGGCTTTTTTTTCTATTTGTATGTTTATGGTAAGTATCTTTAAGTAGAAATGAGAATGAAGTATGTGCAGTGAGAGGTTAATGTAATCATATTTTAATCTCCGAATGAGTTTTGATCGAACTTTAATATAGAACGTGCGATGTATAAGAAACAAAACATCATACAAGCAAAGCATACTAAAACTATTGGCATGATATCTCTTTTGTTCATAGCTGAATGTTGTTAGAGATGTCGTGGAAAGGGGCAACCAATCAAAAGAATGAAAACACATGAAAGTTAATTTATCTCATGGCTTTACAACAATCTACCTTTACAAAAAGTCTGCTTGGGTAGATAGGTACGCATGTGTAACAAAAGAGTCAGATAGGCTCAATTTTGGGTAAATGTCTTGCATTTATGAATTATTTTACGTTGATATTTTCTATCAAAAAGGGAGTGAATCAGTACGGCATGGCACCCCTTTTTTTGCTATTGATCATCATCGATCTAAAAAAAAGTTTATAAAGAAACAATGCCCGACCAAAACAGAATCAAGTCACGTTTGTTCTAAAATAATTGTATCATGGAAAGCTACCAACAAATCTACAACAAGGATTTTCCGGGAATCGACGGTAAGCAATGCCCTTTCTCTTTCACCTATTATCATTATTCCCTGTCTAATTAATGGATAATATTGTTCTTGTCTCCTGGCTTGTCAGCACTCGCACCGACTGATTCCAGACAAGTTATGTAGGTAGGTCAGAGCCACCTATCAGCCCTGTCACTCATGTATTCTGACTGTCACGTGTACTGAAGGCAAGAAATGGAGTGGGGGGGGGGGGGGATTTATCGCATTCACGAGACATTAGCATGCACGTGCTATCAAAGTCACGTGGGTCGAGTACAAAAACGTGACGGAAACAGTGTCGGGTGTGAATCTGCCGCAACATGTGTGTCCTTGAACGTCTGTGGGCTGGGTGGCTGATTCTACAAAAAAGAACAGGGTTTATGGATCTCGGTTTTTTGTTGTTGTTTTTTGTTTTGTTTTGTTTTTCATTCTCCCCTTCCCTGGAAATATGTTTGTATGTGAAAGGGAGAGAGAGAGAGAGAATGAATGTGTGTGTGTGTGTGTGTGTGTGTGTGTGTGTGTGTGTGTGTGTGTGTGTGTGTGTGTGTGTGTGTGTGTGTGTGTGTGTGTGTGTGTGTGTGTGTGTGTGTGTGCGTGCGTGTGTGATTTGAATTTGCTGTCACCGTTTATTTTATTCTGCGGAAAATCACTGTTCCTGAAACACGTAAAGAAAATAATTTTATTCACCTGTCTTTACGAATTCTTTCCATATCAGTCATCAATTTCCAACAACAACAAAAGTGTTAATGGAGCAAAAAAAAAGAAAACTAAGAAATGAAAACGAGATATGAGAAAGGAAAGACAGAACGAACAAGACAAAGAAGTCATTCTATCAATGTTTATTTTTATACATATAATTTACTGCAGAAAAAAAAAAATCCATATTCTGTGCTTCTAAATGTTGCCATAACCCTGAAGAAGCTTCTGTTAAAGTGACAGTTGATGTGCAGTGAGGACAATGGCCGACTCTCAGAAAGTGAAGGCAGATCTTAAATGTCAGAAGCTCCCGCGAAAGTGCTATTCTCACACTCTGCTTTATTTTTAAAAAAAAGTGCTGATTTCAGGCTCTTTTTTCTTTTCGTCTAGTCTGCGTGGCCTGGGCATCTTGCCCTATACGCGTATGCATATCGCGAGTCCTCAAAGATCCGCACCTTTGATCCGAACTTGATAAAGATCCATCCAGACAAAACTGATAAAATCTTACTAACACATTTTGTCACAGATGTACAAACTGACAGACGCACACACGGAGAAACGAACACTACCGTCCTGTCGATATCAAACAATCTCCATTTTTTCAAAGAAACTGAAAAAGTATGACACCATGTGTCGCCCGAGCGCGCGCGCGTGCGCGCACACACACACACACACACGCGCGCGCGCGCGCGCACACACACACACACACACACACTTTAAATTACCCCTGGGCAGAAAGCAGTCCAAACACGTGCCAAGGTCGACTATCTTTTTTGTTTTCATGGAAATAAAAACTGGACTTTTTTTTTCCCCATGTTTTTCCTCCAGTCGCCGGATTATGTACTGTACTCGTATTTCCCAAAAGCCAACACTCTCCTCTATATCTCCCTCAGTCAGTCTTCACCCTGGTTATTACACTCTGTGCATTACTTTCCCTTTACCTTATGGGGTGGGAGGGGGGGGGGCACAGGGAAGGAGAGACAGACAGTGTCAGAGAATGCGTGTTAGAGAGAATGGCACAGATTGATCGTTGGTATGAGTATGTTTTGTCCGTGTGTGTGTTTGTGTGTGAGAGAGAGGGGGGGGGGGAGGAAGAAAGACAGACAGACAGATACAAAGACAGAGAGATTTTGCCACTTTGATGATTTCCTGGCTTTAAAAGCATTCAGCCCAATCACAGCAGAGCCCGATTTCAACACAAACTTCAATAGCAATAAAGAGAACGAACCTTAGCTGCATACACGTTGACTAATAGATAAGTAAGCAGTCACAATATAAATCAAATCGTAATCAGGCTGTACATCTAGTTCGTCAAATTCGTTATTTTTTTTAACACAGCTAAACAAGCTAGTAGTTTACCTCATCATCATCATCAGGTGCCCTGCCGCATGGCGTTGGCGACCATGGACTTCCAACCATCTCTATCTCTCGTTGCCCCCAGCATCTCCCCCACCTCCTCATCCCCAGCCACTCTGCAAGTCCGTCCAGCATTTCTCCCTGGGTCTACCTGGTGCTCTCTTTCCCTCCAGCTTTCCCGTTGTGACCAGGTGCTCCAATCTCCCTTCCTCATAAAATGGCATATAAATGTTGCTTGTCTTTTCCTAATCTTCCTTATGAGTGATCTACTTCTGTCTGCCTCCATCAAGACTGTCTCGTTTGTTTTCTTTGCTGTCCATGATACTCTCAACATTCTTCTGAGAAACCACATCTCGGCTGCCTCGATCCTGCTCTGCTTTGTTTGCTGACTGTCCACGCCTCGCATCCGTACAACAGCATTGGTTTTATACAACATTCAAGGACTCTCTTTCTGATGTTAATTGATAGGCATTTGTTGGTAAGAATGCTTATCTTCTTGAATGCTGTTTTGGCTTGGCCGATTCTGAAAGCTATTTCTGATGTGCATCTGCCATCTGATGAAATGACCGTTCCCAGGTATTTGAACTTATTAACCTGTGTCAAGGTTGTGCCATTTGCTGTTATTTTGCAGGAGGGGATTTCATGTTTTTTACTGATCACCATGACGTCAGTCTTCCTGCTGTTTAGTTCCAACCCCTTACCTTTGCTTTCTGTTTCTAGTATATTCACAAGGTTTTGTAGGTCCCTTTCATTTTCTGCAATTAGCACGGTGTCATCTGCGTACCGAATGTTGTTTATCATTTTCCCTCCAACCTTTAATCCAGGGTCTTCGTTTAGGTTTCTCATGATGTTTTCGCTATATAGTGAAAACAGATCTGGTGACAAAACACAACCCTGTCTGACTCCTCTTTTGATGTTTTGAAAAGAGCTTATATTGTTTTCTATTCTCATTGCAGCTGTTTGTTCCCAGTACATATTCCTGATTATTCGTAGATCTTTTCCATCGACATCGAGTCTCTCCAGTTGGTTGATCAATTCTTCATGTCGTACCCGATCGAAAGCCTTGGTATAGTCAACAAAGCATAAATACAAATCCTTATTCATCTCAATTGACTTCTCTATGATAGTTCTTAGGATGTATATGGCATTAATAGTTCCTTTCCCTTCCACAAATCCACACTGTTCTTCTGCTATTTTTCTTTTGATTCTATTCCTTGTCCTCATCATGATTATTCTTAACAGGATTTTTGTTACATGATTCATCAAACTGATTGTGCGATGGAGTTCGCATTCTATAGCCCCTGTCTTCTTTGGAAGTGCAATGAAAATTGATTTTGACATATCTTTGGGGATTTTTCCTGTGTCATAAATTTCATTTTGGAGGACTGTTATTTTTTCTATGCCAAATTCCTCCAGGGCTTCAATCATCTCTGTAGTAATGTTGTCTGGTCCTGGGGCTTTTCCTGGTTTCATCTTTTTCAGTGCTGCTCTAACTTCATCTTTCATTATGGGTGGTCCCTCAAAGTTCTTTTTTATAATGTGTTCTTCGTTTCTGTCATCCTCAAAAAGGTCTTTAATGTACTCTCCCAATCTGTCTAATATTTTGTCTTTCCATGATAATGTGCCATCTTCGATTTTAAGCAACCAGTTATGTGCATGTATTTTTCCTGTGGACAATTTCTTCAATTCGTCTGTACATATCCTGAGGATCCATTTTGTGTCGTTCTTCTATCTCTTTGCATTTTGTGTTCAGCCAAGCTTCCTTAGCTTCATTGCACCTATAGCTGATTTCTTTGTTTATCTTCCTGTATATCTCCTGTTTCTCTTTGCCTTCCTCCTTTTCTCCATGAGGACCAAAATTTCATCAGTCATCCAGCTCTTTTTTGCTTTTCTATTTGCCTTAGGGATTTCTTCACAAGCTTCATTTATAGAACTTCTCAACTTTGTCCATTGTTCCTCACTGTCACCAACGTCTGTCTTCCAGAGCACTGAATTTGTTTTGAACATGTACATTAAATTTTTGACGTATCATTTCATCTGTCTTTAAGAGTCCAAGGTTTAGTTTGATGTCGCTTTTCGTCTGTTTCCTTTTCCTCAATTTCACCCTAAACCTTCCCACTACAGGATTGTGGTCACTGTTGCAGTCTGCGCCTGGTAGTGTTTTTGCTGACAGTAAAGAATTTCTAAATCTTTTGTTGATCAGGATGTAGTCAATTTGATTTTTGGTATTATCTCCTGGACTCATCCAAGTCCATTTTCTTCTGTTAGGCTGCTCAAACCAGGTGTTTCCTACTATGAACTCATTCATCTGTGCCCATTCTACAAGCTTCCCCTCTCTTTCATTTTGTGTACCAAGGCCATGAGGTCCAACTATATCCTCCACCCTATCCTGTCCCACTTTAGCATTAAAATCTCCCAATATGACTGTAACTTCTTATGATTTACATTGGACCTTGGCCATCTCTAAAACTTCGTAGAAATTGTCGATGTCTTCCTGAGTACTTGCGGATGTTGGTGCATACACCTGTATGATGTTGATATCAAAAGGTTTCCCTTCGAATTTGACCAGTAAAACTGTCGGACACTGCCCAGTATCCCTTAACTGCTTTTGATTTCTTTGTCCATTATGATGCCTACACCTCTTTCATGTGAATTACCACCAGAGTATATCACTGTATATTCTCCTGATGTTATCATGCCTGCCCCCTTCCATCTCATTTCCCCCAGTCCTAAAATACTGATGTTAAGCCTTTCCATCTCCATTTTGATGTTGTCTAATTTACCTTTCTGCAGCATTGTTCTGATGTTCCATATTGCTACTTTGGTGTTGAATTTAATTTTGGTCGCAGTAGCTGGCTGACGGTCTGGTGTCACCTGCGCTGCATGACAGTCCCTACCGGACGAAGGTGCTCCACAGGAGCACCTATTGACGTCGTTAACTTTCTTCTTTGTCTTTCTCCTGTCCATGGTTTTCCTGGGGAAAACTACGATGGTGGTTTCCCCTTGCCTTCCATCGGTTTTTTATTTTAGGGTTAACTCCCTTAACCTTACTCTCTCCCGAGATGTCCACAAGGCAGTGGAGCTATTTACCCATAGCTTGGGGATCTGTTCGTGGGCACCAGGGCGTGTCCACACGCCGGTGGGCCTGCATGCCTCACGTCTGGGGGCCAGACCTCCTCCGAGTCCTACGAGATTCAGCCTGAGTCCGTGAGGTGCTCAGTTACCGCCTGTCGCCACGAGGAGGCACAGCGTAGGGCTTGCTGATGGAGAGGCTATGTACTGACAGGAAGAGACTTACGCCTTGCTCTTCTTTTCGCACAGCAGTGCTAGCCAGCGGTGCAGGCCGAAACCGACACACTAGACGCATCACATCTGCCAATATGACAAGCGTAGTTTACCTACAGATATCAAAAGGTGTATGTACCACATACTTCCCTCCCCGCCACACACACATACATACACATCTACCTACCATGCGCAGGCAATAACATAAAATATCTTTAATATACGTACAGACTTAAATCCATAACATATGGTGCAATACTTCTCCGGATATATTAGATACCTGAACCACAATATACCCTTTACAATAAACATCTCAAAACAGTTGTCAAACAGGATATATCTATTGTTGATCAAACATGAGTTTTCTGTGGTTCAATGAGTCAATGATATATTTTGCCAGGGGAAGAATGAAATTGTCATCATCTTTCTCAATATCTAAAAGTCTGTATTCTATCTGATCGGTGAGAACATTGAAAAATTATGTCACACTCTGAACGAATACTAGCGTAAGTAACAACGCTGACAAAGAAAATGAATGTCATCTTCCCTGTTATGTTTACACACAGGGCAGGACATATTTACAATGTTTTTGTTGAAAGACATTGACAATTACTTGTAGATCCACAAAGTCTGGACATAAACTTTGCAAGAGTATCTTTCAAGTATTTATCTAAAATGCTCACAAGATACTGTATGATTGAAAAACAGAGGCATACTGTTGTGTGCAATTAGTCCTGCTTTCTATTATCTGAGTGCAACTTAGAAAAAGCAATTCAACTAAACATTTGCTTTAATGCAAACGCTTTGGATCAACCAGAAAATACCAAATCCATTTTCCGTCAGTATCTTGTTTACTTGTTACATCCAGTGCAGTTTTCCAGCTGATTTTATACTAGTAACATAATATTTTCATGTGCTTGTTTGTATACTCTTGATATTAACAGTGTATTAAGACTTAATCAGTATTTTACGCATTTTAAATACCTTCTAGTGATAACCAATTATTCCATTAATGAATTTATTTGAGGACATAGGATACACCAATAAATCTTTCATACATAAGCATGGACTTGCTCGATCTGACAAAATTCAATTTCTGAAGGATAATTATGATAGGATAGGCTAAATTTGAGTATCAACTCACTTGACAAAAACATTAATGGGAAAGAGTAAAGCGAGAGAGAGAGAGAGAGAGAGAGAGGAGAGAGAGAGAGAGAGAGAGAGAGAGAGAGAGAATGCATGTGAGGGAGAGACAGAAAATGGGTATAAAGGAGACAAATGACAGATCGACTGTTTGCGTGCGTGCGTGCGTGCGTGCGTATGTGTGTGTATTGTGTGTGTTGTCTGTGTCTGTGTATCTCTGTATGTGTGTGTATGTCTGTCTGTGGGGGATGGGGGAGGTCTGCGTTTTGTTTTGTTTGTTCATTTTGATTTTTTCCTGTCGCTACTCCCTCGCCTCTCATTTCGGCTCTTCAACACACTTCAAACCCATTGAAACTGAGACTAGGACATGAGACTAGGACATGAAAGGCCACAGAACCTGGAACAATTTATCCGTGATGCTACGATAAGGACAACTGGAATGATAGGGATGATGCTCTGGATTAAGACTGCACGACAGAGCTATACTTTATGTTTACTTTCGTAAGATATCATGATATCAACCCGGTCTGTGGGATACAGAGATGCCCTATTGGTCATGAAATCTGAACAATGATGAAAGACGTATGGACAAAAAATGGATGAAACTCGACTGCCTCTGCGGTCACAGTCTTTCCACACAACCTACAGCAAGCTCATCTCTAGGTAGGAGCAGATCGGTTGTTGTTGTTATTATTATTGTCGTTGTTGTTGTCGTTGTCGTTGTCGTCGTCGTCGTTCTTCTTCTTCTTTTTTTATTTTCCATGTTATTGTTGATGCTGCTGCTGTTGTATTTCAAATAAATCTCAATGGACAGATAGATGGATTTTGTGGTTGACTGACCTGTGAAAAAGAATGTGTGAGTATGGTCTAACTGTCTCGTTCAGCTTAATTTAATCAGCAGCTTTGTAGACCTGCTAATGGCTTGGATTTGGTCCGGCTTCTACGTATTAGAAGAATTTCCATGTCAGCGTCCTCTTTCCCGCTCAGTAGCGTCTTGTACTACAAGACACTACGACGCAATATTATACAAGTTGTAGTACAGTTGAGTTGAGTTGAGTTGAGTTAGTTTTAAAGTCCTACCACTCTTAGAGTATATAAGGACTAGCGAAAAAAATTTTTGGAAGAAGCCTTCAATAATTTTAATGCATTGTGAGAAACCGATGCTTTATTCGGTTCTCCGATCCACCCTGGATGGCAATCGAATGGGTGAATGTAGTATGATTAAAGTTGTAGTACATTGGACCGGATAGGATTTTATTGTATTCTACTGGATGTTTGTGGCATGGCATAGCATTGCATGGCGTGGCATGGCGTGGCGTGGCGTGGCGTGGCGTGATGGCGTGGCGTGGCGTGATGGCGTGGCGTGGCGTGATGGCGTGGCGTGGCGTGGCGTCGTGTCGTGCCGCACGGTACACTAGGCTATGCTGTTCGACTGGATTCGATCACAATGAACTGGATTCGGATCAGATTCGAATTTGTTATGGAGTTTACCTTAACCTCTTTATTTTATTGTATTGTACTGTACGGTTGGTAGAAGGTAGAAAGAAACTCTAGGGAGAGCTAGACAACAGAAGGTCTTCAGAGAAGTAACCCCCTTTAGACAAGTGTTTCGGCCCTGAATTCCTTACACTCTCGGGGGGCCGGGCCACATCCAGGTCATGACTCCTGGATGCCCTTCTGCTGTTGTCTATTTTTTTTTTTTTTTTCCCACGCCGGGGATCGAACCTGGGCGATTCTGCGCTTCAGAACTGTGGTACGCGGTTTTACCAATGTGCTAACGGGGCACACATCATCTGTAGGGAATTTAATCCTTATGAAGTTCACTTTTTTCGTTCCTCCTTGCCCAGATCCAGCTTGAGCTCCTTTCTGCTGCCTCTGCCATCGCTTTAAGGGCTCTAGTCCTCTTCTTCCCAGAAATGGCGAGTTGTTTCATGAGATCATAAGCGGAGGTGCCCACAAACCCTCTTGCCCCGACCTCTATGGCGAAGATTTTGACCCGCAGACCTGCTTTCTTCAGGGTGCTGGCAAGACCGGCGTATTTTTCGGTCTTGTAGATATGTGCTTCTTCCATTCTGCTTTCGTATGGCACAGTGAGTTCTATCAGAATCACTTGTTTCGAGGAGTCAGAGTGGAGAGCGATGTCTGGTCTCATGCCTGTCTTGCTGATGACATCTGGGTAATTTCTCCACTCTGGGAGGTCTGCTGTACACTCCCAGTCGACTGCTCCATCCAGAAGACCCTTTTGCAATGTGCTGGTTGTCGTAGCACTTTCGGGCCAGACCTGTTTCCCTCCTGCTTTGTAGAACGTTGTCATAGCAATTGGTGCGTTTGGGGTCATGGTTTTTTCGCTAACCACGTCTGTGATCACTTTCAGAACTTGGTTGTGCCTCCATGTATACCTTCCTTGGGCTAGCGCTACTTTGCAAGAGCTTAGGACATGTTCCACTGTTTGTTTCTTCTGACAGAGCGGACATGCTGGGTCGTCTGATTTCCCCCATTTCACTAAGTTTGCATTCGAGGGGAGCAGGTCATATACAGATCTGAGGAGGAAGCTTATCCTTAGAGGAGCCATGTGCCACATATCGTTCCAGCTGAGACTTCTTTGGAGTGCACTGTCCCATGTTGTCCATTGCCCCTGTTGACCTTGCTGGACTGCCTTCTGCACTCTTTTGACATCTTCTTCTTCCTTCAACTCCTGTATGATCATGTCTCTTTTTTTCTTCCCTTTGGCTTTGGACCACCACTGCATTTTTGTTGCTCCCAGTCCCTGTCTGTTGGTTTGCGTGTGTCCAATTATTTCTTTGATGCTGAGGTTTCTCTTGGCATTGTTTACAGCCTCTTGGACTTTCCACTTTCTGCCAGTTCTCAGCTTTGGATGAAGTGATCTCACGATGTTGTCTTCCGATTCCTCCAGCATGCTCAACAGTCTTGCTTTTCCAACTTTGTATTCCTCCACTATGGATTTAAGAGGTAGCTTCAGCATTGCTTGACGACAGTAGAATGCAACATCAGTGAGACCAGGTGGGACACCGAGCCATTTTCTTGTGTATTTGTTGATTTTGGCTTCCATTGCTTCGACTGTGCTGGTGCAAATGTCATAGATTAGCAGTGGCCACAGCAGCTTTGGTATCAGCATGAACTGTAGACACCAGACTTTGTATTTGCCTGGCAGTCCGCAGTTATCTATTTTCTTCAGGCCTTCTTCTGCTGTTTGCTTGGTTTCACATCCCCTTTGTGTGTCTTTCAGGGAGTCATCATACCATCTTCCGAGACTTTTTACTGGCTCTTCTGTGACAGTGGGGATGGCTTGGTTGGCTACCATGAATTTGACTGAATCTGCCACTTTTCCTTTTCGCAGTGAGAGACTTCGGGATTTCTTAGGTTTGAACCTCATTCTTGAAGAGGCCACCAGCTCATCCAGCTGCTTTAAGATTCGGTGTGTGTCTCTTCCTCATCCGTGGACAAGACTGTTGTGTCATCCATGAAAGCTTTCAGAGGAGGCATCTGGTATCCATCTCCCAGATTCACTGGACCTGAACTCTTCATTGCAGCTTTCAAGATGACTTCCATTGCCAACACGAACAGTATGGGAGAGATTGCACAGCCCATTGCAATGCCCACCTCTAGGTCTATCCAGTCCGTGGTGTATTCTTTGGTAGAGAACCGCATTGAGAACCCTTGGAAATACTTCCTCAGCATTGTTCGGATGTTTTCTGGGATGTGATACATTTCAAGAGCCAGCTGGATCATATCGTGTGGAACTGATCCATATGCATTCGCCAGATCAAGCCAAACTACGTCAATGTCTCTCTTCTCTGTTCTTGCTTTTTGGATGGCATCCCAAATCAACGTGGCATGTTCCAAGCATCCAGGCATTCCTGGTATGCCTCCCTTTTGGACTGACATATCCAGATACTTGTTTTCAGTCAGGTATTTTGTCAATCTTGCTGCCATAACAGAGAAGAAGATTTTCCCCTCGACGTTCAGAAGTGATATTGGCCTGAACTGATTGATGCTGCTGGAGTTCTGCTCCTTCGGAATGTACACTCCTTCAGCTCTCATCCATTGGTCGCTGATCTTCTGGTTCCTCCATGCTGATCGAATCATCTTGTGGAGCCACTCGAGCACTTTTGGGCATTTCTTGTAGAGCAGGTATGGTATTCCGTTTGGTCCAGGTGCTGACTTGGCTCTGGCTTTCTTTACTACGTTCTTCACTTCATCCAGTGTTGGTGGTTTGTTATTGAATTTTCCTTCTGGCGCTGCAGGCCAAACCAGATTCTGGATTTCAAGTGGTGCCTCGCGCTGAGAATCGGAATATGTTTCCCTGAGATGCTGCTCTAGGGTTTCCTTGCCCACTGTGAGAGTCCCTGATTTGGGTTGTTCAAACAGCTTTCTTGAAAAGTCAAAGGGATCTTTGAAGAAACGATCTTGAGTCTTCTTCTTTTTGCTCTTTCTTCGCCTTGCTGATTCCACTTTGCTGAGAGCATTGTGTTTGGCCTTCAGATCTTTCCAGAGTTCCAGGAGCCCTTGCTTCTCGAATTCTGAGGCAGTTTTCATTCGCTTTTTAAGCTTCCTTTTCTCCCTCCGGATGCTCTCCATCTGTTGCTGTCTTCTGGATTTCTGGGGAGGCGTTTTTGTCTTTGGCTGCTTCACTCCATAAGTGTCCCTGCAGATAGAGTATATGATGTCTCCGTATGTGTCAAGTTTGTGTTCCAGCGTACTGTTCCCTATTAGCGCATTCAGCTTAAGGACAAGTTCCTCATCTAATTTCTCCCATTGTTCTTTTGCACCGGCAGGCGGCAAATTGAGTTTTCCACGTTTGGCGTTAAGAGCTTGTGCAAAATCCGCATCAGAACCGTCAGCGTGGATGTACTTGGCACTATGGTTTAATTCCTGGCCTTGGTCATCCAACGTCTCACCTGCTATCGCAGTGCGCTGCTGCTGGTTCGTATGTGTCTTCAAACAGCCCATTTTTGTCCTGTGGATCTTCATGCCGCGTTTGGTGGTGAATCTCCTTCCACACGCACACGGAAATTCCAACTGTATTATACTGAATTATACTGCATTGCGCTGTACTGCACACGACAGCACTGTATTGCATTCTATATTGTCGTATCGTATCGTTGTCGTATTTCTCTGCAACAACGGGTTGTCTGCTTGAAATTCAGCCTGCTCTTACCAGGAAGAGCCACTGTGGTTTTATTGTTGTTTTCTGTTTCTGTTTTCCTTCTTAAATTGATTTAATTGTTTTCATCTCTTTATCTAACCTCCCTTTAAAAAGGGGTAGAGAGAGGGAGACAGAGATAGAGAGACAGAGTGTGTGTGTTTGCGTGTGTGTGTGTGTGTGTGTGTGTGTGTGTGTGTGTGTGTGTGTGTGTGTGTATGTGTGTGTTGTGTGTGTGTGTGTGTGTGTGTGTGTGTGTGTGTGTGTGTGTGTGTGTGTGTGTGTGTGTGTGTGTGTGTGTGTTCTTTCTGCCTCTCTCTCTCTCTCTCTCTCTCTCGACAAATTTACCAAAATTTATTCAATAGTTGTAGATTATTAAGGAGTCGCGAAGGCCAAAGTCTAGAAGAAGCTAAACATCCAAAATCAAAATCAAACGGACAAAAAAAAAAAAAAAAAAAAAAAGGGGGGGGGGGGGGGGGGGGGGGATAAAATCGGAATCTTAGGGGGAAACTATATGAACAGCTTTCTCTCTTCTGAAAATGTTTTAATTCTGATTTCACTCTCATGACATTCCACCAGTTTTCAAGCTTTACGTGAAAGTTCGTTTCATCTTCAGTTACTTCAAGGTCGCAGTTTTTTTGTTTTTGTTTTTGATTTGTTTTGTTTTGTTTGTTTGTTTGTTTGTTTGTTTGTTTTGCCGGGATTAAGTTTGTGTTGCAAGGGATTCTTTTTACCAGCGCGGAGTGTGGGTAGAGTAAAAAGATTTGTTTATCTCCCAGGTAATCATATGTGCAGACCTGTTAGTACATAATCCACTATCATATGCATATGCACGGAGATAATCAAGCATGCTCGTTAAAGATCTTGTAAGTCATGTCATTGTCCGGTGGCTTATGGAAATACAAACACACCTAGTATGCACACCCATCGAAGACGGAGTTGCAGACTGTGCAGTAACATACCGCCTGCACAGTATGGACAAAACAACGTGCATACACGTCTCCTAGAACATCGGAAAGCATTGAAAGCAGCAAAGAAACAGGCAGGCAGGCAGTCAGGCAGGCAGGCAGGCAGGCAGGCAGGCAGGCAGGCAGGCAGGCAGGCTGTGAATGTGAATGTTTTCTGCTTTTCAAGAGACAGAAAAATGGACACTCATAATCATAGAGACAAAGAAAAGAGACGGAGAGAAGGCAAGGAGAGGTTGAGAACGGGAAGACAGACAGACAGACAGAAATCCTTACTGCTAAGGGTGAAGTTTAAGTGTACTGGATACTGTTAGTGTTATTCATCCGGTCCTGTCTCATAAGAGACTACAATACAAAGACTGTAATCAATGAGACAGACAGATAATGTCAGAAAGATAGAGAAAGAGAGACAGACGAGAGAGTTTAGACTTCAGACTTCAGAAGATTTGTTCATTCAAGGTAAAGCCCCTTAGGCTTCATGAAGGAAATGGAAGTACAATAACACATTTCAAGCAAACGTTTGATATAATCTAGTACATATACCTCGTCGAAAACATTCAGACTTCTGCACCAAAAATGATACATGAACAAGCTATAAATGAAATATATAGAATGTACGACGTGCACTCTAACCTTAAGATGAGATTTGGTTAAAAAAAATAATGCTACTTTTTTTTTTATTACTTGTTCATTCTCTGTAGAGAGAAGTTCAGTTTGCTTCACTTTTGTATTTTTCCCCGTTGATCAACAAGCGCATGACACCTCGACAAAATGGACTTCATTCTGACAGTCGTAGTTTCATAAATTACATGTCATATCATTAATGACAGTTTTGTATTTCACCCAGAAGGCTTCTCTATTTCTGATATCCCACACATAAATTTGCCAGTGGCTGCTCAGTATATCTCTTTTCGTGTTAAATGCAAGGTTCAGTGCAGCTGGAAGTTTTAAATGTTCCTGCATGAAGACAAGTCACTAGTTTATAAATGATCATTCCAATCCTGCCACCTGCTGTCTATAATTAGAATAAGTATCCACTTGAAACAGCTCATAAAACATTTATGTTTATTACTCTTATATTTTCCCAAGTAAGACCAAATTCATACTGACGTACATTGGATACCCAGAATTACTTTCCGTAAACTTTAAAAGGTATCCTAGTGTTATCCATACGGGCTATGTCTTCAGTTTCGGTGGATTTAGATGTGCCTTGGAAAGCCAAAATGAGCGGCATGGGAATATGAACACTGAAGCGGTGCAGAAGATGAGGCATCGAAACAGAAAATGCAGTTTCCCCAAAAATTCTGTGATTTTTTAACAAGAATTAAAATAATTAAATGCAAACATGAAGAAAATGACAGACAACAAGAGCAAAGCCCAGCCGACTGCGCAGAGCTATATCAGTGGCATAACCATCTCAAACTGTATTCAAGACCTCATTGAAAAAAAAGAGAGAAAAAAACACCTAGAAAAGAAAATTTAGTATACATATCAATGCATTTGCACGCATAATCTAGGATATGCTCCTGGCATTGACCATTCCATCCAATTTATCACCAGGGAATTAGAAAATCAAACCTGAATGCGAATGTAAACATAGCTAACTGGACACTGTAACACATACAATGATACATGTACTAAAACTGACCTCAATTATTTAAATTTGCTTCTGCGCATCACATTTCCTTAGAGCCAAAAATTCATTAAATAACATGAACCCAGTTATCAATCCAAACAGAAAGCATGTAAAGCTTTTGTAGAACGCATCCAGGTGAATGAACCAGCAAGGCAGAAAATGATAGGAAGAGATGACAGAAAGCAAAAAGAGCAAGGCAGAAACAAAGAGAGTGACAGAAAAGAGAAAATTTCTACCACAGAATTTCCAAAAAATGGGAACACTATACCAAAAGAGCCCCCGGCATCCCCATGGGGTTATATATTCGCACTGCTGCAATGAAGTACTTGTATTTTGGTTATATCTAAACTGAGCTGAATAAAACTCAAATCACTATCATCTGATGCAATTTGAAAAGTAAAGGCTGACGTACATTCATTCAGATCAGTTGCGATTTAGGGTATGCTAAATATCGCACAAAATATGTGTTAAACAGACATAGAAGGGAGATTCAAATCAGTTCGGATCAATTCAGTATTTAGTTATTAATCCACATTTGGAAATAATTACACTGTGCATACAATGAACTTGCACGACACGTGCATCGTTCTCACATCTACTCAAAACACATGAACTCTGTCTCTACATACGCTTTTCTCGCTTCCTGTCCTCCACTCACACCCATTCCGCCCATTCCCTGTCCTCCATTCCACCCACTCGGCCTTTTTCTCCTCTCCCTCCAGCTCAGAAATAATCCTATTTGAGATGTGTTTCATCCGAAACGCTTTTTTCCCCGCCAAGATAAAAGTTTTCATCAAGCTGCATTACAAAAGTTTTCATCAAGCTGCGTTACAAAGTCATTTGGTCCGATTTCCTGTCATCTTTAGATTGAAATCTCTCTCTCTCTCTCTCTCTCTCTCTCTCTCTCTCTCTCTCTCTCTCTCTCTCTCTCTCTCTCTCTCTCTTCGTATCTGATTTTTTTCCAATCAACTGTAAGACTATTTGGTCAGCAAAATGAATACTTGTCTGTCTGATGTGGAAAACTCACGTTATATTTATAATTTGTGTTAATAATAAATGACAATCTAACACACTTTTAATATAAAAATAATCCTATGTGTTCCCAAGCCGTTACGTTTACAGTGTCTAAGTAGTTTTCAAAAGCTTTGGAAAAAAAACTTTTTCAATTTCATACGATGACAATGAAAATAAGATGATCAAGCCATTGTAAAAGTTTTCCATTTTATAAAAAGAAACTGTTAAAGAAAAAATCTACATTCTCAGTGTCAATGTCACTATGACCCTGAATAAGAAGAGAATTGTGGGAGAATGATTTAGACGTACGCCTGCCAATAACTAAATTCGAGGTTCCAAGCTTCGTTTCCCATGGAAGTCTCAACTTTTCTTCTCGGTTCGACCGGAAATCGAACTAAACGTCTAGTCCTTTGAAAGGGGAGCACAAAAAAGTCGGACCCGTGTGCCTTCAGGCCTGTCCACGCAAAAGATCCCACAGAATTTAAAATCATGAAGAGCGGGGCATTCGCCCGGCTGCCCTGGTATAAAAATATTGGAGACAGGTTCAATTCCCGAGCCCCTTACCTTGAAGGCCAATTTGTCTTTCTGCCTTCCTGAAGACTCGGTAAACTTTATTTTTATTGTTGTTTAAAGCCCAGCCGACTGCGCAGAGCCATATCAGGGCTATAACCGCTTCAAAACACAAAACTTCAACAGGAAAAAAAAAAAGAAAAGAAAATTAAGTACACATATCAATGCATTCGCGCACATAATCTAAGGACATGCCCCCGGCGTAGGACCATTCCGTCCGATTTATCGCACAGGGGAGATTTAAAAAACACACCTGAATACAAATATAAGCATACATAATGACACAAAAACATACATAAAAACAGGCATAAATTACCTAAAATTGCTTCCGCATATCTCACCTCCTTAGAGCCAAAAATGCACTTAATACATGTACCCAATTATCAATCAGAAGAAAAAGTACGTAAGACTTTATCGAAAAAATACAGGTGAATGGACCATTAAGGCAGAAACTAAGTAGAAATGACAGAAAGCAAGACAACAAGGCAGAAACAAAGAGAGTGACAGAAAAGAGGAAATTTCTAGCACAGAATTTCCAGAAGGTGGGGATACTATTTATACTGAAAGAGCCCCCGGCATCCCAAAACAAAACTAAAAACAAAGGGTAACACTGCACTGCCGCGACACACTCTCAACGGGGAAAGCAGCCCGAGTTTTGCTTGGTAAGTCCATTGTGACAAAAAAGAAATGAATCTGAATATTATGAAATTTCAGTTTTGCGCTCTCGCAAGCCTTCAACATTCCACATCTTTGACCGAAATCTAATAAACATCCACGCTTTAAGGACTGAGAAGATCTTGTTCACACACTTGTCTCACAAGAGAGAGAGAGAGAGAGAGAGACAGACAGACAGACAGAGAGACAGACAGACAGAGACAGACGAGACAGACAGAGACAGAGACAGAGAGAGGCACACACACACACACACAGAGGGGGGAGATCTTTACATTTCCTGATTTTGTACAGAAACTGTCATTTGTGTTCACTTATATTGTTTCATCAATAGCACACTAGCGTGTTGATATAGTACGCTCAATGTAAACCCATTGTCTGACAGCAGACATTTTGTTTGTATTTTGTAGATTTTTATTTGTATAAAAGAACCTTCGATCGCAAGGGGTAAAGACTGAAATCTCTCTCTCTCTCTCTCTCTCTCTCTCTCTCTCTCTCTCTCTCTCTCTCTCTCTCTCTCTCTCTCTCCTCTCTCTCTCTCTCGCAGTTTTTTTTCCTTTTTGAATTCAAATTCATATAACAACGAAAGAAGTACCTGGATCAATCTCAGGTAAGTGACTCGTGTAATGATTGACTGCTTGCTTTTCTTGCTGTTTCTTCAAAAGAAGATAGAGGTGTAACATGGGTGTTAGCGCCAGCGACCTTCACATACAACTAGTTTTGTAGTTTACTTACTGATGATTGTTACTGCCTACCGATGATGCCTGTTGCCATGGTGTAGCCATCCATCTATAGATGACTTTAGTCCTTGCGGCATCCCTATCTGTGACGGAGTTCCGTATCGCTGGAAATCCGGCTAGTGCGATCAAAACGTGTTCAAAAGGACTATCCTTGACCGTTTCTCAGTTTTCGGGTTTCTAGGTTAAGCAATAGTTTTTAAGGTTGATCTTATGTAAATCAAATGGTCTTCTAATATTCTTACGGAGTCTTAATCTCATTATTAAAGGCATTTGCATCTAGAAGACAAAATCCTCTTCTTTGTCTTCAAACGGTGATCTCGCCAACTTAAGTTTGATCTTGTATGGAAAACAAAAACAAAAACAAAAAATAATATTCATAACAGAGCATTATAGAATTTTTGTGTGTGTCAAGGACAGTTATTATTCGTTTTGCTCTGTTTTCAGTAACATAAAAAAAAAAAAGAAGTTGTTTTTGTTTGTTTGCTTGCTTTTTTGTTTGTTTGCTTGTTTTTTTGTTTTTTTGCTTTTTTGTTTGTTTGCTTGCTTTTTTGTTTGTTTGCCTGCCTTGTGTGTGTGTGTGTGTGTGTGTGTGTGTTGTGTGTGTGTGTGTGTGTGTGTGTGTGTGTGTGTGTGTGTGTGTGTGTGTGTGTGTGTGTGTGTGTGTGTGTGTGTGTGTGTGTGCTCGCGCGCGCGAGTGCGAGTTTCTTTGTTTCCATTTTACTTAACTGGGCTCAACTGAGTTCGTTTCATTTCAGTTGACTGACGAGCGCGACGGTCGAGTGGTTAGAACATTACTTTCACTTTGAAGGTTTGGGTTTGAACTTGCTGGGGCACCGCCTGACGGTAAAGGTTTGAGATTCTTCCCCTCTCCCAGGTCAATGTGTGTACCGACCTGCTAGTGCCTGAACCCTTTAAGTTTGTACACGTACGTACTATTAAAGATCGTATAAGCCGTATCAGCGTTCGGTGGCTAATGGATACACGAAAATACGTAGTGTGCACATCCCCAAAAACGGAGGTCGACTGCCTTGGTTGTGGTGTTTCAAAAAAGTCTATACACATAAATGCCCACACGTAAGCCTATTCGAGTGCACGTGGGAGTCGTAGATTATGGGAATAAAAAGGGTAAAAAGCGCTGGTGAGAGTTTTGTTTTGTTTTGTCTTGGATTTTCCCCTTCTGTTTTTTGCCTTCATTTTGTTGACGGCCACAATAGTCAAGTGGATAAAATGTCCGACTTCAAATCAGAAGGGCGGGGTTCGATCCCGCCAGAGTATCTCCACTCCAATGGGTAAAGAAGGTGCAAATCTGGTAGTACCTGAACAACCTTCCTGTGTACAGGTCGCAGAACATCAGTAAAGCTCCTTAAAGATCCTGTAAGTCATGTCAGTGTCTGTTGGTTTATGGTATCATGAAAACACTAAGCACTCACGCCCATCAAAGACGGAATATGCAGACTTTGCAGCAACATATCGCTTGTCCAGTGCGTGCATGCATCCCAGAGAAGTAAGAATGCTAAAACAAAACTTTAAAAAGTATGTTTACACATACACTATTGTTTATTCTGAACTGTTTCTCTTTTCAAATTATTCTACTTCTTTCAATTTTTAAAAAAAAAATCCATCCTACTGTATTGCATTTTTATAATGTTTATCTTATTTGAGTTGAATCTGTTATGTCTTGTTTTGTTTTATTTTATTCTGTTTGTTTAAGTTGAATGGTTATTCCTGATTCTTTTCTTTTTTACTGAAACTTCTGCTAAACACGCTAACACTGCGAGCCCCCCCTTCCTGTCCCTACCGCCTCAAACTCCCGCTTTCCCTTCTCGGAAATTTTAATGAAGATATACAAGCAGCAGCAGTGACCTTAGAAATGTCCTGCTTCAAACTACAAATTACATTAGTGTTCTACATTTAACTGGAAACAATGATGTGACATTTTATCTTTGTTTTGCAGACGCCGGGTTCTTTTCTATTCAGCAAAAAAAAAAAAAAAAACGGAAAAGGAAGACACAGATAATGAGAAAACACACAAAGAAAAAAATAAAAGAGACGAAACTTACGGCAAAACGGAATCATCCTGATGTATAAAGTTGTTGTTTCGATCTTTTTTTTCTCCAAGGGGGTGGGGGTGGTAGGCAAAATTCTTTCACTTACACACACGCATATTCGCTTGATCGCATGCACGCACGCTCTCTCTCTCTCTCTCTCCCTCTCTCTTGCACATACACACACACACTCTCTCTCTCTCTCTCTCCTCTCTTTAAACTCTCCACCCTAAATAAAAGCAAGCAGAACAATTGGGGAACAAGTTCCGTTGAAAACACAACTGAGCTTTGTTCAGGGCCAGTGCTATGTGTCGGTTTCCTGCAAAAACAACAACAACAACAAAAACCCAAAACAAAAAAACAAAATAGAGCACGACGAAATGATCAAATTATGCTACCATTTCGTTTCGCGTTTTTGTTTGTTTGCTTGCTGTTTTCTCAATATAAATATACATAACCAGAAAAGGAGTATGATTGCGAGAGAGTAAAAAGAAACCAGTGCATAACGACAAAGGACTAGACTAGGTTGCAAGAAATGTTTTGAACAGGGTTTGTTTGTTTCTGTCTGTCTTTCTTTCTCTCTCCCTCTCTCTTTCTTTCTCTTTCTTTCTTTTTGTTTTTGTTTCTGTTAGATTTTTTTTAAACAAAGTGTTTCTTCAGACAATGTCCTCATAATGTCTTCATTAGATTAAGGGTTACAGGTATTTGTATGACTTAGACAAAATCCCCTACAGGTGGTCGTTCTTACAAAAATGTCAGTGCACTAGTTAACCTGAAAATAAACAATACTAAACAGAATTTTTCTCAAAACGCACAAGTACACTGGATTGCTGATCTAATGTATTTTGCCTGAAAAATGAAAACAAATAATTTAATACGTGCGTGTGCATGTACGTACTGAGCACTAGGTCGTTAAAAAAAGAATGAATGTGGTGTGTGTGTGTGTGTGTGTGTGTGTGTGTGTGTGTGTGTGTGTGTGTGTGTGTGTGTGTGTGTGTGTGTGTGTGTGTGTGTGTGTGTATGAGTGTGTGTGTGTGTATGAGTGTGTGGTGTGTTCGCGAGTGTGTTGCATCGTTTCATTCAAGTCAGATATTACAGATGTTAAGACTTCCAATCATTTTGCAATTTCTCATTCGATAATTGCAATTTAACCATCTTAAATGTGTTTCTCAAGTTTCCATGATTGTGTTTTCTAATTATTTCCATTGATTGCGATCTGATTGTCAGTACAACTTTTTAAGATTTGCTTCGTTCGTTTTTCAGTAAGCTAAGAAATCAAGTTGTCAGTCACGTATTAAGCTCAGCTGGGTTGATTTCAAACTTTAAAATTAATGAAATCATTTTAAGTCAAATCTAGTTTTGTTACTTTAGCTTGTTTCCCTCTCTATGTTTTCTTTTTGTTTTTTATGTGTAATTAATAACATTTTTTTTGTTATTATTTTTTCATTTATTTGTTGTTTGGCAATCATCATCATCATCATCATCATCATCATCAGTGCTCTGCCGCATGGCGTTGGCGACCATGGACTTCCAACCATCTCTATCTCTCGTTGCCCCTACCATCTCCCCCACCCTCCTCATCCCCAGCCACTCTGCAAGTCCGTCAGCATTCTCTCCCTGGTGCTCTCTTTCCCTCCAGCTTTCCCGTTGTGACCAGGTGCTCCAAATCCCCCTTCCTCATAAAATGGCCTCTAAATGTTGCCTGTCTTTTCCTAATCTTCCTTATGAGTGATCTACTTGTGTCTGCCTCCATCAAGACTGTCTCGTTTGTTTTCTTTGCTGTCCATGAAACTCTCAACATTCTTCTGAGAAACCACATCTCGGCTGCCTCAATCCTGCTCTGGCTTTGCTTGCTGACTGTCCACGCCTCGCATCCGTACAACAGTATTGGTTCTATATTACATTCAAGGACTCTCTTTCTGATGTTAATTGATAGGCATTTGTTGGTAAGAATGCTTGTCATCTTCTTGAATGCTGTTTTGGCTTGGCCGATTCTGCCGGCTATATCCGATGTGCATCTGCCGTCTGATGAAATGACCGTTCTCAGGTATTTGAACTTATTAACCTGTGTCAAGGTTGTGCCATTTGTTGTTATTTTGCATGAGGGGATTTCATGTTTTTTACTGATCACCATGACTTCAGTCTTCAATATCCTTTAAAATTCCAACATATTTCTTGCCGAAACTTAGCACACATGAGAACACTGGAACGACCCCTTTTTAATACACTGGGAGATGTTTTCCTATAATCTACAAAGTAATTAAGTGTTAGTGCAGTTTGAGTTGTCTTACTTTTTGTAGTGTTTGTGCACCCAGAAATATTTTCCTGCAAGCTACAAACTACTTCATGGTATGTGCACTTACAGGTATCTTCCTACAAACTACAAATTGCATTAGTGTTTGTGTGCACTTGGAAACTGCCTTCCTTGTGTTTGTGTATTTACATGTGTCTTCATACAAGAAATAAACTACATCAGTATTTGTGCACATACAGGTATCTTCCTAAAACTTAGAAATACGTTAGTGTCTGTGCACTTACAGGTTATCTTTCTACAAGCTACAAATCACAGTAGTGTTTGTGCATTTGGAGGTGTCCTCCTACAAGCCAAGAATGGCATTATGTTTTTGTATTTAGTAGTATTTTCCTACAAGCTATAAATTACAGTAGTGTTTTTGCACTTACGAACATCTTTCTACAAGCTATAAATTACAGCAGTGTTTTTTGCACTTAATGGTATCTTTCTACAAGCCACAAAGTACATTCATAGTGTTTGCACTCTGAGAGGCATCTTCCTGCAAGGTACAAATTACATTACTGTTTTACAATTGAATTTTCAAAATGCCATAACATTCACCCTTGCTTTACAATCATCTTTTCTTTGTTCGTGGGAGCAAAACACAAGGAGACAATAAACTAACGAAAGATAGGAAAAAAATATCTGAAGAAAAAGCCAGCCTGACGTTATTGTAAAGCAGGACGTAGTCGATCGGACTTTCCTTTGTCCTTGAAGGGTGGGGAGAGATAAGTATATCTACATCACACACAAACACACACAAAACACACACACACACACACACACACACACACACACACACACCACGCAGCACGCACGCACGCACGTACGCACGCACGCACACACACACACACACAGCACAGCACAGCACAGCGCACGCACATGCAGTCTCTTTCCTTCTCTCTTTGTCTTTCTCTTTCTTCCCTTTGTTTATCTATGTTGCATTTAGTTGATTTTATTCTCCCTGATACGTTATTGCTATAGAATGAGTCGTACTTCTTGTCATAATGGCCGTAACAGGGTGTTCTCAATAAAACGTTAAATATCAAAGCATACATATATATATATATATATATATATATATATATATATATATATATATATATATATATATATATATATATCTCAACACTCGAAGTGCACTCTCGAACGTGTACATGCGCGCGTGTGTGTGTATGTTGGTGTGTGCACGCGCGTGTGTGTGTGTGAGAGAGAGAGAAAGGGGAGGGAGGGAGACAGACAAACAGAGAGTGAGTGAGAGAGAGAGTGAGGAAGAAGACGAGAGAGAGACAGCGTGTGTGTGTGTGTGTGTGTGTGTGTGTGTGTGTGTGTGTGTGTGTGTGTGTGTGTGTGTGTGTGTGTGTGTGTGTGTGTGTGTTGTGTGTGTGGTGTGCACCTTACTTTCTGTTGTGGTAGAAGCTTTTTTTTTCTCTTATTAAACCATTTACGTCTTACGTCTTCCCCCACCCCCACCCCCTGCCTTCCCCAAGTAAAAAGTGGACATTAGTAAACAAGCTACTTTGGAAACACAAACGAGTTTACTTAGCGGGGAACGGATGTTATGAATTTTGTAAAGAAAAAAGATTACCGACACGATCAAGCCTCTTTGAAAACCTTCCTTTCTGTAATAGGGAGCAAATATTCAATTTCAACAGAGAAGTAGTCTTACTGTGAGACAGCAAGGAAAAAGTACACACTCACACATCAAAACAACAGATTAGATTATGGTGCATAGAGAAAAATAATGACTCAAAATACAAAATACTTAACTTTAAAGCCAATCTCAAAAAATCAAAATATCAGATGAGATTACGGGGGCATATAGAAAACTAATAACTCAAAATACAAGATACTTTAAAGCCAGTCTCAAAAAAACAAGTAATTTGGTTCAGTGACTATCGTATTCACTCCATTCATTCTAACATCATACTTGCTCACATCATCGCCTACGCACTCCCAACCCCTCCTACACTCTTTATCAAAAACATGCCAGTTAAAATCAATACAATCAAAATTACATAAACACGTGCAAATACATGCACATACATAGGCATACATCATTACATGTCCATGAACACAGATGCATAGTCATATAATTAGGATCGCAATCATAAATATAGATCTACCCCTGCCTCACCCTATCCCATTTTTTTCATCTCCCTTCCCATTCTATTGTCCTGGCCACTCATTCTTTTCTCCATTCTCGCCCCACTCATCCCCATTTCAATTGCCATTACGTGTATTAAGAGGTCCCATCAGCCTTCTCACATCAACTGCACGCTCTACGGTGCCACTCATACGTATTATGATCTCACTGAATGATAAGATATGTTTGTTTTCTTGTGCCCACACAATTTCTTTCAGAAGAGGTGCGCGTTTTCAAACTGCTATCGTATTTCCTAAAATCAAGCAACAAGTGTTTGGTATCATTTGCAAGGGCTGTATCAAATAATAAATCGCAACAGAACAAATTTCATTACTTACGGGAAAACAATTTTTTTTATTTTTTATTATTATTATTGTTATAATCACCCTCATCATCATTACTCTCATTATTATTGTTGTAATTGTTATTGTTGTTGTTGTCATTGTTGCTATCATATCACTATTATTATTGTTCTTCATCATTATTATTATTAAAATAATATTTATTTATTTATTCATTTTTTTATTTATTCATTTTTTGATTACAGAAACAGTTTTCTGTTCCTCACGTTGACACACACTTTGTGACATATATATAATATATATATGAATAGATACAGATATAAAATCATATATACAAACATAATATCATATAATAGATGTATGTAGTTTTTGGTGTTTTGTTTTTTGTTTTGTATTGTTTTTTTAAATGCACGTGAATAGCTGCTATGGTGCTGCTATGGACGTTATACTGGACAAAACATTTTGTTCAGTGTGTCCAGATAGGAAGCAAAAATAGAGTTTTCTATACTTGATGTCGTGAGCTTAAGCACATAATGCATTTATGTAGACATGAAAAAAATTCACCTTATCTGTATTACAAGGCTGGAATATGGAAACAGTTACTTGGTCCACCATCACATCCGTCACACATTACAATCATCCGGATTGTATGAGAACAAAAACACAGAAACCAAATAAATAAATAAATGAGAACATTTTACTAAAAACACTTTCAGTATAACTATAAGTTTACAAAGATTGTACAAATGCAAAACGGCAGCAACTTCTCTTATAGTCAAAGCAGTCTATATGGGCTCGTGTCATTGATGTTACAAAGGAGAAAGTGACACTCATGCCTTTTCCTATTGAGGCCACTCTCTCCTCATACGCTCCTCAAGTTTGAATGGTGATGTGTTATCTTTGATACTATTGCAATCACTTTGTTGAACACACACACACACGCACGCCCGCATTTGTATATATACACACACACACAAACGCTACATACATACACACACACACACACACACACACACACACACACACACACACACACACACACACACACACACACACACACACACAAACACCACCCTGTACAAACTAATGCAGCCTGGCTGTTCTAACGCTCTGAATGCTTTTCTGTATGGTGATACCTTATATGGTACAATGCCAATATGACTTCGTGGATTCATCCATCACATAGTCACCTCTATGTATTCCTTATTTATTTATTTCAATATCTATTTAGTTATCTATCTATTTCTTGTCCATTCATTTATTTTGTTTAATTTTTTCATTTTTTTTTATATTTACTTTTTTTTCGTCTAAAACTAAAAGCACATATGTGAACAGATGTTAAAGAAATAGAAACACACACACACACACACACACACACACACACACACAACACACACACACACACACACACACACACACACACACACACACACACACACCACACACACACACACACACACCACACACACACACACACACACACACACAACACATGTATCCATCTGTGGATCGACATAAAGCAATCTTCCTTTTGAAAAAGGAAAACCGAACAAAAAGACAAGCTTCTTTAGAGTCATAGCACTGTACTACTTAGCCTCAGACAATCGTTTTGTTGCTATTAACTCCGGTGAAAGGGCCAATAACTGAGCGACGAGATTTCTTAAAAGGTCATCGTCTAGATTCATCCTTCTGTCACTAATTACATTTAAAATTCAATGTGGTGATACAAAACAAATCACCTTATCACTTTAAACCTAATCTCTAGATAGAAAAAAAATCTTATTTGTATTAAACATATTATTATTAGCATTATTAGTATTATCCTTACTACTATTATTATTATTGTTATTATCATTATTATTGCTGCTGTTGTTGTTATTGTTGTTGTTGTTGTTGTTGTTTAAAGACCAACCGACTGGGCAGAGACAATGGCCTTCATCTCAAAACAACACAAAACCCCGGTGCCCAGGAAAAAAATGGGAAAAAATTATTTACACATATCATTATCAATGCATTCGCGCATATAGTCCTAGATATGCCCCTGGCGTTGACCATTCCTATCCAATTTCTCACTAGTGGGTTAAAAAAAAGCAAAGCTAAACACAAATTCATGTAAACATAACTAATTATCACTAAAACATATAAAACTGGCTAAAATTACAAAAAACTGCTTCTGAGATCACATTTTCTTAGAGCTGAAAATGCAATGAGCTGAAAATGTGGTTCATACATATTCTCAAGGCAGAAAATGATAGGAGAAATGACGCAAAGCATATGAGCAAGGCTGAAACAAAGTGACAGAAAAGAGAACCTTTCTAGCACAGAATTTTCAGAAGATGAGGATACTATTTATACTGAAAGAGCCCCCAGCATTCCCACGGGTAGTCCTATCTGTCTGCCGTCAGTGATCATGTGTAAAACCCAAACAAACAAACAAAAAAAAATCACCGTAAGAAATCCTTTTGTTTTTGGTTCAACGAGATGAAAACCCCCACCCTCCCGTCATTGTCTTTAAGACAAAGCAGTTACCTGCTTACTTTCAAAAACATATCTCACAAATATTTCCAAAATGGCACAGATTAATGGTTGTGGTTTTCCAGGTTCAGTTTCACTGCATTTTGTCTCACGTATGTGTGTGTGTGGGGGGGGGGGGGTGGCTATGTGTGTGTGTTTGTAACGTTTTTGTGGGTGGCTTGTGTATATAAACCCACACTGATGTACGCAAAAAAAACATTCAGTTCTACACATATTTTTTTTACTAATACACCCCTCGTACTATTAAGTACTAAGTAGTGTCTGTTGTTGCTGCTTTCTGTACTGACACTGTAACACCCCCTCCCCACGTCTATCTATGTGTGCACGTGTACCATCATCATCATGTGCCCTGCCGCATGGCGTTGGCGATCATGACCCTCCATACGAATCTATCCCTTGTCGCTGCAAGTATATCTCCCACCCTCTCTGCCCTCAGCCACTCTGCAAGTCCTGTCGAATATTTTCTCCCTGGGTCTACCTGGTGCTGTCTTTCCCTTTAGCTTTCCTGTTTTGACCAGGTGCTCTAATTTTTCTTGCCTCATAAAATGTCCTAAACTGTTGCTTGTCTTTTCCTAATCTTTATTAGTGATCTTCTTGTGTCGGCCTCCTTCAAGATTGTCTCGTTTGTTTTCTTTGCTGTCCATGGAACTCTCAACATTCTTCTTAGAAACCACTTTTCAGTTGCTTCAATAGTGTTCTGATTTGCATGTTGACTGTCCACGCCTCACAACCGTACAACAGTATCGGTTCTATATAACACTCAAGAACTCTCTTCCTGATATTAATTGACAGGCGTCTGTTGGTCAGAACGCTTTTCGTCTTCTTGACTGCTGTTTTATCTTGGCCGGTTCTGCTGGCTATTTCTGATGTGCATCTGCCGTCAGGTGAGATGACCGTTCCCAGATATTTAAACTTATCAAACTGTCTCAATGTTGTGCCATTTGCTGTTATTTTGCATGAGGGGATTTCTTGTTTTTTACTGATTACCACGATTTCAGTCTTCTTGCTATTTAGCTCCAGCCCTTTATTTTCTTTCTTTTTCTGTTATTTATATTTCTATTATAGTGCACGTGTATATGTGGGTATATTTATCTGTCTGCTTTCTTGTGTTTGTATCCGAAAAACTGTATTTATCAGGTGAATTCCATACATTTCATTCCTTACATATCTTTGCTGAATTGTATCACTACCACATATTTCTAATGTAATGTTTTGATGTGAAAAACTGTATTTATCAGGTGAATTACATACATTTCATTCCTTACATATCTTTGCTGAATTGTATCACTACCATTTATTTCTAAGTAATGTTTTGATGTGAAAAACTGTATTTATCAGATGAATTCCATACATTTCATTCCTTACATATCTTTGCTGAACTGTATCACTACCACTTATTTCTAATGTAATGTTTTGATGTGAAAAACTGTATTTATCAGGTGAATTACATACATTTCATTCCTTACAATTTTTGCTGAATGTATCACTACCACTTATTTCTAATGTATGTTTTGATGTGAAACTGTATTTATCAGGTGAATTAATACATTTCATTCCTTACATATCTTTGCTGAATTGTATCACTACCACTTATTTCTAATGTAATGTTTTGATGTGAAAAACTGTATTTATCAGATGAATTACATACTTTCATTCCTTACATCTTTGCTGAACTGTATCACTACCACTTATTTCTAATGTAATGTTTTGATGTGAAAAACTGTATTATCAGGTGAATTAATACTTTCATTCCTTACATATCTTTGCTGAATTGTATCATACCACTTATTTCTAATGTAATGTTTTGATGTGTTTTTTTTTTTTAACTATGCTTACTTTGCATTGATGTTTTAGTGGATGTATCCGAAGACGTTTTATTCTGCATTAATGTACTGACACGGCACACACCGCCTTCCCATTTTTTCTCTGTCTGATTTGCAAAGTGCATTCTTTGACATGGACTGATTGCGTTGTACATGTCCAAATGAAATTATTATTTGTTATTTATTATTATTATTATTATTATTATCATTATTATATTATTATCAATATTATTATTGTTGTTGTTGTTAGTATGATTGTAGTTGATGCTGTGGTTGTTCATCATCATCATCATCATCGTCGTCGTCATTTCTAATACTTTTTTTTATTGTTAGTAATAGCAGTAGTATAACTATTTCATCATATCCTTATCATCATCATGATCATTACTTGTCAAAAAATATGTTGCTGTGTATGTGAGACAGTGACGAAAGGTCGCACGAAAAAATTGGATACAGGCCAGAGAATTTCAAAATTGAAATCAGATAAAAACAATTTTTAAAAGAATTTTTTTTAATTTGCTTGTATGAAAACATATATAGCACTTTTTCTTATGACATGGAAAATGTCAGATCACCCAGTGAAAAATCGATTGTGATGCTGGATACAACAGTCTCCAACTGTACAGTAATAGCAAAGCAAGTGTCATGAAACCGCAGCTTTCGTGAAAGATGAGTGATGATACTAAGACAGTGTATAAACAAGGGGATTTTCTTGGTTTACAAGTGAGGAATGAGGTACAGTTTTCATGTCCACCATCACGTCCGATACCGGCTTATGTTTGTACATACTGAGACATCATACAAACACCTATAGGTACTAAGGAGCATAAAACAAATTTATGTTTGTACATACTGAGACATCATACAAACACCTATAGGTACTAAGGAGCATAAAACAAATTATTTATGTTTGTACATACTGAGACATCATACAAACACCTATAGCTACTAAGGAGCATAAAACAAATTTATGTTTGTACATACTGAGACATCATACAAACACCTATAGGTACTAACGAGCATAAAAAAATTATTTATGTTTGTTACATACTGAGACATCATACAAACACCTATAGTACTAAGGAGCATAAAACAAATTATTTATGTTTGTACATACTGAGACATCATACAAACACCTATAGGTACTACGGAGCATAAAACAAATTATTTATGTTTGTACATACTGAGACATCATACAAACATCTATAGGTACTACGGAGCATAAAACAAATTATTTATGTTTGTACATACTGAGACATCATACAAACACCTATAGCTACTACGGAGCATAAAACAAATTATTTATGTTTGTACATACTGAGACATCATACAAACACCTATAGGTGCTAAAGAGCATAAAACAAATTATTTATGTTTGTACATACTGAGACATCATACAAACACCTATAGCTGCTAAGGAGCATAAAACAAATTATTTATGTTTGTACATACTGAGACATCATACAAACACCTATAGGTACTACGGAGCATAAAACAAATTATTTATGTTTGTACATACTGAGACATCATACAAACACCTATAGTACTAAGGAGCATAAAACAAATTATTTATGTTTGTACATACTGAGACATCATACAAACACCTATAGCTACTACGGAGCATAAAACAAATTATTTATGTTTGTACATACTAGAACATCATACAAACACCTACAGGTGCTAAGGAGCATAAAACAAATTATTTATGTTTGTACATACTGAGACATCATACAAACACCTATAGGTACTAACGAGCATAAAACAAATTATTTATGTTTGTACATACTGAGACATCATACAAACACCTATAGCTACTAAGGAGCATAAAACAAATTTATGTTTGTACATACTGAGACATCATACAAACACCTATAGCTACTACGGAGCATAAACAAAATTTATGTTTGTACATACTGAGACATCATACAAACACCTATAGTGCTAACGAGCATAAAACAAATTATTTATGTTTGTACATACTGAGACATCATACAAACACCTATAGGTACTAAGGAGCATAAAACAAATTATTTATGTTTGTACATACTGAGACATCATACAAACACCTATAGGTACTAACGAGCATAAAACAAATTATTTATGTTTGTACATACTAAGACATCATACAAACACCTATAGTGCTAAGGAGCATAAAACAAATTATTTATGTTTGTACATACTGAGACATCATACAAACACCTATAGGTGCTAAGGAGCATAAAACAAATTATTTATGTTTGTACATACTGAGACATCATACAAACACCTATAGGTGCTAAGGAGCATAAAACAAATTATTTATGTTTGTACATACTGAGACATCATACAAACACCTATAGCTACTAAGGAGCATAAAACAAATTATTTATGTTTGTACATACTGAGACATCATACAAACACCTATAGGTACTAACGAGCATAAAACAAATTTATGTTTGTACATACTGAGACATCATACAAACACCTATAGGTACTAAGAGCATAAAACAAATTATTTATGTTTGTACATACTGAGACATCATACAAACACCTATAGGTGCTAAGGAGCATAAAACAAATTAACCCGCCATTTCAAAGAAAAACAAAAACATCCAGAAGTTATCAGTTTGTCTTTTGTACCTTTACTTTTTGAAAGAATGGGTAAGTGTCAGTTGTGAACGTGTCAGGAAGGGCATGACAAGAACAATGGAGCCTAGTCTTGTACAGCTGTAGATATGAATACAATTCAAACGTCAAACCAGTCCTAAAAACAATCAAAATGGTCAGACCATAGTCATTTCTTCATCTTAAAGTCAAATGTGGAGAAATCTGTGTAACTTTCCAAAAAGTTGGCATGCTGAGCAACTGAAGTGCACACTATGAAAATTGAAAATCTCTTTGCAGATATATGCCCTCGCTAGAATAACTTAATACTGAATTTTGAAATGTGTAATCAAGTCTCGTAAACCTTGGAAGTAAAACTGAAAAATAATGTTATATCTTAAATGCGGAGCTCATTCTAAAACAATAGGTGTGTGTGTGTGTGTATTGCGACGGTGGTAATGGGGGGTGGGGGATGGATGGAGTGATACGTCACACTAACAGTCCAATGAGACGTTAAATCTAATCAAGCAGAATGCTTTGAATTTGTTCGCAAAATTGTGTTTATATTTGATATGTCATTCTAACATAAAAAAATCAATTAGATCGAATCAAACACTTTTGTTTATGTTAAACAGTAAAAAGTAAAATACTAGCTCATTATTGCACATCATATAGCATTTTCCATCAAATGATAAAAACAACAGACTGGTAAATCTCTAGGAAGACACTAACTTTGGTGTGCCATACTTATGCTGAAAATATGGAAATCGCACTGGAAAAAGTCGCCTTTCTTTCGTCGTCACGATTTATTGAATTCTTTTTAGAAGAAATGGGAACACTGACGTAGGTAAAAAGGACTGGATATGGGCATTTAATCTAATCTGAGCCATTTGTTAAACCATTTTCATGTCATATGAAAAAGAAACAAAACATCACCGGTTGTGATAATAGCCATAATCCGCCATCACGTCTGCTGAAGAATCATAACAATTGACTCTGGTGGTGTCAGTTTAGGATTAGTAAGTCCCCCTTCCACCACTTCCCTGGGATGGTTATCTCCGTCGGCCACCAAAGGTTGGGTGTCGACGTAAAAACTTAACCCACAAAGTTACGTATACAAACGTTTGTATGTGTGTGTGTGTTGCTTGTCTTTCTCATATCAAAATAAAATGAACATTGAGCTGGCGAGTAAAAAAAAAAGTTCACTAAGCCAATTAATGCAATCTTTGAGGAGTGATCATTATTATATATTACTTTTTAAAGCCCGGCCGACTGAGCAGAGCCATATCAGGACTACAACCATTTCAAAACACTCACAACATCTCGTTGTCCCAGGAAAAAAACAACGGCAAAGCAAAACCAAATTAAGAACATGTATCAGTGCATTCGCCTACATAATTTAATGTGCGTACATGGCGTTGACAATTCCGCCCAGTTTATTACCGGGGGGCGGGGGGGGGGGGGTTAAAAACTGAATACAAATGTATAAACATAACCAATTATACTAAACATATGTAAAAACTGGCCTAAATTACCTAAAAGTGCTTCTGTCTATCACATTCTGAGATCCAGAAATGCGATTACTACGTGTACCCAATTATCAATCTTAATAATAAGTATGGAGGGCTTTATGGAACACATACAGGTGAACGGACCGGCAAACCAGCATGGCAGAAAATGATAGGAAGAGATGGCAGAAACCAAAAGAGCAAGGCTTCTTAGAAGCAAAAGTGACAAGAAAGTGGAAATCTGAAATACAGAATTTCCAGAAAATGGGGGAATCATATTAATATTGAAAGAACCTTCCCCACCCCCACTAAGATGGGTGAGTCAGTGTATGTCAAAGAAGAAAGGACAAAAACTTCTTATGTTAAAGAAGACAGACAGACATCATTACAGTTCTGTTCATAAGATTATACAGGAAATCGATTCTTTAGAATTGTAACAATTTTTGCTTCTTATAAAATAATGTGATCAGAAAAAAAAAAGATGACCTGGAATATCAGTCACTAACTCAGGAAAAGCCTTGGATGAAATAAAACGTAACATGCAGCCAGGACGTAACACTGAAAACAAAACTGAAATGTTTACTTCTTGAAAAAACAAACAAACAAACAAACGGTTCACACGCAGTGTTTTACTGTATGTGGCCTTGACTTTAGAAATTCATCTATGATTATCTTACTAGCTTGATAAAAATAAATCCCTCACGAAGAACTCAGTACTCTCTCTCTCTCTCTCTCTCTCTCTCTCTCACACACACACACACACACACACACACACACACACACACACACACACACACACACACACACACACACACACACACACACACACACACACACACACACACACACACACACCACACACACACACTTGAAGTGAAACATCTCGCTTTTTTTTTTTCAAGAAAAGGGAAGTTGAAAAGAGTCTTTGTGCTCTCAACTGCAGTTAGCCTGAGACCACTGTTTTGTCTCTAGTAACCCCAGTAAGACACACATCAACAGAGTGCTCTAACAAGCCAGCTCTCCACTCACTGTGAAGATTCAGCTCAGCCTCTGTTCAACCTACTTGTCCACTGATGATAATGTAAACACCTACTAGACGCAGAAGGAGCAGGCTGGTCCATCCAGAGACTCAGCCTCTACATGTTCCTATCTATCCGCAGCTTGAGTTTTCCGTGCTTGACAAAAGAGTATTTTGTGTAACGCGCAGTAAACCCAACTGAGTCAAGAAAATGGTGCAATGCATGAACAGTTTATAATGATGATACCACTACTACTATTACTACTAATAATACTACTGATAATGATGATGATACTGATGATGATGATAACAATAACAATATGCCGGAAAAGAAAAGCAGGATGGTCAAGCCATATCAGACAATTACTTTTATGATAAATTGTCTTTTGTTTCACAATAGCCATCCCTAAGTTGGTCTTTTATTCATGTGTAGATCATTTCAGTGTCTTGGTATGCCTCTGGTCGTGTTTGATAATGTTTCTTTCATAAATTACTAAATCTTTAAGAACCCATTAACATTCGTTTCCATTTGTGGTCCGTTTTGGGTTATAAGCCCTTAAAAAAGATAATATCGGAGGCTTTTGCACCTTTGTACAAAGTTTGGTTACATTCACAGCAGATAAATATTTTGGCCTGTTTTGGGTCATTAATATCATAGTTATGGGCCATGTTCTGTGGAAAGTGCTGAGGAAATTTTCTCATACGGACATAAAGCTTTAAAATGAATGCTTGGGTGGTTTTACATAATTAGATAATAGATCATCGTTAACCATAAAACTAGATCTGAACCCAGCATCCTTAAGTACTCGCGATTAGTTACTGAAAGGGGACATAATACTCGTAAAACATAACGTATACAAACATTATTATGTCCTGGTGACTGTGAAGAAAACAAATCTTCTGACAAACGGCTGAAAAGTCCTTTCTGAAACATTTTCTTGATGTACATATCCAGGACAGATATGCGTGGTTTGCTTTGTTTTGTTTTGTTTTGTTTTGTTTTGTTTTTGTTGATGTTGTTCTTGTTGTTTTTCCCTCCCGCTGACACAGAACAATTCGTCCTCTCATTGGAGAGATTAAATGCGGAAGGGAGATTGAAAAGAAAGCTCCTTTGTCTCTCTGAGCTTAAAAGAAAAACTGCCGGTGTTTCTTGCTCCGAGTTTAGCCGAAAGACATTATTTCGTCTCTACTAACCTCAATACTAACAAACTCTAAAGAATCGAAGTCTTCGAAGCACGGTATATAACCCCACTAATCCCCCTTTCAATGTTAATTCTTCTTCCTCGATTTCTGCTTCAGTTTTCTCAAAAAGGGTGTTGTCTCGTCTGGAAAATACCATATACATTAACACCGTACATGACGTGTGTCGAAACATAATCCAAGGTAACCATGGCAAATGACACAGCCTGCACATAAAGCCTATGCGCTGTAAAGTGTACTCATAAGAAGTTCATGAGTGTACTTATTGCGCTTATGCCCATCAGTTCATCCTTTGTGAAGATTCCGTTTGTGCATTCTTCAAGCTGTTTGCACAATCACGTCAACGCCTGTAATGCTGATAGACACGCAAGGGGAAGCCGGTCAAGCCATACTGATATTTTTCCTTTTTCCTTTTATCATACGATTTTTTTCGGGGGGGGGGGGGGATGGGGGGGGAGGAGGGAGAGGGGAAAGGCGATTTCAATGTACCTTCAGATATTAAAAATGTGTTCTTGTTTTGGAGCACTTCGTTGGAGCACTTTTGGAGCTGAATTATGAGCGAGTGTGTGTGTGTGTGTGTGTGTGTGTGTGTGTGTGTGTGTGTGTGTGTGTGTGTGTGTGTGTGTGTGTGTGTGTGTCTGTGTGTGTGTGTCTGTGTGTGTGTCTGTGTGTATGTCTGTCTGTCTGTGTCTGTCTGTCTGTCTGTCTGTCTGTCTGTCTGTCTGTCTGTCTGTCTGTCGGTCTGTCTGTGACTATTTTCACTCTTCAAAATTGCGTCATAACCATAAAGGTTTCAAAGTGAAAACTGACTAACTGATTGCGCTTTGGTTTGAAATTCTCGATCAGATTCGTCCATAAATGAGCTGAGAAATGTTGATGCACTTTAAGTAATAATCGAAATTCCTGATCATGCTTAGTTAACCTCTATTTCTTCAATTTTGAAAAAAAAAAAGGTTCATTCTTTAAATTACAAAGTCGGCAAGATGATTAACTGCATGGAAATATAAACTGATAACAACATGCAAATTAGATCCACGTCTGTGTTAACCAAAAAACAAACAAACAAACAAACAAACAACCTCCATACAAAACGTCTTTAGTTTAGTACACAGTATCATTTAGAAGTTGGTTTCAAAATCATTCAATTAAATTAAGTTAAAACAATGACACTGATAAAAACAATGATACTAATGAAAATAAGAATAACAATAATAATAATGATGATAATATTAACAACACTAAATGATGATGTAATGTTGACAATGCCAAATGGTGATAGTAATAATCTAACAATATTACTACTAATAATAATAATAATAATTATAATGATAATAATATTAATAGTAATAATAGATGACAAGAATATATCAATAATAACAAGAATATAAGGAGGAGAAGGAAAAGGATAACTGAATGAATCAATAAATAAGTATATCAATAATAGTCACAATAATAATCAGACAAGTCAGATTCATAGTATATACCACAAATTATTTTCTAATCCTGTTTTCCGCCACACAGTCTACTAGAAAGTTGACCCGAGGTTGTGTCACTTCTCAGGAATATTTCCCAGAATTCCATGAAAACACAATGAGAACGCTTATTCCATTCACAAAACACGACTGGCCTTTATCAAGCCTACGCAAAAGACAACAAAGAAATATACACAAAATTTAAGGGGGAAACAACTGAATTCCTTTATGTTTCGATAAGCAGGAGAAAATCAAGGTGATAATTCACTTACATTGTCAATCAGCTCGCTCATCTCTCCCATAAGCTGAATCCCTAACAGCACAAGCTCAAGTGTCAAGCAGGATATCAAGAGATTTTTCTTTGTTGGTAAACTGTATCTACGACATGAAAGAAGTTTTACAAACTCTGAGAAAATGGGTGCCGTTTACCGGATAAGATACTAAGCGTTTTTCTCTCTACATGTTACTAGGCCAGGGGGTCGTAAGTTTGACTCTCTGGTGGCCTACAGATGTTAAGATGGCCCATTACTTCGTCACAAATGCCTACCAATTAACATCAGAAAGAGAGTCCTTGAATGTTATATAGAACCAATACTGTTGTACGGATGCGAGGCGTGGACAGTCAGCAAGCAAAGCCAGAGCAGGATCGAGGCAGCCGAGATGTGGTTTCTCAGAAGAATGTTGAGACGAGAGTTCCATGGACAGCAAAGAAAACAAACGAGACGGTCTTGATGGAGGCAGACGCAAAAAGATCATTGATAAGGAAGATTAGGAAAAGACAAGCAACATTTATAGGCCATTTTATGAGGAAGGGGGATTTGGAGCACCTGGTCACAACGGGAAAGCTGGAGGGAAAGAGAGCACCAGGTAGACCCAGGGAGAGAATGCTGGACGGACTTGCAAAGTGGCTGGGGATGAGGAGGGTAGGGGAGATGCTGGGGGCAACGAGAGATAGAGATGGTTGGAAGTCCATGGTCGCCAACGCCATGCGGCAGGGCACCTGATGATGATGATGATGAGTAGTTCGTCTGTTTAGAGAGCTGTGCTGATAACACGGGGGTCATGGATTCGCTCGCCATGTGGTCCACGCACTTTTAGTGGCTTGCTAGTGCAGTGATTGTGGATTCAACCTTCTGACGGACTGCGTTTAAATGCGGGTTGTCTGGCCGGCTCTGGTGACAACTGGAGAATCGACATCGGTGGCATCCAGTTTCGTCTTTTCTCATTTCGCCTTTTCAATTAAAATGCCTGCTCTGGGGCTGTGCACTTTGGGCTGAACGAAGTTACCTTTTTGCCTTATGCACTTATGCCAGTTTGCCTTATTTACGTCCTAAGCTCAGCAAAAAAAAAATCTGCAAAAGTCCGTTTTATCAAGCATGCGACAGTCTGTAAGAAAGGAAGCTATAGGATGAATGAATTAAAAGAAAAATTAAGTCTCGTTTATCTGATCATTTTGGGTTTGATGTCTGTAGATAAATAAACTAATGTACAAGTCAGTGCATTGAAGGCAAAATGGGACTTAGAACAGTGACGTATCAAATTGCGAAACGGTTTACAGTTAAACGGTAATAGGTAAAATGGGAAAGGGCAATATGGGAAAGGACAAAACAGAATGTCCCCTTCACATCTGATGTCTCGAGTTCAACCTCTCAGCCTTAGACATAAAAACTGGCCTGTCGCTGCTCACCTTGAATAATATACCAATCATTCTGATGGTACCAACTTAAGTCTTTCATATGTCCCCTACCTACCTGCCTTCTTTTAAGATCCTACCTAGTTTACAGGATTTTCCGCTGGCTCAGTGTCTCCAGATTATCACGGGCGGAGTGCATATGGAAGTATCCAAGTGTATTAAAGTCTTTTTGAACAATTTCAAACTGAAACTCTCTACAGCCTCGTGAAAGAAATCAGGCTGTGGGGTTTACTTTGTGCCGTTCTTTCAGTCCCCTGCAATGCTGACAGCTCTTCCTACTCCTGGCTTTTCATTGCTGTGTAGTCTGCACACTACATGATTACATCTTCGGTAGGGGTGCAATGCGTGCTGGCTGTTTTCTTCTTTCCATAAGCCACCTAACACTGATATGGCTTACAGGATCTTTAACGTGAAAATGTCGTGTTCTTCATGCGCCCACAAATCAAACATGACTTTCCTCCTCTCCCTCCTCTACTAAATCTTACGTGGTAGTTTAAATGCCAGTCTTTCGGATTCCATGTACAGTAAACATTTAGTGTACGTGAAAGATCCCACGGCAACAAAGGATTTGATCAAGGCAAACTTATCTAGCAAAATTCACATTTATACAGTAAACAGAAATATACGCATTCTGGGGGAAACGGGAAAAAATTGCGCTGAGCTACAGCGACGCACTCTCTCCCAAGAGAACAGTCCGATTTTCACGTGGTGACTCCATCTCTATCATTATCAAAATACATGAATACAAATTAATACAAATAAATGCAAATAAATCCATTTTATACGGTAAACAGAAATGCACGCATACATGAGGGAAAAATGTGGGGGGTGGGGGGTGGAGAAGAATGGCATTGCACTGAAGCGACACGCTCTCTTTCATCTACATCAAAACAAATGAATACAAATACAAATAAATGCAAATACAGCTTGGATCTGCATCACAGATATAAATAATAACATAGACTAGGTATTCAGCGAACTCCCAGGCTCTCAGTATGTCAGTCTAAGCATTGATTCGTATTTGTTTCGTCCCATTAACACATTTGTAATTCGAAGTAACGTTGAGACACGTCCAAGATTACTGCTTGGTAAATACCATTGTATGTATGTGGCGATAGTTTGATCGTATTTTGTTTACTGTTGGCCACGATGAAAGCTTTTTGTCAAGTCACTTTCGTTTCCTGTGTCAATCTTCTTTCTTTTCTTTTCCTGCCTAATATTTATATTTGTTTTTGTCTCTTTTTTAAAGGTAAACTTCTCGGTCATGAAAATTTGTCAGTTGATTAGTGGAGTGTGTGGCCTAGAGATTAAAGCATCTGCCTAGGTCGCCGTCAACCTAGGTTCAAATCACAGGTCACACACCACACACACACACACACACACACACACACACACACACACACACACACACACACACACACACACACACAAAACTTGTGGTTCGACCAAGGCTCGAACACTCGACCTTTGCCTTATAAGTTACAGCATGCTTTCTGACAACGAAGGGCGGGGATCGAGTCATATAACGGTCGAGAAACGCGTGAGGAAATCTTTAAAAATAATTTAAACTGAGAGACAGATGAGGAAGGAAAGAAGTGGAAAGGGGGACAATGGAAACGGCTTCAGCGGCCAGAGAAATACGTTCTATAAACACAGTTTCAAATATAACAGTTCAAGGAACGCCTATCAGCACCTCTGCGAACCTGGATGTAGATCAGCGGGCCAGCCACGTGACTTGGTCGATACGATCCGAGCGACGGGAGAGATACGGTGAGCGAGAAGAGAGGATGTTTGTTAATTGTGAAAAGGTCAAAGAACCTTACACAATAAACGACTCCTTTGCTGCCGAGATTTAAAGAGGCCAGTGGGACAGAAACGTGACCGGGTCGATGGGACCCGATACAAAACTTCAGCTATGTGGTGAGTGAGTCAACTTTGCCAGCAGAACTAGGTCGTTCGGCTGTTTGACCTAATTATGTGGCTGGGTCTTTGTGACCCCTACACACATACTTTCCCCATCCACGGAACTGCTCGTTTCTTTGGAAGTTCTGTTTGTTTGTTTGTTTGTTTGTTTGTTTCTGTCTCGTTTCTGCGCTTACTATTGGATACCAGAAACGAGACGGTAGATAAGCTAGCAAAAAGAGGAGTCCGGCAAGATTGACCAGAGAAAACATCAGTTACAGCAAGAAGAGAAGCATCATCAAATCATTCCTTAAAGCATGGTCAGAAAGGACGACTACCACCTCATGTCCAGACATCAGCAGGTGGTCCTAATGAAACCCCGCACTGGTCACATCCGGCTTAATGACTATATGAGCAGCAAGTTCAAACAGTCGCCTTCACAAAGATGCCCCTCTGGTGTAAAGAACCAGATAGCTTAACATACACTGCAGCTTTGGGAGCAATGGGAGCTATGGCCGACCAAACTACTTCAGTCGGCAGTAAATGGGAAATCGGCGACGGTGACAATGAACAAAGGAACAAGAACTTCTACGCAATTCCACCGAGTCTGGGACATTTCTTGTCAGAATATGATGATGATGCATGACGATAGGGATAACAGTCCTACTGTATGGGGTTCAATTCTACACTGACACTGCATGACATGGCTGTATTCCACGCTTCCTTTCGTAATATCATGGCATCAACCACGTCCAAAGTTGTTTGGCTAGGAAATTTGGGCAACACCCTCAATGATGCATTTGTAAAGTGGATGAAATTCGACTGTGTAGGTAGTCCCATGCTCAATTCTGGATAATTCTGGATTCTCAATTCTGATTGGGACAAGTAACCTCACAATGATTTTAGACAGCACTGATGGGATTCGAACCCAAAACCTTCCCGTCATTAGTCCCTTGCACTAATCACTGCACCAAGGCCACTGGTTCTGTTTACTTGTTGCTTTTTGTTATGTTTGTTTGTTTCTTTTGCTTCTTGGGTGGTTGTTGTTGTTGTTGTTGTTGTTGTTGTTGTTGTTGTTGTTCGTTTGTTTTCTGAAGATCCTGCCTGCACACTACGGCGCTTTTTTGCATTAGAATTTTTTCAATTTCTAGCGCAGTTCCTTTCTTCGCTTGCTTGCCTGCTTGCTTGCTTGCTTGCTTGCTTCTTTGTTTTGTATAGTCGTGGTGTTCTGAAACATTTTAGAAAGCTCGCTGTAGGAAACTGTAGATTGTATTCCAGTAATCAAAATGCTGCAAAACAAGATGTCAACGCGGCCAAAAACATGACGGACAACTTGATTTTTTTTTTTCGCCCACGTATAAATCTAGAACACGGTGCACGAACGACTGGTTTTCTGATGTTTCACACACACTCACAAACTCACACACACACACACACACGCACACGCACACGCGCACACGCACGCACACACACACGCACGCACGCACGCACACGCACTCGCAAACAACACACATACACACACACACACCACCACACACACACACACACACACACACACACACACACACACACACACACCACACACACACAGAGCCAGCCTCTTGGCTGAAGAAGAGAGACAGAACGTGCCCCCTTCCCGCTGTCGCCCTGAAACTAAAGCTTCTGAAAACCAGTTCTAATTTAGAATTATTAGTGCTTCCCAAGAAAAATTTAACGAGCGCGGTAGTCAAGAGGATAAGACGTCGGACTTCCAATTAGAAGATCTACAGTTCGATTCTGTTCGGGTACCTACGGCCTGACGGAAGAAGGGTGAAGATTTTCCCAGTCTACCGAGTTAACTTGTGTACAACCTGTTAGTACCTAAATTCCCTCTGCATGTATACGCACGCGGAACATCAAATATGCATTTCAAGAATCCCGTCAAGTAATATCTGGTGACTTATAAAGTTATATAGTTATGGAAACAAAAACACCCGGCAGGTATGCCCACTGAAGACTGGCCGGCAATATACCGCCTGCACAGTGCGCAAAGTGAACGTGTATACAGGACAGAGTGGATGGGGGTGATGTACGTGCTTCGACAATGGATAGATTTGTGTAAAGGGCGATAATCGCTAACGCCATGCGGCAGGACACATGATAATGATACATGCATCTAGGAAAAATCGGAATGCTGTAAAAAAAAAAAGAATAAATACCCCAGAACTTTCACTGCTTAAGGTTAGTACATCTCTTTTGTCATGACATTTATACACTACGCACAAAAAGTTAAGGATCATTTGCACAAAAATTCATAACTTTCAAAATAAGAAAGCCAATGCGTTGAAGTTTGGCAAACATTTAATTCCATGCTTTAGTGATAACGATACACAATTGCCTTCAATTTCGAGCAATCGTTTGGTGTGTACATTTGATCAAAGTGGGTACGTATCGAAATTTGATTTCCCAAAGTCATTGAAATCACAAGACAGGGCATTCTGATGCTCCCAAAAGTTCAGTAATGCATGTAACCGCCATGGCTGTTCTGGCACTCGACGCAGCAAGTCCTCATCGAATTGACCAGGTTGGTGAAAATCCTCTGTGGAAGCGCCTGCCACTCAGCCTGCAGCATCTGGTAGAGGTGTTGGGCATCCCTGGGAGTGGGGTGGTTGCTCCTCACTTTGCGATCCAGCTCATCCCAGAGGTTCTCAATCGGGTTGAGATCGGGACTGCATGCTGGCCACTCCATTCTGTTGACTCCAGACTGCTGCAGGAAGTCGTTGACCACCCTTGCCCTGTGGGGGCGAGCGTTGTCATCCTGGTAGACAGCCGTCGGTCCCATCTGCTGCAGTGTAGGCACAGCCAGCGGTCGAAGGATCTCATCCCCGTATCGGAGGCCAGTCAGGTTACCCTGTACATGATACAAGGGTGTTCTGTGGTGAAGGCTGAAGGCCCCCCAGACCATTACAGAACCTCCACCAAAGGCCACCTTTTCTTGGACAGTGGTGTCAATAAAGCGTTGCCCTGGGCGCCTCCAGACCCTCAGTCGGCCGTCGTTGTGGTTCATGGTGAAGCGTGATTCATCACTGAACAGGACCTGGGACCATTGCTGACGTGTCCACCTCACGTGACGTCTGCAGAAGGCGCGGCGTGCTGCCCTATGGGCTGGAGTTAAGCGTGGCCGTACAGCTGGGCGACGAGAACGGAGGTTAAACCCATGAAGGCGGTTCCGTATGGTCTGCTGGCTGATGTTGATGTTAGTAGCCACCCTCAGCTGCCTTCGAATGATGCTGGAAGAGGCTGTTCTTGTCTGCAGGGCTTGTCGTTCAATGAGACGATCTTCACCTGGGTTTGTCTTCTTCGGTCGACCAGATCTGCGTCTTTCATGGACCCTCCCATTGGCTGTGAAGCGTTGAATCAGTCTGACAATGACCGAGATGGACACCTGAAGTCGCCTGGCCACTTCTTGCTTGGGAACACCATCTTGGAACCATGCAACAGCTCGTCCCCTCTCAAACTCGCTCAATTTTCGTCGTGGAGGCATTGTCAGATCAGGCCTACTACTGATGGAATGTCTTCTTATAAAGCCAAGCAAGAGACAGCATCTCACACATAAACAGCAGTGCTTGCACGTGCATAATGGTTTTTCCATCTGGCTTGTGCAATGTGTTCAGGCAGAACGGTCCAAAACAAGGTCCTTTTTCGCAAGTTTCCGCTTTTCCGTTTGCGGCAAAGCTCAGTAGTAGAGAATCCCGTGCAATTTTCGCACTAACACAACATCGCCCACTTACAGCTGAACAAGAATTCATAACAATTTGGCTGGACTGAGAAATAAATAACAGTAGCGAACTGAGTTTATTACGCACCTGTTTTCTCATAGTGATCCTTAACTTTTTGTGCGTAAGCTTATATTTCACCCACTGAATTGTGATTTCTTGTCCTTAATTTTACCTGTAACAGTTCACATTCAATTCTACATGTGTCAGTCTGGTTGTTTAAAGCTAAATTATTTATCCCAAGATGCTAAAGGTTGGAGATTTTTCCGATCCCTCAGGTCAATATGTACACACAAACGTGCTGGTGCCTACATCCCCTTCGCGTGTATGTGCATGCAGAAAATCTAATATGAGCATTTACGATCCTGTAAGTTACGTCAGTGTCCGGTGGCTTACTTGAAAACACCCAATAAGCACGCCCACCAAAGATGAATATTGTGCAAAAACACAGTGGCGTGTGTCAGCTTGCATATCAACTTGAATTCGATCTATTCCACTTCAATTCAATTCAATTCAATTCATATTGCTTATAGCCCAGCCGACCACTAGAGCCATATCAGGGCTAACACCACGTCAAAAAGAAAAGATCAACCCGTTAAAGAAACAGATAAAAACCATGCTCACCGTCAACCTTGCAAATCTAAAATGCCATTAAAGAAAAACGCGTAAAATTACATCAAGTGAAATCTGTTGATCTCTTGTAAAAACTGGAATATTGCATCAGGAGGGACGTCTCGGAAGAGCTCCTTTAAGGAATCTGCCGTGTAACATCGTACAAGTCCCAGCAGTGGAGGAGATGGTGTCGGATGCTCAACGGCTCATCACACGGTATACACCATGGTGCTTCTTCATTTTTCAAAAGGTACGAGTGAGTGTAGGATGTGTGACCCGTGCGTAACCTGCATAACACTGTCTCTTTCTTACGGTTTCCTGCAGCAGATAAGAGCATTTCTGTCAGGTTAGGTCGGATTTGGAAGAGTTTGTTATCTATCTGTTTATTCCAATTCTCATTTCCAATTCTATTCCACTTAAAGCACGGTGAATCCAATTGGTTCTGGAGAACAGCACCAGACAAGAGTGATCTATAATAATAAGATTAAGAATCATGAACCACAACTTCAAACTGACGCCTTCACCAATCTACCTGGCGATCAAGATGGTCAAACAGCTGAACACATACTACAACAATGTCACCTCCATCAAATGGAGCGACAGGAGACATGGCCGACGACAATTCCGCTAACAACCAAGCTCGACGGCAGCCGGCATAGCGGGAAAAAATACCACTTTCACAGCCAAATGTGGCCTGACCATGTAGATGGATAACGAAAGAAGATGAATTCTAAAAATCAGAAAAGTTTAGAAAAACACACTGGAATCCCAGAACATGTATTGCTTCAATCTGATTTTATTTGTGTTCAAATTTGGGGATTGTGATGTTACAGATCAGTCTATCCTTAAAAGTGTGGACTGTACAGATGACTGCTTAAATGTAAGTTTATTCGTAGAATTGAGCATTTTCTTCCATTTTGTTGCTCTTTCTGCAAGACAGCAGACAAAATCAGGTCGTGACCCTACCTTGCTCTCTTCTCTTCTCTGTCTGTCTGTCTGTCTGTCTGTCTGGTCTGTCTGTCTGGTCTGTCTGTCTGGTCTGTCTGTCTGTCTCTCTCTCTCTCTCTCTCTCTCTCTCTCTCTTGTTCTTTTCATGTTCAGAAATGAAGACAATATGAAGAAGCTCGTAACATTTCTCTACAAATTTCAAAAGATACTTGGAAAGATTATAATTTCAAAAAGATACCTGACGTGATAATATCAGAAACTTAATTTCATACTACGTATAGTTTCGATTGTGGTATTATTCAATTTAAATTTATTTAATGAATATGACTATCTACACACTGAAATTATCAATACGATTTCGTACATTTTAATGACTATCACACCATTTCACACAGAAAGCTATGGTTTATTTAAATAACACTTCATGTGTCCTCTCTCTCTTTCTTTCTTTTTTTCCCCCCTTCCCTGACACATCCCACCGCGTCTCTCGTCTGAAATATTTTCTTTATTATTTGTAAGCTATTTTCTTCTATTTAATCATACATATTAGAATTAACAACTGCAGATAATGCACCAGTGAGCTGTACTATGCCATTATTAAGTATAACTTCATGCATCCATATGATGATCTCTCTCTTTCTCCCTCTCCCCCCCCCTCTCTCTCTCTCTCTCTCTCTCCCAAACACTAAGGTGAGAAATGTATCTGTATTTATGTCTTTAAGATTTAGGGAACAAGTTCAGGGAAATAACCGTTTCATAATGCTGGTGATTAATTCGTATTTCTAGAACAATGTTGTACTTATTCAGAATATATTACACTTTTGTGTTGCTCGTCTACCACACCATAAGGGGCTTTGGCCTGTAACATGAATACTCTCTCTCTCTCTCTCTTCTCTCTCTCTCTCTCTCTCTCTCTCTCTCTCTCTCTCTCTCGGGGGCATGCTGGGTAATGGCGTCGAATAGCAGCTGTTTTGAATTGCTGTGTATACTTTTCTCCATGACAGTGTTTTGATGAGCTGTATCAAACAGCTATCCTGTGCAGTGCTTCAGTGATAGTCCCATGTGAGAGACAGTGCAGGAAAATGGTGGGCATTGAAGTGTGGAGAGCTGCTATCGGCATTTTCTGTGGACATTTCAAATCTGGGTCAAGAAGGTGTGCTCGAAAAAGTTTGAGGTGCGTACAGGTGAGCAAGGCCAGTGACAATAACACAGTCTGGTCATCTTTGGATATTCTTGTCGCCTTTGTGGTATTTATTGCATTTGTGACATTCATTGACAGTTTCTTTTGTAACACCCCCTTCCCACTATGAGCGAAATGACGGAGTGATCGTGTTTTTGGGCCTAAAAATTCAAAGTTCTCGATGAATCCTGTAGCATTCCCACTACCAGACCCTTTCACTCCTAGCCAGCTTTGAGTGATTGTGCACGGTCAGATCACTCCGTGGTCGAGATTTGTGTTCAAACATGTTTAAACACAAGTGGCACCTACTGCATCCATCGTGTCCAATTTGCATACCGCGGGAAAATTTTCGGTTGCGTGCGAGCCTTGCCAGCCACAGTCTGAGGCGAGGCGAGGCGAGCGTGGCCCACAGGAAATGCTTGGGTCAGCTCCCCAAATAGATCACTCACACCGATCACCCAAATGCATTCCCACTATTTTGGAGTGAAAGGGCCCTTTGTCGCTTCACTCCTGAGTGCTCCACGATCACTCAGAACTTTCACGCACAACTTTCACTCCGACAGTGGGAACGCGGTTTAATGCACATGAAATGTTGTCATTTAAAATGGCAAGACAAGCTGAACAAGAAAAAATAAAAGGAACAAGACTGGGGGCAGAAGAGGAGATATGTGTCACCGACGGTGTATGTCAGGTAGCCATACACGTGTCATTGCTTTTCTCGGCCGTGTGCGTGCAGCACATCGTGTTTTGCGTGAGAAGGCTGCTCCTCAGCGGTGACATAGAGACAAATCCCGGCCCTATCACTGACAGTACCACACACACAGAGGACGGAAATGATAACATGGTTGACAGACTCATGCAAGTGATGCAGCAACAGTTCTCTGAGCAAACCAAATTGATAAGGAATGATCTTGGAGAGATCAAAGACGAGCTACGTCAAGTGAAAGAACGATGTGAGGAAATCAACAACAGGTGTAACAGACTGGAGAAAGATCACAGAAACCTGACGGAGACAGTGACAGATATGAATGGTGACATAAAACAACTGTTCCAGGAATCTAATGATGAGAAAGAGGAAATACAACAACTCACAGAGACAATCAGGGATATGAGACACGATGTTGCCCAATTAAAGTCAGACACAGACAGGTTAGAAGATTTCTCACGAAGAGATAATTTACGTTTTTTCGGGATTTCTCAGCAAGAATCTAGGGAAACGTTTGACTCATGTGCTACTGCAGTCATTGACGTTCTCAATAGTATTGACGACCCTAAAGTCTGGATACTGATGACATCGTACGAGCACATCGAACTGGACAGACAAGACAAGGGCAACCCAAACCAATGATAGTCAAATTCACCAGGTGGAGAGACAAAATGCTGTTTATTAAAACAGAGACATACGACGAAAACTACATGTGAAAGGTATCGGGTCGCAAACGACCTAACAAGAACACAGGCACAAATTGTTCAAGAGCACGTAGTGAAGGCAAAAGAGCATACTTCCAAAAGGGGCAATTGGTGATTGGACCAAGACCACAAGAACAGCGATCTTATAGTCAGATTGTGAGTGGTGCCACAGTTTCAGACTTACAACCTAAACACACCTCTTCCGACGTGAGAGACACGTCCACCTTCGCCAATCGGCGGGATGAAGTCGCTGGTGGGGAACCCCCTCAAGATGGGGAGATGACGAGGGGAGTTGTCACCTCTAACGGGGGCAGAGTACGCGAGTGGTGGTTCCCCTTCCTCCTCCTCCTCCTCTTCCCCGCCTGTCATCCCACGTGCAAACCGGGCCGAGCTTCAGCGTGACGCCAACAGGAGTTCCCAGGGGCATGACACCGGGCGTATTACAGACACGGACGCACGTGCATCACGCGGCAGTCCTGCGGCAGACCGACAGACGGGTGGGAGGTGAGCATGGGCAGCCAACCGCGACGGACGTCAACAAGCACGGCCCGCGGCAGAGGAGCAGGCGGTAACCTTGGCAACAGGAGCTTGCGTTCCGGTACTTCCAGAAAGCCATAGGACAGGCATGGCCATCCAAACCAGTGGTCCTTTTTGAATTATAACGTTGAAAATTTGTACAGTAAATTGAAGAACGTTTCCTTCATAAATTATGTAACAAAATTTGATTTTGTTTGTCTCACTGAATGTTTTCTTGATACTTCGTTTGATTTCAGCTGTTTGTTCACTGATTATTTGAAGTTTTAGCTCCAGCTAAGAAATTGTCACACCATGGCAGGAATTCGGGTGGAGTTTTATTGTTGGTGAAAAAAAATTTAGAAAATTGTGTGAAAGAAATAATGTTAGATTATGATAACACCATTGCCATCAAGTAAACAAAAATGTATTTGATTTAGACAAAGATTTGATTTTGATTGCATGTTATGTTGCGCCAGAAGGAAGCCCTAGATAAACGAAACATTAATTAAAGATGGGATCTTGATGCTGGAAGAATTAATGCTACAACAGTTTGAAAAAGAAAAAACACATTTTATAATTATGGGAGATCTCGATGCTAGAACAGGTCACGAACAGTTTCGCCTGAAGACATGACTACCTATTTGGAAGACATTGAGTATGACAGGATGTATAATGAATGTGATGCACGTTGTTCTAAAGATAAATGAAAACATTGTGAATTAGTTTTGGCAAAACATTGTTGAACTTATGTTTCATGTTGGATATGGTTATTTTGAATGGTTTTTGTGATGGAGATACAGAGGGTGAATACACTTTTGTGTCTCCAAATGGGTGTAGTGTGATTGACTATTTTCTTGTTCCCTATAATCTAGTATCATGCTTTGATTTACGGGTAGGTAACTGTGTTGATTCATGGCATCTACCTGTTGAGGTAATATGGAAAAGGGGAAATAATCATACAGATGTAGAAAGTGCAAGACAACAAGGGGAAGAAAAAATTGTATGGTCTGAAGAATTAGCAAGTTTATTTGTACACGAGCTTGATGGTTCTGAGTTCAACAATTGTCTACAGACAGCTTTGGTTTGTTAGATTATAATGTGAATGACAGTTCGGAGCAGTTTACTAAGGCTTTATGCGGGGCAGCTGCGTGTATGGTACGAACAGTGAGACAAGGACAAAAGAAACAGAATGATTGGTTTGATAAGGAATGTGAAAGAAAGAAACAAGAAGTTAAGAGGATACCTGAAAAGATTCCAGAGATGCAAAACAGAAAAAGAAAAAAGAGAAAAAAAAGAAGCATATGTCATATCACGAAAAGAGTATGTTAAACTAAGGAAAACGAAAGAAAGGGAATACGAAGATAAGAAAATAAGAACACTCAAAAATTCCATCAATGACTCCAGGACATTCTGGTCAATAATAGGATCTGTTAATAGAAAGGCCTTTGTGTACAATGAAATCTCTATTGAACAATGGTACAATCATTTCTGCAGTGTTTTCAATGATATCGGGGGAAATACTGCACAAGAGAGTAATATAGTAGAGGAAGAAAATAATTTTGAGCCACTTTTCAATGAGCCTATAACTAAAGAAGAAGTGACTGCGAGTATCAGGCATTTGAAAGCAGGAAAGAGCGCAGGACCAGATCAAATAATCAGCGAAATGTTAAAACATGCAAATGCTAATGTAATTGATTTCCTTGTCCATTTATGTAACAAGCTTTTTGATAATGGCATTTTCCCGTCAGAATGGGCAAAGTCCATAATAATCCCAATTCATAAAAAAGGAGATGTGAATAATCCAGATAATTATAGAGGAGTCGCTCTAACAAGTATAGTGAGTAAAGTTTATACATATATTTTGAATAAGAGATTAACAAAGTGGGCAGAAAAAGAAGAGAAAATAGTTGAAGAACAAGCTGGATTTAGAGCAAAATACAGTACAATTGATCATATTTTCACACTTTACTCCCTTGTGCAGAAGCATTTACTTTTAAATAAGAAACTTTATGTTGCATTTGTGGATTTTAGGAAGGCATTCGATTCTGTGAATCGTAATAATCTTTGGAATGTATTATGTAAAAGTGGTGTGAATGGAAAATTATATATGGCCCTAAGAGGAGTTTACAACTCAGTGCTTGCATGCGTGCGTGAGAAGTGTGTATATTCAGATTATTTTGAATGCCCTAAAGGAGTGAAACAGGGGTGTCAATTGAGTCCTCAATTGTTTCATTTTCATTAATGAATTAGCAGTGAACTGTCAAGAAAAGGCAGGATGGCATCAAATTATCCCTGGGGTTATTGAGATATTCCTATTGCTGTTTGCAGACGATGTTATTCTTCTCTCTGGTACAGTCAAAGGCTTACAAAACCAGTTAAATGTCTTAAAGGAAGAATCGGATCGACTAGCTTTAACAGTTAACATGGATAAAACTAATATTATGATTTTCAGGAAGGGTGGACATTTATCAAAATACGAAAAATGGTTCTATGGAATTAACGAGGTTAAAGTTGTTAATTCTTATAAATACTTAGGAATGATATTTTCGACAAAATTAAGTTTAAATTATGCATGGGAAGAATCTTGTAATAAAGGGGAAAAGGGTGTTATTGAAATTCTAAAATCCTTACGGAAGCTCAATTCTATTGATTGTAATTTATATTGGAAAATGTTTGATACACAGATAGAACCTTTACTTACATATGCAGCTGAAGTATGGGGTCTTACTGTAAATCCACATATGGAAAAAGTGCATACATATGCTATAAAACGTTTTTTGGCTGTACCAATTCACTCTTCTAACACTGTTTTATATGGAGAAACTGGAAGATATCCTTTATACATTAGAACCTTTGTGAAGAGTATTAAATACTGGTTGAAATTGTTAAGGCTTCCACAATCTCGGTTATGTAAACAGGCATATGAAATGACGGTTACTCAAATGGAAATAGGAAAACATAACTGGGCCTATCAGGTAAAAAAGGCTTTATCAGAACTTGGGTTTGGAATCGTGTGGTTGTCCCAGGGAGTAGGAAATGAGTGTCAGTTTATTAATGAATTGAAAGACAGGCTTATTTGTTCGTTTAAACAAAATTGGCACTCAGATATGGAAAACAAAGAAAAATATAGTTGGTTCTTCTCATTTAAAGATGTTTTTCAAACCGAAAAATATCTCAGTGTTGTTACGGATAAATGGCAAAGAACTAATTACGCAAGATTTAGATTAAGAACATTGGTTTCAATGCAAATAAAAATTGGTTTCAACCTGGGACGTCCACAGTATATCCTTGCTCCTTATGTGGAAACAATGTCGATAATGAAAAACACTTTTTATTCCAATGCCAAATTTTTGATACAATACGTGGAAAATGCAAAGTTTTTGAATCCGACATGGCCAAAAGACAAGATGTTGTATCTATTTTGTCGTCTGATGACGAAGTCATAATCAAATCAGTGGCACTATACATTGCGGAAGCACAAAAAATAAGACATAAACACTTACAAGCCCGACAATAGTGCTAGACAATATCATACTGGGATTAATTTAATCTCCTTTGACTGATATGGGCTATATCACGTTAACTCCAAAAGAAGCCGCTTTATTATAGATTGTTTTGTAAAGAGCTGTTTTCATTTGCTTTATTTTGCTTTGTTTGCCGATAATTTAAGAGTAGCTAATAATATGAAAATAATGGTATATTTGTAGAATATGTTAGAAGTGGATATTGAAAGGGTATATAGACACTTAAGGATCTACTATACATGTTAACAAAACAAAAAACAAAAAAATAAATAAATAAATAAATAAATAAAAGGCATAGTGATGTCCCTTGTTAACAGAGTATTATGGGGCAGTTATGTGAAGATTATATTATTATCACTAAATGTAAGGTTTGGGTGGTCTAGCCCAGATGTTTTATCATATTACAGTTTTGATGTGTGTGTGTGCGCGTGCGCACGAGCGCGCGCCCGCGCGTGAGTGTATATGGGTGCGTGTGTGTGTGTGTGGGTGTGTGAAAAAGATTTTGGTTTGCCTAAACCTAGACAAATTATTGGCCTGAATGTAGGAACACTGTTCTGATATTTTGTTTGTTTGTTTGCATTATGTAATACTGATAAAATGGATGATTGTTCATTATATATGATTTGAATATGTTCGACTATTCAAGGAATGGATGTTCGATATTTTTTTTGATTATGCGTGAAGAATTTGCGCACATACAAAGAGTGGATTATGTGTCGCACTACTGGAAAATTGTTATCCCCCTTGTCAAAAGACCTTTTCGGGTAATGACAATAAACAGTTTCAGTTTCAGTTTCTCTCTCTCTCTCTCTCTACTTTTCTTTTTTTTAAATTTTTTTTAGCGTATTACTTAGTCGAATGCGTGGTGAACGCGTGAGAAACTGTCAGTTGTGTGTGAATTTAACATTCCTTGTATGAGTGAGCCTATCGAACAGAATCTCCTGGTGTGCGCAAAATTGAAAGATAAAGAGAATAGGAAAAGGGAAATGAGAGAAGGCTCGGGGGCACAGAGAGAGAAGGAGAGAGACAGAGACAGAGAGAGACAGAGAGAGAGAGAGTGTGTGTGTGTGTGTGTTGTGTGTGTGTGTGTGTGTGTGTGTGTGTGAGGGGAAGGGCGAGACAGTGTGTGTGAGAGAGAACTCAGAACTTTTAATGTACACGTACATAGGCCTCAGGCCACAATACATTACTCAAAGGGGCGGGGAGAGATTGTTAACTTTCAATGCTTTCCTCAGTTTACATTTCATCGATGCAACAGTCAACAAATCAGATCCTCCCTTTGCTGACCCGATCTAACATGTAACAGTCATCAGATCCTCCCTTTGCTGACCCGATCTAACATGTAACAGTCATCAGATCCTTCCTTTGCTGACCCGATCTAACATGTAACAGTCATCAGATCCTCCCTTTGCTGACCCGATCTAACATGTAACAGTCATCAGATCCTTCCTTTGCTGACCCGATCTAACATGTAACAGTCATCAGATCCTCCCTTTGCTGACCCGATCTAACATGTAACAGTCATCAGATCCTCCCTTTGCTGACCCGATCTAACATATAACAGTCAAGAGATCCTACCTTTGCTGACCCGATCTAACATGTAACAGTCATCAGATCCTTCCTTTGCTGACCCGATCTAACATGTAACAGTCATCAGTCCTTCCTTTGCTGACCCGATCTAACATGTAACAGTCATCAGATCCTCCCTTTGCTGACCCGATCTAACATGTACAAGTCCTCAGATCCTCCCTTTGCTGACCCGATCTAACATGTAACAGTCATCAGATCCTCCCTTTGCTGACCCGATCTAACATGTAACAGTCATCAGATCCTCCCTTTGCTGACCCGATCTAACATGTAACAGTCATCAGATCCTCCCTTTGCTGACCCGATCTAACATGTAACAGTCATCAGATCCTCCCTTTGCTGACCCGATCTAACATATAACAGTCAAGAGATCCTACCTTTGCTGACCCGATCTAACATGTAACAGTCATCAGATCCTTCCTTTGCTGACCCGATCTAACATGTAACAGTCATCAGTCCTTCCTTTGCTGACCCGATCTAACATGTAACAGTCATCAGATCCTCCCTTTGCTGACCCGATCTAACATGTACAAGTCCTCAGATCCTCCCTTTGCTGACCCGATCTAACATGTACAAGTCCTCAGATCCTCCCTTTGCTGACCCGATCTAACATGTAACAGTCATCAGATCCTCCCTTTGCTGACCCGATCTAACATGTACAAGTCCTCAGATCCTCCCTTTGCTGACCCGATCTAACATGTACAAGTCCTCAGATCCTCCCTTTGCTGACCCGATCTAACATGTAACAGTCATCAGATCCTCCCTTTGCTGACCCGATCTAACATGTAACAGTCATCAGATCCTCCCTTTGCTGACCCGATCTAACATGTGCAAGTCCTCAGATCCTCCCTTTGCTGACCCGATCTAACATGTAACAGTCATCAGATCCTCCCTTTGCTGACCCGATCTAACATGTAACAGTCATCAGATCCTTCCTTTGCTGACCCGATCTAACATGTAACAGTCATCAGATCCTTCCTTTGCTGACCCGATCTAACATGTAACAGTCATCAGGTCCTTCCTTTGCTGACCCGATCTAACATGTAACAGTCATCAGATCCTTCCTTTGCTGACCCGATCTAACATGTAACAGTCATCAGATCCTCCCTTTGCTGACCCGATCTAACATGTAACAGTCATCACATCCTTCCTTTGCTGACCCGATCTAACATGTAACAGTCATCAGATCCTTCCTTTGCTGACCCGATCTAACATGTACAAGTCCTCAGATCCTTCCTTTGCTGACCCGATCTAACATGTAACAGTCATCAGATCCTTCCTTTGCTGACCCGATCTAACATGTAACAGTCATCAGATCCTTCCTTTGCTGACCCGATCTAACATTAAATGAAGGAACATAGTAATCAGTATTGATTAACAATAAGCTTAATCAGTACAAGAAAGCCTAAACCAATTTTTAAAAAAACATACATCATTCTATTCCTCGATCTGCAGGTCAAGAACATAATCTTTAAGTAACAGTCAATGACCAGTCAACTTACACGATCATCAGTCAACAATAATTGATCAGTTAATCAACTGACTTGCGAAATAAACACTTTATCAATCAAATCAAACCACTACTTAGCACATTCACTGTACTATGGCAAACGATCGATCAATCGATCAGTCATCTATCATTCAATCATTTAAGTAACCATACAAACCGCATCAGTTAAATAATCAATCATTTCACCACCAATTAGTCACCCAATGAACTTGCTCATCTATAAATCAACTGGTCAACCAAATCACCGAACAATTTGATCAGTTTCATATGAATCACTCTCCCGATCAAGTACTTAACCAGCAACCAATCAATGGATCAATCGATCAATCCATCCATCAATCAATGAATTAATCAATCCGTTATAATCAATCAAATCAATTGATAATCTGTTGATGGCACGAGAAACAAATTTGGACACACTGTACATATGATAAGAATTTGCTGCTTAGAACAATAAATTAAGTGGTATTTTAGTGGAATCTTACTCTAATATCTGTGTAAGTGGGACATTCATATATATCAGATGATACTCGTTTTCAATAAATGTCTTGTAAAATGGGCATGCCTTTTTGTAAGCACTCTCACTATAACGATGTGAACTGTTATTTGGCGGTAGTACATTAACTTGTAAATGAATGATCTGAAACGGTATGTACCCATATCAGATATACATTTTTCTTGTTCACAAATTGTTTTGAACGACCTATAGCGCTCATAGCTGTCACAATCTGTAATGATACTAATCCATTCTTGGATAAACAGATCAACAAATCTTTGTTTGAATATGTTTTAAAATAATTTGACATTCCCTACTCCCTGTTGCAGCCGTACAATACTGAAACCTGTGTCACACAAGATTTTCACTACCTCTGATGACCAACCATCCTTTCCATTTCTATCTAATTCTAGTAGCATTTAGTAAGCTTTATGAGGTTATCTTTCGATACCCATTTGTAGCAGTTAAAACCAATATGTTAAGCATATAACAGCAGAGTTTACTTATACTCCTAATCATAATTTAAGGGCCACTTCTTCCTTCCTCTCTAATTTTAAGTTGAAATAATTGACAATGTTTAGAATTGATTCTGTTTTATTTCATCATTTCCACACCTGTTTTGGAAAAAGAAATTAGCACAATGACCCATTAGTGAACAGCACATGCATTTAAAGGAACATCCCCCCCTTTTCAAAAAACAGAAAGTGTCAGATTTGGCCAATCTGTTTTCAATATCGCGTGTGTCCGCCCCGAGCCTGGATGCATGCTTCACAGCGCCGATGCATCGACCCCACAAGGGTACGGAGTGTGTCCTGAGGGATGGCCGCCCACTCGATCTGCAGGATGTCGACCAGCCTGGCCAGGGTGCCCGGTGGGGGGTGGTTGTCCCTGATGCGCCTCCCGAGCACATCCCAGGTGTTCAATTGGGTTCAGGTCAGGTGAGCACGCTGGCCAGGCCATACGGACGACTTCATGCTGCTCCAGGAAGTCGGTCACAAGGCGTGCTCGATGCGCAGGTGCATTGTCGTCCTGGAAGATGGCGCCTTGACCAAGGTCCACAAGCGCAGGCAGTGCCACGGCCGCCAGAACCTCGTCCCGGTACCGGACCCCGTTCAGGATGCCGTCAATGGGGAGCAGGGGGGTCCGGGTACCACGGCTCATGCCACCCCACACCATCACCGACCCGCCGCCGTACCGGTTATGCTCTTGGACAGTGGCGTCAGCGAACCTCTCCCCTTGACGTCGCCACACCCGAGCCCGGCCATCGTTAAAGGTCAGGGTGAACCTGGACTCATCCGAAAACAAGACCCGGGCCCACTGTTGCCTTGTCCAGGTCACGTGCTCCCTGGCCCAGGTCATGCGGCGCGCTCTGTTGACCGGTGACAGCACGGGTCGGACGGCCGGTCTCCGTGACCTCAAGTTTGCCTCATGTAGCCGTCTTCTCACCGTGCTGCAGCTGATGTTAGCACCTGTTGCGTCCCTCAGCTGACCCCTCAAGGTCACCGCAGTGGATGCCCTTTCCCTCAGGACGGAGAGGGCAAGGTAGCGGTCTTGCTGTCTTGTCGTTACTCTGGGTCGACCCGTGTGACGCCTTTCCTGGACTGCTCCAGTCTCATTGAAGCACTCCAGCAGTCTCTGGATTGTGGAATGCGACACTTCAAGTCGTCTAGCAACTTCCCGCTGCGCTAGGCCTTCATCAAGCAGAGCGAGGGCTCTCCCCCGCTGCTCATCCGTCATCCGTCGTCTTGCAAGCATGGTTAAAACGAACCAAGAACGGGTCCTTTTTATCCTCGTCTGCGGGCAACTTTGGCTGGAGTAGTGTTCAAAAAGGGCTTGACTTGCACGTGCAAAGCGAATTTTGTCGCTACCTTGCCTGCGTCGTCAGAGAGACCCTGCTGAAGATTCGACAATTTCGTGTGGAAATTGTCTTCCTTGGGCCGCCCATTGCAAATCGGCAAATCCCCAAACACGTGCCAAAAGGAAACTGCAATGTTGTCTGAGCTCTTATCCATTCAGTTACGGCAACGAATTGGAGAAAAGAGTAAGAGAAAATAGGTTATTTCTCCTTTCAAAAATTGACTCAAAAACGTTGCTGGCCCTTCAATAATGACGTGTAGTATATAATTGGTATCTTCCCAGATCAGCGTACACCATCTTGTTTTGTGTCTTAACAGGCATGCCTGTTGCACGCCATCGTGTGCACCTTTTCTATGTGTTCCATTCGTTTTAATCCCCATACTTTTAATGCGTACAACACAGCGGGTTGTACCTTTGCGTAAAAATTTTTTCAAAGGTATCCATTGTACTTTCCTTGTATTTTTGGAGAGCCCTATTAAGCTGTACAACAACTTTCTTACCCTTGGTTGCTAAATGTGCAGTAATTTTTTGACACTTACCGCTGTTGTGAAATCAAATTCTAAAGAGATATTCACCACTTCCAGCTTGTTTTCTTGTAAGAAACATTTTTCAAGTTTTCCAAGAAACCCTCCTTTTCTAAACACCATGACCGTCGTTTTGTCAATAATTACGGCTTTCACTTAGTTCTTTATGTCCAAGCACCACCATTTTGTCTGTCCACCGGCAGAACAAAAAAATAAAACATTATAATATTATACTTCATTTCCAGATCCGTTAGCCAGTGACTGATCAGACATGAACATGAAATCAGTCGTTTTTATGGTGTCATGTCCCGTGTCCAACAGCACTAGAGCACGTGGAATTCACGTTCCATGCTAGTACGAGGTATGCGCTGGCACGAACTATCTTAACACAACATACATAAATAAAAACCTTCTTTGTTATCAGTAATAATTGAAAACTTTCTACTGACCTTTTCCACCGTAGATTGCACGCCTGGATTCACACAATCCTAATGAATACCGTTACCGTCATCGGTAATTAGGGCACCCGTTCCGTCACAATTCTGACGAGAAAACAGACAGTTGATCTAACACGTCCGCCAATTGCAAAGGCCTTCCGCCCAAGGAGGAAGGAAGGGAGGGAGAGACAGACAGACAGGCAAAGAGACAGACAAACAGACAGAGAGACAGACAGACAGACAGAGAGAGACAGAGAGATTAGAACTCATACTTCAGTTGTACATCAAACTTTGGCCGCAAGTCAAAACGCGAGGCTAGGCACTTATACTAGCATTTGTCGTTTTTCTTTTCCCCTGCGACACAACTATGGCGGATTTTGCACTAACTGCGACAGTTGATTTCGTTGAATCTCGTATGATGCACGGATCAGTTTCCTGATGTCAATTTTTTTTAAATACCTCCCCCTCCCCCTCCCCCACCTCCTTACTGTCGTTTATCTACCAGTGCAGAGCGCCACGATGTTTCGTAGAAACCCGTTTGTAGAAACCGATTTCATACAACTAAGTTTTGTAGAATTCTTTTTCTTATTTGACGAACTTCGTTTCATAGAAACGTTAAAAAAAAACGTGTCAAACACGCCAGAAACTTATATACTTTTATTTCAATAACCTAAAACAGAGTGAAACAAAAATGTCTAACCTTCAAAATCCGTTTCTTTCCAATGGTCGTACACAGACTTCCATAGACATATCTCCAGTACACCCCGTCTTGGTATTTGTCTGTTAAATCTGAACACGTATCCATTTACAACGAGACTGCCCTTTCCGCGTTTACTTTTGCCAAATTCCATCATGTCGAAACGTCTACAAAGCTGACAAGAGAGGAAATTGATGAGCTTCAAAACTGAACTGTCAGTCAGCGATGTTCATGCACTCTTTGTATTTCCCTTTTTTTCTTTCACCTTGATCCACATTTTCGGGAAAAAAGAAAAGCGTAAATTTGATTACAACGTGTCACGGAAAATGGAATGTGCCTGTTATATCAAATAATGGATTGTGCAAACCTCTTTTTACGAAACGGGACGGAGTAGAGGAGAAAGAAACAGACGACAGAGAGAGACAGTTAGAGAGAGAACACACAAAGAAAGAAAAGCACGTCATTATCAAGGTGTCAGAATGGAAGTAACAGCAGACTCATCAAATATGTACGATACACGAACACGAAACAACCTCTGTTTAAAAGCAAACCGTAAGGTGGTCAGGCCGTTCTATTAGTATCTCCTTTTAGAAAAAAAAATCATTACAAAAAATCCAGACTTTGTACTTTAAGGTCACTGTGATCTTGAAGTTTCGATTGAAATAAAACTTCACGCACAATGAGGACAGTAGTAGACTATCACAAGTATGAAAGTAGATTTTAACTATTATCAGAAGTTCATGACAAAATGATGCTCTCAACGTAAAAAAAAAATTGCTGCTTATGCACTTTTTTGGTCCCGGCGACCTTCATCGCGGAGATTTACTTCAAAAATTACGTTTTTGTGACTTTTCAATAGTTCAAGGTCACAACACACACACAATTTAAAAACCACGCGTAAAAACCTGAGAAAACCTTGTTCACACATTTTTGTCACACACACACACACACACACACACACACACACACACACACACACACACACACACACACACACACACACACACACACACCACACACACACACACACATACACAGAGCGTCGATGTCATACAATGTCCTTTTTTTTCAAAAGACACTGAAAAATCAAAAGCTTAGAACGGGGGAGACGTGGAGAGGAGAGAAAGAGACAATATGAGAGCACAAAGAGAGAGAGAGAGAGGGAGAGAGACAGACAGAGACAGACACAGAGAGAGAGAGACAGACAGAGAATGAATGAGGGAGAGAAAGTCAGAGGCAGAGAGACTTCAATAGGCTACTCGATGAAGATATGTCCTCTCTACAGCTAAAACACACAAAGAAGAAGGAGCAGATATACCAGGACAGAATGACAGATAAACAGACAAAAAGGTAGGACAGATAACAGCAAGACAAATGAATATATAAAACTGAGCACGACAGTTTGGAATCGTGATGAAACTGTTTTTTAAAAAATACGTTTAAATGATTTTGATTGTGATAAACCATTAAATTTAAGACCGGAGAGAGAGGATTCAGTAGTCAAGGCAGATTATAGTCGAGGCTATGTTCCTTTACAAGCAGAGTGAGCATCACTGTAACATTATTTCATAGAGGAATACTTTTTCCACGTGGCCCATTTAACCAGTTGGTTGTAACGCCAGAACACAGGGTTCGTGGTTTCGACCCTTGGGTGGGCCACAAAATCTATTGGAAGGCTGGTTGACTTTTGCCGTGAACTCAAGAGGTGATGTCCCGAGTTCAATTCCAGCCTGACTCATAAAATCTGTCCTGTTTGCTGCTCGCTTTGAATACTCCAATCATTCTGGTAATGTCAGCTTAATATTTCATATTATGTCTCGTTCTCACCCCCTCACTCCTGTATATAGACGAACTCAGAGCATAAGATTTTGTGCATATTCAAGGAGCCTGCAGGATAACAGATGGCAGACTGGGTAGAGCACACACCGATTAGTGTGAGTGTGATGTCTCCTTCCTGAATGAACTCTGAAGTCCACATCTTAGGTCCAATACTTTTTGTACCAAATCGGCAATTTTCTTTCCAGGCATTCTGGTTTCTGTGTTCAACAAAGTCAACTTAAACATGGATGGAAATAAGTAATATTTCGCGGTTTTTGTTTTGTTCGTTTGTTGTGTTTTGTTTGTTTGTCTTTTGTTTGTTATTTATTTGTTTATTTATTTGTTTGTTTAATTGTTTGTTTGATGTTTGTTTTGCTTTTTTTACGTTCACAGCACCAAGAACTCATCAGCAAAACTGTACTTGTTTCAAGTGCGTCTTTACAAAATAGGCCAGAACAATTTTTTGTACCTTATGTGTTCTTTCTGTTCATCATAATGTAAAAAGTTACATTTCTATGATGATATTCCAGTTCTATACCTTCTCACTTGATAGTAAGTTATTCCAGTACTTTCTTATTTATACCATTTAATGAATCTTTTTACTTTTGTCATGACGCAGTTCAGTACGAATACTGCATACAGTATTCGTTGATCAAGAAAAAGCTTTTGACCGAGTCAACAGAGACAAGCTCTGGAAGATCCTGGAGCAGTACGACGTGAAGGGCAGTTGCTTGATAACATCAGAGCAATCTATGCCAACAGTAGGAGCGCAGTCCGAACAGCCAGTGACAGTCAAAGGCCCCAAATCTCATATGAGAATTACAAAACATTTCAACTGTCAAACTTATAACATTGTCTACTTGATCAGCTGCTCTATATGTTCCCAATTGTATATTGGTGAAACTGGACGCACCCTTGACACACGTTTCAAAGAATACTTAGCTGATATCCGCCACCAAAGGGATAAAACTATCCCCAATCACTTCAACCAATCAGACCACTCAATCAATGACATCCGAGTGAAAGGTCTGTGGCATCTACACAATAACAGCACCATAGACAGGAAAGACAGAGAATCCCACCTCATAAATACACTTGGAACACGCAAACCACATGGTCTTAATGACAAACCATAAGTAATCCACTGTGCAACAGAATTCAGACATGCCGTTTCATGTCTCTTCCTGTTCCCACGCCTACCAGATTCTTGGCACCAGGCACAATCTACTCCCTTATCTCTTGGCTCTTGCCCTGTGCCTTCTTCAGAACAGGGCTATACCGATATAGCATGGCCACTTCTCAAAATTGCAGAACTCATCTCACTTCCCTTTTGACATCATAGTTGCCTCCCCTCTCCGCATTTCTTACTACTGCTCATGACGACATGGGCATTCCATTTCTTACCCACTGGACGAGGCGGCAGGGAAGTTTTTAGTCCCGTTTTTATTATCCATTGTTTGGTGTCTGTGATCTGTCTGTGACCGTGCGTTCGCGCTTGACAAAGGCTAGTTGGCCGAAAATTTGCGCTTGTTTTGTTTTGTTCTTGTTGGATACGCGCTTACATTGGTTTTCTTGTTCTTCTGGTTTGTGTTTACTTTAACAACTGTCAGCCTTTCTTTTGCTGAAGTTCGACAGGGTAAAATTTATTCCGTCACACTAATCTGTCTTTCCATGTATGAATTCCACTACTTCCCACGAACTGTTTTTGATTAAGTCCACTGCTTTTTCAGTCTTTCCCTATACACGGCAACTTTCAGCTACTCTGCCATTATTTTCTTGTCTGTAGATCTACCTAGGTATACATTCACTTCTGTGGATAAATTTTGAGTTGTAAATTTCTGTGTTCAGTAGTGCCAACTGCCAATGCCATCACATTTATAAAGTTTTCGTTATCAGATTAAAACTGAAAATGTACAACCTTTAACGTCGTTTTGCACTATTACTGTGGGCCCTATTAAATTTCTATGAACTAATTCAATGTCTTCCAATGTCAGATGCAGCTGACGATATTTTGGTATCGTAAAGCTAAAAGTGACATAAATACCGTTTTTCCACAATTCAAAACTTTCTTTCCATTTTTATTCCATAGCCTTCAAATGTAATCACCCTTCTTGCACGATAGCTTCCAGTTGTTAATGCCTGTGTTGTGGGCGCAGATGAGGTGGGTTTTGTGAACCCTATGAGTTCGGAGAAGCAGACAGACTCAATGCATCACACATTCCAGATTTAAAGCAGGCAACCGGTGGATCGGACGTCTCAACGATTTAATCATTCATCGTCATCTCATTTTTTCTCTCGAGAACCTAAGAGGATCTGCTTATATTTGAGGCACCCAGCAGTTTCTTTGACAACAATGTACACACTGCCAATAGTGCCATGGCGGCAAATCAACAGAATGGCTTATTCCAGGGCAACAGCCATGGCAGTGGTCGTCACTACTTCAAAATATTGATGAAATAAATCTAAATTTTATGAAATAATTCTAAATCATTCATCTATTTATGTGAAACTCGATATTTTGTGATCTACGACAAAATGTATTTAGATCTAGATGTTAGAAATTTAGATTGTGGTGATCGCTGCCTTGGAGATGTTGATATTTTCATAACAACGATCATCGCAATGATTCCTAATCTTAACTATTTATAAATTCCATTTATTTATCGATAAAATACTATACATTTACCTGAAATGTTGCCTCCAAAAAGGATACGATTTAAAGTCGCTCCTTTTCGCTAAATTATTTGGTGGTTACCAGAAGCGGAAATGACGACTATCAGCGATGACGTCATTATTATGGGTGACACTTCCTAAAATAAACAAGGGAACTCCATTTTAAGGCTATCTTCGTTTCCTCATTATCACACCTGCAACACTTTCGATAAGTCAAAAACAAAGTCAATCACTAACCAGAAAATCCGCGTAGTTCTGAACAGATCATCTCGGTGAAAAAAAATTTGCAGACGACTTGTCATTCAAACGACGCGCCACCTGTCCAAAATAGCACGACACACAACTGCCTGCATTTCACGATCTGTGTACTTTCCCTCTTCGGGAGATGCAGACTGTCTTCTGCTTTTGCAATGACTCTAAGAAGTTCTGGAAAAATAAGAAGCGAACTACACTCTATTTATACAAGAATTAATATGCAAATTTGTTCCTTTCTGACAGACGCATTTTTCATCGCAAATCGCCGAGGAGGGGGAAAACAAAAACTGATCTAGATTTAAAATTGCATGACATTATGACATTATTTTTCATGGTTGTGTTCATAAAAGCACAAAATAAAGCTTGTGTGTGTGTGTGTGTGTGTGTGTGTGTGTGCGTGTGTGTGTGTGTGTGTGTGTGTGTGTACAGAGAGAGAGATCTAACACTTGTAACAAAAGTTCAATGAAGTTTTGATACAAAGTCAAAAGGTAAAAACAGAATTAGATCTACGCTAGCCTTAACAAATATGCCTAGATCTATCTGTCCCAAGAGAGAAACAGCTTCAATTGTCGAAGTGATACCATCTGGTTTTATCATAAAAAACAAAATGTACTAGTGCTTTTACGTAAAGTTTTCACAAAATGTCCGAGATCTTACACCACTTCAAGTCGTGCAGTAAACCCTCAACACACCACTTCATCCAGCTTCGAAAAGAAGACTTACAAGAGGTATGTGTGTGTGTGTGTGTGTGTGTGTGTGTGTGTGCGCGCGCGTGTGTGTGTGTGGTGTTCACAATTTCTTTTAATGCTTATTCGCACGCGTGCTTTTGGGCAATTAAAAACACGGAGCAAGAAACAGGAAAGGCACTTGAAGTGTATTATACGTCTGTGTGCATGTGTGTGTCTGTGCATATGCTCTACTACAAATTGATATAAACTGCCCAAGATAACTCTGCAACCTCGGCTGCTTGGTCAGTCAGCGATGAAATTCTTGCCAAACGTTTACCTTGACTGCCTGACTGATGACTTCACTAACTGACATTTGACTCGGTGGATGGTTGATCGGTGTATTAACCTGTTGTTTGCTGTTTGTTTGTTTGTTTGTTTGTTTGTTTGTTTTAACAAATTTTAGAAATGAATAACTGACTGTTCGGCTGGATTTTTGTCTGGTTATTTGATTGGTCGATTAGTTGATTATTGATTTTGGATATGACTGATTGACTGATTGATCGAAACATACGTTTTTACATTTTTTGGATATAACTGATTCATTGGCAGAAAAAACAAAACGTTTTCATACTTTAATTATAGAAAATTAGATTAACTGAATAACTGAATGCTCTGAATTCGGTAGGCTGAACCTGACAGAGTGGTCCGTTGAGTAGGTGAGTTGAAAGATTCAACCTGATCAGTTTTAATATACAGGCTCAGTTGATATCCAATGTGAGTATGACTGACTGACTGGCTGATATACAATTTGAATATGACTGACTGACTGGCTGATATACAATTTGAATATGACTGACTGACTGGTTGATATACAATTTGAATATGACTGACTGACTGGCTGATATACAATTTGAATATGACTGACTGACTGGCTGATATACAATTTGAATATGACTGACTGACTGGCTGATATACAATTTGAATATGACTGACTGACTGGCTGATATACAATTTGAATATGACTGACTGACTGGCTGATATCCAATG
>JAPXFY010000022.1:25528045-25530545 GCA_030674185.1 Monoplex corrugatus | reverse complement strand
TCAATTAACGCCAAGAAAAAAAATTGGCTTAATCAGTGTTGAACTTGTCGTCTATGTAAAACAAAGGGTTTTTCCCATCTTCAGCGCAGCCTGAGTGGCATTAACCCCACACTGACCGTGCAGTCCGGCTCCACAGCACATCAGCAAACTCGTAAGTTCATTCACCAGAAGTCCCACTGCTGGTAACCTCAAAGAAGCTGAAGATGTCAAGCCTCCATGGGGCCACCCGAAAGAGGAGAAACTGCACTGTTCAGTGTTGGTGGAGTTCAGCAGTGCCTGTCCAACTGTCTAGTACGACCCGTACAGACGACAGTAATGACGCAGTCCGCGCGTCAGCCCGAGTGAGACCGAATACATAACTGACCCCCCACCCCCTGGTTATCCCTTTGACTTCCGCATCCTATCCACCACCAGCAAAGATTTAACCTTTTAACTTCCCCATCCTATCCGCCAGCTTTGCAGGAAGCTGGTGGGTAGGGTGAGAGAGTCAAAGAGTTAAACCCTTTGCTTTTTTGTCATGGTTGTCATGGCTGCCAGAGCAGGATGCTGGTAGACAGGACGAAGAAGTCAAATGGTTAAATTATTGTTTTGCTGTCATGGTCGACAAAGCAGGATGCTGGTGAATAGAGTGAGGGGTCAAAGGGTTAAGTTTTTGCTTTGCTAGCATGGTTGATAATGCAGGATGCTGGTGGGCAGGGTGCGGGAGTCAAAGGGTTGATATAACCAGACAAGATAGGCGCAAATTTTCGGCCAACTGGCCTTTGTCAAGCGTGACTGTAAGATCAGGTCAGGTCAGGTCAGGTCAGGTCCCGTAGCCGGTGGGTGGCTGTAGGGCACCACAGACGACTTGACAACCTCCCTCCATGCCTTTCGGTCTTCCGCTTTCCTCAGGTCATTCATGTGGTGTGTCTAGGGCTATTAAAACTTGGCGGAGCCGATCCCTCTCCAAGCAAGACTGTAAGATCACAAACGAGCAAACACCAAATACAAAAATTAGGAGAAAAAGACTCAAACTTCCCTGCTGCTTCGTCCAGTGTGGAGAAAAGGATTACAGACTAAAAATGTAAGAATACCGTATCAACATTGAGATGAAAACGTTTCCTTTAGAGAGAAGGGTCAGTTGGCCCCACTACATCATTATTCATTCATTCAGCTTCCATATTTGGTCAATAGTGATAGTTTAATTGTTTTGTTCGTTTGTTTTTGTTTGGAGGCTGATTCGGCCTCCTCCATCACGTTGTCGCTGGATTAAATTAACACTGAACTTCGTAAACAATTATCGGTAGAAAAGAAAATGATTAGGCGGTCAAAGTCGTTGTACAAACGTTGTCATTAATATGACTAATCAGCACTGAAACTGGTAAACAATTATTGATAGAAAAGACTATAATTGACAGTCAAGGTCACTCCAAGCCTTGTTCAACAATTATCAATCGCAAAGAAATATAATTACGTATACTTACATAATCTTAATCCTAAACGCTCGTCGCACTAGCAGTTACCACCATCATCATGTGCCTTGCCGCATGGCGCTAGCGACCATGGCCTGCCATACGAATTTATCCTTTGTCGCTGCAAGTATATATTCCCACCCTTTCTGTCCTCATCCACTGCACAAAACAGTCTAATATTTTGACAAATTTTGACAAAGTAAGTGTGAACAACAAAAACAATGGTGCATACATACGTGTAGGTGATATAGGTAATAATGACTAATGAGTCTAATATTTTCTCCCAGGGTCTACCTGGTGCTCTTTTCCCCTCTAGCTTTCCTGTTGTGACTGGGTGCTAAAATTTCTCTTGCCTCATTAAAATGTACTATAAATGTTGCTTGTCTTTTCCTAATCTTCTTCATAAATGATCTGCTTGTGTCTGCCTCTTTCCAAATTGTCTCGTTTGTTTTCTTTGCTGTCCATGGAACTCTCAACATTCTTCTTGGAAACCACATTTCAGTTGCCTCAGTTTTGTTCTGGTACACACGTAAAACAAATACATGTCAACACCTTACCGCTATGATGAAAGGGACTTACTAAAAGACGTACACAAATCTGATGGTAAACGACTGACATATTAGTATACACCTTGAAAACACAAATAAATGACTACCTGTCTGTCTGTCTGTCTGTCTGTCTCTCTCTCTCTCTCTCTCTCTCTGTCTCTCTCTCTGTCTCTCTCTTTCTCTCTCTCTCTCTCTCTCTCGTTCTCTTTCTCTCTCTTTATCTTTCTCTGTCTTTTTGTCTCTCTGTCTCTGTATCTGTCCCTGTCTGTCTGTCTGTCTCTCTCTCTCTTTCTCTCTCTCAAACACACACACACACGCGTGCGCGTGTGCACACACACACACACATACACACACACACACACACACACACACACACACACACACACACACACACACACACACACACACATATATGTCAACTTCATACTGTAAGTATTGTGAATGAATGTCGGGAGATGTACACCTGATACACCTGATACTTCTACCTACGTTTCCTGTACC
>JAPXFY010000022.1:25518045-25523045 GCA_030674185.1 Monoplex corrugatus | reverse complement strand
CCTATAAATGTTGCCTGTCTTTTCCTATTCTTCCTTATGAATGATCTTCTTGGTCTGCCTCCATCAACACTGTCTCGTTTGTTTTCTTTGCTGTCCATGGAACTCTCAACATTCTTCTGAGAAACCACATCTCGGCTCCTCAATCTTGTTCTGGCTTTGCTTGTTGACTGTCCACGCCTCACAGCCCGTATAACAGTATTGGTTTTATATGACATTCAAGAACTCTCTTCCTGATGTTAATTGATAGGCATTTGTTGGTAAGAATGCATTTCATCTTCATGCTGTTTTGGCTTGGCCGATCCTGCTGGCTATTTCTCTGATGTGCATCTGCCGTCTGGTGAAATGATCGTTCCCAGGTATGTAAATTTATCAACCTGTGTCAAGGTTTCTCATGATGTTTTCGCTGTAAAGTGAAAACAGATCTGGTGACAAAACACAACCTGTCTGACTCCTCTTTTGATGTTTTGGAAAGAGCTTATATCGTTTTCTATTCTCATTGCCGCTGTTTGTTCCCAGTACATATTTCTGATTATTCGTAGATCTTTTCCATCATTATTGAGTCTTTCTAGTTGGTTGATCAATTCTTCATGTCTTACCCGATCGAAAGCCTTGGTATAATCAACAAAGCATAAATACAAATCCTTATTCATCTCGATTGACCTCTCTATGATAGTTCTTAGGATGTATATGGCATTAATAGTTCCTTTCCCTTCCACAAATCCACACTGTTCTTCTGCTATTTCTCTTTTGATTCTATTCCTTGTCCTCATCATGATTATTTTTAATAGGATTTTTGTTACATGACTCATCAAACTGATTGTGCGATAGAGTTCGCATTCTATAGCCCCTGTCTTCTTTGGAAGTGCAATGAAAATTGATTTTGACATATCTTGGGGGATTTTTCTAGTGTCATAAATTTCATTTAGGAGCACTGTTATTTTTTCAATACCAAATTTTCCAAGGCTTCAATCATCTCTGTAGTAATGTTGTCTGGTCCTGAGGCTTTTCCTGGTTTCATCTTTTTCAGTGCTGCTCTAACTTCATCTTTCATTATGGGTGGTCATTCAACGTTCTTTCTTATAATGTGTCCTTCGTTTCTGTCATCTTCAAAAAGGTCTTTAATGTACTCTCCCCATCTGTCTAATACTTTGTCTTTTTCCATGATAAGCGTGCCATCTTTCGATTTTAAGCAACCAGTTGATGTCCATGTATTTTTCTTGTAGACAATTTCTTCAGTTCGTCTGTACATACCCTGAGGAACCGTTTTGTGTCGGCCTTCTATTTCTTTGCATTTTGTTTTCAGCCAAGCATCCTTAGCGTCATTGCACCTATTCCTGATTTCTTAGTTTATCTTTCTGTATATCTCCTCGTTTCTCTTTGCCTTCCTCCGTTCCTCCATCAAGGATAACATTTGCTTTGTCATCCAGTTCTTTTTTTTTTTTTTTTTTTTGCTTCTCTATCTACTTCAGGGATTTCTTCACAAGCTTCATTTATCGCATTTCTCAACTTTGTGCATATCTAGCTAATATTTTCTCTTTTTCCACAATAATCGCACCATCTTTAGATTTTATACAACCAGTGGATGTGCATCCATAATGACAGATGAAGTCAGAGCAGCATTGAAAAAGATAACATCGGGAAAAGCCCCAGGAACAGACAATATTACTGTAGAAATGACCGAGGCTCTAGATTAATTTGGTATTGGAAAAATAAATGTCCTCCTAAATGAAATTTATGAGACGGGAAAAATCCCTGAAGACACATCAAAGTCAATTTTCATTGCACTTCAACCAGACTTCACTGCGAGCTGGTTGCGAGGCTGTTCTTTCGATAGAGCCGTGGACTCAGGATCTGGAGTTCAGATCCAGCCAACAATATGCAAAGATACGCTTGTTAGCTGCTAGGCTTAACCCTTTGACTCCCGCAGCCTATCCACCGACTGCAAAAACTTAACCCTTTGATTCCCTCATTCTATGAACCAGCTTCCTGCAGGAAACTGGTGAATAGGGTGAGGGAATCAAAGGGTTAAGTTTTTGCTTTGCTGGCATGGTTGGCAATGCAGGATGCTGATGAGCAGGGTATGGGAGTCAAAGAGTTAATGTTTCGATTTTTCTGGTGGTGTCAGCTTAGTGTTTCCGAGGTCCATTTCAAGACCTTGTCAGCGCGTAGGGTTTTGCTCGGGGAGTCTGCCAGATTACTGCTGTCAGATTTAGATGGTGCGCATATGGTATTGTCCGAATGCGATGAATCCTTCTTGAACAAAGTCCAAACTTCATATTGTACATGTACTTGTATATCACCGCGTTGAAAGCAGGCTCGTGGCAAACCCCGTGGTGATGCCGGTTCTCTTTCAGTATAAACAATATCCCCACCTTCTATAAATTCTGTGCTAGAAATTTCCCTCTCTTTGTTTCTTTCTTCCTCCTTTGCTTTCTGTCATTTTTTCCTATTATTTTCTGTGTTGCTGGTCCGTTCACCTGTTTATGTTCGATAAAGTCTTACATACTTTCTCTTAGGATTGATAATTGGGTGGGCCCTACATGTATTAAGTGTATTTTGGCTCTAGGGAATTGAGATATGCAGAAGCGATTTTAGGTAATTTAGGCCTGTTTTTGTATATGTTTTAGTGTCCTTAGTTATGTTTAAATTTGTATTCAGGTATGTTTTTTTTAAATCTCCTGTGCGATGAATTGGATGGAGTGGTCAACGCCAGGGATATCTCCTTAGATTATGTGCACGCATGCACTGATGTGTGTACTTAATTTTTTTTGTCCTGTTCAAGTATTGTGTGTGTTTTGAAACGGTTATAGCCCTGAAATGGCTGTACGCAGTGGGCTGAGCTTTAAACAAAAATATCAATAACAATAAGGCTCATGGCACTTTATGTTAAAACAGATTATGATTTTAGTATAGGCCTGATGATACCAGTCACCATGGTGCGGGGGTTAACATAATGGACTAAAGACTGGAAGGTTATTAGTTCTGACAAATAAATTGTGGATTTGTTTGGGCCTAAGCCGCTCTTATTCCGAGTTGAATGTGCTTTTGGCGAGATGGGAAGACTGGAACCACACAATCGAGTCTCATCCACATTACAGATGCGTTTAATGAGGGCGTTCCTCAAATTTGCTGAGCAGCTTCGCAGATGTCTGTATCTCTCGGGCCTGGTTGATGCCAGGATCCCACATTATGTGAAAGGAAATGTGCAGTGCTGCCCTGTCATGCAGTCTCAATTCAGAATGGAACGCAATAGCTTCCCGATCTCATACCCATCGTCATGCATCATGAGGAAGTCTCTCTCTCTCTCTCTCTCTCTCTCTCTCTCTCTCTCCTCCTCTCTCTCTCTCTCTCTCTCTCTCTCTCTCTCTCTCTCTCTCTTTTTGTAAAACTGTCAGAGCTTCAATGGTAATTAAAGTGGCTTAGAAAATATAAAGAGAAAAAAAACAAGAAAGGCAAGAAACAACTAATTTGTAACAGTCGTAAAAGCTTAGGGGGTGGGGAAAAGGCATATGTATTTTATATTAATGCAGCGAGTGTAGTAGGTTTATCAAGAATAACAGCAGCCAGTGACAAGACGCCAAATTAAATTTATGTATTAGAACCATCAGTCACAAAGTATGCATATTGTCATAAGAAAAAAGTTTAATTTCAACCACACAACAATACACACACACACACACACACACACACGCACGCGTCGCTACACACAACACACATACAGAAAGACACACAGAGAGCGACGAGCAAGCGAGCGAGCGAGCGAGAGAGAGAGAGAGACAGACGGACAGACAGAAGACAGACAGACAGAAAGAGAGAGAGAGAGAGAAACTTAACCCTTTGACTTCCTCATCCTCATCAGCAGGAAGTCCTCACTCCCCTCACCTTGTCTACCAGCTTTCAGCATTATCATTACCAGCCATGATAGTACTGGTACACTAACTATTTAACCTTTTGACTACCTCATCCTATCCAGCAGTAAGTCTTCAGTCCCTCGCCTATCCATCAATGTTTTAGTCCTAACCCTATCCACCAGCTTCCTGCTCTACGTAGAAAGTTTTGGCATGTGCGCAGACACGCAGTCTTGTTCAGATCATGTCGATCTGTTTGGTTGTTACCCCCCCCCCCCCCCCCCCCCCCCACACACACACACACACTCTTTTTTTTTCTTTTAAGAGATCATTTTAACGTGATTGCTTCCTGCATACTAAATCTCGGCTGATCGTCTTACGCGTAAGACTGTCACTTACAAGGGAAGAAACTCTTATGTTTCTTTATGGAGACTTGGTTTGGGGAAGACTGACGAACTGAATTAAGGAAAAAATGAATTAGAAAAAAAGATGGTATGATAAGGAGAAGTATTGTGCTGATGATGATGATGATGATGATGTGGGAAGACGAGAGATGATGTAATGGAAAAATGAATTAGAAAAAGATGGTATGATAAGGAGAAGTATGCGATGATGAGATGATGCGATGATGATGATGGATGATGAGATGAGAAGAAGAAAGAGGAGACGGATGATAGTAATGATGATGATAGTGAATGAAAGATGATGAACGATGACGTTGGTAATGTGATGTGATGTGATGATGATGATGGCAATGAGAAAATGATGATGATGATGATACGACGACGACAATAAAGACGACGATGATGATGATGATCGATGAGGAGGAAGGACAGGGTGCGAGGAGGAGGAGGGCGGTTTCAGGCTACAGCTACAGAGCTCTAAGCCTTCGTTCTTCTGATGACTAACGCAAAAAGTTGTCGGCTGTAGAACCGAACAGCTGTCATTTCCGTTCTTCCCCACGGGCACAGTTTTGAGTTTCTCAAGATGACGTCTCGGAATGAATCCCACATGCAGTAACGTCACAGGTGCCACGTGTATGGTGACCATGGCACAAGCCTTAAGCCTGCGCATAACCCCCATGAGCTGGCCAGCAGACGGGTAGGTCCAGATGTTATATTAGGAGGAGTATGACTGTCCGAGTCACACACT
>JAPXFY010000022.1:25458045-25513045 GCA_030674185.1 Monoplex corrugatus | reverse complement strand
GATGGGTTTTCAGAGAGGACTTGAAAGAAGTGAGAGTTGCAGAGTGGCGAACAGAGACAGGGAGCTGATTCCAGATTACAGGGGCCTGATAGGAAAAGGAGCGTTGACCATAAGTTTTAGTGCGACAGAATGGTATGCGGAAGGTACGAGTATCAGCCGAGGAACGAAGTTGACGAGAGGGGGTGTACAGATGGAGGAGGTCAGAGATGTAAGGGGGTGCAAGACCGTTGAGAGACTTAAAACATAACAAAGCAATCTTGTAGCGAATTCTCTTTTCAACAGGTAACCAGTGAAGAGATTTGAGAAGAGGAGTGACATGAGAGGAACGAGATTTTCTGAAGATGAGCCTAGCAGCATTGTTTTGAACTTTTTGAAGCTTTTGAATGAGAGAGAAAGGACAGCCCGAGAGGAGGGAGTTGCAGTAGTCGAGACGAGAGAGAACAAAGGCACAGAGGAGAGTTTTGGTGGCTTCGACAGAGAGGATATTGCGAATAGAAGAAATTCTGCGTATCTCAAGATAGCATAATCTGCAAACATTCTGGACGTGTTTTTCAAAGGACAGGGTGTTATCAAGAGTGACTCCAAGATTGCGGACAGTGGAAGATAGTGGAATGTCAGATCCAAGCAGAGAGACAGACAGAGGAAGGGAAGAACACTTAGCCAATGTGGTGGTAGAGATAAGGCCAAGTTCAGTTTTAATGGGGTTGAGTTGAAGTTTGTTTACAGTCATCCAGGAGTGAACATCAGAAATGCAGCCTTGGGTTTGTCTGATTATAGAGGGCAGTTGTGGGTCACTCGGATAAAAATTAGTGCCCAAAATCAGCACTCTTTTTTTTTAAGGAAGGTTAATGAACAGCATTTTCCCCGTAACTTTTGAAAATATTCAGAATCCTTTTCACTGTTGTGACAGTCTACCATTCTCCTCAATACACGTCAAATGTTATTTCGACTTAAGTTTTTTTTAGGTCAAAGTGAACAGGAGCCCAGGAAGACTAAGCAGACAACAGCATTAGCTACAACGAAAACGGGAGTATCATCATTTAACTCCTCAAGCCACGGACAAAAAAAGGACGACTTCCACCTTTTGTTCAGAGCAGCAAGTGGTCCTGATTAACCCTTTGAATCCCACACCCTATCCATCAACTGCCAAATCTTAACCCTTTGACTCCTTCACACTATCCACCAGCTCCCTGCAGGAAGCTGGTGAATAGGACGAAAGAATCAAAGGGTTCAGTTTTCGTTGTGTGGACAGGGTGCAGGAGTCAAAAGGTTAAGCTGTGCACTGGCCACAACTGGTTTCAATGCACACATGACCTGCAAGTTCAAACTGGTGCCAATCCCTACCCCTGTTACTTGTCAAGAGGACCACACAGCTAAACACACACTTATTGCAGCGATGTCTCCTCCGGATCTAACGAAAGACGCTCAAAAAAACAACAACAACAAGAACAACAAACAAACATGAGTGATGTATGAGCATTAACAATTAATTTAATTACTTTTCACTTGATGTAAAATGACATGTTATCTTTTTCACTCGATATAAGACATGCAGAATCAGATGATTCTGACAAAAAGTCTGAATTCTCTCATGGTTCTTCTTGTGTTTGCCGTCTACATGTTCCAATCATACTTGCCAGTCAGTGTGACAGTATAATTAAGTCTCCCGTCCACTACTTACCCTGCCCCCACCCCCCTCCCATATTTTTAAGGGTTATTTGCTTCATATCAACTGAAGACAGAAGCGTGTGCCTGTGTGTGTGTGTGTCTGTGACAAAAGTATGTTAGCAAGATTTTCTCAGCTGTTTCTGGATAGACCTTTACCAAACTTGGATCAAGAGTAATGGTCTGGCAGCAGTGCAGTGTCTGCTCTGGTGGGTAGCAGCTTCATGGAGGCTAGTCATCACCGCCTCCAGTGGATTTCCTAACACCGCAACTTTGACAGAATGAACTTGGGCGTTTGTAATGACCGATGTACGGGCCAAGGTACTACAGCAGTGCAGAAGATAAAGAAGCAAAAACAGATACAATAAATAAATAAATTTGAAAAAATAAACAAAAGAACAAAGTGACGCTGATCAAGTTGTTATACAGAAGATAGAGGGACTTAAAATTGACGGAGATTTCAAGGCCTCAGATATGATGAGATGTTTTCGCACAAGAAACACTGGTCTTTATCCACTAAATCAGGCACTGTGTGTGTGTGTGTGGTGTGTGTGTGTGTGTGTGTGTGTGTGTGTGTGTGTGTGTGTGTGTGTGTGTGGGGTTTGTGTGTGTATGTGTATGTGTGTGTGTGTGTGTGTGCACGTCTGTAGGAGTGTATGTGTGTATGGTGGTGGTGTTTTGTTGGTAGTGTGCGCGCGCATGTGTGTGTGCGTGAGTGTGCGTCTGTAAAATCCAGCTTTCTCAAGGCTTTTAGATAAAAGAAAAATGAGACTGCACGATAGAATGTTTTTGTGAGAAATATTGATAGCTATACACTTAACCAGGTCATGTGCACACGTATGTGCATGCGTGCATACGTGTGCACGCACGTGTGTGTGTGTGCGTGTGTGTGCACACCTATTTTCTCTCAAATGGTCGTATTAAACTTCAGGTTGAACTTTGCAATTAAATGGCTATAATGAAGTTTCTTTTGTTAAAGTTTTTAAAAATCAATTTTCAAAAAGTTTCTCCAGTTGTGTGTGTTTGGTATTTTGTTTCCACTTTATTTGGGTATGATTATTTTTCAATATGTGAGTAGCCTACAATCTTAACTTTTACCAGCTCAAACTGTCAATCTAAGTGCACACAGCACCATTCCCGTCCTTTTTTTTTCTTTCCCCTGTGTGCATTTTTGATGTATCGAAATGGATTTAAACCCCATTACTATAAGTGCACCATTATGCCAGGGGAATAAATTTGCTGTATTTGACTTGCTATGTTCACGTCACTGTGTCTCAGAAAATGTTTCGAATATAACCCTGATACTAACTTGAACACTATTGTAGATTGCTTTACAAGCACTGTCAAATCATTTAACCTCTTATCCCGATCCAAAAACAGTTAATAAAAACAATAAGAAATATTTTTAAAAACAACAAGAAATATTTTCTAAATGCTGTATGTAAGACAAGTCTTCAGATATTGTATTGTTAGTTCATGAACACAATACAAAGAGAGTTTGGAACCTGTTTGAAAGGGAGTCATAGAGCAAGCACACACATAGACACACACAACCAGAACAGGCATACTTTTAACTTTGCCTACACACTGCAGCATACTCCCTTAAGTTAATGTAACTGTCAGCGATCCAGCCACTAGCCTTGCCTCTTCAACACAGAGCTTGATTACAGCTCTGACTTCGAAGAGAATGCTCCGCTCACTGCGACTTCAAGGACACGCCCACACACTTTGGAGTTCTGAGTTTATTTAACCCTTTGATTCCCACACCCTGGCCACCAGCATCCTGCATTTGTCAACCACGCTAGCAAAGCAAAAACTTAAGTTTTTGCATTTGGTGGATAAGGTGGGGGAGTGAAAAGATTAAAAGTGAGTCATCATACTCTGATAATTCCTAAGACAGTCCACAAAATCTGCCAGTAATTATCTGGCATAGTCCCTGAGTCTGTGCAAAACCCTGCGCACTGGCACAAAGTCTTAAAATGGTAAGTGGGGATGACAGGAATGTAAGAAACATTGAGCTGACACCACCAGGACGATGAAAACATTCAGACAGGCATCAAACAGCCATGATTTTAATATTGCAGGCTGGGACTGAAGTGGAGATACCAGATTTCGAATCCATGGCGCTATCAAACTGAACCAACCGGCCTGCGTAAAAATCCCTGGCCTACCTGACGGTTGAACCCACAATCCCTATTTCATGAGCATGGTGCTCTAATTGTCGCAGTTGAAACAAAGAGAGTGACAGAACAGAGGAAATTTCTCGCACAGAATTTCATGTCAATCAACATGAAACATACCAAGGTTACAGGCATATACTCATAGAATGCACGTTTCAGCCTGAAAAATAAAATCCCAGCTGAGGCTGTGAAGGGGTTACTTTTCCAGAATTGAGGCAGAGCAATCCTTCTGTTGGAATATTTTACATGAGTTCACAACATATGCTGCACATGATGAGATCAACAAATTACACTGTTAAGGTGGTGTAGAACTTTGGAAAGGAAACAAAAAAGCTGCTGCACACGAAATCTGTTTTCAGAAAGACAGCAGCCAGATCACCACTGAAGGGGCAGTGGTTACATGGAGGGGAAGAAATATTACTGTTCTAACAGGGGTCAAGCTCAAGACATCTTTCACATGTCAGCACTGTATTAACTCTTTGACTCCTGCACTATACCCATCAACTGCAAAATCTTAACCCTTTGATTCCTCTCACCCTATCCACCAGCTTCCTGCAAAGGACGAGGGAGTCTAAGGGTTAAGTTTTTGCTTTCTTAGCATGGTTGACTATGCAGGATACCGGGTGGACAGGGTACGGGAGTCAAAGGGTTAATATATAGACATCATAAAACCATAACCCATTTTTTGTTTGTTTTTCTTTGTAAAGTGCGAAGAGCATTCTCTGACATGGGCTGAGTGCACTATGAATGTTTTATCTGGGAATTGTAGGTTCTTCTTTTTTTTTTTAAAAGATAAAAAGGAGACTGAAAATGTGAGATAATCAGATCAAAAAGATGAAAGGAAAAGACCACACAATACACAGAACTCATCAGACTGTTATTGTTGTTTAATTAAAGCCCAGTTAACTGCGTAGAGCCATATCCGGGCTAAACTCATCAGATACAAGTGTATATATGTATATAGATACAAAAGGTTGTATTCATGACACACATTCATACAGACATCTCCATTACTACTGGCACACCTGTGGGATTTTCATACTAACATAAAACTTATAAGTGAAAATATATCCTGCAATGTTCTCATTCAGATCATTCAATTGAAAATTCAGTGCGTACCAAAATACATGTTGCTTAGATCATTTTCCTTGTTCATGGGTTGTATGTGTGTGCTGTATACATGCATGCATGCATGTGTGTATAGGTACCCCTAAGAGAAAGCAAAAATTAAGTTGTTATTTATGTAATTTCAAACTGTCATTCATTAAGATTAAAGTCATTATTAGTATTATTTTAAATCGCCATATTTTCTTTCATCCCTTTTCAAGCCAAAACTACCTCTTTCCTCATTTGTTCCAGTGAAACAACACAGTGAACCCGTAACAGTGAAGACTTATCCCCCTACCCCACAGGTAGTGTAACATGTTCTAAGAGACTTAGTTTCTTCCATTAACTGTTAAGTATTGAGCAGTATGATTTACTGCCCTTTAATCTACTAATCAGCGGGAGGGGGGATGAACACTTTTTTCTTGGCCTCAAAACAATGCATAATCATCTTTATCATCATTTTGGGGCTGAAAAGGCACAAATGCCGAAATTTGTGACATATGTGACTGATACAGCAATGACACACACACACACACACACACACACACACACACATGCACGCTCACACACACATTTTCCAAAATTAAACAAGTCAAAATAAAAATATCAAAAAGGACCACAAAAAAAAAAAAAAAAAAAAACCACACACACAAAAATGAACTAATTTCTTTTCAAAATGTGCTTTCTTTTTATTTTTGGGTTTCTTTATTTTCATAAATTTTCATATTAAAGACACTCTTACACTCTCACATTCCTTCCAAGAAGACAGTTCTGAGCTGTACTTCTCAAAAAAGACCTAATGAAGCATCAAGATAACACCCAAACACTGAGCATTCATGTAACTCAAGTAATTACCATACATTGTCACAACGCCCTGACTAAGTTTCTTTCTGATTTCTGCTTCAGGTTTCCATGTTTCCCACACAGGACCACAACTATCACTGTCTAACTGCTCTAGCTCTACATCAAACCACTCTTTCGTCCAACCTCTACCGTCCACATTCTCATTCACAAAACACGCACCAGGCACACGCTGCACTGTCTAGTCAAGAAGCGTTCACTTCTCCACAAAGGACTTGAGGTTTTTGAGAAAGCCGATGTAGCGGCTTCGCTCGTAGCTTGTGCTGTAGTCCACCATCTGCTTGATAAACTCTTCATTGATGCCACGGTCATCCAACATGTCCATCAACAGGTCATACAGGTCCTGCACACATAATACCTATCAGTGCACCAGAGACAATACACAAAATCCTACATTCATCCACTGCATCACAAACATATGTGACGTGAGCACAAAACTCTGTCATCCAAAGTGCAACATTTTCACTTGTGACAAGTTCACGTTTCCTCGAAGGTAACAGTTCACAGACTTATATAAGAAGGTTTCGCACTTATGATGCCTTGCTGATGTCATCTGAAGTACAGTGCATTCCATTCATATCACATAGCATCGCCCCAGTTCACTACGTAATTTACATCACAGACTGACTTTTCCTCTCTGAGATTGACATCAAAAAAAAGATTGCTCTGTTACAAATCTGTTTCTATCTACCTGTGGCTGTGCTTTACTCATTACACAAAGCACCCATGCACACACTTGTAGTTCTAACTATTCTTCATGTACACGCCCATACATTCAATTAGGATCAACCAAACTGGTTTCTCTGCAAAAGTAATCAGATCAGTTCGGAGATCAAAGTTTATTGAAAAGGGGTTCATCACAATCTGACAATTCCATATATGCTCAACCCAAGCTTCTCAGCAATTATCTGGCAACTGTTATGCCTTGGCAAGGTCTTGAAATGGAGACGAGTGGTGAGACACTCAGGTGGCACCAGTAGAATGAAGCATTAATTGTAGGCTACATGGCGGGCTGGGACTGAACTCTAGACATAAGATTCTGGTTCCACAGTTCTATCAACAGAAGAGTCAGCCCACATAAAACAATCAGAGAAAGGATTCAACTCGTTTTTTCACACAACTACATATGCTATGGACACATCAGGAAGACTGCAACTACAACTACAAAATTTGCTCTTGTTCACTTCACAGAAGTGTCTTTGAGGGTGTTGCTCAAATTTCATGACCAACACAGCAGCTGTCTGTACCTCTCAGACCTGGCTGACACCACAATACATTATAAAAGAAAGCACAGAGTACAGCCCTGTCATGTAGTCTAAATCCAGAAAGGAACTCCATAGCATCATGATAATCACTGCCATTTCTATTCTCATGTTCTGTGGCCAAAAAAGGTGTGATAAAATGAAATAGCAAAAAACAAACAAACATGCAAACAAACAAAAAAAGCAAACAAAGACAAGCAAAAACACACTTACTCCATCCATGACATCTGCTGACACATAGTAGTTAGTATCGTTCCATTCCCCAGAGTGCATAGCCACCTCTTGGATCTCAAAACTGTCCTCTGAAACATATCACAAACAAACGTAAGTCACAAGTGCACACTCTTGGAACTCAACTCACCAAAATGTTCCAGCACTGTTTACAACAGTGACCTTAGATGACATTGCTGACAAATTCCAGTGAAGCACGTACCAAACTATCTTAAACGCGCACACCAGCATTACCTAACTCCTGGTCCGACAGGAATTTTCTTCACCTTCCACTCCTTGAGGTGGTCCGGATGCTAGTCATTCAGATAAAAACAATAAACCAAGATCCTGTGTGCAACATGCACTTTTTAAAGATTCCAGAATGTGTATGAGGCAAATTTTACAGAAAATCCACTTTTGCAGGAGAACAAAACACATGTGAACTCCCCCCCCCCCCCCCCCCCCAAAAAAAAAAAGACCAGAAGAGAACACAAAACAGAAGTATGTAAAAAAAAAAAAGGTACTGCATGTTAACAAAAACAAAGGCCACCGCAAAATGAAGACACAGAATGACAGAACCCATAACTTCAGCAGAATCTCAAGGCCTTGCTAGTGCATAGGGTTTATGTACACAAAATGGAATAGTGTTCATGTTGATGTCTACAGGCTGACTTTTCACATTTTGATGTATTGAAGTTCAAATTCATATTGCTAATAGCCCAGCCAACTACTAGAGCCATATCAGGGCTAACACCACGTCAAAAACAACAACCAGGTTAAGATAAAAGACAACAGTTAAAAAAAAACATGCTCACTGTTAACCTCGCAAGTCTAAAATGCAATTAAAGAAAAACTTGTAAATTGCATCAGGAAGGATGTCTCAGAAGAGATTCTTTAAGGAGTCTACCGTGTAATGCTTCTGCCTCATGTCGTACAAGTCCCAGCAATCAAGGAGAACGTGTCTGATACTCAAAGGCTCGTCACATGGTATACACCATGGTGCTTCTTCATTTTTTAATAGGTACGAATGAGTGTAGGATGTGTGACCCGTGTGTAACTTACAAGAAGTTTCTATAATAACAGCATATCTGTAAATGCTAGAGTTTATCAACAAAGTATGCTGACAGCGGTCAGTCACGTTCGCTTAACCAGCTGTGAGAGTAAAGACACCAAGAACCATAGTGGGTACTGACAGGCAGGCATGACTTCTACACTGGATGAATGAAGGACAGCATGTCTCTAACAATCACATAACTCTATTTGACACAAAAGCATTCACATTTGTTCAATTTTTTTACCAACATCGCTAGTGCCTGTATTTCCTAGGCCTGGCTGAAGCCAAGATATGTTATGGTTGTAAGTGTAGAGTACAACTCGTTGTGTACTCTCATCTGATTGGAACTCCACAGCATCGTGATATATTATAATTAACCCCATTATCATGAAATCATCAATCATTACAGTAACTAGAAAATTGTTAGTTTCTCTGTCATTTTTGCCCTGATCTTGTGTGATCTCAGTTCTGTTTCTTCTGAGACAATTCAGGTCATGGTCTTGGGTGCTAGTGGTTCATGTGAGCTGTCAATGGAGGGACATGGCGGGGTCTCCCACTGTCTGGCTCAGTGACTGAGCAATTTGGTAGGGACTTAGCAGGAAGCATCCTTTGCCAGATGGATCAGAACACTTTTGAACTCCACCAAAGAGACCCAGCAGCAGTGCACGGCTGCTCTGGAGATCAGACACTCTGTCAACCTCTGACTCCTGACCTACCACTAACTACAAACTTAACCTTTGACTTCCTCACCCTATCAACAGCTCCTGCAGGAAGCTGGTGAATAGAGTACAGGAATCAAAGGGTTAAGTTTTTACTTTGTTAGCATGGTTGCCAATGCAAGATGTTAGTGGACAAGGTGCTGGAGTCAAAGGGTTAACATAATCTTTCTGGCACCGATACTTTCCACTGAATGAACTTGGGCATGATGGTGTTTTTTGGAGCTGAATGAATGGAATGAGATCAATGCTACTAGGAAGCACACGCTCGTGCCGGAAAAACAAAGTGTTCACAACATCCAAATTGATTGTGGCAGCCGAGAAAAATTGCAAGTGATTAAAAATAGAACCATCATGGCATATTCACCAATGCAACAGACTGCAGGCAAAACCTTCTGAATTAATGCTTGCATCCTTCAATCAAATGCCCTGACATGGCATTTAAATGTAGTGTAGTATTATTGAATATGGAATCATTTGAGCACCGCACTGCAATCTTGACAAAAGTGAAAATGAAACTGTATGGAATAATGACTGGTAACTGTAAACTCCACAACCTCCCACCCCCAAAATACCATACTCATGCTGTACAGCATTTTAACTGCTATCACCATACATGCAGAGTGGTAATACAAATGACCTATTTGCTCTATTTTACATGAAGCTTCTGGTAAAGATTTTATTTTATGAGATAACAAAGAATATAAAAATGCATTTAAATTCAACTAAGCAATACTAATAAATGAATAAATAAATTTGCATCTGATATTACATACATCATTAAACACACAAAGGCACAAAATACAATTATTGCACATATAATCTGTCCAGTTAGAAATATTTTACAATCAATAGGACCAAAGTTGGAAAAAGTGCTTTCATATTCTTCAAAAAGTTCAATTTTACTGTAAAAAATGTTCAAGTAACTATACAGCATTTCAGTTTTCTAAAAACAGTGTTACTGTACTTGAAAAATGTCTAATACCACAGATGTAAAAAATCTAATTTGTACTTATACCAGACAAAATGTGACAACAATGGATCCAAAGTAATCATGGCAAATACACAGCATATCAACTATGCAGCAAAACCTACCGACTGACAACAACAACGCAGAAACTTACCAATTGCTTCTACATCTTCAGGACTACCTTGTTGATCAGCTTCCTCAGGAAGTGGCACAAAGTCGCACTCCAGAGCCAAGGTCTTACCGTCCCCTTTTGTCAACTCCACCTTGAATGGCGGTCTTGACACCATCTTAAAAAGACATGAATGGTGGCCTTGACACCATCTTAAAAAGACATCAATGGTGACCTTGACACCATCTTAAAAAGACATCAATGGGGGCCTTGACACCATCTTAGACACCATCTTAAAAAAACAACATTTTTTTAACATGAGATTTACCAAGAGTCAGGAGTATAGAACTGAACTACTTGATGTGACACCATCTTAAATTTAAAGACTTTTTTTAACATCCTGATTTTCTCAGATACGTACATTTATGTTGTTTTGCCTTCACTTTGCAGGCTGTATACTTTCACTAGTTTCAGTCCGTATATTCTCTGTCTTTGGTGGGCATGGATACTGGATGCTTTCACATTTCCATAAGCCATCAGATATGAGATATGATTTGATGGATATTTTAAAGTACTATTTAATGTTCTGTGTGTGCATACACACAAAAGGGATTCAGTTACAAACAGGTCTGCATACATTGTCACGATTGTGACCTGGGAGGTCAGAAGACTTCCATACTTTACTCACCAAGTTGGAGATACTCAAGCAAGATCAAACCCAGACTTTCCAAATGGAAGTCTGATGCCTTACCTACTTATGATTGCACCTGTCATTAAAAAAACATAACTCTTCACATCAGGGTTAGGAGCAGAATTAAATATTTCAGTAAATCAAAAACATGAAATTGTGTGAGTGGTCAAGGTTATTTGGTGGTCATCAATGATGGCAGATAACCTAAACATTAATTAAAAAAATGCTACAATATACCAAGGAATTTTTTACCACATTTTTTGTGTTTTATTTTTAAAGACCCAGTCAGGATTCAAACTTGTGAATGCAATAATGACTACATCAGTATGATTATGTAAAATAACTTAAAATGATTTCATATGCTGAAGTTGCTGTTATTGTTATTTTTGTTTAAAGCCCAGCTGACTGCGTAGAGCCATACCAGGCTTTAACCATTTCAAAACATACACCATACTTCCACAGGAAAAAAAACAGAAAAGAAAATTAAGTACACATATCAATGCATTTGCACACATAATTTAAGGAGATGCCCCTGGCATCAAGTTCAACCAGTTCATCCAATTTATGACACAGGGGATTTAAAAAACATGCCTGAATACAAATCTAAACATAAGGACACTAAAAGGTAAATAAAAACAGGCCTTAGTACCAAAAATTGCTTTTGCATAGCTCATTTTCCTAGAGCCAAATATGCACTTAACTCATGTACCCAATTATCAATCCTAAGAGAAAGTATGTAAGACTTTATCAAACACATACAGGTGAATGGATCAGCACAGCAGAAAATAATAGGAAGAAATGCAGAAAGGAAAGGAGAAAGAAAGAAAAAAAAAAGACTGTGACAGAAAAGAGGAAAATTTCTAGCAGAGATTTTCCAGAAGATGTGGATACTATTTACACTGAAATAGCTCCCAGCATCTCCACAGAGGTTACTGAGTTGCAACTACACGCAATGCACACCTAACTTGTGCACATGACATGTAAAATTTTAATCTAACATCCGATAATAAACATCACCACTCACCTCTGCCTCATTTTCCACCTCTGCCACAGAATCCACAGAGTTGTTAATGCTGAACTTGACTACAACCCTGTAACAAAACACATGACAAAATATTGTTATACGTCTTCACTTTTGTATCTTACATATATAACATTATGAAAGGCAGTAACAGGGAACACATTTTAATCTAAAGCAGTGTTCCTGGTATTATCTGAAAAATCAAAAAAATTTTGGGCACTTGGACCTCTGCGGCCCTGAACATACTCTGAGGGTGATCTAGTTCACACATAAAATCATCATTTTAAAAAGATTATTCACTCATCGAGTCCTCTGTAACAACTAAATCTAATAGTAGTGACTGACAGTCAATGCTTCAATTTTTATTAAAATCAGAAAGTGCAAATCAGATAGCAGTAACAGCACAGCATGATCAGGGGAAGAAACTTGAAACCTGTGCCTCTCCAAAACCAGACATAGGTTTTTGTCAGGGTAGCAACAGTAATGCCACTTTCAAACCAGCATCTATTGGTGATATTTGTAAACTCACTTTACATGGAGTCGTTTATGCAGACATCAGTATCCATAACTCAGCGTTAATATGTACCCATTTACAGATTATAAAGTAATAATAACTTTAAAAAGTGGCACTGTTCTGGTCATACATCACACTCGAAACTATAACGTAGAGACGACATCTTGGGTTATCTACAGCCTATTTGTGTTTCATTGCCTGCCTTGTCTTGTGTGATATGGAAAGTCCCTGAGTAACTCGGCTTTCTTTATTTGTAAACAAGATGAAAATGGTAACATGTGGAAGTGTGTATAATAATGCAGGAATAGCAAATTGTTAATCATCATTCAAGATGCCATTAAAATGCTTAGATATGAGGGTCAGACACTGAAAATGATGATAATGAATCAGTTGTTTGATTTTGTCCCATGCAATGCATGTTATTTTCTTGAAAAAATCCTCACTTTCAATACCACACTACAGATAAATTAGGTGAGCACATATCAGCTTGATTTTTTGCAGCGGTGCTGTTATCTCAACTACTACACACCCAAATTTCAAATAACTAGCTTATTACTTGTATTCTTGTTGTGTAGCCAAGACACACTGACGTAAAACATGTGCGTACTTTGTAAATTCCAATGCATTATAGACATCCAGTATGCGTTATAAAGAACACTGATATAAAGAAGAACAAATCATTTGCTCTACCACTTGACAAAGACCAAAGACTATTACCAATAACCTCTCTGCAATACATTATGAATACAGTCATTCACTAGATGAATCAACAGTCTGTTAAATGAATGCACAGTGAAGAAGAATCCAATGCACTGATTGAATCCACTGTGGTATAAAAGAATTTACCATCACTGTAACAAGAGTATTACTGGTAACCATATTGGCATATGCCACTGCATGAACAATCAGTTACCCTGAAAGTGCAACAAGTGCTTCACAAAATCTCCAAGGATGAACTTAGTGCTGCTGACAATAATGATTCAAGCAACAATTCTAACAATGATTTTGGCAACGGTTCTAAAGAAAATATTGTGGAAAGTAGTGCCCATGATGTGTCGAATGATAGTCATGGTGATGTTCATTCATGTTTTCTCTGTGAACACCATGATAAACAGAAACTGATCAAAGCATTTACAGTGCTAGAACTGAATACTATATACATAATTTTGTTTAACAGCAATTGCACAATATATCAAATCAAGCAATCATTTTTACACAATGGAACAATTTTAAGGGAATCTGTTCAGAAACAAACAGGACTGCAAGAAGATTACAAATGCTGCAGTCTATAGCAATGATAGAACGGAATGACTGCAAGTCAGTATTACTTGGTAAGGGAGCAAACAAGCAGACCTATACTGTGTGGCCAGAAACGTATCATCTCAATGAAAAGAAAAAAATGAATTCCACTGTATATCAGGCTAACCTACAACACAAGCACTCTGGTGACCAAATTTTGTACAAGTAATATTCCACTTTTCTTTTAACTCTGGTCAATGTAGTTCTGTAATTTTCACTAACTTTTCATCACCAGTCTTCCTGGTCAGCGTGACATCTGCACCATCAGTGGAGACCTCAAAGCCCTCGACACCTTTCATCTGCAGATGGGGTTTGGCCGCCGCTGATTCCTCAAAGGAGATCTCCTTCTGCAAAAACTTGGACAGCTCCTTGTCCCCTGCAAGTACAATACAGTCAAAATTTTGTGCTCAAAAAGCTTGTCTGGGTCCAGATCTGGAAAATGGTATGATAAGATGATTATCAAAATGGAACTAAAGAGCTTGGTTTTTCACTTTCTGTTTCAATAACTGAATAAGGATACATGTACAAGTGTTTAACCAGCTCAGTGTCTTGAGGCCGTCCACTACATCCTAAGAGTATTTCAAATTTTCGTTCATTACAGTGAGAGCCAATGAGCACAAAGAAACACTGCACAGTGAGCTTTAAGTGTCTACAATACAAAAATAGCATGTAAATTAGGATAAGTCATAGGGAAGACCCTTTTACTATCGCTAATGTTTTGGTAATTGGACCACGTGAAGTAGAGCTTGACATCATGCACAAAATGGAGACTCAATCTTCAACAAGCCGAGACAAAGGGTCATGTCAGTGGACTTTCACAACTCTAGTGGCCGTTCAAATGATTTTGGAGAATGACGATGATGGAGATGATTTGTTATCTGTTGATTCGCTTGAACATGAGAGTGAAGAAAGCGACAATGACAACCTTGACAGTCAGTCAAATTGAACGCTTGCTGACTAAAGCGATGCAAGCAGACGATGATGAGTACAAGTCAGACAGCGCTGATGCCGAGCATGCAACCGTGACACTTGGAATTTGGACCCAAAAGCAGTGAAAGTGATGGTGAGAGGGGTCATGCATGTGATCGTGGTGTGGGAAGGGGGAGGACAAGATGGGGTTGAGGGAGAGGAGAGGTGCAGAGGAGCCATACCCCAGTTAGAAAGCATGGCAGGGGCATGGCAGTCAGTGAAGTGTTGCGTTCACTGGAAATCTATTGCTTCCCAATGGACAACAGCCAGACATTCCTCGATTTATAGGATATCCAGGATTGAAAGTGGAAAGAACTGGGGACACGTGCTACAATTTTTTTTCAATCTGCTTTTCACTGATGAGCTGATTGGCTGATCTGAATGAGAATTCTGCATCTGGGCTTCTTTCTTCTTATTTTGATTGCAGAACCCTGAAGAACACACGGAACCAACTTGTGAATGTTATATGTAGTTTGACTGTTCATTGTCTGCATACAATCACCTCTATGTTTACTGAAACCAGGGCTGTCAATTTTGGGACAATTCCATGCTTATGTGTCTGCATAAGTTTAGAATCATTTCATGAACATTTTACGATGTAATCTGTTTTGTTTTCATTTATGTATATAAACTGACAACAAACAAGTCATTTTCAGCTGTTTGTTTGTGTGTTGGGTGTCTATCTGCGGAGGTGGAAACTTACTTCCTAGATAGCCTAACACTTAAAATTTCTTTTCACTTTGGAATGCCGGAATAGGTGTTTGCAAACAAAATAAGAGAAAAATAAGCCCAGATTCTGAACCCTTAATTCTTTTTCCTAAAAAAAACAACAACAAAAAACCCCATTCCCTTTGGGTTGTGTGTGTGTGGTGTGTGTGTGTGTGTGTGTGTGTGGTGTGTGTGTGTGTGTGTGTGTGTGTGTGTGTGTGGGTGTGTGGTGTGTGGTTGCGTCGTGCGCGCGTGCGTGCGTGGTGGGGGTGTGTGTGTGTGTTTAGAACTTTGTTATGACTTAATTAATAGCCTACTTAATAGTTTTTGCACCAGAATTTTTTTTGTTATTACCCTCGAATCCTCTCAAAATTCCCTGGAAACGGGGAAGGACATATAAACACAATTTCCCTGGCATTGAAAAGGCTGAAGAGAGTGAGGCATGTTGATCATGGTAATGACCCAGCAAAATTGCATCATGATCATAGCATACACAACTTGACCAAGCCGGTCCGGCACGGTTTAGTTATCAATCACTTGTGTGTAAGCCTGATGACTAGATGGGGGCAACGTACAAAGAAATGAGGGCTCAGTGCACACAACGACTCAATCTGAGTTTACAATCTGGAGCTACTATTTTCCCTAATTTGTGTCCCTACTAGCATTTCATAATGATTGAAAAATGAGAGGTATACAGCATTCAACAAAGATTCACAATGACCGACTCTGACCTTCTGTTTGCAAAGAACGACGCTGGGATCTCAACAGATCATCTGCTCTGCCACCGTTAACTGCGGAGCAAGACATCGAATATGAGGCGAGACAACACTGCTTATCTGTCGTGTCAAACCTTGCACATTGTGGCTCTGACATCGTACAAGTTTGCTGGAAGCAGAAAGGATAAATCGAAGTGGTGCAGCCATGGTCGACATGTGCTTTGCCAGTGCGGGATGTATATTGGGACGCATGCGCAATACGCTATGAAGCGGAGACTAACTTGACCGAGACGAACTAAATACTGAAAATCATCCCATACATACCAAGGAGAACGAATAAAGCATCGGTATCTCACGATGCTATAAAAATTTTAAAGGCTTCTTTGAACATTTTTTTTCGCTAGTCCTCGTATACTCTGAGAGTGGTAGGACTTTAAAACTTACAAAACGGAACATAAACACTAAAATTGTGGTGCTCTAAACCGCAAAATGACCCATTATAAACTTAACATATACTGCAATAACCTGAATTAGCTGCTTACGAACCCCCAGATAACTCAAAATAAAATGAACAACCTGACATAATCATGTATAATACCATTATAAACTCCAAAATTAACCCCCCAAATAATCCAAGATGGAGCTAGGTTTCAGGATGCTCAGATTCCAGGCAATGTGTGTGTGTGTTGTGTTTGTTTGGTGTGTGTGTGTGTTGTGGTGTGTGTGTTGTGTGTGTGTTTGTGTGTGTGTGTGTGTGTGTGTGTGTGTGTGTGTTTTGTTGTGTGTGTATGTGTGTGTGTGTGTTGTGTGTTTTTGTATGTGTGTGTTTGTGTTGTGTATTGTGTGTGTGTGTTGTTTTGTATGTGTGTGTTTGGTGTGTTGTGTTGTGTATGTGTGTGTGTGTTGTGTATGTGTGTGTGTGTTTGTGTATGTGTGTGTGTGTTTGTGTATGTGTGTGTGTTTGTGTATGTGTGTATCTGTGTGGTGTTGTATTGTGTGTGTGTTTTGTGTGTGTTGATCTGTGTGGTGTTTGTGATGTTTTGTGGGAGATCATACAAACATACATACAACATCACACATACATACATACGGATTAAAGGCACGTGAGGAGAGAGAGAGAGAGAGAGGAGGAGAGAGAGAGAGAGAGATAGTGTGTGTGTGGTTTTTTTTTGTGTGTGTGGGGTGGGTGTGTGTTGGGTGGGTGTGTGGTGTTGTGTGATTATCATTGTTACTTTGAGTCACTGCTTAAATCATGGGGCGACCATCCCTGACACAACGCGTCCCCAGGTGGCGGATAGGGGAATACCCTCAGATATAGGGGCCAGCTACAAATCCCAATAAGCAACCGCGGACCAAAAGGCGTGAGTATTCTAGGGGAGGCTGGGGTATAGGATGGTACCTACACTTCTGTTAAGTGGTCTCAAACCCTACAATTAATACTATCAGGCGAGCAGGGGTGCCATAACTCCAACCACTGAAGTCCTGGAAGCAGGGGATGGATGAATTAGGAGGCGAAGGCAGAGAACTGCACAACAATCGGCTTCTACTTCGCAGTCCTTGGCAGAGGATTTCCAAGTAAACAACGGCCAGGACACCTGCGCAGTATGTGCACTGCGCTTAGGAAGGTAATGGCAACCCACCTGAAGTACCGGTATTTTGCCACAAAGTGCACATAATGACACACACACACACACACACACACACACACACACACACACACACACACACACACACACACACACACACACACACACACACACACACACACACACACACACACACACACACACACAGGAAAAAGTCGTAGTTCTGTGTCTTCTGAGACCCCCAGGGAAGAACAGAACTCAATGGCTACTAGGGAGAGAGGAAACAATGATGTGAAATGCAGCTATGATGACGATACACATGTATATGACAGCAGTTGTCGGAAGCATACTCGCAGAGACGCTTCAATAAAAACAAAGAAAAAGAAAGAGCTCATCAACACTGGAATTGGAACGTGAAAACTTTGCTAGAACTGAGAAAGTTTCGTCTCCTGTTGCCAGAGCTTGGAAGAACAGGTATGAGCATCACGGGATTATGCGAGACCAGATGGAGTGGTGAGGGAAAGTTCACCAATGGCGAGCGTATTATCATTTACAGTGGAAAAAGGCCTGTGCGGGGTTGGTATCAAACTGGATAAATAGCGTGCTGCAGCACTGAAAAGCTATAGCACAATCAATGACCGACTGATAAATGTTAAACTAAACACAAAGCCAGTTGCCTTAAACATCATCCAGGCATATGCCCCACATCCACCAGCTCAGATGAAGACATAGAACAATTTAATAATGACCTACAAACTGCCAAGGATAAAATACCAAAAAGAGTAGTTTGCACAATAATGGGAGACATGAACGCCAAGCGGGCGAAGGTGAGGACAGAGAGTGTGCAATAGGACCTTAAGGGCTGGGAAAACGCAATGAAAGAGGCGATATGTTAGCATCTTTCTGCCGGGCCAATGAATTGGACATCACTAACACCTCTTTAAACAGCACTATCGTAGACGATATACCTGGAAACTCGAAAAAACAAACAATGACAATCAGAAAATAAAAATCAGAAATCAGACAGATTAAATCATGATAGACAGGACATGCAGAATTACTATCCTAAGCTCGAAGACAAAACCAGGAGCTGACTGTGATAGCGATCAGATCCTAGTGGCAGCAAAAATTCGACTCAAAGCTTACAAACAAAGCAAAGCCAAACCGGTTTCTAAGTTTGATCTAGAAAAACTAAAGGCACATTGATATTGAAAACAACAACAACAACACAACAACAACAACAACAAAAGTTAGGCCTATACGTAAAATCATAAGTCAACAATAAATCAATGATATAAGCATGGTATAACAGAAAACATCATCATCATGTGCCCTGCTGCATGGTGTTAGCGATCATGGCCCTCCATATGCATCTATCCCTTGTCGCCACAAGCACATCTTCCACCCTTTCTGTCCTCAGCCACGCTGCAAGTCCGTTCCTGGGTCTACCTGGTGTTCTCTTCCCCTCCAGCTTTCCTGTTGTGACCAGGTGCTCTAATTCCCCTTTCTTCATAAAATGTCCTATAAATGTTGCTTGTCTTTTCCTAATCTTCCTTATCAATGATCTTTTTGTGTCTGCCTCCATCAAGACTGTCTCGTTTGTTTCTTTGCTGTCCATGGAACTCTCAACACTCTTCTCAGAAACCACATTTCGGCTGCCTCAATCTTGTTCTGGCTTTGCGTGTTGACTGTCCACGCGTATAAACATATCAGTCCTATATAATATTCAGGAACTCTCTTCCTGATGTTAACAACAAATGGCACAACTTTGAGACAGGTCGATAAATTTAAAAATTTGGGAACGGTTATCTCACCAGCAGATGCACATCAGAAATAGCCAGCAGAATCGGCCAAGCCAAAACAGCATTCAAAAAGATGAAAATAATTCTTACCAACAAATGCCTATCAATAACAAGAAAAGAAAAACAGCAGCATCGTAGGCGTATGACGTCAGAAGACTCTTTTTATATCAACGCATACGCATGCACCATACACAGACATGCTAAGACACACTCAGTTATATGCAGGTCCGTACTCATGCACATGAATAGACAAGCATCTATCAGGGACTCAATGTGCTGGCGAATGCACATACACTGATCCAGGCTCGCAAACAAAATTAATAACAATATCTCACACAACAAATCATACGAGTACAATACAAACAAGTAGGGTTGGAGAAAAAGAAAGAAGAAAGAGATGATTGTAATACACTGGTAATTGTATTTTTGGAGAAGTTTTGTTAGCTCTTTTATAAAATGACAAAGATTGCAAGAGACAAATATTTGAGAGAAATATGTCACATTTGTACCAGTTTTCCTTAAAACTGATCGTCAAGCTACCTGGATATCAATCATAATGATTAAATTATTCGGGTTTTTTTTACACATTTAAGCACTGCAAATACCATAAAATACTGGTCCATTTCAGCCCGAAGTTTTGCATTTTCAAGAAGCAAGTGTATGAACATAATTATATATTTTCATTTTATTGAAAACATCCATAAACAGCTGCGAAATCTTTGCAGAATTTTTCTTCATTTACATAGACACAGAGACACAGACACAGACACAGATGAACAACAGACACATGTCAGAATTAAATGCTCTCCGTTTTCTAGTGGAAAATTAAAAAGAAAACGGAAAAGAAAAAATAATCCTCCCCGGCGGGGAATTGAACCCCGGTCTCCCGCGTGACAGGCGGGGATACTGACCACTATACTACCGAGGATTATATCTATTAGCGAAATTACTATATCATATAGATTAATTATATTTTTTTCAATTCCCAGTCTAACTTTCATAATGATGCAATTTTGTTTTCGAAACAAAAAGAAACGTATTAACAAATTCGTGCAATCTATTCTTCGTCTAACTTAAAATAGTTGAACTTGAAAAATAATTTTGGCGTCTACAAGGGAAATAATAAACAGTGATTTGTTCCCTTGATTTGGCAGACGACACTTTCGACAGGCTCAATCCTCTGCAAACGTAACGCACAAGCAGAGGATAAGAATTTGTTTGTTCAAAATTCGTCGCGTTCAGAAATTCCATACGTGCTCCACCCAAATTTGTTAGCAGTTATTTGGCAGACTCCCAGAAAATTTGCAAAACAGAATGTGTTTGCAAGATATTGAAATGGGCAACGAACAGTCTAGTGTTGCGGGCTGTGGGTAAGCGCTTGAAAACGTAGGATGCTCAGTCAGATCACTCAAAGGATCCTCTGCAAGTAAGCACAGAGATGATTGGAGTGGTTGAATTATACAAAATTTTAATTATTGAGTGAAATTTGCAAAATATTTTTCAATTGTGGCAACGAAAGTCTACTTAAGCCTTAACGTGGTGCTCATCATCTGATATACCAAATTATTATGTAAGTAATTATTATGGGCAAAACCAGTTTTTTAATTTTCGAAAATAAAACCCGCCATTGTAAAAAAAAAAAAAAAAAAAAATCACCGTATTTGAGGATATTATACACATTTTGTGTAATTATGACATTCAAAATTGCCCAATTAATTTGAAACTTACCAAAAATGATGACTCATTATTATGCTTAACAATCGACTGAAGTTTGCTCAAAATCTGTTTCTAAACAGCTGAGATGTTTAAGCTCAAAGATAGATACACATTTGGCATAACTCTTATCTTGAAAAGTGCCCGCTGTTAATGTTACTTCACAGTGATATGAATAAATAAACAAATGAACGAATAAGTAAATAAATGAATAAACGAATAAATAAATGAATGAATGATAATCCCGTTCAAACTTGAGTCAGATCACTCGTCCAGTTTGGGTAAAGACCAGTCCATAACAGCCAGGATGTTATTGCTTTGATAATGTTCACATACACGCACACGCACACGCGCGCGTGCACACACACACACACACACACACACCCCACACACACACACACACACACACACACACACACACACACACACACACACACACTGTCTGATTAAAGTTTTTGATTTACTTTATTGTCTTGAGTTTGGAATAAAGTTCTGTCCGAGTCCGTCACTGATGATGCAATCTTTACCGAAGTTGGTCCACCCATCATAGAGAGGTTTTGCCCCGCTTGGAAATCACATTCTTTTACCGCATAAGGATTTCTGTGCTACAAACCGATAAGTCTCCTTGCCCCTTTCCCTCTCTCCTTCCCAGAAAGAAAAAATAAAAAAGAAGAAGAAAGAAAGAAAGAAATGTTTCCCTGTATCCTTGTGAAGGTGACATGCTTATTCGTAGAACACCGTTTTTGCACGGTTTTGACAAGCACAGCGCACAACTTGATGCATGCAGTTGGAGCAAGGGGCAATCTTGACCACTGGATGTGAAGTTTGCCATCAGACAACATCCATCAATATCTCTTTGGATCAGGTACAGAGATCTAATGCCAAAGAAAATGTCTGTAAATCGTATATGGGAAGTCTCAGTAAAATTTCCTCTGAGAATCTATTTTTTCTCAGTAAGCTCTCATATTTTATCAATGCTGAAGCAAAACAGCTGTTTTACGCTGCCCATATCAAATCCCATTCTGACTATGCAGTGAAGCCCTATTAAAAAAATCACTTCTCTGCACAAAAGAACAGGAAAATTTCCAGTAGCTGACAGCTCACTAACCACAGAACAAACATTTTTTAAGCGGACATATTAGCAATCAAAACCCAACCTAAGTACAACAAAAGCACACAAATGTACAAAACTGTGCATAGATCCGCCCCAAAATATTCAACAGAACTACTTATCCCAAGCCAAACACCCTATACACATTCGAGTATAAGCCGTTTTCTTCCAAGACAAAGATTAGATATATTCAAAGCAGACATCTCTGGCCTTTCCTGGTACATATTTCCGGAATACATTACTCAAAAACAGCAAGTCATGTACACCACTAAACAGCTTAAACCGAAAGCTTCAGAAATATATGCTTGAAATATTGTAAATATTTATTCTAATCAAAATCTCTTTTCTAGTGTGCTAGTAAAACCTTTTGTCAGCCATTTTGTTAAAATCCACTTTTACGCAATTATCTTTCTGGGTCAAAAATACTGAATCTCTCTTCTCATTAGTCTCTTCCAAGTGATTTAATTTGATAGTATTTATCAATTCATGATTTGTTTGACTATTGTATGTGTTACAGTTCACCTATTTTCATCACTGTCATAGCGCTAGAGTTGATATGTTACCCCACCCCCACCCCACCCCCTGTTTATTCTTTATTGCTTCTTTTATTTTCTTCTTCTCGAATGCTTCTTTGTTTTTAATCTATAATGTACATGTTGTTGTTGTTAGGGTTGACGTGTACTTGCTTTACGTGTACCTGCCTTTATCTCATGCTTTTGTAATGCACGTGATCGACTGACATATAAGGAAATTGATATTTAGTTGGAATTCTTTTATTAACTTCTATGACGTGACGTGTGTTTCGGTCATTGGATGATTTGTCTTCTCCCTTAGCCACCGCCCCCACCCCTTGTTCTTGATGCTTCCTTTACTTCCTTCTTTTCTTTTGATTCTATGTCTGTAATTCACGTTTTGAAATACAGTATTATTACAACTTGGCAATAATATTGTCATGTATTTTCGTTGTTCTTGTTGTCATTGCTTCGGGTTGACAAATATTTATTTACAGATGTTTGACTTTGTCTCTCATACTTTTGTGAAGAGCATGAGTTCTCTCTCTCTCTCTCTCTCTCTCTCTCTCTCTCTCTCTCTCTCTCTTCTCTCTCTTTATATATATATATATATATATATATATATATATATATATATATATTATATATATATACATATATGTATGTATGTGCATGTATATATACATATATATACATATACATATGTATGTATGTGTGTATGTATGTGTATGTATGTATGTATGTATGTATGTATGTATGTATATGTATGTGTGTGTAAGTCAATACTGCTGGTTTTATCACAACTCATTTTGATAATTGCTTCACATTTTATGTGCTGGGGTCTAGGGGATTTTTTTTTTAATCCTCTTATTTTGTGCGTAGGTTACCAGAAACTAATTGTAGGACAAGTCCAATACGATCTAAAACTATTATCCTTGAATAGTAAAGTATTTTTCAATCTGAAATCCAAAGCAACAACATGACGCGTTGATTTTAACGACTTGCGGAGACGACTGCAACAAAATCTGATCGGTCAGCTTTCAAATGAGAAATGTCCCTTGTTGTCTCCCACGAGGACAGAGATAATTTTGGAAATCATTTACTTACTCTATGACATTCAGTTTTCTTCAGAACTGACCAAAATGAGTTTTTGTTTTTGTTTTTTTGTTTTTCAATTTTCGACTGACACATAAAAAAGTAGGTCACCTGGAGGTTGCTCCCGTTGTAGCGTTGCAGTTTGCAAAAAAACTATTACGATTAGATGCGCTTTATCACTTAATTATAGGCCTATTTCATTGCATATATATTTTGATCTGAAATTCATTTTATTTTATTTCCTTCACTTTTTCTTTTTTAATCTGTCTTTTCTTTTTTATTTCATACTGACCGGAGGAAGGTTTGTGTGCATGCAGTGAACCAGTGCGTTTGTGCGTGCGTGCGTGCGTGGTATGTGTGTGTTATATATATATGTGTGTGTGTGTGTGTGTGTGTGTGTGTATGTGTGTGTTGGTGTGTGTGTGTGTGGTGTGTGTGTGTGTGTGTGTGTGTGTGTTGTGTGTGTGTGTGTGTGTGTGTGTGTGTGTGTGATGAGGGATCTAAGCCCGAAATACTCTCCAGAATAGCCCAGACCACAGCCGCAATGACCAAGCTCAGAACCATATGGAACAACAGTAACATCGCCACCAGCTCAAAGATCAGACTGATGCGTTCCCTGGTCATGTCAATATTCTTATACGCTTGCGAATCATGGACCTTGACAGCGGATACGGAAAAAAGAATCAGGGCGGTTGAAATGAGATGCTTTCGTAAACTTCTCGGCGTCACATACAGAGATCGCATCACGAATGACGAAGTCAAAAGAAGAATTCAAAATGAAATCGGGCCTTACACTGACCTCCTGACCTTAGTAAGACGACGCAAACTAACATGCTATGAACACATCATTCGATCATCCAGCCTCGGGAGGAAGGAAAAGAGGCAGACAAAAGAAGAGATGGGAAGATGATATTCGAGAGTTTGACGGGCTGATGAGTACCCTAAGGAAAGCGGAGAAGCAGGGAGGAGTGGAGAAAGGTTGTTGTCAAGTCTTCGGAGGCGTCCCGACGGACGGCCAGTCTAAGGGATCGGTGACGGTGACAGTGACGGTGGACGGTGTGTGTGTGTGTGTGTGTGTGTGTGTGTGTGTGTGTGTGTGTGTGTGTGTGTGTGTGTGTGTGTGTGTGTGTGTGTGTGTGTGTGTGTGTGTGTGTGTGTGTGTGTGTGTGTGCGTTTATCTGTGTGTGTATACGTGTGTGTGACTGTGCGAGTTTGGCTTTGAGAAAATTGATATGTGAACAATATTTTGTCAACTGTTTACGGGTGGATCTTCACTGGCCAAATTTCGGTCATAGGTACCGGTGGACTATTGGCACATACGCTTGAATAGGCATCAGTGTCCTCCCGTCCTCAGGCAAAAGACTGTGGTGAGTTACTGCCGCTGAAGGTAATGGATGGGCTCCTGTTATGTTCAAGGTAGAAGTTTTGATGACAGCGATGATGATGATGATAATGATGGCGATGACGACGACGACGACGATGATGATGATGATGCCGTCTCGACAACGATGATAATGACGATGATGATGACTAGGGCGTCGACGACGATGATTTTCTACTACTTTCGTTTGCCGGCGTCATGGTGAGGCAACATTTGGCGATGAATGTGACCGCTTTTTCCAGTTCCTGCCGGGTGCCATAGAGTTTGGTGGTCACAGGAACTGTACTCAGCCATGTCTCCTGTTGTTCCACTTAATAGAGGTGACAATCGCGATACGTACGTGTTCAGCTGTTCGGTCCTCTTGAGCTCAGCGGCAAGTCTGAACGTGCGGTTCATATGGGCGTTGAGCTGGTTGTGGACAATGCGGAGTCTCATCACGACCACTTGCTGCTGTCTTGTCAGATACAAGGTGAGTCGTCCTTGTCTGTCTATGGCTTTACCCTTTCACACCCTCACCCTACCCGCCAGCTGCAAAAAACTTTACCCTTTCACTCCCGCACCCTACCTGGCAGCTGCAAAAAAATTAACAATTTCTCTCCCTTACTCTGGTGGGTAGGGTAAGGGAGTGAAATGGTTAACTTTTTGCTTTGCTGACAGCGCGGGATGCTGGCGGATAGGGCGAGGGAGTCAAAGGGTTAAGGAATGACCTGATGATGCTCTTCTTTTCGTTATAGCTGATGTTATGTCTCGTGGTCTTCCTGGGCTCCTCTTTTTGCTAGATCATTTATTGTCTCTTTTACTACGGGCACTCGTTGTAAGACTATTCTTCTGCTTTATTTAACTTGCTTGAAGGCCCTGGTGAGGTAGGGGAGCTTGGCATTCTGTAGTGCTTGGAAAACAAACTTTCTTGATAACGATGATGATGATGATGATAGTAGTGGTGGTGGTGTTGATGATGATTTTAGCTGTTGGTACAGTCGCAGTTTGGCTATAGTTAGAGTTAGGAGAAAAACAGGGTGGAGAGGTGTGGCAAAAGAAAGAGTGGGGAGGAGTTGGGGAGAGGAGAGGGGCGGGCAGGACGAGTGATAGCGCACATCTGGGAAAGATTTGTCTTTAACTTGGTAATGGGGCAACCATCCCCAATCCAATGGGTTGCTGGTAATGAATCGAGGATGGCCTTCAGATGTGGATGTAGATGTAAAATAGCTAGACTTGCCTGAATAAACAAGTAGGCCTATTTCTGGACCTGATCAACGGCGGTTTTTGTCAGGACGGGGCGCAGTTGCACTTGGCAAGGCCACACGTAGAAAATACCCCATAATTATGTCCTATGACGGAGACATCAGATGGAGAAGAATGACTTAATTAAATTAAATTAACTAATTAATTAATTAAAGCCCTAACCATTGCATTCACAGGATATGTCCTTCAGCCTTGAGCTAAGGGCAGAATAACTAAAATCCTAGAGGACTGAAGTCGAGGTGCCAGGTCCACAGACAAATCATGGTACTATTCAATATAATGCAAATGTCCTTACGGCCATCTACACCAGACGAGAACTAGAATGGAGTTCACCTATTTGAGATCCCTATAGGCCCCAGTGGAGCAACGTTGGGCCCTCAAAAGGGTGGAGCATCAAGAGACATAGGCGATTACAACTCCTCTAACCACCAAGCTCCAATGCCATCAGGCAGGATCTGGAAAAAAATGTCCGCATTCATCACCAGATGTAGCCTGACCACGTAGACAGCGAACAAAAGAAGAAGAAGAAGATAACGCACATCTTGAATGTTAGGGTTTTTCCCCCTCTTTCCTTTACTTTATGAGGAAGAGAGATAAGGCTGAATTTGAATAGTTTAAGCTATTGGTGACCAATCCAATGAGGGACGTTTATCTGCCTTTGACCCCAGAGAATAACGTACACTCACACACATACGCACACGCATATACACACACAAACACAGACACAAACACACAAGCACGCGCGCGCGCGCACACACACACACACACGCACACACACATCCCCCCCCCCTACTTTTATGCAAGAGGAAGATTAATTTTGTTAAATTTAAGGTCGCATATTTCTCAAAAACGTCGACACGATATGAGTACTTATAAAAGGACGTTCATCCACTGATTCTCTTCAAATATTCAGGTACAAGTTTTTGCTCAGTTGGAGTTGGACACTCAAACTTATTGGTGTGTATGACTTTGCATTTTGTCTCTTTCTGTTGGTGTTGTAGTTTTTCTTGTGTCTTCTTCTTCTGAGTTTTATTATTGTTTGTTGTTGGTATATTATCTCATTTTTATGAGTATTTTTCTGATACATTTTTTTAATTTCAGCAATGTTCGATTTTTCTCGGATGCCTGTATATATGTTCATGTATACAGAGAGAGAGAGACATATAGATATATAAATTATAGATATAGATACATACATAGATATAGATAAAATATGGATATAGATATACATATAGATCTGTGTGTGCGTGTTTACGTGCCATGAACATGTATAATGAAATTTAATGTGTCACTTGCAGTCTGTCAAGATGCATGTAACTTTGGTCGTGGTGATGTCACTGCTGGCGGCTGCTTGGGCTTCTCCGATGCCTCAGGTAAATGCCGTAACATGACTGATTATAATATTCTTCTTGTTGTCATCGTTGCTTTGTTGTTATTATTGCTGTTGTATTTATTGTTAGTGCTGTTGTTTTTGTTGATGTTGTTTGTTTTCTTGTTTGTGGTGGTGGTGATAGTGGTGGTAGTGGTGGTGGTGGTGACGGTGGTAGTGGCAGTGGCTGCAGCTAACAATATATTTTTTATCCTCCAAGCCTCCTGAAAATCAGTTCACTCCAGCACTGTAACCATCAGCTTCGTTCAGAATGCTGGTTGAAAAGGTGAGACAGTGAAAGAGTTAATTTTTTTATGCCGACGCATAAGACGAGAAAATGAAAGAGTTAAAATGTCTCCGCTGATGGGTAGGATGAGAGAATGAAAGGGTTAAGTGTCGCCACTGATGGATATGGTGAGTGAATGAAAGGTTTAACTTTTTGACTTTAATGGATACAGTGAAGGCGTGAATAGCTTATTTTTTTCCGCTGAAAGATGAAGTTAGAGCAGCATTGAAACAGGTTGAAACCGGGAAAAGCCCCAGGACCAGACAATATTACTACAGAAATGATTGAGGCCCTAGATGAATTTGGTATTGAAAAAATATCAATCCTCCCAAATGAAATTTATGACAGAGGAAAAATCCCTAAAGATATGTCAAACTCAATTTTCATTGCAAAGAAAGCAGCGGCTATAGAATGCGAACTCTAATCAGCTTGATGAGTCATGTAACATAAATTCTATTAGGTAGAAAGAAACTCTAGGGAGAGCTAGACAACAGAAGGTCTTCAGAGAAGTAACCCCCTTTAGACAAGTGTTTCGGCCCTGAATTCCTTACACTCTCGGGGGGCCGGGCCACATCCAGGTCATGACTCCTGGATGCCCTTCTGCTGTTGTCTATTTTTTTTTTTTTTTTTTTTTTTTTTCCCACGCCGGGGATCGAACCTGGGCGATTCTGCGCTTCAGAACTGCGGTACGCGGTTTTACCAATGTGCTAACGGGGCACACATCATCTGTAGGGAATTTAATCCTTATGAAGTTCACTTTTTTGGTTCCTCCTTGCCCAGATCCAGCTTGAGCTCCTTTCTGCTGCCTCTGCCATCGCTTTAAGGGCTCTAGTCCTCTTCTTCCCAGAAATGGCGAGTTGTTTCATGAGATCATAAGCGGAGGTGCCCACAAACCCTCTTGCCCCGACCTCAATGGCGAAGATTTTGACCCGCAGACCTGCTTTCTTCAGGGTGCTGGCAAGACCGGCGTATTTTTCGGTCTTGTAGATATGTGCTTCTTCCATTCTGCTTTCGTATGGCACAGTGAGTTCTATCAGAATCACTTGTTTCGAGGAGTCAGAGTGGAGAGCGATGTCTGGTCTCAAGCCTGTCTTGCTGATGACATCTGGGTAATTTCTCCACTCTGGGAGGTCTGCTGTACACTCCCAGTCGACTGCTCCATCCAGAAGACCCTTTGGCAATGTGCTGGTTGTCATAGCCCTTTCGGGCCAGACCTGTTTCCCTCCTGCTTTGTAGAACGTTGTCATAGCAATTGGTGCGTTTGGGGTCATGGTTTTTTCGCTAACCACATCTGTGATCACTTTCAGAACTTGGTTGTGCCTCCATGTATACCTTCCTTGGGCTAGCGCTACTTTGCAAGAGCTTAGGACATGTTCCACTGTTTGTTTCTTCTGACAGAGCGGACATGCTGGGTCGTCTGCTTTCCCCCATTTCACTAAGTTTGCATTCGAGGGGAGCAGGTCATATACAGATCTGAGGAGGAAGCTTATCCTTAGAGGAGCCATGTGCCACATATCGTTCCAGCTGAGACTTCTTTGGAGTGCACTGTCCCATGTTGTCCATTGCCCCTGTTGACCTTGCTGGACTGCCTTCTGCACTCTTTTGACATCTTCTTCTTCCTTCAACTCCTGTATGATCATGTCTCTTTTTTCCTTCCCTTTGGCTTTGGACCACCACTGCATTTTTGTTGCTCCCAGTCCCTGTCTGTTGGTTTGCGTGTGTCCAATTATTTCTTTGATGCTGAGATTTCTCTTGGCATTGTTTACAGCCTCTTGGACTTTCCACTTTCTGCCAGTTCTCAGCTTTGGATGAACTGCTCTCACGATATTGTCCTCCGATTCCTCCAGCATGCTCAACAGTCTTGCTTTTCCAACTTTGTATTCCTCCACTATGGATTTCAGAGGTAGCTTCAGCATTGCTTGACGACAGTAGAATGCAACATCAGTGAGACCAGGTGGGACACCGAGCCATTTTCTTGTGTATTTGTTGATTTTGGCTTCCATTGCTTCGACTGTGCTGGTGCAAATGTCATAGATTAGCAGTGGCCACAGCAGCTTTGGTATCAGCATGAACTGTAGACACCAGACTTTGTATTTGCCTGGCAGTCCGCAGTTATCTATTTTCTTCAGGCCTTCTTCTGCTGTTTGCTTGGTTTCACATCCCCTTTGTGTGTCTTTCAGGGAGTCATCATACCATCTTCCGAGACTTTTTACTGGCTCTTCTGTGACAGTGGGGATGGCTTGGTTGGCTACCATGAATTTGACTGAATCTGCCACTTTTCCTTTTCGCAGTGAGAGACTTCGGGATTTCTTAGGTTTGAACCTCATTCTTGAAGAGGCCACCAGCTCATCCAGCTGCTTTAAGATTTGGTGTGTCTCTTCCTCATCCGTGGACAAGACTGTTGTGTCATCCATGAAAGCTTTCAGAGGAGGCATCTGGTATCCATCTCCCAGATTCACTGGACCTGAACTCTTCATTGCAGCTTTCAAGATGACTTCCATTGCCAACACGAACAGTATGGGAGAGATTGCACAGCCCATTGCAATGCCCACCTCTAGGTCTATCCAGTCCGTGGTGTATTCTTTGGTAGAGAACCGCATTGAGAACCCTTGGAAATACTTCCTCAGCATTGTTCGGATGTTTTCTGGGATGTGATACATTTCAAGAGCCAGCTGGATCATATCGTGTGGAACTGATCCATATGCATTCGCCAGATCAAGCCAAACTACGTCAATGTCTCTCTTCTCTGTTCTTGCTTTTTGGATGGCATCCCAAATCAACGTGGCATGTTCCAAGCATCCAGGCATTCCTGGTATGCCTCCCTTTTGGACTGACATATCCAGATACTTGTTTTCAGTCAGGTATTTTGTCAATCTTGCTGCCATAACAGAGAAGAAGATTTTCCCCTCGACGTTCAGAAGTGATATTGGCCTGAACTGATTGATGCTGCTGGAGTTCTGCTCCTTCGAATGTACACTCCTTCAGCTCTCATCCATTGGTCGCTGATCTTCTGGTTCCTCCATGCTGATCGAATCATCTTGTGGAGCCACTCGAGCACTTTTGGGCATTTCTTGTAGAGCAGGTATGGTATTCCGTTTGGTCCAGGTGCTGACTTGGCTCTGGCTTTCTTTACTACGTTCTTCACTTCATCCAGTGTTGGTGGTTTGTTATTGAATTTTCCTTCTGGCGCTGCAGGCCAAACCAGATTTTGGATTTCAAGTGGTGCCTCGCGCTGAGAATCGGAATATGTTTCCCTGAGATGCTGCTCTAGGGTTTCCTTGCCCACTGTGAGAGTCCCTGATTTGGGTTGTTCAAACAGCTTTCTTGCAAAGTCAAAGGGATCTTTGAAGAAACGATCTTGAGTCTTCTTCTTTTTGCTCTTTCTTCGCCTTGCTGATTCCACTTTGCTGAGAGCATTGTGTTTGGTCTTCAGATCTTTCCAGAGTTCCAGGAGCCCTTGCTTCTCGAATTCTGAGGCAGTTTTCATTCGCTTTTTAAGCTTCCTTTTCTCCCTCCGGATGCTCTCCATCTGTTGCTGTCTTCTGGATTTCTGGGGAGGCGTTTTTGTCTTTGGCTGCTTCACTCCATAAGTGTCCCTGCAGATAGAGTATATGATGTCTCCGTATGTGTCAAGTTTGTGTTCCAGCGTACTGTTCCCTATTAGCGCATTCAGCTTAAGGACAAGTTCCTCATCTAATTTCTCCCATTGTTCTTTTGCACCGGCAGGCGGCAAATTGAGTTTTCCACGTTTGGCGTTAAGAGCTTGTGCAAAATCCGCATCAGAACCGTCAGCGTGGATGTCCTTGGCACTATGGTTTAATTCCTGGCCTTGGTCATCCAACGTCTCACCTGCTATCGCAGTGCGCTGCTGCTGGTTCGTATGTGTCTTCAAACAGCCCATTTTTGTCCTGTGGATCTTCATGCCGCGTTTGGTGGTGAATCTCCTTCCACACGCACACGGAAATTCCAACTGGTCATTAATCATGGTCCGTTGTGCGTTTCCAGTCGTGATGGAGTCAGTGCCGATGGATTCATCATTCTCTCCCCCTTTCGGTGAATCCTGGGAGCATCTTTCATTTGGAAAACTCGTGGCATGTTATCAAAGGCAAGGTGGGAAGCCAACCCACAAAGCCCGCAGATCTAGTCTTTCCCAGTGTCCTTCGGTCTTTCCCGAATGTCCTCCGAACTATTCCCGGAAGTCAATGGACTGACCATGTGCAGGTAGAAAGAAACTCTAGGGAGAGCTAGACAACAGAAGGTCTTCAGAGAAGTAACCCCCTTTAGACAAGTGTTTCGGCCCTGAATTCCTTACACTCTCGGGGGGCCGGGCCACATCCAGGTCATGACTCCTGGATGCCCTTCTGCTGTTGTCTATTTTTTTTTTTTTTTTATTAAGAATAATCATGACGAAGACAAGGAACAGAATCAAAAGAGAAACAGCAGAAGAACAATGTGGATTCGTTCAAGGGAAAGGAACTTGCAATGCCGTATACATCCTAAGAACTGTCATAGAGAGGTCATGAGTTGAACAAGGATTTATATATTATGCTGTCAACACACAAAGTCAGAACAAGACTGAGGCAACTGAAATGTGGTTTCTAAGAAGAATGTTGAGAGTTCCATGGACAGCAAAGAAAAAACAAAACAAAACAAACAACAAACAACAAACAACAACAACAACAAAAAACAAACAAACAAGAACGAGAATCTTGAAGGAGGCAGACACAAGAACATTAATAAAGAAGACCAGGGAAAAAAAGCAACATTTAAGGACATTTTATGAGGCAAGAGAAATTAGAGCAAATAATCACAACAGGATAGCTGGAGGAAAAGAGGGCACCAGGTAGACTCAGAGAGAATATATTGGACGGACTTGCAGAGTGGCTGAGGACAGGAGGGTCTGAGATGTACTTGCAGGGACAAGGAGACAGATTCCTGTGGGGGGCCATGCTCGCCAACACCATGCGGCAGGGCAAATGATGATGATGATGATGATGATGGATAGTGTGAGGGAGTGAAAGGGTTAAATTTTTGACGCTGTTGAATAGGGAGAGAGACTAAAAGGATTTGCTTTTCTTGCTGCTGATGGATAGTTTGAGAGAATGAAAGGGTTAGGTTTTCAAGGCTTATGGATAGGGTGAGTGAGAGAAGGGCTACATTTTTGCCGCTGATGAAGGGTTGTTTTTGCTGCTGATGGGTAGGGCGAAAGGGTGAAAAGAGTTAAGATTTTTCCGCTAGTGGACAGCGACAGTCGGAGACGGGGGAAAACAACAACAACAACAACAACAACAACAACAACAAAAACAAACACACAAACAAACAAATAAAAAAACAAAAAACCCGTGTCACGAAGAAAAGCTGTGCAAGGGAGGCTACTGTGTATTTCGCAACTCTCCCGGAATTGTTCGGTTATGTACCTTGTTGGTTTCTTGTTCATTTTTGTTTATTAATTAAATATTCTGTTTGGGAAATGAAAAATATAAATAGATAGCCGAAATAAACTGGGTAAATCACGCTGGAAATACCTCAAGCGTATCTAGATAGTTAGTGGAATGTATGGCCTGGTAGGCTAGTGAAATTCGGGTACAAATCGCTAATTTGACGGGGATTTTTCTCGCTATTTAGATCTAGTGGTGTTCTCGGTGGTAGTCTTTCGAATGCGACGATGAAGCAAGATCTCGTGTGCAACAAGCACTCAGCGCACTCTGAAAATCCCAAGGCAATAAAGGGGTTTTGCCTGACAAAATTCAGTCGAAAAATTCACTTTCATAAGTAAGCAGAAATACATGAATACACAAAGAAGAAGAAGAAGAAAATACAATACGTCGTATCATTGACTCCCCATTAACGGTAACAAGTGTCTTACAGAAACATTCCTAAACAGGATCAGTGACAACAACAACAACAACAACATATAGGTACGTAGGTTATAGGTACGTATTTTTATAACACGTGTATCCTGAGGGGGAAAAACTAGCAAAAACACAGAGAGGGAGAGACAATCAGATAGACAGACAGAGACAGAGAGAGAGAGAGAGAAATGATGATTTTAAGTGTACAGATAAACATTCTGGACAGTTTGTTTAAATCTGGCCATTACACACACACAGAGAGAGAGAGAGAGAGAGAGAGAGAGAGAGAGAGAGAGAGAGAGAGAGAGAGAGGAGAAGAATAAGAACACATTCTTAATTAGAGAGAGAGAGAGAGAGGGGGGGGGGATAGAGAGAAAAAGAGACAGAAACAAAGAGAACAAGAACGCATTCTTAATATCGAATAAACAGAATGATGTTTTTAAATGGGGCCTTCGCACACAGAGAGTCTTTACTAATACAAGTACGCTACAATGCTCACGGACCTAGAGAGAGAGAGAGAGAGAGAGAGAGAGAGAGAGAGAAGAGAGGAGAGAGAGAGAGAGAGAGAGAGAGAGGTGGTGGCGGTGGTGGTACGGAGTAAAGAAAGGACATAAGAGAGAAAGAGAATGAGCCAGCACGCCAAACAAAGAGAGCACCCAATAGCAAACTTGTTCTCTTCCTTCTAGAGGTCAAATACTAACGAAATGACCCACTTGTCCATGCAGTACCGTCAGTGTGGTCACGACATTCATGAACCTTTCAAGTTGACATACACCTGTCGTGGTCCCCTGATAGATACCTGTGACCTTGTGTGTTAGTAGTGTGAGATTATGATCATCTGCTCTTTTCCTTTTCATATTCAGATTGAGATTACAGTTCAGTTCTGTTTAATTCAATGACCATTTATTGTCAAATTGATTAGTGATAGTGTTTGATTCATTCCAACTGAACAACCATCTTTTGTCAGATTAACTTATGATGTTGATTTCATTTCAGTTCAATTTAGCGACCATGTATTATCAAGTTAATAATTATTACAGTTCAGTTCCGTTCACTTTAATGACCATTTATTGTGAGATTTACTGATGATGTTTAATTCAATTCGGATTAACGACCAGTTACTGTCAGATTAACCAGTTATGTTTGACCCATTTCAATGTAATAACCATTTATTGTCGTATTATTGTCGTATTAATAACAATATACAGTTCAGTTCAATCCATTTTGATGACCAGTCATTGTCAGAATAACTAATGATATTCAATTCATTTCAGTTAAATGACCATCTATTGTCACATGAACGAATAGTGTTCAATTCAGTCCACTGAAAATTTATTGTCAGCTAAATTAATGATGTTCAGTTAAAATAAATTCAAAGACCATTTATTGGCAGAATAACTAATTATGTTCAATTCAGTTCCATTTAATGATTATTTATTGGCTTATTAACTTAGGATATTCGATGCAATTCAATTGATGTATCATTTATTGTCAAATTAACTTGTGCTATTGATTCAAATGAATTTAACGACCATTTAGTGCAGATTAATTTAATGTTGTACCGATAAAAACTTTAACAAAAGATTTCATGATAAACGAAAAGATGAAAAGATAAAGCAAACGAAGCAAAACCAAACCGAACAAAAAAGAAAACGAAACAAACGAAAGAAAGAAAAACAAACAAACAAAAACAGCAGTTGCAACTATGTATTTAAAAAAAAAGGGAGGGGGTTTAAAATATAAGGCAAGGAATCATTGAAGACGTTAATTACAAAGCAGGTTGATGATGCTTGATAAAACATCATATGATATACACATGATGACGTAATCAACAATTAATGATATTTTAACCATTTAACTGAAGCTATCACATTATAGGACTTTTCTTAAATGTGAAAATGTGATCATCATCATCATCATCATTCTCCTGCCCGTGATGGGCGTAGAGGAGAGATGAGAGACACTCTTGAAGCCAGCCGTCGCCAACCGGTCCTGTCCTCCGCCTGTCGCACCAGCGTGGGGCCATCCAACCTGGTCCATTCTTTGATGTTGTCCATCCAGCATTTGGCTTGTCGTCCCCTTCGTCTGCCGCCTCCCAGTGTACCCTGGAGGACCGGTTTGGGCAGTGAGTTGTGGCGTGTGACATGCCCGAACCACGACAGCTTCCTGTTCTTGACTGTTGCCAGGAGGGGTTCTTGTGGGCCTGCGAGTGTTGTTATTTGGCTCCACACAAAGTCGTTTGTCTTCCGATCTTGCCAAGAGATCCCGAGCAAGCGCCTGAAGCATTTAGTTTCAAACGTCTGGATTCTCTTGGTGGTCTCTGCTGTCATGGTCCAGCTCTCGCATCCATACAGCAGGATGGGGAGCACCAGGGACTTGTACAGCTTCATCTTCGATGGAAAGCCGATCTCTCTGCTCTTCCAGATCTTGTTTAGCTTTACCATTGCTGCTGTTGCGATCGCTAGTCTGGTCTTGATTTCTGTTGTAGAGCGACCGTCTTTGGTGAGAGTGGCGCCAAGGTATTTGAAAGCGTCCACTTCTTCAAGCTGTTGCCCGTTCATGTAGATTTCAGCATGGGTGTTGGTTGTGCTGTTGACCAGGACTTTGCTTTTTTCTGTGCTCACTTCCATTCCGTGTGCACCTGCACTTTCTTCCAGTCTCATGGTCAGGTCTTGTAGTTCTTCGTTGCTGCCTCCCATCAGGTCGATGTCATCTGCGAACCTCAGGTTGTTGATGGTTCTTCCTCCGATGGAGACAGTGGAGTGGAAGTCATGGAGGGCTTCACGCATGATGTTCTCCAGGAAGAGATTGAACAGCACGGGAGAGAGTAGGCAGCCTTGACGGACTCCAACTGTGGTCTTGAAGTAGTCCCCTATCTGGTTGTTGAGGAGAACTGCGCTGCTGGCAGTGTTATACAGCGCCTGGATGGTTTGGACGAGACCTTCCTCTATGCCAAACTTTCTTAGCACCTGCCACAAACCCTTATGCCACACCCTGTCGAATGCTTTTTTAAAGTCTATGAAGTTGTGGAACAGGTCTCTCTGATGCTGCAGATGTTTCTCCATCATTATCCGGCAGGTGAAGATCTGTTCTACTGTGCTTCTGCCCGCCCTAAATCCAGCTTGTTCTTCCGCAAGGTGTTCTTCCGCTTCTTTCTTCAGTCGATTCAATATGACTCTGAGCATGATCTTGCTGGTGTGGCTAATGAGACTTATTGTTCTGTAGTTCTGGCATTGGCGCATATTTCCCTTTTTGGGCAGGGGGATGATGAGTGATTGAGTCCATTCTGTGGGCCACTGTTTTGTCTCCCAGATCTTCTGACAAATCGATGTTACACGAGTGACCAAATCATTCCCTCCATGTTTGAGCAGCTCTGCTGGGATATTGTCTGCTCCAGGTGATTTCCCTGCTGGTAGGCTGCGGATGGCTTCTTCCACTTCTTCTCTCATCACTGGTAGCGGTGAGGATTCCCTCAATGGTGTTGAGTCCCCCTGAAACAAACTGTCATCTGGCTGTATTGGGTAGTTGTATAGTTCTTGGCAGTACTGAGTCCATCTGTTCAGAACAGCGGAGCTTTCTGTCAGCAGCTCGCCTGAGGTATCCTCGATGACTGACGATCTGTTTTGCTGCGTCTTGGTAAGGTTTTTCAGTGTGGTGAAGGCATGTTTGCTGTTTCCTTTTTTCATGCCTTTCTCGATGTTCTCACACTGGTTGTTGATCCATTGTTCTTTGGCTTCAATCATTTTCTTCTGATACTAATCACTAAATGGTGGTTTCTCAACGTGAATTTTAATTTTTTGTTGTTGTATTAAGCGATATTGTGCACAGTTTTCATAAACATTGCTGTCAACATCAAATGTCATCAATGCTATTGTTGTTATTTTGCTATTGATATTATTTATATCATCATTGTTGTCATTAATGTTTGTGTTGTTTAGGACTTCCCACCAACATGGATAGCTGTGTGTTTGTGTGTGTGCTTGCGCATGTGCACGCGCGCTTGTGTGTGTGTGTGTATGTGTGTGTGTGTGTGTGTGTGTGTGTGTGTGTGTGTGTGTGTGTGTGTGTGTGTGTGTGTGTGTGTAGACATTACTGTCAATATCTAATGATTGTTGCTTTTGTTGCTGTATATATTATCATTAATATGTTTGTCATTAATGTGCTTGTTGTTTAGGACTTCCTACCAATATAGGAAACCCTGTGTATGTGTGCGTGTGTCTGTGTGTGTGTCTGTGTATCTGTGTGTGTGCAAGAGAGTAAGAGAATGTGATATTTGTTGTATTTATACTTGAAAAGGCTCTTTTCCGCATTGTCGTTGCATGACCAATGGACATGTGGAAGTAGGCTACATAGCTTAGTATCATTCATTTTTACTGCTTCTTTAACATTGTATATTTTAAAGTCCAAGTGTTTTAATCATAACGGTAAGGGTTGACATATGTTTGATTTTCGTGTGTCTGCCTCTGTCACTCATGCTTTTGTGAAGCGCTTACGGCTCTTCACAACAAACTTCAAATTTAAACTTCTTTATTATTAGACTCTAGTGAGAGGAGGCGCTGTACAAGTTGTCAATGTTGTTTTTAATCATTAAACATGCTGTCTGTTCGAGCTAAACTGAATAGTTCTAATTTCTTTCATAAACGCCAGGAAGATGAGGCCTTACTAAACATCGAACCAGTTGCAACAGCGGACTACGATCCATGCGTGGAAAGAGGACCTCGCTACTACCAGTACCATTCAGACCCCCACAAGTTCATCGACTGCGGCGACAACATGGTTCCTACCCTCAAATCCTGTCCCCAGCATTTGGTCTGGAATCCCTTGGCCAACTACTGCGACTACCCCGAACACGTGGGCGTGACGTCAGTAACCTTCACAACCCATCCCCCGCTTTATGTTCAAGGTCCAGGCATTGCCGGCCAACACGTGTACACGACGGGTTTCGCTGCTCCGTGCACCCGGGAGAGGGTCCAACGGAACCAGATGTTCTGGCCGTACCCGGGGTATGTCCAGTACTACATCATGTGCGACTCGTCAGGTAATTCACTGGTCATGGCCTGTTTGCCCGATCACGTGTACTATGAACTTTTCCAGAGCTGCGTCTCCACCCATACCCAGTCCCCTGGTGCAGTGTCCACCCGACCCCCTATCTATGTCACCAGGCCCCCGGGCACCACTCCTAGCAGTGGTACAGGAGTTATTGGAGGAGGGGGCATCTTGTCTTCTACAGGCTTCAAGGCGCCCTGTACCACCGAGCACGTGCAGAAAGATCAGCTGTATTGGCCATACCCGGGGTCTTCCCATTTCTACATCCAGTGCGACCTCTTCGGGAACGCCTACCTCATGGCTTGCCAGCCTGGCAACAGCTACAACCACCCCTCTCACACCTGCGTCGTGGGAGCGACCCAGTCCCCCGGCTCCTTCATCACCAACGCTCCTGCTTTCACCACGCCCAGCAACATCGCCAAGCCCCAGGCTGGGAGCGTGTACGGTACAGGGTATTCGGCGCCCTGCACGCATGATGTCGTCAACCGCAACGAACTGTACTGGCCCTATCCAGGGCTCCCCAACTTGTACATCCATTGCGACTTGTTCGGTGACTCTCTGGTACAGGCCTGTCAGCCTGGATTTATCTATTATCACGCATCTCACACTTGCGTTGGCAGTACGCCCGTTGGCTAACTTGTCATCTTTGAAGGCTTTTTGTTTTTGAGGGGAGGGGGGGGGGAGTAAGGATAGCGTTTTAGTTTTCTAAGATGCCTGTGTGCAGTTTTTCTTTTCATGTTCACAATATGCAGGCGGTATGATGTCGCACAATCTGCGTACTCCGCCTTTGCTTGTTGTCTGTACTGGATGTTTTCATATCTCCATCATAAGCCAGCGGACACTGATATGATTTACAGGATCTTAAACGTGCGTATTCGATGTTCTGCGTAAGTATGCACACGAAGCGGGGGTTAGTTAGTCTACTTGTGGGTTTGCACGTACATTGACCTGGAAGATCAGAAAACTTCTGTACTCTTTACCCACCAGACGGGAGGTAACTGGTTGGGATTGAACCCAGACTTTCTGACTAGACGTCTGACGTCTTATCCACCTAAGTATCGTGACCGTCTCGTCTTTTTGAAATTATCGTATTGGTTTTTCGTTTGGATTTATTTGACCCTTCACTCTCTTGCCTTTCCCTTCACTCTCTCGCCTTTGCCGCTAACTTTCTTCAGCATGGTGGTAGATATTGTGAAGGAGAGAAAGGCTTAAGTCTACGAGACTGATTGTTTGTCCACTTTACACGGACTGGTTACCTCTTTGACAGAGCGCTGGACTGAAGATCTCATGTGTCGAGTTCAGTCCCACTTCGCACATAGATGTTGGCTTGTTCTCTGCCCATCTCAAAGCTCTAATCGTTCTTGTGATGTCATTGTTTCACAGCTCCTGTTCCTCTCCCCTTTCAAGACCATATCGGCGCATAGGGTTTTGCGCAGGTTCAAGAAATTTTGTCATATAATGGCTGGCAGATTTGGGTGGAGTGCTCATGGAATTGTCCGAGTGCGATGAATCAAACTCCAAATTTCAAAATTGGAACTTTGAAACAAACTCCAAATTTCAAAATTGGAACTTTGAAACAAACTCCAAATTTCAAAATTGGAACTTTGAAACAAACTCCAAATTTCAAAATTGGAACTTTGAAACTAACTCCAAATTTCAAAGTGGCCTGCATGTGAGTATAACTCCGACTTTATGCTGTCACAGCTTTCATTGCTTATAACTATCATCAGTACTGATTTTCGTTTGCTCTCAGATCTGTGATACTGGTTTATCATCTGATTTTAAATCTGTCATACTAATTTTTTTTAAAACCGTATTTTACATGTGTCATACTGATTTTTTTAAATCTGATTTTAAGTCTGCCAAACCGATTTTCATCGACTTTCAAAATTAATTGCCAATTTTTTGTTCCCTATTTTAAGTATGTGAAAGAGCTTTTTTTCGGATTAAACAGATTTTTAGTTTATCCTTCTTAAAAAAGTGAAATTGTTTCATATTGACAGAAGAGGTGGAGGTGAGGGAAACGAAAGAGCACATGCACGTGTGTGTACATGCATGTGTGTGTCTGTCCGTGAGTGACAAAAATATGTGAAAAAAATCTCAAATGAGAGGATCTTTATCAAATTTATGTCAAAGGCGTGGACTCATAAGGACGGATGAAAGTGTAAGTTTGGAAGGAAAGGCACCAAGATCAAGATCACACAGACCACGAGAAAGCCAAAAATTGACATATTTTTTGAGTCTATCAAAGTGATTTCTGTATCTGCTTTTAATCTCTCATACTCATCAGGTCTTACTGCTGATTATCACACTGATTATTTTTCGGATTTTTAAGTGTCAGTATCGTAATTATTGATCCTGCATATGCTGCTTACTGTTAGTACCTACAATATCCACAAATTCTTTCAGTCGTACGTTTTCTGAATAAAAAATATTCTGGGGAAAGCGAACTCCACAACGTCTTGTTTTGCATGTGAGTGAATTGTCTGGACACTCTTACACGCTTTTATGTTCGTTTGTCGTTTGTTTCTTCGTTGTTGTTGTTGTTTTATTCTGTATTCTTCTTACTCTTCATCTTTGATTTTCTTTTTTGTTTGTTTATTTGATTGGTTGTTTGGTTTTTGGTTTATTTTTTTATTTGTATTTTTTGTTGTTGTTTGTTTTGTGTGTGTATTTTTTAGAATAGGGTTTGTTTATTTATTTTCATTTGATTCTTTGTCTGGTTTGTTTGTTTGCTCTTGGATTTTTTCTTTTTTATAGGTGTTGGAAACCGTTGCTATTTATGATTTTCGAATCAGATTAGATAGAAAATGAGGGTGCATGCATTATTCTCTCTTTATGTCTCTATCTGTCTGTCTGTTGGTCTGTCTGCCTCTCTCTCTTTTTTTATCTGTCTGTCTCTCGCTCTCTCTATCTCAGTCTCTCCTCCCCCCTCTCCGCTTTATTTTGCCTTCAGTAAAGTGTTCATAGTGATTTCTTCTTTTTGTTTCTGTGGCCTTTCTCCTTCTCAGAGAGACTGCTTTTGGTGTTCAGTTATTATAACCATACACATGGCACCTGTGACGTTAGTGCATATAGAATTCGTTCCGAGCGCGGAGCCGACATCTTCAGAAAGTGAAACAAACTGACGTTTACCGTTTGTCACACGTTGGCTATGCGAAGATGGAGTAGCGCTTAGCTCTTCTTTTCTTTCTGGATGGTTAAATGATTGGTTGTGGGTTAAAGTCGCTTGGTGTGGCTGGATAGATTGTTAATTGACTGTTTACAGGCTTGTAGAGTAACTGAATGATTTCGTGAATAAAATTTCTGTCAATGTGCCGACGATCAATGAATTGATTGATTGGTTGATTGAACAACCTTCGTGAATGATTCGTTTTTACATGAAGACGGACAGATTCAAACCCATGATACACGAGCTTAAAAAAAATTGTTAAAAGAAATACTGTAACCTTCCAGCCCCGTGTGAATTAATACATAATTGCCAAGATTACTGTCGTCCACCAATGCAGGTACCTGTATCTCTCGCGCCTGATCGATACAATCCGGAATCAGTAATGCTAGGAAGCGAAGAGTCTATCTGTTTTGCAGTCTCAGTTCTAACAAGAAGAACACCACGGTGTCATCGTTCTCCTTCCCATGCTCGTAAGTCATCCCACCCAGTGACGGGCGTGGTAGTCAAGTGGATAGAACGGCGGACTTCCAGTTGGAAGGTCCAGGTTCGATCCTGCTTGGGTACACTCCGTCCGATGGGGTAACGGGGGACGATTATTCCGATCTCCCAGACCATCGTGTGTGCAGACCTGCCAGTGCCTAAATCCCCTTAGTGTGTATACGCATGAGAACATCATATACGTACGTTAGAGATTCTGTAAGTCAATTGTCAGTTTCCGCTGGCTTATGGAAACTTTAAAACGGACAGCTGCACCTCCACCGAACACGCAGATTGTAGAATATAGTCAGCTTGCCTTTAGTTCTTCGTGCTCCGCTAAAGAGTCTGATTACATGTAATGCGTAGTGAGTCCAAATGAGTTCGGAGAACAAAGCTGTACAAGAACGAGTTATGATATGATAACAAGTTGCCTGTCTCCCTATCTGTATCTATGGTACAACCACGAACGTGTTCAGTCACCTGACTTATAGCCAATATTCAAATGCTCTTCCTAGCCACGGTACAACTCAATAAGTTGTTTGTGTCACTCATTGCCCGTAATCAAACAATGAATGAAAAATTATCGACTAAATAGCAGGTGAATGAAGTTGCCTGTAGTCCCACCATGATTACACAACAGGATTTAACAAACCGTCGCGCGGTAGCGGGTTAAGACCTGCAATCTTACTTGTATAGCTTTGTGAAGCAGAGAACACCTAAAGCAGTTTTATTTCATCTTGGAAGCCGTGATTGCTGGAAGACGTATGGTTTTCTCAACCACTTCTTGCACAAACACGAACTTCAGCAAGGAGACCAGTCGCCGTGGTGCAGCGGTTAGCACAACGGACTAATGACTGGAATGTTGTGGGTGCAAATCCCATCAGTCCTATCAAAATCACTGTGGGATTTTTCGGCCTCATCTGCCTCATATCCAGAGTTGAGCGTGTGACAAGACGGAGGCTATACGTTTCTCACATCATGATATCAACACACTTTCTTCTTCTCTCCCTATAGGTTCTAGTTCCATTGAATTTTCTGACTGTGTCCGGGATTTAGGAGTTCTTTTAGATCATGATCTTTCTATGCAAAAACATGTCACTAAGATATGCCAGCTTTCTTATATGGAACTAAGACGTATTGCTTCTATCCGCCCCTTTCTTACTGAGGAAGCCACTAAAACTCTTATTTCCTCTTATATTCTTTCACGCTTGGACTACTGTAATTCTATTCTAATCGGCTGCCCTTCAGTTGTCATTCAACCTCTCCAACGTGTTCAGAATTCAGCAGCTAGGCTTGTTTGTAAAGCCCCTAGATCCCAGTCATGTTCTCCTCTTCTGAAAAAGTTGCATTGGCTTCCAGTTGAACAAAGAATCAAATACAAATGTTGCTGTCTCTGTTACAAAATTCTTACTTGCTCCGCTCCCTCTTATCTGTCTGAACTTCTTCAAGTGTATGTACCATCCAGAACTCTCCGATCCTCTACCGACACAAGAACTTTCTGTGTTCCCCGTTTCAACCGGAAACTGCATGGTCAGAGAGCTTTCTCCCACTCTGCTGCCATGACCTGGAACTCCCTTCCCTATCATATTCGCCATAAGCAATGTCTTCCTTCTTTCAAGTCTAGTCTGAAGACCTATCTTTTCACTCAATACTTTCATTGATCTTCTCTTTCTCTTCTCTCTCAGCCCTGATCATCGTTCCTACATATATGTGTGTGTGTGTGTGTGTTTGTGTGTGTGTGTGTGTGTGTGTGTGTGTGTGTGTGTGTGTGTGTGTGTGTGTGTGTGTGTGTGTGTGTGAAGCATGTTTATGCGAGCAAGAGAGAGGGAGAGAGAGGGAGAGAGGAAAAGAGAGAGAGAGAGAGGCTGTGTGGGAGAGAGAGAGAGTGAGCAAGGAATATCGGGAGCACGGTAGAGAGCGAGAGTATGGTTGGGGTGGGGAAAGAGAGTGAGAGTATGAGTAAGAGTATGTGTAAGCGTGATAGAATTTGATAGTAGAGAAACTGAGTGGTTGAGAGAGGGAGTGTGTTTGGGTCTGTGTGTGTGTGTGTGTGTGTGTGTGTGTGTGTGTGTGTGTGTGTGTGTGTGTGTGTGTGTGTGTGTGTGTGTGTGTGTGTGTGTGTGTGTGTGTGTGTGTGTGTGTGTGTGTGTGTGTGTGAAGAGAAAGAGAGAGAAAATATTTTTGTATGATTGTCACTATTTTTAGTAATATTTGAATTTACTATGTTAATATGTCTTGTTGAACGTAAATTTTATGTTTTATGTTATATAGTGTTAGCAGCGGTATGTTTAAATTTTATGTTGGTGTATCTATTTGTATTTAGTTATATACTGATTTTATGTGAAGCGCTTTGTGCTCTGGAAAGCGCTATATAAATTGTCTTTATTATTATTATTATTATTATATGGGCTCATTGGAAAAACTGGAACTACACAGTCGAGTCTCCTCCATTTCAGGGAAGCGTCACTGAGGATGTTGCTCAACTTTCCTGTCCGTCACCGTGGGTGTCTGAATCTCTCGGGCTGGTTGATGTCAGGATGTATTACGAAAGACAGCGTAGCGTACAAAGCTTTTACGCAGTTTCAATCCAGAATAAGAATGACACGTTATTTTCCAGAGGTAAAAATTATTAGCAAAAATCCATTTCTCAATCTTGTACTTGCACCCTAGGTGTTTTCCTGTTTCCATAAGCCAGCCACTGACATGATTTACAGAACATTTAACGTGCATATTTGATATTCTATATACACACAAATGCGTCCACTCACAAGCACTGATTGTCTTCACACAATATGTTGAGCTAGAAGATCTGAAAAATCACCCCCTCCCCCCTCTTTGACCACCAGACGGAGTGTGGTATCAAGGGGGATCGTACCCGGGATCTTCCGACGTTTACACACTTGACTACTGCATGAAACTGCTAACGTACGTTGGTCACACCCATGCTGTCGTGTTTGTAAATACTTACAGTGACTGTATCCTATTTGTATTCGGCATACTTTCATTGTTGCCTGCCGGGAACTCGATCAATTTACAAGCGTTATTTCTGTCATTTGATTCCCATGTCGCGAAGCAACCATATCCCCTGCGTCCCCGGGGAGGTACCGATTCGCCCTTTTCCGACTCGCTCATGGTGAAATGGGGAAACATCGCCTTCTACACGTGAGTCGCAGCCTCTTGTTATGTAAGTTTGCCTTGCCTGGTAGTGACACAGACACCACTCGGTGACAAACCTGATGACAGCGTTTCACAGAAGAGTGAACCTGTGAACCTGTTGATAGCGATGAAGAAGAGGAGGAACTTGTGGATATAGATGGTGAACAAGACATGTTTTATACTCTCTCTCTCTCTCTCTCTCTCTCTCTCTCTCTCTCTCTCTCTCTCTCTCTCTCTCTCTCTCTCTCTCTCTCTCTCTCTCTCTCTCTCTCTCTCTCCTTATCGGGTATAACGAAATAACGAAAACTGACAGAGACAGGAGAAAAGGTTCGACATGTGCTGCAGGTGTAAGTATGACTGATGTTAATTTAATCCAGTGACAGTAGCAGAAATATCTGTACAGCACAAAAGCCTGAGGAGCCAGATGTTGGGTACGCTGACATAATTCCCCACGTGGGTATACCGGGGGCTCTTTCAGGGTAAGCAGTATCCCCACCTTCTGGAAATTTTGTGCTAGAAATTTTCCTCTTTTCTCTCGCTCTTTTTGTTTCTGCTATGCTCCTTTTTTTGTTTTGTTTGTTGTTGTTGTCATTTCCTTTCATTTTTCTGCTTTGCTGGTCCATCCGCACGTATTTGTTCTGTAAAATATTACATAAGTTCTATTAGGATTGATAATTGGGTAAATGTGTTAACTGCACTTTTGGTTCTAAGGAAATGGTGCAGAAGCAGTTTTAGATAATTTGATCCAGTTTTTATATACGTTTAGTGTCCTTATTTAAATTTACATTTGTATTCAGGTTTTCTTTTTACCCCCCCCCCCTCCCCGCCGCAGTTGGCGGTAAATTGGACAGGATGGTCAACGTCAGGGGCATATCCTTGGATTATGTGCGCGAATGCGTTGATATGTGCACTTTGATTTTCTTTTCCTGACATTTTTAAGGATCAACGAGATGTTGTGTATTTGAAATGGTTACAGTCCTGATATGGCTCTGCGTGGTCGGCAGGGCTTTAAAAAATGGTAATGCTGATATAACCAGGAAAAATCAAGAATTATCACGGAAAGTGGTCAGAACTCTTGAGAGTTCCAGCAATTTGAGTGACAATTGTCTAGATCCACCGTGAATGTCATGACTATTGTTTGTAATGACTCCCACACAACTTACATCTTGTAAGTGTCTCTCTGGTACGCGTACCTGTTTATGCCCATACGAGTATGTAGTGATGAACTGTAACCTTATTTCCATTTATGTACTACCGTGATATGGTTCCTATGTTGTAAAGCCACCCCGTCCCTCATGTCCCCATATTAATGGGCCTAAAACAGTAAACCATTCATATTCGTATTAGTATTCTCTCTCTCTCTCTCTCTCTCTCTCTCTCTCTCTCTTTCTCTCTCTCTCTCTCTCTCTCTCTCTCTCTCTCTCTCTCTCTCTCTCTCTCTCGTTCGTCTCGTCTCTGCCTGTGTCTCGTCTCGTCTCTGTCTGTCTATCAATCTCTTTCTCCGGCTACGACCATCCCACTGTGCCCTCCTGTCCTGTCCAATCTAGGTTTGTATCTTTGTTATACATCAGAGAGAGAGAGAGAGAGAGAGTGAGAGTGCAATCAGACATTCAAATATAAGCAGGCAAACGACGACCGAGAGGAGGGCAAGATTGGAGAGGACGACCCCCATGGGGATGACGAGGAGGTTCTTTCAGCATAAATAGTATCCCCACCTTCTGGAAATTATGTGCTAGAAATTTCCTTTCTTCTGTAAGTCTCTTTGTTTCTCCTTGCTTCTTTACTTTATGTCATTTCTTATCATTTTCTGCCTTGCTGGTCCATTCACCTGTATGTGTTCCAGAAACTGAGAAAGCCTAAAGCACATATTTTCTTTTAGGATTGATAATTGGGTACTTGTATTAAGTGCATGTTTGGTGTAAGGAAATGTGATGTACAGGAGCAATTTTTTTGGAATTTAGGCCTTTTTTGTGCTGTTTTAGTGTTCTTAGTTATGATTACATTTGTATTCGAGTTTTTTTTTAAAATACTCTGGTGATAAAATGGACGGAATGGTCATCGCTGGGGGCATATCCTTAGACTATGTGCGGGCACGCATTGATATGTGTACTTGATTTTCTTTACCCGTTTTTATTTTCAACCAAATGTTGTGTACGTTATGAAATGGTTATAGCCCTGATATGGCTCTGTGCAATCGGCTGGGCTTTTAACGATAAGAAAGAATGAACGAAGAGGGCGAAATGGCATTCAGTGAAGCGATTAGGCGAAATGAGGTGAAGTGAATCAGGACGTCTCCGTCTCCACTGTGAATGCCTCCTTAAAACAGTTCGTTGTCGTATTCGTGTACTGTTAAGGTGCTGACAAATCGAAGTACATTCGGTGAAGAACAGTTTACTGTTTTGATTCAGCTGCTCCCATGGGGATGCCCTGGGCTCTTCCAGATTAAATAGTACCCCCAGATTTTGTGCCAGAACTTCCATTTTTCTGTTACTCTCTCTGTTTCTGCCTTGCACATTTTGCTTTCTGTCATTTTCTGCCTCGCCGGTCCATTCTTCGAAGCCGTACATACTTTCTGTTAGGATAGATGATTGGGTACATCTATTATCTGAATTTTAAACTCTGAGAAAATATGATGTGCGGAAGCAAGCTTTAGGTCATTTAGTCAGTTCTTACACGTGTTTTAGTGTCACTAGTTACGTTTATATTTGACGTTTATATTTGTATTCCTGTATTCCAGGGGCATATCGTTAGATTATGAGCGCGAGTATATTCATATGGGTGTGCTTAATTTTCTTTTTCAGGACTTTTTCTTCAGGCTCAACGAGGTGTTGCGCTTGTTTTCAGATAATGACAGCCCTGATAGGACTCTGCGCAGTTGGCTGGGCTTTAAACGATATCAATAATGGAAAGAAATTTGATTCAACTAAGCCAACCAGGGCGGGCTTGCAGCTCAACAATAAAATACATTTATCCGTCATTGTCTCATCCTTTTGTCAAAAAATCCTACTGAATGTAGTGATTGAACCATAACCTCAGTGTAGGCGTAATTATGACTTCTTGCTGGCAACATCAGGGATACGACGAAGACGATAATGGCAATACGGTACATAATGATAACAATAATATATTGTTGATGATGATGGTGATGCTGCTGCTGCTGCTGATAACAATATTGATGATGATGATAAATGATAATAATAACAATGATGATGATAACGTTAATGATGGTATGGGTGGTAATTATAATAATGCAGATGCTGATAGTAAAAATGATAATGATGATGATGGTAATATTGAAAACGAAATTATAACAGTGATGGTAATGATGATTATAATGACGACGATGAAGGTAATAATGATGCTGATGACAACGACAAGGAAAATGACAACCAATACCACTACTGCTCCTGCTACTATTCTACTAATGACCATGGTGATGATGATGAGGTAATGCTGATGCATAGTGATGATGAGATGGACGACCGACGCGACGACGACGCGACGAAACGATGATGATGATGATGATGATGATGATGATGATAATCTGTCTCGCGGAACAGCCCGAGTGAAAGTATGCTCGTTGCACTTTACAAAGGAAAAGATCGTTGTTAATTTTCACATAGTGACAGCAATAGGAAACGTTTAGTCATACATTAACGCAGCGAGCATAGTCAGTTCACCATGAATTATATTGAACGATAAAATTAAATCAGTAGTGGATTCCAGAAACATCAGTCAAAATAATCCATACATGAAAACAGTTTATTCTTTATTTCTGTCTGTGTTGTCTGTCTGTCTGTCTGTCTCTTCCCTTCTGTCCTTTCTTCTCTTCTCCCCCTCTCCTCTCCTTTCTCTTCTTCCTCCCCCTCTCTCTCCTTCTCTCTTCTCCTCCCCTCTCTTTCCCCCTCTCTTTCTTTCTCTCTTTCATACTCGCGTACAATACACATGCACACACAGCTGCGCGCACGCACGCACGCACGCACGGCACACACACACATATATATGCACATACATATATGTATACATATATGTGTATATGTATATGTATATATGATGATGATGATGTGTGTGTATGCATACATATGTATATATATCGTCACCCGACTTAATAAAGTCATGAGCATAAATCTATGCTATTTTACAGACGATTCTGAACAAGAAATGTTTTAGATATGTGTTTTTTCAAGTAAGCAGACATTTGCTTTGTCTGAAAGACACTGGGAGGAGAGTTCCATGTTACTGACCTCCAAAAACAGAGAGAGGACAGAGAGAGAGAGAGAGAGACGCACAACAGAGTGAGAGAGAGAGAGGGAGAGAGAGAAAAAAAGAAGAGACAGAGAGAGAGAGAGAGAGACAGACGAGAGAGAGAGAAGAGAGAGAGAGAGAGAGAGAGAAGAGGATTTCCCAAGAGAAAGCGAGAGTGTTTATCAAGAGAAAAAGCTCCTTGAGATCTGAGTGTTGTGCGAGTGCTCAACACCGCCAAGCTTGAGTTCCATTAGGACAAAAGTAGGCTAACACCGGATTACGCTTCTAACCTGACCAACTGTTTCACAGCTTTCGGCCACTGTGCCCTGTTGGCTCAATTGCCTACAGCGTTTTGCTGATAATCCAGGGGGCGTATGTTCAACCCTCAGTAGATCATAGATGGTTTTGTTTTGCTTGTGACTCATTGGCTGTGTTGACAGAGCCATAAACCCAGGATTCTGATGTTGCCATTCCAATCCCACCCGGTAACATAAAAACTGGCCCATTTGCTGGAGAATCCGACAATAGAATCGGTATTTCACAGTGCAACAAAAATGATTTAAGGTTTCTTTGAGCAATATTTTTATAGCTAGTCCTCATATACTCTGAGAGCGGCAGGACTTTAAACTCAACAAAACAGAACAGAACATCCATCTTAGTGCTTAGTTATTTCAGTAATGTTGGCTTTGTGTTTCAAAGCCCGTTTCTGACCCCCATCACCTTTCTCCCATTTTAAGACTTTGCCACCGCATACCGAGCCTGCCAGATAACTACTGGCAGAGTTAGATAGAGCGCATGTGGAGTTGTCCGAGTGCGATGAAATCACTCTTGAGCAAACTCTGAATAACAAACTCTACGCTTCCACATGAGAGGATTGAATAGACACGTATGAAAACCTCGTTATAGTAAGATAGTCTTGTTAGCATATCTCTCTTGAGCAGAAATATAAGTAGACATGAGTTTGTACGAGTATTCGTGACTTACCAACATGGAATGAGTCGCTTGTCACCAGATGGCCATTTTAGTGTTTGTAAGACCTCAGTGTAACGTTTATGCTCTTTTTAATGGCAAAATCGGTTCAAATTCAGATGTTGCTTACTTGAGATATGGGCTTTGGAAGGTGATATCCCTGTGATTCGCAGGTTTGGGGGGAGGGGGGGGGGGACTATATCAACATCAAGGAAAACCGATTCACAATCATCATAATTTTCACTTTTCATTATTAACTAACACCCAATCTTCATGCAAATTCGCACACTTGTCAAGCACACATGTTTGGTTCGACGGGTGTATTACAGAACTTGAAGAGGTAACTGATAGTTGAAAGAAGAAATTTTCGAAAATGTTTTCCAGTTTGATAAACACCAATCAGCTTTTGGTTAGTTAGGTGTTTTCAAATAACAGTTTATCAACAGAGAGAAATCCCTGTCTGATCAAGAACGGATCTGATTTAGCGCAACAGACTACCAACTGGAAGGTTGTGGAATCAATCCCCATCAGCCCTATCAGAACTATTGTGGAATATTTTTCGGCCCCTGTTGGCGCCTACCCAGCGTGGACAGTGCTTTGGGCTCATTGAGAAGATTGGAACCACACAGTCAAGTCTCATCCAATTCACGGATGCGTTAGTGAGGGTGTTGCTCAAATTTCCTGACTACCATCTCAGGCGTCTGTATGGCTTGAGCATAGATGACACCACGATGTATTATAAAAGTATACGCATAATATAGCCTTGTGAAGAAGTCCCATCCAAAAACTTAAATAATCATAGCTTTTTGAAAAAAAAAAAGTCTGTGGCCAGACAGAAAATGAGACAGAAAAAAACAAAAAAAACATCAAAAAACAAAAAAAACAAAAACAAATTGAGTACGAATGAAACTGCCTTAAAGTGATGATCCTTTAAAAAAAAACACACTAAATTTAGAGCCTGGGGTATGACTGAGCAAGAGTATCAACGGTCCTGCACCTATTTATCTTTGTGGACGACCTCCGAATGTATACCTCTGCCCGATCTCTCCGTTCTGCTTCTGATACTGCTTGTTTACAATTTTTTTTTATACAAATATTCCACAGTCAAACGCCGCTCTTTTTCTGTCGGGCCCATATAACTGGAACAAGCTTCCTCTATCTTTTCTAAAATCACATAGTCTGTCTTCCTTTAAGTCTAACCTGAAGACATACCTTTTTGTCCAGCGGTGATTTCCCTCTCAACGTGCCTACCCTTTTGTCAAACTTCCATCTTGTCTTTCCTTCCCAGTCTGCGTATGTTTTGTACCCTAGAGTTTTGATCGTTTGAGTGAATGCTTTGGTGAATGATGAAAGCGCGCTTTGATTTGATTCGTATATCAAGATTTAGTGCCTTATAAATGTCATTATTATTATTGTTAGTAGTTGTAGTGCATTTCCATTCTTCTCGAGGAAATGCCAGAAGGATGTATCTGCCTTCTTTAATCCTTTAAGTAATACTCCATTCTGGCGGCTAATCATCAACATGCGCAGCGAACAAGCCAAGTTTTATATTGCTATTAAATATGTATGTGTTAACGCACTGATCTTCGTTTCTCTTGCAAGAACCGCAAGTTGTACTAGTCAATATCGGGTTCTACGGTTCCACTTCTAATTAACTCATACGCACACGCACGTACACATGCACACACACACACACACACACACACACACACACACACACACACACACATACATACACACACACACACATACACACACACACACGTACACACACACGCACGCACACACACACACACGTACACACACACGCACGTACACACACACACACACACACACGTACACACACACACATACACACACACGTACACACGCGGACGTACACACACACACGTACACACGCGCACGTACACACACACCACACACACACACACACACACACACACACACACACCACACACACACACACACACCGCCTCGAATTATCCCCGTTAATAAATCCCGAGACTGGGATTGTAAGTCAGGGCAGCCCACTGTCATCAACGCAAAAGATTGTCTCATTAATCCTGAGATCGCAAGGGAATGAGGTGGTAGCAACCCCAGGTTCGTTTGTTTGTTTGTTTTTGTATCAATATAACGAGGGCAGTGCCAATTTCTTTCCTTCGCTGCTCGACCTTCTCCAAATCTAGACAGGGTCAGGGGCGTAATCATAGCTGGCTGGATTTCGTATCTAATTCTACTGAGTCAGCGTCTATCTCATGCAGTCTGCGCGGTCTGGTTGATTATTTTGATAAATAAACGAGAGAGCTGTTGACATAAGGAGTAAGTAATCAAGCCTCATGAAGGAAAATAGATCTTACAACTACACACACATAACACACACACACACACACACACACACACACACACACACCACGCACGCACGCACGCACACCACACACACACACACACACACACACACACACACACACACACACACACACACACACACACACCACACAACACACACACACACAAGCCGTGGACTCTATCAAATCAATATCTCGAGTTCAATTCCGGCCTGCAACTGCGAAAAATAAATTTGGCTTTTTTACTGCGCATCTTACATTTCCATCATTCTTGTAGTGTCAATTTAATGTTTTCATAGGTCCCTTCTGGCTCCCCCTTTTCCTGTCTGCTAATTTCAAGAACATGCCAGCGCATAGGGTTTTGTGCAGGCTTATCTTTGCCGGGAGACTGGGGTGGAGCGCATATGGAATTGCCCTCAATGAGATGAATCCCTCTTGAACAAACTTCAAAATTCGTGCAGTCTGTCTGGAAAGTTGAAGTTTCTATATACATGATCTAGTTAAAGAATTGCTATAACCAAAGACAAACAAACAACAACAACAATAACAACAACAACACAAAAGAGAAGAAACAAGATGGTCAAGTCGTTTTAGAATTCATCCCTGTTTATATAAACATTACCAAAAAAAAATCTATTATTCTCAAGGTTCATGTCATCCTGAAGAAGCATAGGATGAAATAAACCTTAACGTGAAGTGAGAACGATGGTAAACTGTTGTACATGAAAACGGAATGTAAATATTGTCAGAACTGCGTGAGAAAGTGATGTTCGCCCACCTTAAAACAGGCAAACTTTTTGATCCCTTTGATCTCAGACTTTGCGCCGTGACTTTCAGACTCTCGCGTTGGCCACTCCTTGACGGTCCACACTTCACCCAGTGTGCGGAAACGTGAGTTGTGTGTGTGTGTGTGATGTGTGTGTGTGTGTGTGTGTGTGTGTGTGTGTGTGTGTGTGTGTGTGTGTGTGTACTGTGTGTGTCTGTGTGTCTGTGTGTTAGTGTTTGTGAGTGCGTGTGTGTGCGTTAATGCGAGCCATTGTATGTGTGTATTAGCGCGCACACGTGACTGAGAGAGAGAAAGAGGGGTGGTGAGAGAGAGAGAGAAGAAGAGTGAGAGGAGAGAGAGAGAGAGAGAAGAGGTGGGTGAGAGAGAGAGAGAGAGAGTTGTGTGTGTGTGTGTTTATAGTACGGCACTAAGACTAATTAATGCCATGATTGGATTGCAAGTCAGGCCGGCCTTCCGCAAATACTGTCATTAGTGCCAGTGAGGTGTGACTAGCATAGTAGCAGTAGTCTATAGCACTAGCAGTCTATAGCATTATAGGCAAGTGTGTTCTTCTCACGGCAATGTCAGAGACCAAAGGAGTTCTGGCAAATGTGTGACGGCGCCATGAAGAAATCTGTGAGCGAGTTGTGCGTGTCGCGTTGACTTAGTTCTTTGTTCATTCCCTCTTTTTCTTCTTCTTTCTTCTTCTTCTTCTTTTACTCTTTTTCTTCTCCTTTTACTCTTTTTCTTCTTATTTTTTTGTCTTCTTCTTTGTTTCGTTCTTGTTTTTCGTCTTCCTATTCTTCTTCTTTAATTTCTTCTC
>JAPXFY010000022.1:25428045-25448045 GCA_030674185.1 Monoplex corrugatus | reverse complement strand
TCGGTGTTTAATGGGCACTCAAGTCTCCATTACTGAGATCAGGAGCAAGGTACCACTGATGATATTGTTCATTTCACACACGCATGCCCACGCGTCTTGCACAAGCGCAGAACACAGGATTCACGTAGATAGATATCCAACACGACGAAACCACCAATATGTACTGCCACTTTTAACTACCAATCACGTGGCATCGTGTGTCATTTATGTATACACACACACACACACACACACACACACACACACACACACACACACACACACACACACACACACACACACACCACACACACATTTATATATATATATATATATGTATATATATATACACAAATACATATATATGTATATATATATGCATGTATCTTTACATATATATATGTATATATATATATATATTATATATTACATACATATACATAATATGTATATGTATGTCTGTATGTATATATGTATGTATGTAGGAAGCTGTTGATGATGGGCTTCGGCAGTGGGAAGTTGATGGAAGCTGGCGGTTGGGCTAAGGGATTAGGACGGTGGTACAAGCTGGTTGATATGCTGAGAGAGTCGGAGAACTAACGGTAAGGCTGAGGGAATAGGAAACTGGCGGACAGACTGAGGGAGTAGGAAACTGGCGAACAGACTGAGGGAGTAGGAAACTGGCGAACAGACTGAGGGAGTAGGAAACTGGCGAACAGACTGAGGGAGAAGGAAACTGGCGAACAGACTGAGGGAGAAGGAAACTGGCGAACAGACTGAGGGAGTAGGAAACTGGCGAACAGACTGAGGGAGTAGGAAACTGGCGGACAGACTGAGGGAGTAGGAAACTGGCGAACAGACTGAGGGAATAGGAATCTGGCGGACAGACTGAGGGAGTAGGAAACTGGCGAACAGACTGAGGGAGTAGGAAACTGGCGGACAGACTGAGGGAGTAGGAAACTGGCGAACAGACTGAGGGAGTAGGAAAAATGGCGAACAGACTGAGGGAGTAGGAAACTGGCGAACAGACTGAGGGAGTAGGAAACTGGCGAACAGACTGAGGGAGTAGGAAACTGGCGAACAGACTGAGGGAGTAGGAAACTGGTGGACAGACTGAGGGAGTAGGAAACTGGCGGACATTTTGAGAAAAAAGGAAATTGGCGGACACACCGCCGGAAAAGCTGGTGGATATTCTGAGGGAGAAGGAAATTGGCGGACAGACTGAGGGAGTAGGAAACTGGCGAACAGACTGAGGGAGTAGGAAACTGGCGGACAGACTGAGGGAGTAGGAAACTGTGCGAACAGACTGAGGGAGTAGGATATGCGAACAGACTGAGGGAGTAGGAACTGGCGGACAGACTGAGGGAGTAGGAAACTGGCGACAGACTGAGGGAGTAGGAAACTGGCGGACAGACTGAGGGAGTAGGAAACTGGCGAACAGACTGAGGGAGTAGGAAACTGGCGGACAGACTGAGGGAGTAAGAAACTGGCGACAGACTGAGGGAGTAGGAAACTGGCGGACAGACTGAGGGAGTAGGAAACTGGCGAACAGACTGAGGGAGTAGGAAACTGGCGAACAGACTGAGGGAGTAGGAAACTGGCGAACAGACTGAGGGAGTAGGAAACTGGCGGACAGACTGAGGGAGTAGGAAACTGGCGAACATACTGAGGGAGTAGGAAACTGGCGAACAGACTGAGGGAGTAGGAAACTGGCGGACAGACTGAGGGAGTAGGAAACTGGTGAACAGACTGAGGGAGTAGGAAACTGGGGACATGACTGAGGAAAAAGGAAATTGGCGGACACTGACGGAAAAGGAAACTGGTGGACAGGCTGAGGGAGGAGAAAACTGGCGGACAGGTTCTATGGAGGCAAAAGCTTAGTGGAAACCATCAATAAAACCGATGTTTTCATCGTGGTAAACAAAAATTTAGACCGACAACCCTCTGGTAGGTCGTAGGGCAGCGAAGTGGTATAGACCTTACTACTCTGAAGTGAGACCTTTAGGGCACACACTACTCTTCTTCCTTGCTGCTTTACCTTCCTTAACAAGGTCAGGTACCCATCCACAGCTGGGTGGACAGGAAACCACAAACACGAAATGTTCTGAAGCCTGACTCCTACCTGTGTAAAATGTCTGGGAGAGACGTGAGGGCCGTATCTCTGTGCCATCCAGGCCTCCTATTCAAAATGATATATTGAACTAAATAGTCAAGCGATTTTAACTATCTCCATTTTCATTAAAAAAAAATTAAAAAATTTAGATTTGACACTTTCCAAAGTCACTGTGACACTGAAGAAGCTTCAGGTAAAAGATTTGGTGCGAAGCACGGACAGCACTCGTAGGCTGGGCACAACAGTGAATATTGTCAGAAGTTCCTGAGAAAGTGCTGACCTGAGGCATTCGTTTGGTCTGTGTGACCATAATCTTGAGGCCATGACTTCTTATCTCATGTATTCGCGACTTCTCAGCAGTCCACTAATTTAACCGCATTTTCGTACATGGAATATTCATAAACGGTTGCGAAAATCATGCTAACACATTTTGATAAGAACAGACACATAGACAGACACACAGACACACATCTCTGTCAGGTCACAGAGCCGGAACTGGGAAAAGTGAGAGAGGGGGCTACACACGAGGTCCAGGGACAAAGCCGCTGGTTGGGCTTTGCTGAAGTATTTTTGTTATTTGAAAGAAGAAAACATAATGTGGAACGTTTTCGTCTCGTCTCAGACGTACAAATGATAATAAAAATGATGTGACAATATATATCGATATAAATATATGCATATGTACATATATGTGTGTATGTATGTACACACACACACACACACACACACATATATATATATATTATATATATATATATATATATATATATATATATAGATAGATAGATAGATATATATAGATATATATATATATGGTCGACTATCGTGGTCGATAAAGTCCAACCTAGCACTTGTTGGCGCCAGGTGCCATGCGTATATGTAAGTTGCTGTTGTTTGCGCAGAGCCTCAGCAACTCTCTCCACCTGCCTCCATAAGTCCAGGGCAAACCGAGGTAAGACAGCTGTTCTCATGGAGACACAGACGGCTGAAAGTAGATGGCAAGTCGCAGCATATGGCCAGAACCACAAAACACTGCTCTCTGACAGTACCCTTTTTGCAGTATGCGGCTGCGGGATTTTCTGTCTGGGCTTACTCCCATGGCCTTTCCCCCCAAAGGGGTACCCACAAGGCAGCGAGACAGGCAATATAATCCTCGTGTTATGACACTGTCAGTGTGCAAACTGCTTCTGAGATAATAGTAACATTTGGTATTCTTGTCCAAGAATTGATAAATAGAAATATCCAAAGGGGAAAGAGAAAGCGAAAGAAGGAAAGAGAGAGAGAGAGAGAGAGAGAGAGAGAGAGAGAGAGAGAGAGAAGAGAAGAGAGAGAGAGAGAGAGAGAGAGAGAGAGAGAAAAGAGAGAGAGAGAGAGAGTGATCACGGCATATGACGTCTGCATAAATATACATGTGCGGTTGCATGTAATACATACAATAATGATGACAAATGATAATTTACTTACATAGCACAAACGGTCCATGCATGCTCTTCGTACTTTACGGGAAAAAACATTAGGAAAAGGCTGAATAATTCACAGAAAACACAGATAAGCTTGGATACGAAGTATGTGACCCTTGAACTAATTTTATCCTCTCCTCCGCCTTCTCCTTCTGTCTTTTTCTCTCTCCCTCTGTCTGTCTCTGTCTACGTCTCTCTCTGTCTCTCTGTCCTCTGTCTCTCTGCCTCTGTCTCTCTCTCTCTCACATACACAGGATGCTGAGCCAGGATACACTCAGCCTGTTAGGCACGTGACCCTTGACTCAAGTTGCCATCTTCTCCTTGTCTCACCTACACACACACACACACACACACACACACACACACACACACACACACACGTACACACACATACACACACACACACACACACACACACACACACACACACACACAAGGATGCTGACCCAGGGTACACTCAGTCTGTTAGGCACGTGACGCTTGACCCAAGCTGTCATCCTCTCCACAGGTGTCCTGCCCATGAATACGAAGCCATTGAACTCTTGGACCCCTCCGCCCAGGCTGTTCACTTCTTTCAGAAAATTCACTTATAAGGCCCACATGTACCTGTGCACAGATTGGAAATCTATAATATTATGTTTATTGAATATGCATATGCTGATGATTAGGACTAAAAGAAAAATTGAAGAAAAAAAAACTTCCTGCAGAAAGCTGGTGGATAGACTGGGAAAGACCAAAGGTTAAGGACAGACCGAGTCAGGCCTGATAGTACAGTTGGGTGGGTGACCTCCTGGGAACACCAGGTGTTTTGCTGACGTTCTTATCGCTGTGTTTGGCAGCGGGCTCAACTGATAAAGAACTGTGCATTCCCAACAGATGTGGGGCGAAATACTGAAGAGTTCAGTATTGAAATAATGCTATGAATACAAATGTTTGTTTATCCTGTTTGTCGTACTACTGCACTCGTATGATTGGTAATGTGAGGTCGTAGTTGTGATCATAATTGTGAACAGACATGAAATACAAAGTTTCCTCCTCCTCCTTCCTTGCAGGAGGAAAATACCAGCTGTGTATGTTACACCCATCTGTTTGTAAAGCCTTATGTCAGCGTATGTACGTTCGTCACCAAGATTCGCCATATGGCGCGTGTCTATCTGTGTGTGCTTGCGCATATGTGTGTGTTGTGTGTGTAGTATGTGTGGTGTGTGGTGTGTGTGTGTGTGTGTGTGTGTGTGTGTGTGTGTGTGTGGTGTGTGTGTGTGTGTGTGTGTGTGTGAGGGAGGGAGATTTGATGAGAGTTCATAATATTAGTGCTGAGAAAAGTTGACTTCCAAAACCTCACTCCCCTAGGCCCTGCAACCTCAGTTTTATGTGGAAAGCTATAACTACAAATACTGATAATTCTGCTGCAGAGGGTGTGTGTGTGTGTGTGTGTGTGTGTGTGTGTGGTTGTGTATGTGTGTGTGTGTGTGTGCATGTGTACATGTATGTGTGCGTGTATGCGTGTTGTGTGTGTGTGATATGTGCGTGTATGTGGGTGTATACGTATGCGTTCATTCAATTCTTGTTCTTGTATCCCCTACGTGTATGATACTGTAGTTTTGTTTACTTGTACTGTGTAACATTCTGTTTATATGATTCCTTTTACTGTAGACATGGGTTTCTAATGCACAACATTTTCTGTATATCGCAAAGCTCTTAGGAACTTGCTTCCCGGGATGTTGCGCCATATAAACCTTCCTTATTATAATCAGTGTTCCGTTATTTTTGTGTGTTCTTTTTCATAGCGTTCCTGTTCTCCTTGACTCGGTGCCTGCGTACATTGTTTAACTCACATGCTCAGGCGGCATGTTGCTGCACAGTCTCCATACTCCCTCTTCGGGTGGCCTGCCTGCTATGATCTTTAACGTGCTTTCCTGATGTCTTGCGAGGGTATTTACATGGAGGAGATTTAGGCACTAACATGGTAACAAGGTCTGCACACATGTTGACCTGGGAAATCGGAAAAATCTCCTCCCTTTATTCACCAGACGGACCAGGCAGGATCGAACCCAGACCTTGCGATTGGAAACCCGACGTCTTACCCACTTGACTTTAGCTTCTGTCGTCTCCATGTGCGTTGTGTCAAGAAGTTAAAAAAACAACAACAGATGTATGTGTGTTACTTGTAAAGCAACCAACAGGGGTGACAGTAAGTGAGTCAGTACTTAAACACGGTAACAAGGAACCTTAAAAGTTCCATAAATTACCCACACGGCTGTAATGACCTCGGAGTTTAAGCTACTACCAGTCCCCGGTATGGATTCCGAGGCTCTTTCAGTATAAGTAGTATCCCTGTTAAGGAAATTCTCTGCTAGAAGCTTCCTCTTTTCTGTCACTCTCTTTGTTTCTTCCCTCCTCCTCCGCTTTCTGTCATATCTTCCTATCATTTTCTGCCTTGCTGGTCCATTCACCTGTATGTCTTCTGTAAGGCCTTACGTACTTTCTCTTAGGGTTGATAATTAATTGGGTATACGTACTGACTGCATGTTTGGCTCTAAGGAAATGTGCTGTGCATGGGCAATTTCAGGTAATGCAGATCATTTTTATGTATGCTTTGGTGTCCTTAGTTATGTTCACATTTGTATTCAGGTTTGTTTGTTGTTGTTTTGTTGTTGTTGTTGTTGTTGAAATTTTCTGGTGATAAATTGGACAGAATGGTTAACGCCAGGGGCATGTCCATAGATTATGTGCACGCGTGCATTGATATAATTATGTACTTCATTTTCTTTTCCATTTTTTGTTCAACCAGATGTTGAGTACGTTTTGAAATGGTTATAATCCGATAGGGCTCTGTGCAGTCGCATGGGCTGTAAACATTAATAATAAGAATAAGCTTACTACTGGCTCAGTGAGAATCCCTTCACTTCTCTCTTTCCTTCGTTGACATGCCGCTTGTCACACCACGAATGTCGCAGGAATAAAAAACCGACGGTCAGAGCTGGCAGGCCTGAAGTGGAGAAATTCAGTGTGGCATCAAAGTCTCTTTCACACTGTCGACTTAGGTCTTTCTTGGTCTGCCTCTCCCTGTTAAATCCACATATCTTTTTTGTCGTATGCTTGTTGGCCAGCTGGTGAGACTGCGTTCTGGTCAAATGACCCAAATCGCTTGACTCTGTGCTGATGGAATATCGATAGTGGGCAGATGTTGTTTCGACAATTTCTCTGATCTTGATATTTCTGATCGTGTCACGTCTGGTTTTTGATTGATTCATTTGGTTCACTTTTTACTTGTTCGTCAGCACCCACCCTAGGTGATATGGCCGACAAGGATAACGATCCCATGGAAGTGGGGAAAGGGGAGACTTAACTATTCCTATACTGACACCACTAGAAAAACTATGAAGTTAAGATGGGACAGTGAGAAGCCAGCCCTTTTTAAACATTTCACAGGAAATAATGTTGTGCTTCAGGGCTTGGTCAGGGCTCAGGTGTGGCACTGTTTGTGAAAAACCGTCATTTCACATCACAAGCCATACTTCTTGTGCCGACAGAACTTTAAACAAACACATTTTTACACACGCTGACCAGCTTTGAAGTCTAGCAGTTCTTCGACCTGAGAGGCCGGGGTCTGTGTGTACGTGTATGTATGCCTCTAAGTGTATGTGTGTGTATGTGTGTGTGTGTGTGTGTGTGTGTGTGTGTGTGTGTGTATGTGTGTGTGTGTATGTATGTGTGTGTGTGTGTATGTGTGTGTGTGTGTGTGTGTGTGTGTGTGTGTGTGTGTGTGTAAGCATGAGTGTGTGTTTGTATGTCTATGTCTGTGTGTCTGTATGTATGTGAGAGTTTGTATGTGTGCGTGTGAATATGTATGTGTCTGTCCGTCTCTATCTGTAAGCATGTATGTGTGTATTTATGTATGTATGTGATGTATGTATGTATGTATGTATGTATGTATGTATGTACATGTATGTATGTATGTATGCATGCATGTATGTAGTATTGGATGGATGGATGGATGGATGGATATATACATGTATGCATATATGAATGAATGACTGAATGTATGTGTATTCATACATATGTATGTAGGTAGATAGATAGGAAAGTAGATGGGTAGATAGGTAGGTAGGTAGGCAGGTAAATGTATGCGCGCGCTCTCTTACGCTATATACACATGCCTCTATGGAATTTTGGGTTTGTACAAGAGGGATTCATCGCAGTCAGACAATTCCATATGCGCTTGACCTAACCTGCCTGTAATTATCTAGCAGGTTCCCTGCGCCTGCTGAAAATAATATGCGCCAGCAAGGTCTTGAACTAGGACGGAGGGGGGGGGGGTGTAGGCGGGGGAAGAATGAAACCTATGCAACACTAAGCTACACCACCGAATGATGGGAGCGTTAAGGTGGGCAGCTAATAGACCAGCTTAATGTTCGGAGTTTGGATTTGAACTCGAGACATCAGATCTTGAGTACACGGATTCGTCATCCGAGACAACCAAAACAACAACAACGACAAAATTAAACAGCAGCAACAACATTTAAAACAAACAAACAAACAAAATAACATGTGGCCCACGTGAAGGTTGGACCCACGATTCCAACGCTATAAACACAGAATTCTTATCGACTGAATCAAGGCATGGGGTGGCGGTGATGGTGGTGGTAGGGGTGGGGTCACCCAAAAAAGAAAAATCCCTGAGTGTCAAACACGCTACCCCTTTATTATCATTAAGACATTCCATCTATGACGCCCCCTTTTGCCTTATCCCAATTCGCCTTTTCAATTAAAATGCCCAAGTTTGGGCTGTGCAGTTTGGACTGAGCGATGGTGGTACCGTTTTGTCTAGTGCACTTATGCCAGTTTGTCTTTCTTACGTCCTAATCACAGGAAGGAAGAGAGAGAGAGAGAGAGAGAGAGAGAGAGAGAGAGAGAGAGAGAGAGAGAGAGAGAGAGAGAGAGAGTGAGAGAGGAGAGAGAAGAGAGAGAGAGAAGAGAGAGAGAAGAAGAGAAGAAGAAGAGAAGAAGGAGAAGAAGAAGTAGAAGAAGAAGAAGAAAGTGGGAATGACTTAGAATGTAGCTTACGATTACAGTTGTAAACTAATGTAGGGAGAATAAATTAAGAGAAAGATTAATGCTCAATCATTTATCATTTTGTGTTCGATCTATGTGGATGTCCAAGAGTAAAGAAGCTAACGAGCAAGTCAGTGCATTTAGGGCAAATTGAGACTAGCTTAAAACAGTGACATATCAGAAGGCGAAACGGAATGTCCCCCGTCCTAAAGAAATAGCTTACGGGCCATTGCCGTTATGATATTGGCTTACTGCTGTTAGGCGTTAACTAGGCCTACCGAACAGCCGTTTGTACCTTGTAACGGCTAACAAAAGAGCTGTAAACGTCAGGGTCGCTTTGTTGTAGGACCTGGTAGAAGCTAAACAAGTGTATCAGCGGGCAGACTATTAAATAAAAATCCACACTCCCGACGATTGACTTGAGTCAACAGAGGCCTGATTGGGCTCGGTCTGGTGGGAGACGTGGAGTTTTGGTTTGACACTTTAAGTAAGGTTGGAGGGGGGGGGGGGGTCTCCTGTCTCGTAAATTGTGTAAAAAATGTCTTCTGTCTTCCTGTTCTCTCCTCTCTCTCTCTCTCTCCTCTCTCCTCTCTCTCTCTCTCTCTCTCTCTCTCCTCTCTCCCTCCCTCTCTCTCCTCTCAAGCTTTGTGTGTGTGTGTGTGTGAGAGAGAGAGAGAGAGAAAGAGACAGTGTGTGTGTGTTTGTGTGTGTGTGTGTGTTGTGTGTGTGTGTGTGTGTGTGTGTGTGTGTTGTGTGTGTGGTGTGTGTGTTGTGTGTGTGTGTGTGTGTGTCTGTGTGTGTGTCTGTGTGTGTGGTTGCGTGTGTGTGTTCGTGTGTACGTGTGATTGTATCCAGTTTTACATTTTAATACTCATAAATGTTGTTATTTGTCTTCTTTGTCTGTGAAGTTACGATTTCCAATGTTTATGCCAATTTCTATCGTCTCGTCAACTTATTCTGTTTTGTGGGGAGATTTGAAAGAAAATGGCCGTCTTGCACCAACTTAAAAATATTCATCTAAGAAAATTTTAGTAATCGATCTGTCTGTCTGTCTGTCTGTCTGTCTGCTCTCTCTCTCTCTGTCTGTCTGTCTGTCTCTCTGTCTCTGTCTGTCTGTCTGTCTGTCTGTCTGTCTCTCTCTCTCTCTCTCTCTCTCTCCCCCCCCCCCCCCCCCTCTATGTTTCTGTCTTTGTCTCATTGTGGATCCGCCTGTTCCTGCTCCCTCCTCTCATGCTTGGGCACGAGCGTGTGTATGTATGGATGTTAAAACTGGCAGTACATACATTAACAACATAGATTTCCAGACAGTCACTTTAGGCAAAATCTGTTCCGAGTTGCCAAGTATTTTGGATACTCAAAATAACGAAACTCATCCCTAGTACATTCATGTCACATGTTTTATATATTTATGTATGTATGTATGTATGTATGATGTATGTATGTATGTATGTATGTATGTATGTATGTATGATGTATGTATGTATGTATGTACGTTGTATGTATACATATATGTATATATGTATGTATGTATGTATGTATGCATGATGCATGTATGTATGATGTATGTATGTATGCATGAGTTGTATGTATACATATAGTATGTATGTATGCATGCATGCATGTATGTATGTATGATATATGTATGTATGCATGCAGTATACATGCGTGTGTGTATGTATACATATATGTATATATGTATGTATGTACATATCTATATACTACAGAAATCCAGAGAGACAAGCAGACAGATGACAGACAGCATGATAAAGTGTGAAAGACAGAATGTACTGATCACGACGTTATAAACTGTATGCTTAGAGAGAGAAAGAGAGAGAGAGAGAGAGTGTGTGTGTGTGTGTGTGTGTGTGTGTGTGTGTGTGTGTGTGTGTGTGTGTGTGTGTGTGTGTGCGTGTGTGTGTGTGTGGCGCGCAGCGCGCAAAGTTTCACTTTTTATTACTCAAACACTTCACCTCGAACTAAGCTACTCCAATCATGATGTCGAAGTACGAAAAACAGAACCTGGCAAGGAGTAACAATTCCGTTTGTCACCCCAGCCCCGCACAGTAAACGTCACAAGTTCAAACCGATGCCATCACTACCTCTAAAGACTCACTAAAGACTATAGACCAGTTGGCTAAAGACCGAGTGGCCCCCCTGCCATGGATTTAGGGGGAGAAAGGATTTGTGTTCGTGTGATTGCTTTCTTGTGAGGAGCCGTGAAGGTTGTGACTATGTTTCTTTTTCTATTTCCTGCCGGAAACGACCTTTCTTTGTGCTTATGTTGTAAAGTATGCATGCATGTATAATGCATGTGTATGTATATATGTTTATGTATGTATGATATCTATACACGAATCAGAGTGACGCAAAATGGAAGCAGATAAGTTGAACAGATTCTGTGTTATAATGTATGTAGGAGAGAAAGAGAAGACTTGTCATAATTCTTGTTCTACGTCGAGAAGCTGAGCGGGTTTGTGTGGTTGGATTATATCATACGAAGTGACGATGGAAATAAGTTCGTGAATGAGGGAGTGGATACCGACGCAAACATAGCTGAGTTGTGAGTGACAATAAGCACTGGATCAGATTAAATAAAAGAAGAAAGAAAGAAAAAGAAAAAGAAGAAGAAGAAGAAAGTGTTATGAATTGGTTAAAACTGGCAGTACATACATTAACAACATAGATTTCACAGACAGTCACTTTTAGGCAAAATCTGTTTCCGAGTTGCCGAGTATTTTGGATACTCAAAAATAAAACGAAACTCATCCCCTAGTAATTCATGTCACATGTTTTATATATTCTAATCTTCCATTGAAATTCTGTTGTGTCTACCCAGTTCGATTTCAAGTATATGACAACTACACTGAAATTCAGTTTGTGACAGATACACAAAAAATTTGATCAGAGGAAATACATTAACATCAGGTAACTGTGGTATACATATTTCTATTTCACAATTTCATTTTGAAGATTCTGTCAAGCATAAACATATGCCGCCATTTTCAAGAGCATTGTGACATTTAGTCTGACGTTTTTGTTGAAGTGTATCAGTAATATTTTGACTAGAACATTTCGGTTTTCCCAGTCATAGTCAGAACCCATTGTCAACTTGAAGCGCTTGTATGTCACGAATCCAAACCGAGACATACATACCTTCATCTGCACGTGATACAAGATTTTGTACAGCTGAATAAATATTTCATAGGATTACGCGAATGGCAAGGAGATCACCAAGAATGTGTTGACAACGAAATGCAGAATATGAGTTGAATAATGTGACCCAATAAAATATTGACGCAATAAAATACTGACGAACAGCAAGGAGATTAAAAAACAGCAGGTGAACAAGTTGTTGTGCTATTGTAGCTGTCACCTTCATTGGTGAAAAACTCTGTGCTGACTGTGTGATACATACGCCACACGCTCATCATGCCACGTAAATTCACTACGATGGATTCGGACTCCGATTCCGACGATTTCAATTTTGGGTGGGGAATTTCCCCCCCCCCCCCCCCCTCTCTGTTCGCAGGCCCTTACATGATTTGTTGACCTGGGAGATCAGAAAAATATAGACAGTCAGACAGACAGACAGAAAAATATAAAAAAAATCAGGCCCCCCAAGGTGAGTGGACAATGCCAACGCCCCTCAGTGATGGCATAGAAACCCGTCTACGGACGACGCAACAAAACTTTCACTAATACAATTCATACATTAAAAATTACTGCCGAAAACACAACGTGGTAAACAAATACAAAAAGTGAAAAAAGTAAATGTAAGAATCGAAATATGCATATTTAGGGCATGCATTGAGAGGGTGGTGCCCATCTCATCTCCCTCGCTGATTTACCTTGACCTTTTTCTAACTTCGAAGAAAGTCAGGTCCCCATTCACAGTGGGTTAGACTCATGACTACATGCACATGAACTACAAAATTCAGCAGACTTGAGCAAACTTATGCAGGCAGATGGGAAGGCGAGTGTTCTACCTCTGCGCCAAACAAATCCCAGGAGAAGGGTAAAAGTATTCATAAGACTTGAAATGCCATGTGATTTTGTGTTAACCCTTTGACTCCTGCACCCTATCCACCAACTGCAAGAAGCTGATAGATAGGATGAGGGAATCATAGGGTTAAGTTTTTGCTTTGCAAGCATGGTTGACAATGCAGGATGTAAGTGGACACAGTGCGGGAATCAAAAGTTAATTAAAGCCCTTTTCCCTACTTTATTCATAAAACTTGCAGTGCCATGTGATTTTGTGTTTCCCTTCCTCACCCTCTCCGTCAGCTTCCTCAGGACGGTAAGAAACAAAAGGAAATTATACAAGATCTTCAATAGCTTCATTCACAACAGGAAGGTTTATGGAGGGTGGGGTGGGTGGATGGGGTTGGAGTGAAGGTACAAATAACGTCGGGCTTAGACAAAAGACAGCCAGCTGGCAGATGTCTGGCACTCACTCGCAGGTCGGCACCTATCGTTTTCTCACAAGCAGTCAGCTGGAAAATGATATGCAAATATTTGGCGTGTGTTTACAGACCTGTTGTAGAGCTACGGAATTCTGTAAGCTTTTGTCAAAGAAATCTGATTGATATTGATATCGGACCACTTTGTCTGCTTTTCTCGTCTTTGTCTTCCTCTCTGGTTCTCTGTCTCTGTCTGTCCATCTGTCTGTCTGTCTGCCTATCTGCCTCTCTCTCTCTCTTCTCTCGTCTCTCTCTCTCTCTCCCTCCCCCTCCCTCTCTCTAAATTCACGTGTCTTATAATAAATGTGGCAAAAGAAGATTTACCACATTTCTTCTTTGTTGTTCTCTATTTATAATCTCATATTTGAATGGATACCGCTTAAGTATTACCGTGATCCCTATAAATTTAGATTTTAACATACCTATGTTCACACATTATGAGACTATTCTACGTAATCTTAGTATGCATGCTTATGAAGTGTTGAAGATAATCAGGTACGGTTACATCATGATCTTTTGTCTTTTTAAATGATTGTGTTGGCTTTTTGTGTACAATGTTTTGTTTAATGTTTTGTAGTCTATAACCTCCTTCGATAAGGGGCCTTGGCCTGTATTCAATAAATCATATTTGTATTCATATTCATGTTCGTATTCTGTCTCTCTGTGTCTATCTGTCTCTCTGTCTCTGTCTCTATCTTTGTCTCCGTCTCTCTCTCTCTCTCTGCTCTCTCTCTCTCTCTCTGCCCCCTCCCCCCCCACCTTCTCGATTTCTCTCTGCAAAATGCTCATGTATATGATTCCCAAGTTCAGCCAATTCTGCAATACGGTGCAAAATAATGGGAACCAACTAAATCTGTCTGTGAATCGTTCATTTGTTTGCTATGAAAATTTTGTCGTTTTTTTGATGGACATGCAAATGCCTAATGATTTTTTTTTTACGGCAAAACAATTTGACACCCAACATATCTGGATTCTGCTATTAATGCAGGATGTTAGTGGACACAGTGCGGGAATCAAAAGGTTAATTAAAGCCCTTTTCCCTCTTTATTCATAAACTTGCAGTGCCATGTGATTTTGTGTTTCCCTTCCTCACCCTCTCCGACAGCTTCTCAGGACGGTAAGAAACAAAAGGAAATTATACAAGATCTTCAATAGCTTCATTCACAGCAGGAAGGTGGTGGAAGAGTGGGGGTGGGTGGATGGGGGTTGGAGTGGAAGGGTGACAAATAACGTCGGGCATAGACAAAAGACAGCCAGCTGGTAGATGTCTGGCACTCACTCTCAGGTCGGCACCTATCGTTTTCTCACAAGCAGTCAGCTGGAAAAATGATATGCAAATATTTGGCTGTGTTTACAGACCTGTTGTAGAGCTACAGAAATTCTGTTAAGCTTTTTTCCGAAAGGAATCGTGATTGATATTGATATCGAACACTTGTCTGCTCTCTTCTGTCTGTCTCCTCTCTGGTTCTCTGTCTTGTCTGTCTGCCTTCTGCCTTCTGCTCTTCTTCCTCTCTGTCTCTCTCTCTGTCTGCTCTTCTGCTCTCTGTCTCTGTCTCTCTCTCTCTCCTCTCTTTCTTTCTTCCTCACTCTCAATTCACGTGTCGCTAATGAAATGTGGCTAAAGAAGATTTACCACTTGCTTACTTTGTTGTTCTGTATTACATAATCTCAGATTGGAATGGATACTGCTTAAGTATTACCGTGATCCCTATAAATTTAGATTTAACATACCCATGTCCACACATAATGAGATCATTCTACTTAGTCTTTAGTATGTATGTTTAAGAAGTGTTGAAAATAATCAGGTACGGTTACAACATGATCTTATGCCTTGCTAAATGATTATGTGATTATGTTGGCTTTTTGTGTACAATGTTCTTGTTAAATGTTTTATATCTATTATAACCTCCTTCGATAAAGGGCCTTGGCCTGTATTGAATAAATCATATTCGATTCGTATTCATATTCGATTCTGTCTCTCTGTGCCTATCTGTCTCTGTCTCTTGCTTCGTCTCTCCGTCTCTGTCTTGTTCTGTCTGTCTGTCTGTCTCTCTGTCTCTCTCTCTCTCTCTCTCCTCACTCTCTCTCTCCTTCTCTCTCTCTCTCTCCCTTCTCTCCTTTCTCATCTCTCTGTAAAATGCACATTTATTTGATTCCCAAGTTCAGCCAATTCTGCAATACGGTGCAAAATAATGGAACCAATAAATCTGTCTGTGAATCGGTTCATTTGTTTGCTATGAGAAGTGGGGTTTTTTTTTTTTTTGACCGACATGCAAATGCCTAATGATGTTTAGGGCGAAAACAAACTGATACCCTAGACATGTGAATTCTGCTATTAATCGTATTTACAATTGGTTTAAGTTAAATTGTAAAGAAGGGTCTAGAACATCACGAAAAGCATACTAAATGGCATGAGATCTAGATGCTAGTGACAAGAAAGCTGGGTATCAAATGTACACGCCTTTGTGTGGATAATTATAGACTTGGGTATGTGTGGTTAAATCAGGGAGTTGGTTGCTTACATTATTTTATACCTGTTTTTCTCCAACGCTTGATTGACTGAACATGGCAGACTTGGAATCAGCAGTGTAGTGAAAGATTTAGTGTGTACAGAACATTTTGTGGATCTCTGAAACTTGTATTTGCGGTTGAATAAAACAGGAATGCAACCCCACCTGCTGGCTCAAGAAACTATCACAAAATATATGCTGATTTAAAACGAGAGGAAGACCAAGGAAGGCCTGGACAGATGGTGTACAAGAGACAATGTCATCGCAAGGCATTTATCTTCTTCAGGCCTCCCAGCTCGCTGTTGACCATCAACGCTTTGTCTCTGTGATACCCATGTTGGTGCAAGCGGATACATCAAAGAAGAAAGGGATAAGAAGAAAGACTCGCGTATATATTTCCGTTAGTGTAAAGTGTTTGTTGTCTTACAGGAGTACCACCACCTTGTCCTCAGCCACAGAGACCTCGGATGACATTGCTGATGGTCACTTTAATGTGGTGCTCAGGTCAGTGATGTTGTTGTTTTCAGTGGTGGTGGTGGTGGTGTTGATGGAGATGGGGATTGAATGATAATGATAACGATAGTAATTATGGTAAAGATATAATAATGACACAACCAAGCTGTGTCATAGCTTTATTTTGGGTTTTTACAGCAAATTCAAAATGTGTAGTAAAATCAGTATAATTTTTTTTTATGGTGAGTTTTTTTGTGTTTCATGTTTCTTTTCCTCCTATCTCTATCTCTCGCTTTCTCTCCCCCTCTTTCTTTGTTTCTCTTTGTCTCTCTCGCCGTCAGTGACCTTCCCTACCTGGACAGCCAGCAAGATGTTTTGTCACTAGTTCAGAGAATATTATATATTCCTTACTTCAGCAATAGATATGGGCATTGTGCCCGTGGTAAGACTGCCGGCTTCCTTAGACTTAACCCTGAATATCTTGCACACGGGAACTCTCTGTCATCGTTTCAAATTGACTGACTGATTAACTGACTGGCTGATTGACTAAGTGCACGGCTGTATTCTTTGTGAACAGAGTACGTCCTCTCAGCACTCAAGAGAAACAGAGACGGGACAAATTTGCTGTCACTTTTCCTGGTAATGGACAGTGCGAGGTGAGCGATGCCGCGTATCACGTGCTTCGTAGTTGCAGTAGTAGCAGTAGTACTACTGTTAATATATTGATGATAATATTAATATTGATATTGATGTTAATGTTGATAGTGCTAAGTGTTGTTTTTGTTGTTGCTGTTATTTGATGTTGTGTTTTCCTTTCCCTTCTTTTTTTTTTTTCTTCTTTTTCTTCTTCTCTTTCTTCTACTTTGTCGTCCAGAAGAATTCTTATTCTTTTCTTCTTTGTTTCTTTTTCTTTCATTGTTTGCTTCTTCTTTTCTTTCTTTCTCTTTCTTCTTCTTCTCTTTCCTGTTCTTCTTGTTTTCTTCTTGTTGTTCATATCATACTTTTTTCTTCTTCACTCAGCCACTGCGTGTTGTTTGGTTTTAAGACTCATTTTCTTTCAACTGTAATGTCTGCTGTGTGTGTGGTGTGTGTGTGTGTGTGTGTGTGTGTGTGTGTGTGTGTGTGTGTGTGTTGTAGTGTTGTGTGTGTGTGCATGTATTGTGCGTGTGTGTATTTTGTGTGTCGTGTTTATTTGTGTGTGTGTGTCTGTCTATCGTGTGTTTTTGTTTAAACGAGTGAGTGAGTTTTTGAGTGTGTACGTTTATGCATAATGTGTGTGTGTGCACTTCTTTGGTGTGTATACAAATATAAATTTTCATGTGTGTTCCATATTTCTTTTTCTTTTCAGTAAACTTTTACATTAACTTAACATTAAGTGGTAATGATGTCTGTCTGTCTCTGGGCTGAGTTTGTGTGTGTGCGCGAGTGTGTCGTGTGTTTGCGTGCGTGCGTGCGTGGTGTGTGCGTGGTGTGTGTGTGTGTAGTGTGTGTGTGTGTTGTTTGTGTGTGTGTTTTGTGTGTGTGTGTGTGTGTGTGTGTGTGTGTGTGTGTGTGTGTGTGTGTGTGTGTGTGTTGTGTGAGGGGTATATTCATTACTTCAACCTCGTACCGTGACTGATTGACTTGTAGAAATAGACATTTTATTTTTTTTATTGTATTTCTTTTGTATTGCTGCTTTAAAATCTTATGTCTTATAGTTCGTCCGTTTTCTTTATATTGGAAAATGTTGACATGTATTTACAGTACGTGTGACTGTCTGTCATCGTGCTTTTGTGAAACGCTTAGGGCTCTTGTGAGTTTGGGCGCTGTACAGTAAATGCCTACCCCCCTCCCCCCCCCCCCAAAAAAAAAAAAAAAGAAAGAATCAGAACGTGTACTTAATATAACGAAACAAGACAAGTGCAACTTTTCTGCTAACTGGTCTTTTTCAAGCGTTTGCAAAAGATAACAAAGAATAAATGCACAAAACTTAATGGAAAAGAAAACAGTAGACCACTTTCCTGACGTTGATGTTGACGTTGACGTTCTTCTTCGCTCAGCGAAACAAGAAGTTTCGTTTTTTTTTCTATCATTATTCAGTTTTATTATAAATTTTTTGTTGTCTTTTGTATACGTGTGAGTAAGCCAGTAGGCTGAAAATTTGCGCTTGCCTTCTTTTGTTTCATTAAATACATATTCTCAAATTTTTTCTTTTCTTTTCTTTTTTATTTATTTATTGTGTGTGTGTGGTGTGTGTGTGTGTGTGTGTGTGTGTGTGTGTGTGTGTGTGTGTGTGTGTGTGTGTGTGTGTGTGTGTGTGTGTGTGTGTGTGTGTGTTGTGTGTGTGTGTGTGTGTGTGTGTGTGTGTGTGTGTTTTTTTTGAGTATTTCTGGTTCCTATATGCTTGAACGTTGGCGGTCACTTTGATTTGGATTCCACCCCCCCCTCCCCCGTGGGGATGCCGGGGGCTCTTTCAGTATAAATTGTATCCCACCTTCTGGAAATGCTGTGCTAGAAATTTCTTCTTTTCTGTCACTCTTTTTCTTTCTGCCTTATTCCTTTGCTTTCTGTCAGTTCTTCCTATCATTTTCTGCCTTGCTGGTCCATTCATCTCTGTGTGTTCGATAAAGTCTCACGTACTTTCTCCTAGGATGTGATCAATGGGTAAATGTATTAAGTGCATTTTTGACTCTAGGGAAATGATGTATGCGGAAGCAATTTTGGGTAATTCATGGCCCGTCTTTATATGTTTTAGTGTTCTTAGCAATGTTTAAAGTTGTATTCAGGTATGTTTTTTTTTTAAATCTCCTGTGTGATAAATTGGACGGAGTAGTCAACTCCAGGCGCATATCTTTAGGTTATGTAAGCGAATGCATTGACATGTGTGCTTGATTTTCGTTTTTCCCTTTTTCCTGCATTGTGATTGTGTTTTGAAATGGTTATAGCCTGATAAGGCTGTACGCAGTCGGCTGGGCTTTAAACAAAAATAACAATGATAATAACAATTATTTAGATTTGCTGTACAACTAGCATATATTATTGTTTGTATTAGTCGGTAAGTAATGACACTGTGATGAGGTATGATGCTGATGTTGCACAGGTGGACAACAGTGTTGCCCAGAGGGGATTCCAGTTCAACGTGGTCTTTGAACCTGACGCTGCCCAGGAGGACATCTTTGAGAACTCTGGCATCAAAAAACTGGTGGACAGCGCTGTCTCTGGGTAATCATCATGGCCATGTTATTGATGATGATGATGACAGTGACATATGATGATAAGATAGCAGACGATCATGACAGATGATTTTGATACGATCGATGACGATGATGATATGAAGATGTGACTGACGTGTGTGAGACAGTGCTATGATGATACAGATGCAGACGTCATGACAGATGATTTGTCGATGACGATGATGATGTGATGATGAGTGATGACTGACGATGATGATGATGATGATGACAGTGACATATGATGATAACAGATAGCAGACGATCATGACAGATGATTTTGACGACGACGATGACTGATGATGATGAATGAGACTGACGATGATGATGATGGTGATGACATTATGATGATCATGATGGGGTGATGGTGGTGGTGGTGGTGGTGGTGGTGATGGTTATGAGACGATGTATGATGATGATGATGACGAGGATAATAATGATAAACTATTATGACGACATATAGTTATGGTGACGCTGCCACATCTGGTGCTGCTAATGATGCGGACCGTAAAGAAGACAACGACGATGACGTCGATAGCGATATTGATCATGATCATGATCGTAGTGATGGTGGGGATAGTGACGATGACGACAAGGAAGAAAAGATGATGGTTGCGACAATGACTATGATGATGATTATGACATAAAAATAACAACGACAAATTTCAATCGGCCACGATGATGATGTTTTTCGTTGATATGGATGTGACCATGACGATGCCGATGATGATGATACTGATATTCTTAATGCTTTGAAGGAG
>JAPXFY010000022.1:25395545-25420545 GCA_030674185.1 Monoplex corrugatus | reverse complement strand
TCGATTATGATGATGGTGAAGATGTTATTGGTGGTGGTGGAGGTGGTACTGCTGCTGCTGAAGATGATGGATTCTCCTATCGAACTGACAGATGAGCAGGGATACTGGTCCACGTTGCCTGTTGTGCGTCTTCATGAGAGATACAAGACCAATCCTGGAGGCATATGTAATTGAACAGGCTCTCTAGATCTGATATCTACAGTTCAGTCTCCACCCGTAAAGCTACAACGTTACAAACTGGCCTATTCGCTGCCCATCTAAATATTTTCATCAACCTGTTGGTATCAGCTTAGATTTTAAAGGTCCCTTTTCCCCTTCCCCATTTCAAGACCAAGCCAGTGCATAGGGTTTTGCTCAGGCTCAGAAAGTCTGCCAGATAATTGCTAGTAGATTTGAGTGGAGCGCATACGGAATCTTCCGAGTGCGATGAACCCCTCTTGAACAAACTCCAAACTCGGCAGGCACTGCATTAAAGAGTCCTGGACATGTTTGGGTTCTGTTTTTGTTGGTCCTTGTTCTGTGGATCACTTCAGATGTGGCTGTTCCATGTGTGCACTACTGTCGCCAGCTTTATGGATTGCGGGAAATGTCTTCCAAGATGGAGATGTTGAGGCAGTAGGCAGTGCGGTGCTTAGGAAACAGTGAGGACTTGGAGTGGGACTTCAGGCTACACAGTAGATAGCACAGAACGGTGACGAGTTTTTAATATTTGTTGATTGACCAAGAGAGACATAAGCACTACCTACAGTAGACTCTTTAAAGCACCTCTTCAGAGGCGTTCATCCAGGTGCACTTTTCATGTTATTACAAGAGGTCAGTAGAGTTAATCTTTTATGATTATACTTATAGGAAAGATTGTTAAATGCACTTGGGTTGGAAATGCTGATCATGCGCTTGGGTTTTAGCTGTTGTCTGTTTAACTAAACTTGCAGTTTTTTCGACGAGGTGTTAGCCCAGATATGGCTTTAGTGGTCGGCTGGGCTGTAAGCAAAATGGAAGTGAGATTGACCAAAGACCGTCTGTCAGAGATGTGTATGTCTTTTTTATTTCCTCTTTTAATGCACACTCTGATATTTTCATTTGTTATTTGTTTGTCTATTTATTTACTTGTTTACTGATAGATTTAATAATTTATGTATCTGTTGTTTTAGTACATGTGGTAGTTATTTATTTGTCTGTTTGTTTACTTGTTTACTGATAGACTTAATAATTTATTCATCTGTTGTTTTGGTACAGGTGATAGACTTACTAAACCACAGTCACCGTCGTTACCTGTCAGTGCGGTGGTCAAAAAACAAAGGGTTCTACGTGGAGAACCTCTTCACGGTGGAGTGTGAGAAGCTTGACGATCTCATGGCTGTTCTTGAAGAAGGTCAGTTACTTCTGTTTCCATCACATGGCATTTGTCGTCGTGTAGAATCAGATTTAGAATTTTGTTCATGAGGTCCATCATACTCGGGACTGTTCCATTTATGCTCCACCTAAATCGGCCAGTACATTATCGTGCAGAGTTCCATTTGTTCAAACGTGTACTATACAAAATCCTCTAGAGGAGAGGAAAAGGCCGCCGGAGGGGGGAGGGGGAGGCGGGGAATAAACACTATGAAGCAAGAAGCTGACGTCATCAGAATGACAAAATTAAGCAGACCAAGAAATTGACCTTAAGATTTTGTTTGTTTGGTTTTGGTATCTCTGCTTCTTTTGTCTTTCTGTCTGTTCGGCCCATAGAACGGGAGACAACCTTTCCCCTCCTGTCTATGACAATTGATCTACATTTGTACAGTTGTTGTTCTTGTGATAACTGCAATAATAACGAAAAGATGTGGGCCTATACAGAAAACAAAAATGCGCAGGCAAAACAGCACCAGCACCACACATTTACCAACTCTGCAACAATTGCATTCGCACACACACACGCATGCACAAGCACACGCACACACACACACACATACAACACACACACACACACACACACACACACACACGCATAGAACAAGACAGTGGAAGAGGGTGATGAAAGGGATGTCTGTTATACTTGTCACTGTAACCGTAATGGTTATGGCCGGCTGGCAGGCTTACGGAACAGACAGACAGGATCTCACGGTCTCAACGAATTCTCCAGTCGCAGTCACAGTGTGCTAACCGTCACCATAGATTCTGAGACACAGGCCGACACTGAAGATGAGAACCTTTTCGTCACCAAGAGAGGAAAACTTTCCTTCGTCGATTTGGCCGGTAAGAGTAGTTTCCCTTTACTATGTCTAGACGTTTTGTCGTCTACTTTGGGTTGCAGGTTTGTGTTGTGAATAACGTTGTTGTTACCGATGTTGTTGATGTTGTTGTTGTTGCTGCTGTGCTGCTGTTGTTGTTGATGAAGACAGTGACGTCGTCTGTATATATCTGGCTATCTGTGTCTGTGTGTGTCTATCTTTGCTTATTTCTGTGTGCGTGTCAGTATCTCATTGAGTAGTGTATCTGTCTATGCCACTGTGTCTGTCTGTGTAATTTCCGTTTTTCCTGGATTAGTCTGTTATTATATTCAGTATCTTTTTGGATTTTCATTTCAGATTTCAAATGTCTATTTCGTTATGAATCATTTTATAGTTTCTGAATTGATGGGTTAAATTGACGTCAGGTTTACAACGTTGCATACTTCAAGTATTAATCATGATAATGAAACAAAATTATTTCGTAGCTGGGGCAATGTTCTTTTTATATCAGTTCGATTGTAATGTTAATATGACAAAATACTTTGTGGTGATGATGATGATAATGATGAGTGGTGATGGTTGTGTGTGTGTGTGTGTGTGTGTGTGTGTGTGTGTGTGTGTGTGTGTGTGTGTGTGTGTGTGTGTGTGTGTGTGTGTGTGTGTGTGTGTGTTTATGTGACAGGTAGCGAAAAAGTGAAGGATGCCAGTGGCGGTTTCGGAGGTCCTGGAATTCTGGAGTCCAACAGCATCAACAAGAGTTTGCTAGTACTCGGTACGTCTGATATCATGTCATTTGTTCATTACAGTCATAATACGTAACAAGAGAAACTGGGCCACATCTTTCTCAGAATTAAGATAGAATGAACAGAAAACAGATAAATGGATAAATAATAAACAGATCATTGAAACTGGCTTTTATCAAGCGTCCAGAAAAGGACAAGAAAGAAGACGGGCATGCTCAGGACATAAATTAAAAATTAACGATGATTAACGATGTGTTTTGCATTGGATCACTTGATCTGATTGAAATTCTTTTTGGCCGAAATCTTGATGATCTTATCTTCTTTGTTGTCTCAGTTGTCCTGCCTTAAGTTCAGTCCCACTCGGTAACATAAAGTTGGCCTGTCAGCTGCCAATCTTAACGCTGCAAAAAACCTAGTGGTGTCAGTGTTTCATAGCTCCCATTCCCTTCCCAGCGCATGTGATATTCCGCAGGCTCAAGGAGTTTGCCAGATAATCGCTTGTAGATTTGTATGGAGTGTATATGGGATTGTTAGAGTGCCAATGATCCTTTTTGAACAAACTCCAAACTGCAACTCCTTTCTTTTGCAGTTGACGGATAATTGGCGTATGTCCTTTGTGTCCTTCCTTAAGAAAGCGTAGGTCTGTATGGAGCGCATATGGAATTGTCCAAGTGCCTTGAATCCTTCTTCAACAAATTCCAAATATCAACTCCCTTCTTTTGCGTTTGACGATAATTGATGCATGTCCTTTGTGTTATTGTGTAAGGAAGCACTGTCATTCTTTCTTTCTTTCTTTTATTATTATCATTATTATTATTATTATTTTTTGCCTCGAGTGATTCTTGATCTGATCTATTTGAATACTAGCTGGAACATATGATCGGATGTCTTGTCCAGCAATTAGACTTATGATGATATGTCTGGATTGTCTGCCTTGTCAAACTAGTTTATCCAAAAACCGAGAGAATATTTGATTTCATTATCTAATCACAATGCTGTCAAAATCATTTCTCAATAAATACAAGATTGATAAATGTCTTTCAGATATGATATGTTTTTTTCAAAAACAATAAATATGTGAGGTTCAAAATCAAACAATACAATGTCAGATAAACTTTTGTTCATACCATTTCAACACAGAATGGCACAACCACATGCCAATGCTTCTGGACAGAGAGTAGACTTGTTATGTTCATGTCATGTTTTCAGTTTTCATTTTGCAATTTTTCTTTGGCTTCTTAATTTTCAGTGAATGTGTTATTGTTTAAGATTATCATAATAGTTTATGATATTTAATGTTCGATGTTGTTAATGTGGTGGTAGGGCCTACTATCATTTTATGCCTTTGTCAACTTGTATTGTAATGTGCTATCACATTTTTGTTTCTGTTTGATGTTTATTGTAAAATACACGTGTGAAAAGTACAAATTATAAAGTCTTCTTTTTAGATAGGTTTTCTCCATGCTGTGTTATTACCATGTATGTGTATCATGTCTTCATATTTAGAACACATAACTTTGGTGAAGCATCAAGTCCTCACCGATTATCGCCGGTAGACAAACTTCAAACCACATTACTTTTTACTTAAGGAAGTGACTGTGAAGTCCCACTGGACCTATCTTACAACTAGTCATTGCTACTATGTACATATAAGCATAAAACAGATGAACCATAGCACACACATTGTCAAAAAAGTTATAAAAATGAATTATGATAAGATCTTTGACTTTTGGGTGTCAATTTGTGAAAACATGATGGACAAAGCAAAACAAGCAAAACAAATACACATCAATCCCTGACAATAACAACACAGACAACGATAATACATGTAACATATAGGTGATGATGACAGTAGTATTAGCAGTAACATACATATTTGTAGTCAAGTGGGCAGGGCATCAGACTTCTAGTCGGAAGGTATGAGAGTCGTTCCTGCCTGCTCCCTCGAGTTTAGTTATTGCAGGCGAACGTCTGAACCGTTCTCTCTCTCTCAATCTCTGTCTGTCTGTCTGTCTGTCTTTGTCTGTCTGTCTCTCTCTCTCTCTGTCTCTTTCTTTCTGCTCTCTTTCTTTCTCTCTCTCTCTTCAGTCTCTCTGTCTGTCTGTCTGTCTCTTTCTTTCTTTCTCTGTGTGTAGTGTGTCTCTCTCTCTCTCTCTCTCTCTCTCTCTCTCAACACACACACACACCACACACACACACACACACACACACACACACACAAACACACACGCACGCGCGCGCGTGCGTACCAGGGACAGAAATAACCACATTTGTATGTGTCTACCTTTTTGCAGGTAACTGTATCTCTCACCTGGCGGACTCCAAAAGGCGTCACGGACATATACCTTACAGAGACAGCAAGCTGACCAAACTACTGTCTGACAGTCTGGGGGGTCATGGCATCACCTTGATGGTCAGTGTTGTGTGTGTGTGTGTGTGTGTGTGTGTGATGTTTGTGGTGTGTGTGTGTGTGTGTGTGTGTGTGTGTGAATGTTTGTGGTGTGGTGTGTGTGTGTGTGTGTGTGTGTGTGTGGTGTGTGTGTGTGTGTGTGTGTGTGTGTGTGTGGTGTTGGTGAACGTGTGAAAGGATGGGGACAAATGTAAGCAAGGAAAGGAGGAGAGAAAAGTAGAAAGAAAACAATGGTATATTTACGATTCAACTGTTGTGAATTATTTTCTTGAGCGATTGTTTATCGCCACCGGCCTGCTAGAGCAAATGACAAAATCTTCATCAAAGTACAGAATTTAACCATTGGACTCCCGCACCCTATCCACCAACTGCAAAAACTGAACCATACCGACTCCCTCACTATGACCACCACTTCCTGCTAGTGTGGTTGATAATGCAGGATGCGGGTGGACAGGGTTCGGGAGTCAAAAGGTTAAGTAGTTAACTTGGGAAGCTCGTTCACCAAAGATGAAAAAATGGACAGACAGACTGAGAACGCAGTCTTGAAGGCAAACGCTTTGAACCACCTTCGTTCATATCTTCTAAAACTTCAAACATCCCAATGAAAACAAACGCAAGGCTTATCAATACAATCTTTGTACCAATATACTGGCTTACCAGTGCCAGGCCTGGACAATAAACAAAAGCACTTGAGAGAAAGATTACATTCCGTGTGATGAGATGTCTCAGAATAACAATAAAAAAAAAAAGAGCAAAATAGGCATGACTGGAAACGAGGAGATCGGAAGGATGGCTGGAAAAATACCTGTCAATCATTACATCACACATCGGATCAAGTGGTTCGGTCACCTGACCAGGATGCCAGTCAGGCACACCATCCACACCAGATGCTCAGGCTTCAGAGCCAGAGGAAAAAGACCACGGTGGCACTGGATAAATGGGAGGATAGACATTGTCCTCATCTACACAACATGGCGCTACACCAGGCTTCCCGTTTAGCTGCTGACTGTCAACTTCATCTCCTGCAAAACCTCCCGGAACAAGCAGACAAAACAAGTGAAGTTAAAGTAAGAACTGTTTGTTTAGAACCATGCTCAGACTAACAGTGTGCCTCTTGCCAAAATGAAAGCACAAAGCCAGAAAACAAAATGTTATAATAGTAAAGCGATTTGTGATAAAGCGCAGATGATTATGATTATGAGGATGAGGATGATGATGATATTATTTTCATTATAAGTATCATCATCAACATCATTGTCGTCGTCGCAGTCATATCATCGTCATCACCATCAGCAACAGCATCATCGTCATCGTCATCGTCATTGTCCTTACTATTATTTCATCTTCACACATTTTTATAATGCTTAAAACAATGAAAATCACAAAATTGCAAAGGCAGTGACAACAGCTATATCGGAAAACCACACCCCCACCAAAAAACAACAACATTATGACACATAGCCAGCATAACACATACATGAACACACACCGTAGAATTAGGAATATAAATTGTATTATCATCATCATCTTCTTTTTCTTCATCATCGTCATAGAACTATGTGCATAATTTGAACAAGTTTGAAGTGTTTCAAGGTTGTGAGGTGTGACGTTATTGTTACAGATTCGTTCGTTATCGGTTGTCGTTCAATATATTGTTTTTATCGTTGTTGTCCTTGTTGTTGTTACTGTCATCGCCATCGTAATCGTCGTAGGCTTTGTTGCTGTTGTAATTATCGTCGTGGCAGTCGTCATGCATATAGTTTGTATTATCGTGGCTGTAGTTGTTTGTATTGTTTTATTATTGTGGTTGTCGTTGTTGATGTTGTTTTTATTATCGTGGCTGCTATATTGTTTGTGTTATTTTTGTTATCGTGGCTGTCGTTGTTTCAGTTATTTCATTATCGTGGCTGTCGTTGTTTGTGTTGTTTTTATTATCGTGGTTTTCGTTGTTTTGTGTTGTTTTGTTATTATCGTGGTGGTTGTTGTCTGTTTTGTTTTTAGTGTCATTGCTGTCGTTGTTCGTGATATTTTTATAATCATTGTTGTCTTTGTTGTTGTTATTATCATTGCTGTCATTGTTTGTGTTGTTGTTATTATCATTGCTGTCATTGTTTGTGTTGTTGTTATTATCATTGCTGTCATTGTTTGTGTTGTTTTTATTATCATTGCTGTCATTGTTTGTGTTGTTGTTATTATCATTGCTGTCATTGTTTGTGTTGTTTTTATTATCATTGCTGTCATTGTTTGTGTTGTTGTTATTATCATTGCTGTCATTGTTTGTGTTGTTGTTATTATCATTGCTGTCATTGTTTGTGTTGTTTTTATTATCATTGCTGTCATTGTTTGTGTTGTTGTTATTATCATTGATGTCATTGTTTGTGTTGTTGTTATTATCATTGCTGTCATTGTTTGTGTTGTTGTTATTATCATTGCTGTCATTGTTTGTGTTGTTTTCATTATCATTGCTGTCATTGTGTTGTTTTCATTATCATTGTTGTCATTGTTTGTGTTGTTTTCATTATCATTGATGTCATTGTTTGTGTTGTTTTTATTTATCATTGCTGTCATTGTTTGTGTTGTTTTCATTATCATTGATGTCATTGTTTGTGTTGTTTTCATTATCATTGATGTCATTGTTTGTGTTGTTTTTATTATTGCTGTCATTGTTTGTGTTGTTTTCATTATCATTGATGTCATTGTTTGTGTTGTTTTCATTATCATTGATGTCATTGTTTGTGTTGTTTTCATTATCATTGCTGTCATTGTTTGTGTTGTTTTCATTATCATTGCTGTCATTGTTTGTGTTGTTTTCATTATCATTGTTGTCATTGTTTGTGTTGTTTTCATTATCATTGCTGTCATTGTTTGTGTTGTTTTCATTATCATTGATGTTATTGTTTGTGCTGTTTTCATTATCATTGCTGTCATTGTTTGTGCTGTTTTCATTATCATTGATGTCATTGTTTGTGTTGTTTTCATTATCATTGCTGTCATTGTTTGTGTTGTTTTCATTATCATTGTTGTCATTGTTTTGTGTGTTTTCATTATCATTGATGTCTTTTGTGTTGTTTTCATTATCATTGCTGTCATTGTTTGTGTTGTTTTCATTATCATTGCTGTCATTGTTTGTGCTGTTTTCATTATCATTGCTGTCATTGTTTGTGTTGTTTTCATTATCATTGATGTCATTGTTTGTGTGTTTTCATTATCATTGATGTCATTGTTTGTGCTGTTTTCATTATCATTGATGTCATTGTTTGTGCTGTTTTCATTATCATTGATGTCATTGTTTGTGTTGTTTTCATTATCATTGATGTCTTTGTTTGTGTTGTTTTCATTATCATTGCTGTCATTGTTTGTGTTGTTTTCATTATCATTGATGTCTTTGTTTGTGTTGTTTTCATTATCATTGTGTCATTGTTTGTGTTGTTTTCATTATCATTGCTGTCATTGTTTGTGTTTTTCATTATCATTGATGTCTTTGTGCTGTTTTCATTATTATTGATGTCTTTGTTTGTGTTGTTTTCATTATCATTGCTGTCATTGTTTGTGTTGTTTTCATTATCATTGATGTCTTTGTTTGTGCTGTTTTCATTATCATTGCTGTCATTGTTTGTGTTGTTTTCATTATCATTGCTGTCATTGTTTGTGTTGTTTTTATTATCATTGCTGTCATTGTTTGTGTTGTTGTTATTATCATTGCTGTCATTGTTTGTGTTGTTGTTATTATCATTGCTGTCATTGTTTGTGTTGTTGTTATTATCATTGCTGTCATTGTTTGTGTTGTTGTTATTATCATTGCTGTCATTGTTTGTGTTGTTGTTATTATCATTGCTGTCATTGTTTGTGTTGTTTTTATTATCATTGCTGTCATAGTTTGTGTTGTTTTATTATCATTGCTGTCATTGTTTGTGTTGTTTTCATTATCATTGCTGTCATTGTTTGTGTTGTTGTTATCATTGCTGTCATTGTTTGTGTTGTTGTTATCATGCTGTCATTGTTTGTGTTGTTTTCATTATCATTGCTGTCATTGTTTGTGTTGTTGTTATCATTGCTGTCATTGTTTGTGTTGTTGTTATTATCATTGCTGTCATTGTTTGTGTTGTTTTCATTATCATTGCTGTCATAGTTTGTGTTGTTGTTATTATCATTGCTGTCATTGTTTGTGTTGTTGTTATTATCATTGCTGTCATTGTTTGTGTTGTTTTCATTATCATTGCTGTCATTGTTTGTGCTTTTTTCATTATCATTGCTGTCATAGTTTGTGTTGTTTTCATTATCATTGCTGTCATTGTTTGTGTTGTTTTCATTATCATTGCTGTCATTGTTTGTGTTGTTTTCATTATCATTGCTGTCATTGTTTGTGTTGTTTTTATAATCATTGCTGTCATTGTTTGTGTTGTTTTCATTATCATTGCTGTCATTGTTTGTGTTGTTTTCATTATCATTGCTGTCATTGTTTGTGTTGTTGTTATTTATCATTGCTGTCATTGTTTGTGTTGTTTTCATTATCATTGCTGTCATTGTTTGTGTTGTTGTTATTATCATTGCTGTCATTGTTTGTGTTGTTTTTATTATCATTGCTGTCATTGTTTGTGTTGTTTTTATTTTCATTGCTGTCATTGTTTGTGTTGTTGTTATTATCATTGCTGTCATTGTTTGTGTTGTTGTTATTATCATTGCTGTCATTGTTTGTGTTGTTATTATTATCATTGCTGTCATTGTTTGTGTTGTTTTAGTTATCATTGCTGTCATTGTTTGTGTTGTTTTTATTATCATTGCTGTCATTGTTTGTGTTGTTTTCATTATCATTGCTGTCATTGTTTGTGTTGTTGTTGTTATCATTTCTGTCATTGTTTGTGTGTTGTTATTATTATCATTGCTGTCATTGTTTGTGTTGTTGTTGTTATCATTTCTGTCATTGTTTGTGTTGTTTTATTATCATTGCTGTCATTGTTTGTGTTGTTATTATTATCATTGCTGTCATTGTTTGTGTTGTTGTTATATCATTGCTGTCATTGTTTGTGTTGTTGTTATCATTGCTGTCATTGTTTGTGTTGTTGTTATTTCATTGCTGTCATTGTTTGTGTTGTTGTTATTTCATTGCTGTCATTGTTTGTGTTGTTTTATTATCTGCTGTCATTGTTTGTGTTGTTGTTATTATCATTGCTGTCATTGTTTGTGTTGTTTTATTATCATTGCTGTTGTTTGTGTGTTTTCATATCGTGCTTGTTGTTGTTGTGTTTTTTCATTATCGTCTGTTTTTTGTTTGTTGTTTTATTATCGTGGCTGTTTTGTTTGTGTTGTTTTATTATCGTGGCTGTCATTGTTTGTGTTGTTTTATTATCTGCTGTTGTTGTTTGTGTTGTTGTTTATCATTGCTGTCATTGTTTGTGTTGTTTTTATATTGCTGTTTGTTTGTGTTGTTGTTATATTGGGGCTGTCTTGTTTGTGTTGTTTTTATCATTGCTGTCAGTTGTTTGTGTTGTTTTCATTATCATGCTGTCGTTGTTTGTGTTGTTTTATTATTCGTCGTGTGTTTGTGTTGTTTTATTATTGCTGTCGATTGTTTGTGTTGTTTTTATTATTGCTGTCGTTGTTTGTGTTGTTTTCATTATCGTGGCTGTTGTTGTTTGTGTTGTTTTCATTATCGTGGCTGTGGTTGTTTGTGTTGTTTTCATTATCGTGGCTGTGGTTGTTTGTGTTGTTTTCATTATCGGTGCTGTGGTTTGTGTTGTTTTTATTATCGTGGTTGTGGTTGTTTGTGTTGTTTTCATTATCGTGGCTGTTGTTGTTGTCAGATTGCCTGTATTACCCGTCCTCTTCGAACATGACGGAAACAATGAACACATTACGGTACGCCAGCCGGGCCAAAAAGATCAAGAGTAGCAAGCCGACGGTCAAAATGGTGAGATCCTGAAAAAAGACAATATTAGTATGTCTGTTCTTTTTCATTTTCATGTACTGCTGCTATAAGTATAACTGCTGGTACTGGTGCTTCTCCTGCTTTTACTACAAACTTCTTAATCTAGAATGTGCTGTGATCTTTTTATGAGATGAAATGCCAGACAAGGTCAAAAGGAAATGTTCATTGCATGATTTTGAAAATGGTGGACTGGGTATTCCAGATAGAAAAATATGAGGAAGCACTCAGAGTGACCTGGATTAAAAAGATATACACCAGAAATGCCGAATTGTAAATAACGTTAAACATTAGGTGCCATAAAATAAAAATGTTAAACAAGTATGGTCAAAAGACATTGAGAAAAATGCAGTTACTTCTACAATGATATTTTACTGGCCTACGCACACTTTACGAAACAAGTAACTGAAATATGCGCAGAAAATCTTAGCTGAACCATGTTTATATATGATAAATTCAAAGTAGATGAGAGAGGTTTTTTTCTTCAAAACTCAGATAAATAAACACGTGTTTATAATAAAGATCTCGTTAATGAAAAAGGGGAAATTCTTAAAATGTGAAAGCTTTAGAAAAAACAAAAAAAACGAGGTGTTACAGTGAATTATTTGTATTGTATGCATTGCGATTAAGAGTTACCTGACGAAATTACAAATATTGAGACAGAAAACAAGAAGAACATGGAGAAAAAACAAACAAACAGAAACACTATAAGTTATAGCAAAAGCGGGAAGGGGATCAAGAATATCCTTTGAATATACAACTAGATCAATCTGGGATTACTATATCAGTTCGTTTGTTAAATGGGAAAGCAGATTAGGTATCATAATAGTCTGGTAAATGGCATTTAAGCACATAGGAAAACTAAAACTAAATACAACTAAAATGATTTCAAATTAGAATATGTCAAAATGGTCTGGTCACAAACAGTATCTGTAAGAAAATAGGTATTGTGAACAGTGATAAGTTTATTTTTTGCAGCAAGGTAAAAGACACTGTAGAACACTACTTATAGCAATATCAATGTTTCCAATGTTTTTGCAGGGAGTTGCAGAGCTCTAAAGTGTTCTCTAAAAAAATGAGTATTGTGTATAACCACCACTGAACATAGAATTGGTTTAATTTGGAAAAGGCAAAAATGACAACAACAAAAACAACAGTCTTTGATAAGATAATCTTCTAGTTGCTAATTATTATGTTTTTACAGATGTACAACACATACAATTAAACCAAATATACAACATTCTTGGAATATTCAGAAAAAACAAACCAACAATCAATAAAGTGTGTACAATTTTCAGAAATGTTATCCGGTGAATTCTGTGAAAAGTGATTTCTATACCAAACACTTACAGACAGATGTTAAAAGATAGCATGTAAAAATACGACAAGATTAACTAAACCACCCAAGCTTACTTACGTTAACCAGTCGTCGTAGGGCAAAGGTTAGCACCAGGGACTGCCGACTGGAAAGATGTGTGTTCCAATCCCCATCAGACCTTTCAAAAACATTGTGAGATTTTTCGGCCCAAACCGCACTGTTACTGTTATCACTATAATTATATAGAGCTGCTAGTGTTACTATTTCTACTGTTGTTACAACCATTGTTGCTTCTGTTTCTGTTATTGCCGTTGTTGTTGTTACTGCTTCTTCTGCTACTACTACTGCAGACACTACTACAGTTGCTACTATGAAACCACGACGACGACCACCACCAATAGTACTTCTACTACTACTAGGTTGATCGCTTACTTGGTTAGTTGAATGGACAAACTGGCTTACTGATCGATATTTTCAGGATCCAAGAGAAAAGCTGATCATGAACCTGAAACGTGAAATCAAGGTGTTGAGAAACGAGAACCACTATCTACGGCAACAGGTCTTTTGAACTGTCATCTGTTGTCCAAAACAAGTGTGACTGCCTGCGTTCAAGCAAACTGGAACCAGAAATAACACGAAAAAAGAATAAGAACGCGTATTTAATAAAAAAGACAAACAGGCGCAAATTTTCGGTCAACTGGCCTTTGTCAAGCGTAAGATTACAAACAAACAAACACCAGATTCAAAAATTAGGAGAAAAAAAATTTGAAACTTCCCTGCTGCTTGGTCCAGTGTGAGAAAAGGATTAAGAAAAAAACTGAAACTTCCCTGCTGCTTGGTCCAGTGTGAGAAAAGGAATCTTTTCTCACACTGGACAGAGCAGCAGGGAAGTTTCAGTCTTTTTCTCCTAATTTTTGCAGCTGGTGTTTGTTTGTTTTAATCTTACACCGAAAATTTGCGCCTGTCTTGTCTTTGTATTGAATACGGTTCTTATTCATTTTTCGTGTTTTTTCTGGTTCCTGTCATCTGTTGGTTTTGTGCCCGTGTGTGTGTTGTGTGTGCTGTGAGTGTGTGTGTGTGTGTGTGTGTGTGTGTGAGTGGTGTGTGTGTGTGTATGTGTGTGAGTGTAGTGTGTGTGTGTGTGTGTGTGTGTGTGTGAGTGTGTGTGTGTGTGTGTGTGTGTGTGTGTGTGTGTGTGTGTGTGTGTGTGTGTGTGTGTGTGTGTGGTGTGTCTGTGTGTGTTGTGTTGTGTTGTGCTGTGTGTGTATGTGCGTGGTGCGTGATGTGTTGTGTGCGTATGTATGTGTGTGTGTTGTACGTAAGTTGTGTGTGTGTGTGTGGTGTGTGTGTGGGGTCTTTGAATGTTTGTTGAGTAGTATCACTACGCAGTAATATGTGTACGTCGTAATAATGGTAATAGAGTGAATTAAGGTATGTACATGTATGTGTGTGTGTATGTGTGTGTGTGTGTGTGTGTGTGTATGTGTGTGAGTGTGTGTGTGTGTGTGTGTGTGTGTGTATGTGTGTGTGTGTGTGTGTGTGTGTGTGTATGTGTGTGAGTGAGTGTGTGTGTGTGTGTGTGTGTGTGTGTGTATGTGTGTGTGTGTGTGTGTGTGTGTGTGTGTATGTGTGTATGTGTGTGTGTATGTGTGTGAGTGAGTGTGTGTGTGTGTGTGTGTGTATGTGTGTATGTGTGTGTGTATGTGTGTGAGTGAGTGTGTGTGTGTGTGTGTGTGTGTGTGTGTATGTGTGTGTGTGTGTGTGTGTGTGTGTGTGTGTGTGTTCTGTTGTGTTGTGTTGTGTTGTGCTGTGTGTGTATGTGCGTGCGTGCGTGAATGTGTTGTGTGCGTATGTATGTGTGTGTTTGTACGTAAGTTTGTGTGTGTGTGTGTGGGGGGGGGGGGTTCTTTGAAATAGAAAAATTTGTTGAGACATAAACACACGTAATCACATAACGCAGTAAATATAGTATAACGCAATACAATACAATACAATCTGACATAATAGAGTGCAATATAACACAGAGTAATGTAACATCAGGATGCTTTTTTTTTTGAGAATTGTTTTTGAGAGAGTTCTAATTTTTACGGATGCATATATGTGCGTTTTTTTCCCTTGCTCACACTATGTAAGTGATATGTTGCTGCACTTGTACATACTTCATCTTAGAAGGCGTGCATGCTGGGTGTGTTCATGTTTCCATGAGTGAGGAGACATTTACATGATTTAAAGAATCTTTAAAGTGCATACTTGACGTTCTGCGTGTATAGTGAGGCAGTAACAGGTCTGAACACATGTTGACCTTGGAGATCGGGAAAATCTTCATCCTTTGATGGCATGTTCAAACCCAGGCTTGCCGATTGAAAGTCTGACGCCTTACTCATTGACTACCGCGGCGCCATTGTTTCGTTATGATTTTCAACAACAAACAAAAAACAAAACAAAACAAACAAAAAAAAGAAAGAAAGAAAAGAAAAACACACAAACAAACAACCAAACAAACAAAACTACGACTATCCTCTGTGATATGACTGTTCTGTCATCCGAATCATTTTCAGCATGTGTTACACATGTTCATTTGTTTTTATTTAATTTTACTTGTTCCCCTTCGCCCTTTTTTCTTTGCAAGTGAAATATTCCAGCTGCATGCTTATTTAGAGTTCTTAATTACCAGTGTATACAGACTTCAGAATACTTTATTACTTAAGGAGAGCATTAGTCCCCACTGGATTGTATTACAGCTAATCATTGCTGCTCTGCACACACATTATAAGCATATTCAAAAACAGGTGAAATATAACTATGTATACAAATGTAAAACAAGTTATACAAACGGTACCAACAGTATGTACGAAACAAAAGGAACACTTTGATAAACCATCGGGGGCAGCATTGACACGAGGCAGACTTGTTTGATTCGGTCATGTCACCCGCCATGACACAGTGTTGAAGGTCATTTTTCAGGGTAGTGTGGAAGGAGGCCATCATCGAGATACACAGGAAGATCTGGGTGTGACAAATAGTACTGCACTCTACAAACCGAGATGGAGAATCCTGTCTTTTGCTGCATCCCATTAGCTCCCTCGATGTGGGGCCCGAACCCAGGACCTTGGGATTAAGAGTTCCTTGCTCTGCCGATTGAGCTAACCGGGTTTCCACCACCCCCATCCCACCACCACCACGCTGGTTAGGGCAGTTACTTATGAGTTTATAATTCCTCCATTTTCTGACAATGTTATTATATCAATGTATTTTCTCTTTAACACTAGACTGTATGCTAATTGTTTGTTGTTTGATATCATTGTACACAATCAGTGCTTTGATACTGCTCGAACAGTGACGCTAACGAGGAGTTTTAACGCATCTGTATTCTGACAGCGGAATTACAGTAATGTATACTGACTTTCCTCAGTACTAAACTGTAATCTGGTGACTCATTCTTTAATACCCATGCCTTAAATTAGGCTACATGCACTGAAGCCTCTAGTGACATGCCAAAATCCTTCGTGCCATACTCGATTAAATGCTTTATGTTGAAGTCGATAAAGTTGTGGTACATACCTGTGTGTTGATAAGTGGTTTTTTCCCGATAATAATGATATTGTGGGAAGGTCTGCTCAATGCCTACTATACCGAAATGGGGCTTGTTCCTCGGATGGCAGTTTTTCAGTAATACATAAATAGACACGTTCAAAATCGTGTAAGCCACACCAGTATCAAGTAGTTTATGGAAACACGAAAATACCCTCCGTGCACACCCACATAAAAGATAATATAATCAACATGGAAAGGTCACGCATAGAAGACGAGAATTGCAGACCATTCAGCAACATAACGCCAGCACAGAGTGGAATTAACAATATTCATGCATGTGCACACCTACATCCTAGAAAAAAAGAAAGAAAAATATCGTTTGGACAAAAAAACAAAAACAAAAACAAAAAACATGAAGAAAATCAAACAGAAAGAAAAATTAAAAATGCTACTGTACGGCTTGTAGGGTAATAGTCTTATTTTCATACTTATTCTTTATGCTGACAATTCTCTTATTCTTTACGCAGTTGGACTTCCCGGCCAAACCTAAAGGACAGCTGCAGAAGGAAAACGACGAAAAGTTCATGAAATTTATGAAAGAACAAAAGGAGAAAGGTTTGGAGTTGACTCATACTTCCATTTGCAAAATGTTTTTTGTTCTGTTTTTGTTCATTTGCTATGTTTTGTAATCATAGTCTGATGATTCAGAGATAACTGCAGAAGACAGTGATTAAGATAATAACATTTAGCGCAAACTTAAAGAACCTCCAGAGAAGTATGCGAATCTTCTCGTCCAAAACAATTTCCAACCAAATGCTTGCCCAATGGAATCAATAAGTATGGGCATTATCGTCATTAAAAGTCAGTGGAAATGGACGTGGGCACATGATCCAAAAGGCGCAGGATAAAATCACTGGGACTGCCTTGCACTGGACTAGCAGAGGGAAGACATAAGAGAGGAGGACCCAAGAACACTGGGCGACGGTCAATAGGAGACGTCAAGGCCCTGAAATACGTCTTAGATACTATAAAAAGGCCGGTCCAGAATAGACAGGAGTGGAGAGCCTTAGTTGCTGCCTACAAGCCAGTGGCACAATAGATAGTACGTAGCTAAGTGATTTAGAGTAAAGTATGCAAAAGAAAGGTTAAGGAAAAATTGACTGCAGCTGATACATGTTCTTCTGTCTATTTCTCTAACCTGCTTATTACTGTCCTGAACTTTAGTCGTTTTAGTTTGGTGTCTTCCTTGTGTTGTTGGTTTGCACTGAAAAAAATAGAATTTAGATGAGGGATTCGTCGCACTCGGTCAGTTTCGTATACCGTCACCCAACGTTAAGTAACACAGCTGGTTTGAGTCCCATGCAGATTTTTTGGTGTGTTTTTTGTTGTTGTTGTTGTTGTTGTTGTTTGTTGTTGTTGTTGTTGTTGTTGTTGACGCAGGCTTAGTAGGTTCTTTTGACGGACCGTGGACTCAAATTTGATCAGTATCTCGAGTTCAGTCCAGCTGGCAACTTGAAAAAGTTGCCTGTTCGCTGCCTATTGTAATGTTTTATCATTCTGGTGGTGTCATCTTGGTGTTTCATATGTCCCGTCTCTCCCCCTCCTTCCCATTTCAAGACTTTCTCAGTGTATGGGGTTTGCCCAGGGAGTCCTCCAGATAATAACTGGCACAGTTGGGCTTGAAGAAAAACAAAACCAGAGGATACTGTACTAGAGTTTGATAAGAGATGTTGTGAAATAAAAATGTTCTTGCGTTCGATGATTCTGTGATGCAGAAGTACTATGATTATGTGTTTGTAAAATTATGAAAATGGCACAAATGACAGGAACAAGCCTTTAAAGGTTTGGAATTTAATTATCTTGTCTAATTGTTCTTAAGATTTAGTTTTATAAAGGCGTTTGTGCTGAAAAATTTGTGCCAGTCTTGTCCAATGTATGGAATAAATGATCCCGTCTTGAATTTTATACAACTACATTTTGTTTCAAAGTAGTGATATTGTGTGTGTGTGCGTGCGTGCATGTATATATATATATATATATATATATATATATATATATATATATATATATATATATATATATGTGTGTGTGTGTGTGTGTGTGTGTGTGTGTGTGTGTGTGTGTGTAAGTGTGTCGTGTGTGTGAGTGTGTGTGTGTGTGTGTGTGTGTGTGTGTGTGTGTGCGTGTGTGTGTGTGTGTGTGTGTGTGTGTGTGTGTGTGTGTGAGTGTGTGTGTGTGTGTGTGTGTGTGTGTGTGTGTGTGTGTGTGTGTGTGTGTGTGTGTGTGTGTGTGTGTGTGTGTGTGTGTGTGTGTGTGTGTGTGTGATTGTTAGTGTTATATTGATTCTGTTAGATTTTCGTTTATTTGCTGTTATTCTCCATACCACATACGATCTGTTTTACTGTAAATTCTTGGGTGTGTGCATGCGTGTGTGAGTGTGTGCGAGTGTGCATATGCGTGTACTGATCTGTCATGCGCTCTCGTTTCTGATGTTGTTAAAGCTGAATGTTTTTTTTTTTCACTTATCAGATGAGGGCAAATCATAAGAGTATAAAGCATTAGGCCAGTGTGAGTGAAGCATTGTGTTTAAACACTGTAACGATTGTGTGCTTTCAGAGAGCGGCCTGTATGAGATGCTGCAGGAATACATGGTGGAGAATGAAAACCTCAGGCAAGAAGCTATAGCTTTCTTTTATTTTCATAAATCCTTTTCCTTCTACTGCTTTTGACAACAATGTACGCTGAGAAAATTCGTCAGAAAACAATGAAATATTCACCTACGATTTTTGTTTTGTCATATCCTTGAAACTGTGTGTAAGAAAAATCACAAATTATCTAAGATTCTTTTTGTGACAGTATAATTTGCAGGAACCAGAAAAAACACGAGAGAAGAATAAAACGCGTATCTAATACAACAAGACAATACAGGCGCAAATGTTCGGCCAACTGGCCTTTGTCAAGCGCAAGATCACAAACAAACAAACACCCAGATACAAAAATTAGAAGGAAAAGACTGAAACTTCCCTGCTGCTCTGTCCAGTGTGAGAAAAGGAATAAACTGACTAAAATGATATCATAATGTGTTTTTGAGTAAATATGATGTTAGAGCGGAAATGAGAACTATGACGCACTAGCGAAGAGTAGTGTTTGGAATGTAAAGGATACCAGTATTAAATTATGCATAAGAGAAAATATAAGCATATGTTCGACTGAATGGGAAAATATTTAGTTAAGAGGTATGGCTGATGTAAATGGAGGCCCAGCCGCGTCTGACTAAGGGTTTTTTTCTCCGGGACTCCGATTTTCCCTTCAGCCCCTTGGCTGTTGGTTTAGGATGTTTTTCTTCCTATTCCAAGGTCAGACCGGATTCGTTGCGCTAGACACGATCCATGTTTGTGATCTTACCTTGACAAAAGCCGAACATTTACGCCTGTCTTGTGTTGTTGTATCAAATACTCGTTCTTATTCTTCTTACGTGTTTTTTCTGGTTGCTGTTTGCTTGAACGTGGGCAGTCACACTTGTTTTGGATTTGGTATAATTTGCAGTTATTGATCCAGATTGTCACACACTATCTCTCTCTCTCTCTCCTTTCTCTCTCCTCTCTCTCTCTCTCTCTTCTTTCTGTCTCTCTCTCACTCACTCGCGCGGCGCGCACACACACACACACACACACACCACAAGCACACACACACACACACTCAACACACACACACACACACACACACACACACACACACACACCACACACACACACATCCTTCACCCCTCCTCACATAGTGGCACACCACATCACAGAGTTTGCGCTTGTGTATGTGTTTTTGCTGACGTATGCCAGCGCGTGCATGAACGCGCGAGAGTGTGTTTGTGTCCGTACAGGTATGTGTGTATATATGTATAATATATATATATATGTATGTGTTGTGTGTGTGTGTGTGTGTGTGTGTGTGTGTGTGTGTGTGTGTGTGTGTGTGTGTGTGTGTGTGTGTGTGTGTGCTTGTATTTTGGTATGTGTGCATGTTCTTGAAGAGAGGTGTGTGTATATCTTGTAGGTGTGATGTGTGTGCCAGTAGATATATATGTGTGCTTCAGATGTGCGTGTGCTTGTAGGTATGCGAGTATTTTATAGGTGTGTGTAATTGTAGGTATGTTTGCGCTTGTAGGTTGTGTGTGTGAGTGAGTCTGTGTGTGTAAGTATATGGGCGCTGTTGAGGATGCGTGTGATCTTGTAGATGTGTAAATATGATGTTGATTGTATTGTTTTCATTGTGTTTTATATTCATGCTTTTTTTTAACTCATTCATGTCATTACAGAGCCGAAAATTCCGAAATGCACTCCACAAAAGACAAAACTCGTCGCGAGCAACAGATGCTGTGCAGAGACAATGAGAAACTCATGAAACGGGTGGAAGAACTAGAGAGGTGGGTATGGTATTTGTTGTTCACAACTTTTGAACTGCTTCAGTCAGAAAAAGAACCCTAGCTATATTTCCGTCACTCTATCTAAAATTCTACCGGCTGATCTCAAGGATGTCCCACCCTTTCGTTCTTCAAGTCAAGCTAAGGATTTCTTTTTTTTTTTTTCTTATTTCGTTTCTTTCTTTCTTTTTCGTTTGGTTTGGTTCTCTTGTGTTTGCTTCTGTCTGTTTTTCTTAATTAATTTTTTTGTTTTGTGAATTTTTTTCTTTCTTTGTTTACGTTTTGTTTTATGTATGTTTTGTGTATATTGTTTATTTGGTATAATATTTATATTATATATATATATATATATATATATATAATATCATCATCATCATCATCAAGTGCCTTGCCACAGGCGTTGGCGATCATGGCCTTCCATTTGTTTCTATTCCTTGTTGCCTCAAGCACCTCTTCCACCCTCTGTGTCTTCAGCCACTCTGCAAGTCCGTCCAATATCTTCTCCTTGGGTTTACTTGGTGCTCTCTTTCCCTCCAGCTTTCCTGTTGTGACCAGGTGCTCCAATTCCCCTTTCCTCATAAAATGGCCTATAAATGTTGCCTTCTTTTCCTAATCTTCCTTATGAATGATCTTTTTGTGTCTGCCTGCATCAAGACTGTCTCGTTTGTTCTCTTTGCTGTCCATGGAATTCTCAACATTCTTCTTAGAAACCACATCTCGGCTGCCTCAATCTTGCTCTGGCTTTGCTTGTTGACTGTCCACGCCTCACAACCGTATAACATTATCGGTATATATGCATATATGTGTAGTGTGTGTGTGTGTGTGTGTGTGTGTGTGTGTGTGTGTGTGTGTGTGTGTGTGTGTGTGTGTGTGTGTGTGTGTGTGTGTGTGTGGTGTGTGTGTGTGTGTGCTACCTGTGTTGTCTGTGTTCATGCTTGCGTTGTCTCTTGTCGTCTGGTAGGTATGAACACACAGTAGCGAAGTTTAATGATCCATGACCGTATGTTTCACAGGGTGATATCACAAAACCCGGCAGCGTGGTCCAGTCTTCTAGGTCAAAGTCAGAGGTCAGAAGTCGACTACGGTCACCTTGACATGGGTTCACCGGTGCACTCCGCCGCTGGACGTGGCTACCGAACTGGACATCGCCACTCCTTGGTTAGTTCTGTTTGTGTGGTTTTCTGCGTTGTGTCTGTTGGGTTGACCGTCTGCCTGCCTGCTGCCTGCTGTCTGTCTGTCTGCCTGCTTGCCTGCTTGTCTGCCTGCCTGTTTGCCTGCCTGCCTGTTTGGCTGTCTGTCCTGCTGTCCGTCTGCTACCAAATTGGTTATTGAGATCAATGTCCAAAAGTCGAATGCTGTGAATGATCAAGTTTCACCCCATTTAAAACATCCTAGCATCCCAGTGGAAACAAACGTCAAATTTATAATTATAATAGTAATGATACTGCTACTACCACTACTACTACTAGCACCGCCATTACTACTACAACTACTACTGCTACTACTACTACTCACTACTACCACTACTACTACTAGCACCACCATTATACTACTACTACTACTACTAACAATGATAATAATAAATAACAGCAACAGTAATAACAACAACAATTAATAGTAAATAACTAAACAAAACAACAACAATAATAATAATAGATAACAACAGCAACAACGACAAAAACAACAACAAAAACAATAATAATAATATGATTATAATAATAATGTTGATGATAGTAATAATGACGATGACGCGACGACGACGACGATGATGAATGATGATATGATGAATGATATGAATGATGATGAATGATATAATAAAATAATAATAATAATAGTAATAATATATAGTGCATCACCTCAGAAGAGCCATAAACACTTCACAAAGCGCGAGAGACAAAGCAGACACGCAAAAGTAGGTACATGTAAAGCCCTACCATATAAAGAAAACAGATGAACTGTGATAATACAATGTTAAAGAAGCAATAAAACAAAAGATTCATAAGAAATATCCATTTCATATGTCAGTCGGTAAAACAGGCACACGCATACATATACACGTGCACACGCACACATACGCACACGGTATTAAGGAAGTAACAAAAAGAATTACCAATAACATACCACTCATAAGTCAATACAAAAACCAACCAACCAACCAGCCAACCAACCAACCAACCAACACAACAAAAAAGAAAGAAAGAAAGAAAGCACAACGACAAAAAGATCTCTTAAACATCGTATATACATACACAGTTAAGCATAGCATAGACAACACATTCATTCTTGTACATTTATACATGTACACAATTAAACACAGCATAGCCATACACTCTTAAACACTTACGTAAACGCACACATACACAATATTGCACATGCAGACACACATGCGTACACATAAGCGCTCACACACTCACACCACACCCACACACTACACACACTCCACACACACATCACACACACACACTCACACCACACACACACACTCCACCACACACACACTACACACACACACTCCCCACACACACACACAACACACTCACACACACACCACACACTCACCCACACACACTCCCCCACACACCACTCACACACACACACACACACACACACACCACACACACACACACCACCAAAAGCACGCACACACACACACACACACACACACACACACACACAGAGTTAAAAAGGATGAGTGTTCTGAGCAGATATGAAGGAATACAATCTTTGTATCCACACTTATTTGTTAGCGCCAGACCTGGACATCAAACAAAACACTTTAGAAAAAGAGATGAGACATCTGAGAAGAGCAGCAGACAATACCAAAAAAAAGACATGATTAGAAGTGAAGAGATGTAGAAATGTTGAAAACCACCTGTCAGCCATTAATTACTCACACAACAGCAGATCGAGTAGTTTGGCTTCCAAACCAGGATGCCAGTCAATCAGTCAGCTCTCGAGTTTACGACACCGGATGCTTGGGCTTTAGTGCCAGAGGAAGACGAGGTCGGTGCTGGATAGATGGAGTGACAGACACACATTTCACATCTTCAACATGATTCTACGCCATCTACGCCAGGCTTCTCGTTCGGCTGAAGACTACAGCTTCATCTTCCTACACATGTCATTTACACGTAACCAAGATTATTCCGGTGATAGGCCGATAAAATACCAATATGAAATATAGACTAGGTAAAACATAGCCTAGGTAGGGCTTCAGGACCTGGCCAGCTCATGGATTTATGTGCAGGCTTAAGGCTTGCGCCATGATCACCATACACATAATACCTATGACGTTAGTGCATATGGAATTCGTTCCGAGCGCGGATACGTCATCTTGAGAAACTGAAACTGAAATTTCCTGCCACGCCTCCCAGTAGAAGCGAATGGAAAAAGTCTGAACTTCTTAACAGTATACCCATATATTCTGACAGGATTTTTTCCCATGTTATATATCTTTTATAATCAACCTCTGACTGCCGCACCGTGACCATCAGCATCATGCATTGTCAACCATGCCAGCAAAGCAGAAACTTAACCCTTTGACTCCCTCACCCTGTCCACCAGGAAGCTGGTGGATAGAGTGAGGGAGACAAAGAGTTAAATTTTTGCAGTTGCTGGATAGACTGTGGGAGGCAAAGGGTTAATTATGTTTCACGTAGATACGGATATACTTGTAATCTAAGCATGTGGAGATTTTACATGAATTGGAGATTTTTTCTTACGAATTGATTGCAATTGCGCTTTGCAGTTTTGTTTTGCATTTGCCTGTATGACGTGTTTAAAATGAACATAGAAACAGTTTAACGAAGACAAGGCCTGAAGGACACTGTGTTGTTTTATTATTGAAGGGATCACCTCCCAACAGTCGGGGCAAGGGCAACCTTCCCGGACCCATGAGACCTCCCCATCATCTTAGTGACTCCCTCATGAGACCAGCACGCAGGTAATGACCGTATCTGGTTATTCAAGTGGATGTTTGGGTAGGGTAGGTAAGGGGTTGGTCGGCTGAGTGGGTGGGAAGAAGTGTTGGTGAATGGGTATATTGTTGTCGGGTGAGTTAGAGGGTAGTTGAGTGGATGGTTGGTTTTCTTGCTTGATTTCGTTGGATGGGGATTTTGTTTGTTTGTTTTTGATTTGTTTTGTTTTTTCTTTCCTTTTTAGAGGGGAGTTGTTAGTTGGGTGAGTAGATGAGTGTGGCTTGTGTGGATTGGTTCTTGGTTGATTGGCCGACTGTGAGTATTCGTTGGTTGCTCGTTCAATGGTATAGATGACTCGCTCTTCACAGGCTAGATGGCACTGTTGAAAGATTTCTAGACTCATCATCTGATGTAATGAGTTCAGTCCCAACCTGCAATAGAACAACTGACCTGTTCGCTCCCCATTTCAACATCTGGACTTTGAAATCTGTACCAGTGTTCTCCATGTCATTTCAGCGGAAATTCAAG
>JAPXFY010000022.1:25350545-25385545 GCA_030674185.1 Monoplex corrugatus | reverse complement strand
ACAAAAAAAAGCTGAAATCGTCACACAATTATGTACACAAAACCAAAGTGACTGCTGGTGTTCATGGCAATAGGAACCAGAAAAAACAGAAGAAACAGAACACACCCTTGATATGACAGAACAAGACAGGGGCAAATTTTCGGCCAACTGGCCTTTGTCAAGCGCACAAAAAGACAACAAAGACCAAATACACAAATCATAGAGGAAAAACAGCAAGACCTCTCTAATGTTTCCTCTTATTGCTTTTCTCCTATAATTTTAGTATTTTTGTTGTCTTTTGTGTATGGTCCACAAAGGCAGACTGGTCGAAAAAATTTGCGTTTGTCTAATCAAGAATAAATCAAGTCACAGCCACAATACTGCGTAGCATAAGTTCCCTCCTCCCCCTTTTTCCCCCACTTGCAATATTTAGTGAAACGTGAAGAATACAACATTATGTACCTTTACTAAATAATGCAACGCCTGGCAGTCATGTACTTCTTGCTAAAATGGACACTGTCATTTGTATTCTTGATAAACATTTGTTTCACGTCCACAAATAAAGAAGGGTCACGCATACAAAATTCTGTTCCCTTGAAGGTAGGTTTTACATGAATTCATATGTTTAGATAGGAACTGCTGGGCAGCAGCTCTAGCTTGACTACGAAGAAAAAGTCTACAAACTGAGTGTCAAGCAGTACTGTCATTCTACTCGTGCATGAATATCGTCTGTCTCACGCCAACAAACTAAATATCAAGAATAATGATAACCATCAATTACATTACATCTGTTACATTTCTAAATTAAACATTATGTATGATGTATAAATGATTTCAAATGTTTTTCTACAAACCTTAAAAAGATTACACTTTTCTGGGGCAATGTAATTTAATAAAGGATTACTGAATAAAGGATTACTGAACTGATAACTGACTAGAATAACTGAACTGATTAGAATTCAATTTATACATTCTGCATATCCATGCAGCCTCCATGGCGCCAAAGGTCATAATTTAACACTTCAATGTTGGATTCTACACTATTTGCTTTCGATGAGACCAAAGAGAGAATCTCTCTCTCTCTCTCTCTCTCTCTCTCTCTCTCTCTCTCTCTCTCTCTCTCTCTCTCTCTTTTCTGTATCTCCCTCACGTGGACACACTATACACAAACGTATGCATGCATGCACAGTCATGCACGAGCACACACACGCACCACCACCATCACCAATGCTATCACCAATAATAGCAGATAATTCTGGCTATTAGCTATAGTGGAAGTATCCTGCAAAGTTACTACATCGTCTAAATCTTGTGAGAGAATCAGCGATTCTATTCCAAACTTGAGAATAATAACATAACATTTCACTGTATTCCAAATCATTACTCTGTGCAAACTTTACCAACAGTTTTTGGGCCAACATCGAACACATGACAGCAGGCTACAAACTCCCACTTCGAAGACATGTCCACCATTCTTAAATATCCCATCAATGAAACCGGTAACCTAAAGACTTGTACTTACTCGTTCTTCATTCCAAGCCTTTGTCTACAATTCTTAACAGCATATCCACAACATACACAATGAATCCACAGACTCATTTTTCACGACAGACACATTATCAGCTGCTAAGATAGCCAATATAGTATGCCTTAGCCAATCACAGCTACAACTAGAGCCACAAATTTCACCATGATATACACGCAGCCTAGAAGAGTCGAAAAGACATACTGTCAGACAGCATCCCATCACAACCTTGAAAAGCATTCTTTCGCTGTCCTGCATTTAACATAGGCGTAGAAGGGGTAGCGGTGGGATGGGTGGGTTACTGTCATCTTTTCAAGAAGTAATCAGAAAATTAAAAAGGTACACGCAGAAAGCAAAACCAGAAAATTCAGAAGTTTTGACATAAGATCAGTAAAATACATACATGAAAAAAAAACAACTAGATAACATTAAGGATGAGAGTTAAAGCAGTAACGTAATTTCTACACGTGCGCACGCACGCGCACACACACACACATGCACGCGCACAAAAGCGTGCGCATGCACACTTACACGCTTAAACACGCACTGTTTTAGCAGGACGTAAACAAGGAAAAGCCATGCAGCAACAGCAGAAAAGACTGGATGTGTTGAGAATAATCAACCAGCAGTAACACAACTAAACACACACACACACACACACATTGGTCTTAGTGCTAGTCTTTTGTATGACACAATAAACAGAGATCCTGCATGCAGCATGTTACTAACATGTGTAAAATATTTTCACAAGAGAAGACTTGTCCCTGGCAAATTTCTCTAGAAAAACCCACTTTCATAGGTAAACAAATACACACACGCACAGGAAGAAAAAAGATGAGGAAAATGGGTGGCGCCATACTGTTGCGATGTGCTTTTCGCCAGGAAAGCAACCCAAATTTCATACAAGAAAAAATCATTTGAGACAAAAATAAAACAAACAGAACTTGATCAAATCAAACTAATTCTTCTGCTGTATCTATGAAGTGTATTGTCCACAGGAATGAAATAACTGGTTGCTTTGGCAAGAATGCCACAAAGGAAAAGATGTCTAAATCTTAATACAGATATGAAACCCAAAGCAGAAACTTAACCGAAAATCTCTGGCAAGAGGATTGAACAAACTTTTCCAAATCTGACAGGACCTTAAAACAGTTTCTCCCATCTTTTCTTTCTTTTTTTTTTTTTTTTTGGGGGGGGGGGGGGGGGAGCATATAAAAATGACAGTGTTATGCTGGTTACACACGGGTCGCATATTCTACACTCACTAATACCTTTCAAAAAATGAAGAAGCACCATGGGGTATACCCAGTAATAATGAACCACTGAGCATCAAACACTTTACTGAATGCTTGGAATTGCACGGTGTGAGACATAAGCACTATACAGTTGACTCATTAAAGGACCTATTCAGACAAGTTCTAGCAGACGTCACTTTACAAGCAATCAGTAGATTTCAGCTTACATAATCATACGTACAGGAAAGATTTCTAGATACTCAAATTCATTTTAGACTGACAGGCTAATCATGTACTTGGGTTGTAACTGCTGTCTTTTTAACTAAAACTGGGAGTTGTTTCTAACATAGTGTTAGCCCTGGTATGGCCTTAGAGGTCGGCTGGGCTATAACCAAAATGAACTGAATTGAACGTGTTCTCATATATAAGGGGGTTTTAAGTGTAGGGCCGTTGTAGGGCCGTTTTTTACCCTCACACGTAGGCAGTCATTTTCAGGGGAAGTGGATTTTCATAAGCCAAAGAATGCTGCCATGGCATTCAGGATCTTTGACGTGCATACTTGATGTTCTGAATGTGTATGCTCACAAAAGGGGGTCAGGATTCGGACAGTAGCAGACCTGCACTTATGCTGACCTGGGGGATTGGAAAATCTCAACACCTGAGTCATCAGGATTAAACTCAGACCTTCTAACTGCATGTCACTCGTCCAAAGCCATTTGGCCACTGAGCCGGTCAGTTATGTCTGCTGCTTTAACAGTCAGCAGAAGACTTCAGTTTACAACTAATAGGCCACTTGTCACCAGAAAACACAAACACTCTCTCTCTTTCGTTCTCTCCCTCGCCCCTTCTCTCTCTCTCGCTCTCTCCCTCCCCCCTTCTCTCTCTCCCTCTCTTTAAATACAGTATGGGGCCATGACCTTGACAAGTCACCTGAATTTGTATCCCTCTGCTCCCCCCTCCCATCTCTCTCTCTCTCTCTCTCTCTCTCTCTCTCTCTCTCTCTCTCTCTCTCTCTCTCTCTCTCTCTCAGGAAAACAGCAAGATCACAGAAAATTTCAAGATATCCAGCTGAATCACAGGAAGAGAACATGACATCTATCCCACTTCTGTTTTAGTTTATAGTTCCATTAGTCCTCAGTGAAGGCATGCTGAGCACGTGCATACACACACACACACACACACACACACACACACACACACACACACACACACACACACACACACACACACACACACACACACACACACACACACACCACATATCAAAGGTAAATAACCAGACCTTCATAAGAAGATATCAGGACACCTGTCCCACTTCTGTTCCTGCTTACAGTCCCAATAAACCCCAGTGAAGACGTGCAGGGGGTTTCCAGTGATGGGATCAGTCTCCTTTCTGAACCAGGTGGGTTGATACTCTTTGACCTCTGTACCTGCACAATACACATATAGTAATCATAATAACAATACACATATAGTAATCATAATAACTAAGGTTTATATAGCGCATAACTGCCAGAAGCGAACTACATAAAAACATTATTGCTATTTTTATTAAAAGCCCAGCTGACTGTGTAAAGCCATTTCGATACATACACAGTACTTCAACAGGAAAAAAAAGGAAAAACATTTAATACACATATCAATACATTCGCGTAATAATCTAAGGAGATGCCGCTGGCGCTGACCACTCTGTCCAATTTATCACACAAGGGATTCAAAAAACATACCTGAATATAAATTTAAATGTAAATAAGGACACTAAAGCATATATAAAAACGGGCATAAATTACCCAAAATGGCTTCCACATATTTCAATACCCTAGAGCCAAAAATGCACTTCATACATGAACCCAATTATCAATCCTAAGAGAAAGTATGTAAGACTTTATCGAACACATACAAGTGAATAGACCAGCAAGGCAGAAAATGATAGGAAAAAAATCACAGAAAGCAAAGGAATAAGGCAGAAACAAAGAGAGTGACAGCAAAAGAGGAAATTTCTAGCACAGCACTTCAAGAAGGTGGGAATACCATTTATACTGAAAGAGCCCCCGGCATCCCCACAGGAAACAAATCAACAATATTTCAAAAAGCAAGATATGATACAGAACAAGAAAAGAAAACAATAGTATCATATGTGTACGACACAAAAACACTCTTCCATATGAATGCATTCAGATATGCCCATACACAGAATCATGAAGACCCACCCCCTCCCTTCCACAGATTCGCAAGGATGCATGCACACACAGCGCTTTACTACTACTATTACTAATACTATTACTACTACTACTACTACTACTACTACTTCTACTACTACTACTTCTACTACTTCTACTACTCATCATCATCATCATCATCATCATAATCATAATGCTAACAAGAATGATATTCATACAGTGCTAATCTTGATGTACAAATCAAATCAAACGGCACATTCTTATTGTTCACTCAAACTTTCACTCGCAGTAACACAACAATCTAAGGTACAAAGCACATACACTCCAGGACAGGGAGGACAGGGGGATCAGAGTGGAGTGGGATGAAAGGGGGGAGAGGTTGAAAGGGGAAATCACTGCTGGACAAAATGTATGTAATTATTATGTATGCATGTGCGTGCGTACGTATGTATGTATGTATGTATGTATACGCTTCGATTTATGTATGTATGTATGTATGCATGTATACGCTCAGCTTAGATTTATGTATGTAAGTATGTATGCATGTATGTATGCATGTATACGCTCATATGTATGTAGGTATGTATGCATGTATACGCTCAGCGCTTAGATTTGATTTTATCAAGATTTTGCGCTATATAAATAAAATATATTATTATTATTATTATTATGTCTTCAGGTGGGACACAGAGACTCATGCTGAGGATATACTACATCTTTACATTTGTTTTCCGCACCTGGGCAACAGATACATGAAATGCATGCATGCACACATACATCCCTCCTCAAATACACACACACACACAGACACACACATACACACACACACACACACACACACACACACACACACTCACACACACACACACACACACACACACACACACACACACACGCACATACATACACACACATGCACATACATACACACACCCATATCCACATAAACATCTTTATTTAACCTGAATGAATGTATTGACATTGAGTACAACACTCAAACTAAATAAACAATTACAGGACTAAACCCTCTTTTATTTTTTCCATTACTATTTCATTCAAAAATTTCCTTCGTTTACATGTCTATTTTTAATGGGCAGGCACGTAACACCCATGCGAGTTTAAAACATCTCACACAACCTTTCAGTGTCATGTTGTCTTATTTTTCGATTTATACTGGATAGACAAAGACGTTGCGTGCATTTTTTCTTCTACCCTTTCTTTTTCTTGTTTTTTCCCTCTCTACTCCATTGCTATGTTTGTGGTCATTTCTTTTTTCTTGTTTCCCTGGGGTTACTTCTCTTTCGGTAAATATTTGGTAACATATCTAATCTCGAGTTTGGCATTGGTTGTAACACTTGTTACTTATGTAGAACGTAGTTCTGGCTTCTGGTTCTGGTGTTGGATCTTTCTTCAGTTTAAGCTGTGTTGGATCTTTCTTCAGTTTACTTTTCTGTTTGTTAACAGTTCTTATGGTTTATGTATCTTGAAGTCCTGGCTGTTCACTTTGATCAAGTTTGCTGTGAACATGGTTCTGCTGCTACCACCACTAATACTATCCCTGTGGGGATGCCGGGTGCTCTTGTAGTATAAATACCCTCTAGAAATTACTGTTTCCGCTTTTCTGTCACTCATGGTGTTTCTTCCTTGGTCCTGTGCTTTCTATCATCTCTTCCTATCATTTTCTACCTTGCAGGTCCATTCACCTGTGAGTGTTCTATAAAGCTTTACATACTTTTTATCAGAACTGGTAATTGGATACATGTATTAACTGCATTTTGACTCACAGAAATATGATGTGCAGAAGCAATTTCAGGTAATTAAGGCCACTTTATCTTAGTGTACTTAGATGTGCTTGTGTGTGTGTGTGTGTATGTATGTATGTATTATGTGTGTATGTATGTATGTGTGTGTATGTATATATATATATTAGTCTACTAAGATGTGCTTATCCATTTGTATTCACTTTTTTTAACCCCTGATGATAAATTGGGCAAAAAAGTTGACGCAAGGAGCACATCCTTATGCGCGTGAATTCACTGATATGTCTACTTAATTTTCAATTCTAGGTATTCTTTTTTCTTCTCAAAATCAACATGGTGTTGTGTGTGTTTCAAGACAGTTACAGCCCTTGTATGGCTCTGCACATTTTGCTTCACTTTAAACAATAATAATAATAATCACAACAACAAAACAACAGCAACAGTACTACTACTACTATTACTACTACTACTACTGCTACTACTACTACTACTACTACTACTACTGCTACTACTATGGCCTGCTACTGTTGCACAGAGTGAAAACAATCATTTCTCACCTTCTAACTTCGCCTGTTCAGCCTCTGCCTCTCGCCTGCGCCGAGCCTGTCGTTGTTTTTCCTCCAGCAGAAATTTGAGTCTGTTGGCCTCCTCCCAGTCTGCGTCCTCCATCTTCCGCTGGTCAGGCCGCAGGCGCGAGTCCGTGGGAGCCACGCCCTCTTCCTGTTCGTTCATCTCGATGGCCAGCTGGCTGAAGAAGTAGATCTTCTCTGCTCCATCTCTGTAGATGATACAACGGAAGATATGGAAATCTGACAAAACACGGCTGTGTTGTGTCTTTGTTTTTATCACCAGAAAATGTAAATAAATTCAATATATCAATCAATGAAAATATCAATCAATCAATCAATCAATCAATCGATTAATATAAAGTGAAAGCAATTTTGCTTTTTTTCTCATGAGCTTACATTATCATTTTTATTTTCTTGTTTTATGACATGTTATGCTTATATGAATGATTTATTGCTGACTTACGTTGTTGTTTTTTCAGTTACAACTTACACACAACCTTTTCTGTAAACTACAAAGCACTTAAGAGGTTGGTTCCTGGATTGTTGCGCTTGAATTATCATTATTCAGTGGTTTAAAATATTGTATTCAGTGTTTAAAAAAAATTGTTGTTGTTGTTGTTGTACTATAAAAGTCTTTTGTTCCAAACAAATATTTCATCTAAAATAGAAAAAAAGTAGTACAACCATAATATGAAATGTATATTCAGATCCTGAATCTGATTCAAGAATTCCCTTTGATGAAAATACTCATGTACAAATGTAAATTTGAGAAGAGTTTACCCACCATAATCACCTTACAAAATATCCTTCATCATAATACAAAACCAGATAATACAATGCAAAATTGATATGGAGTCCTAAGTGTGTTTAAAAGGAATTAATTGGCTGTCATCGTCCTAAGTGTGTTTAAAAGGAATTAATTGGCTGTCATCATTTTCAATGAATAATTTTCTTTTTTTCAAATTAATTTCCTGTCACATTTTTCCATTATTTTTTTTGTTTGTTTTTTGTTGTTGTTGTTGTGTTGTTATTGTTGTTGTTGTTGTTGTTGTTTTTTGTTGTTGTTTTTTTGGTCATGTGCGTGTATGCACATTGTTTTGTTCACACTGTGCAGGCGGTATGTCATGCACAGTCTTCGATGGGCATGCATGCTGGGTGTTCTTCATGTTTCTATAAGCCACCAGACATTAACCCTTTGATTCCTGCAACCTGTCCACCAGCATACTGCATTGTCATCCATGCTAGCAAGGCGAAAACTAACCCTTTCACCCCTTCACCCTATCCAGGAGGCTGGTGGATAGGGTAAGGGAGTAAAAGAGAGTTAAAGCTTTTGCAGTTGGTAGATAGGGTGCAGGAGTCAAAGGATTAATAAGACTTGAAGGATCTTTACTTGATGTTCTGCGTGTGAATACACACAAACGGGGTTTAGACACAACAGGTCTACACACCATGCTGACTGGGAGATCCAGAAAATCTCTATTTACCCACCAGGCGGGAGGTACAAGGTAGGATCGAACTCCAAACCTTCCAACTGGAAGTCTGACATCATACCAACCTGACCATCGCATCCACCATTTCTTTTCATATTACTTCATGTCGCTCAGAGCCCCGCCGAGTATCGTCGATTCAGGCTGACACGTAAAGCTGGTCAAAGGGAAACTACTGCAGGATACAATCATAATTTTCCTATACGCAGTTGTCTCCCGTAGACCGTGAACCGGCCTATCATGTTCTAACACGTGTTATCTACATGAAATCCCCTCATGCAAAATAACAGCAAATGGCGCAACCTTGACACAGGTTGATAAATTTAAATATGTGGGAACGATCATTTCATCAGACGGCAGATGCACATCAAAAATAGCCGGCAGAATCGGCCCAGCCAAAACAGCATTCAAGGAGATAAACAGCATTCAAGAAGATGAAAAGCATTCTTACCAACAAATGTCTATCAATTAACATCAGGAAGCGAGTTCTTGAATGTTATATAGAACCACTACTGTTGTACGGATGTGAGGCGTGGACAGTCAACAAGCAAAGCCAGAACAAGATTGAGGCAGCCGAGATGTGGTTTCTCAGAAGAATGTTGAGAGTTCCATGGACAGCAAAGAAAACAAACGGGACAGTCTTGATGGAGGCAGACACAAGTAGATCACTCATAGGGAAAATTAGGAAAAGACAGGCAACATTTATAGGCCATTTTATGAGGAAGGGGGATTTGGAGCACCTGGTCACAACGGGAAAGCTGGAGGGAAAAAGAGCACCAGGTAGACCCAGGGAGAAAATGCTGGACAGACTTGCAGAGTGGCTGGAGACGAGGAGGGTGGGGGAGATGCTTGGGGCAACGAGAGATAGAGACAAATGGAAGTCCATGTCCGCCAACGCCATACGGCAGGGCACCTGATGATGATGATGTTACGTAGAGAGTCAGAAAGTTGACTTTCCAAACAATATCAGCTTCACAGAGGTATTACTCATTTCTCCTGCTGTATTTTTCATTCACTTTTAATTCTATGAGGGTGGGGGGGGGGGGGGGGGTACGTCTCTTCTGAAGACCTTCTGCTTTCCAGCTCTCCCTGAGGTTTTTGCTGCTCAATAAAGGTGCCATGGGTGATGGCGAGTATTGGGAAGAAATGTGAGAGCGAGAAGTGAGCAAAGAATAGGACAGCAGAAATGGAAAAAAAAATTTTTAAAAAGCTCTTAAGATATAACACACACACACACACACACACACACACACACACACACACACACACACACACACACACACACACTCACGGAGGAGGTCGGACTTTCCACAAGACTTTGGAAGGTCCCGTCTGAAAATCACCACTACCACCACTGCCACCCTTGCTCTTGCTGCTGGGTCTACTGTAGCAAGAAGATGAAGGCTCTTCCTCCTCCTCCTCCTCCTCCTCCTCATCTTCATCATCCTCTTTTTCGGGTGGGTGGAGGATGGGCGATGCTTCGATCTGGGTACACCAGGTCCCTGTTAGCGTCCAGCGGAGGATGTCCCTGCTGTCTTTTACCATTCCTGTTACCTGCGGACACAAAGACCAATTCATGTCTCAACAGATGGGCAAGCAGGAAGGCAGATAAAAACATGACATTGTGGATATGGATAAATGCACAAGTAAATAGGCAAACAGACAACCAAGAACACTACATGGTAGATTAGATAGTGTTTAGCATGCATTTTTCTGACATGTCGCCTGCTAAATGTGAACAGACTGCCCAATGGATTTTCAATGCTGTTGCCATATTAGTTTTACTCGTGTTAACTGTACGCTGCACACAGAACTCTGGTTTATCATCTCATTCAGAAGACAAGGCATCCAGACTCCCATCAGAGGCTTCGAGAAAGGTATAAGAAATCTCTGTTCCATGTTATGGTCAGAGTTGGGACATCTCGCTTTCCAAATAAGCAGTATCTTCTGTCTACAGACAGGCATGACAATCAAGTGAGATGTCACAGTTCCAATTGGAAGGTTTGGGATCCGGATATTCTGCGTGGATATCTCCTACCTGGAAGGCAAAGGGTGGATTCTGATCTCCCAGGTCAACATGACTGCAAATCTGATAGCACTTAAACTCTCCCTCATATGTGTAAGCACAAAGAACATTAAATATGCACGTTAAAGATTCTGTAAGTCATATCAGAGTCTGGTGCTTTTCGGAAAGATTAAAACACCCAGCGTGCACGCCCACTGAAGATAACAGTACGCAAACTGTGCAGCAACATACCACCTGCATGGCGTGGGCAAAACAACATGCATACATACGCCTCAGAAAAATCTGGCCGATAAAAAATAAAATAATAGCCACTAGGTCAGCACTCCACAGACACAGAAAGACAGGCAGCATAAAAAATGGGTTGCTACTGATACATTATTTCTATGTTGCGGGCTTTACCTGAATTTAAGAAATCAGATACACAGTCCACTGCTGTACCAACAGAAACAGCCAGCATGCGAAGAGATTAAGTCCTAGGCTGAGATCTCTGCATGATGGGGACTTCTGCTGTCCATGTTCATGGTATGGTAAAGTACAGTATGGTATGATATGGTACAGTATGGTGCAGCACAGTGCAGTGCAGTGCAGTGCAGAGCAGTATAGTATAGCACAGTACAGTATGATACAGTACGGTACGGTACGGTACAGTTTGGTGTACACAACTACAAATTGGCTTTTATTGATGTCAACAGGAGTTCTAACATAAATTATGTGGAATGGTATTTTGGCATGGCATGATATAATTTGTTATCAAACTTGCAATGTATTGTACTGTATATGTTGCATTGTATCGTACGGCACTTTTTGTATTGAACTGTATTAATAATAATAATAATTAATAATTACAATATTTATATAGCGCAAAATCTTGATAAAATCAAATCTAAGCGCTGAAGCAGACACACACGCAGGCACGCACGCTCGCACACACACGCACGCACACACACAGACACACACACACACACACACACACACACACACACACACCCCACACACACACACACACGCATGGCTATAAATGGGGAGAAAGAATAAAAGCAATAAAAGCAAGAATAAAAGCAATGGAAAATTATAGAGAGCATAGCATACAATTATATATTATAACCATGTGATTCCCTCCGAGCGGAGACAGGCTGCAGAGGGGAGGGTTGAGTGAGGTTAGGATTTTATGCAGGAGAGAAAAGGTGAGTTTTGAGAGCGGACTTGAAGGAGACAAAAGTAGGTTGCTGACGGACTGAGAGAGGAAGTTTGTTCCAGGAGAGTGGACCAGAAACAGAGAAGGCTCGTGGACCATAGGTATTGAGCTTAGTGCGTGGAAAGCGAAGAGTCAGAGGATCAGAGGCAGAGCGGAGGGTACGTGAGGGAACATAGATCTCAAGTAGGCTTGACAGGTAATCGGGGGCTGCGTTATTGAGGCTTTTGTAGCACATGGTGTCTAGTTTGTACTGTATGCGCTTTGATACAGGGAGCCAGTGAAGTTGTGCCAGGAGAGGAGATATGTGGTCAGCTTTTTTCTTTTTGAGTACAAGGCGTGCAGCATTGTTTTGAATGCGCTGTAGGATGTGAATGGTGGAGGCAGGAAGACCAGACAGGAGTGAATTGCAATAGTCAATGCGAGACATTATGAAGGAGAGAACGAGTTTTGCAGTTGTTTCGACAGAGAGATACTTCCTGATCAGCTTTATACGATGGAGATGATAGTAGCAGGATCTGGCAGTTTGAGAAACAAAGTTGTTCATGGAGAGGGTAGAGTCAATGCAGACACCAAGGTTTTTAGCTGAATCAGAAATTGGGACTGATGTGTTACATAATGGGAGAGAAAGAGGAGGCAGCTGAGAAAGTTTCTGACGGGTGCCAATGAGGATAGCTTCTGTTTTGTCGTCATTAAGCTGAAGTCTATTGTGTGTCATCCAGTTCTTAATGTCCGAGTAACACTCAGTGGTGCGAGTCAACAGGCGCTGTATATTATCAGGTGAGTCACTGTCTTGAAGTTGGGTGTCATCAGCATAGAAGTGGTGTTTTATAGAATGGGAGTTGGTGATGGTGGACAGGGGGGAGGTGTAAAGAGTGAAAAGAACAGGGCCAAGGACAGATCCTTGTGGAACACCACAGGTCAGGTATGCAGGTTGAGAGTAAGTGCCATTGATGAGAACGGTTTGTTTTCTGTTTGATAGGTATGAAGTGAACCAAGACAGAGCAATGTCAGAGATGCCAAAAGTATGATGAAGTCTAGAAAGGAGAATACCATGATCAATGGTATCAAAGGCTGCAGACAGATCAAGGAGTGTGAGGAGAGAGACTTTGCCAGTATCAGTTGCAAGGAGGAGATTGTTGAGAATGTGTAGTAGGGCAGTTTCAGTGCTATGGCAGTGGCGGTAGGCTGACTGGAAAGGATTGAGGAGATTGTTGGCAGACAGGTGAGAGTTCAGCTGGTTGAGGACGACTTTTTCAAGGAGTTTTGACAAGAAAGAGAGATTAGAGATAGGCCGGTAATTTTTCAGTTCATTTGGATCTAAATTGTGTTTCTTGAGGAGAGGGTGAACAATAGCAGACTTGAAAGAATCTGGGACAGTTCCAGTTTGAAGAGAAGTGTTGATGATGTCAGTGATGAATGGGAGGAGAGTAGGGAGACAGTCGGTGTAGACAGAACCTGGAAGAGGATCCAGTTCGCAGGTTTTGAACGACATGGATCTGATTGTGTTGAGAATTTCTTCTTGTGAGACTGGGGTAAAAGTAGTAAGAGGTGTGCCAGAGAAGGAAGGGTCAGGTGGGCATGGTTGACAGGGTGTCCTGTCAAGCCTGTCACGAAGAGTTTGTATTTTGGTGGTGAAATAGTTGGAGAATACAGATGGGAGTTCTTCATTTGTATGTTTTGTTGGGAGAGGTAAATCTTTTCGTGTGCCAAGGAGATGATTCATGGTTGTAAAGAGTTCTTTTGAAGAAGAGGCATTCAGGATTTTGGTTTGGAAATAGCTTGTTTTTGCTGATGCAATGAGGGTGGATACTTTTGTTTTAGAGGCTTGGAAAAGTTGCCTGTGTACAGTGAGTTTGGATTTGCGCCAGCGGCGCTCTGCTCTGCGGCGGGCACGTTTTGCACAGGCGATCTCATGAGTGAGCCAGGGGGTAGGGGGGCGGTCAGGTAAAAGACGGGTTGTGGCTGGAGCATGAGTGTCCAGAAGATGGTGGAGAGTAGTATAGAATTCATCGGCAAGGTTATGTGACTTTTCAGAAAGGAGACGGGAGGCATCAGATGAAAATGTGGAGAGGTCGATAGATTTGAGATTGCGTCGAGTCACTGTGCGCATGGTACGGGAAGGAGGAGAAATGTCGAGAGAACAGAGAATTGCAGAGTGGTCAGATGGAAGGGCTGAAGTTAGACGGGTAGAAATTGTGATGATCACGAGAAATGATCCAGTCAAGAATGTGACCTTTTTGATGGGTTGGTTCAGAAATGTGTTGAGTCATATTATGATTGGACAGAGAGTTGATGATATGTCTTGTGTCATAACGGTGAGTGTTGTCATAGTGGACATTGATATCACCTAGAATGATGAGATTTCCAGGTAAGAGGCAGTAGTGGTCAAGCAATTGGTCAAAGTCAGAGAGAAACATGGATGTGGTGAGTTTGTTGGCAGAGCTAGGTGGGGGTCGATAGACACAGGAGAAGGTGATGGGGTGAGGGGTGGATTGGAAGGATACTTCAACGTGCTCGAAAGAAGGATGGGAGAAAGGCAGAGACTGCGAGAAAGATAGGCGGGAATGGAGTGAGTCGTTGTAGAGGATGGCGATACCGCCACCTCGGGATGAGCGATGGAAAGAAGCAAGCCTGTAACCACTCGGAGTGAGGCTAGCAAGTATAGGTTCGTGACCAAGGGGGTTAAGCCATGTCTCCGTGATAAAAGCAATGTCAACATGCTCATCTGCGACAAAGTCAGCAATAACATCGGCTTTGTCACCAGTGCATGCCGACTGAGCATTAAAAAGGCATAGTTTCAGCCTATCACAGTCATATGGTGGCGGCTGAGGTGGCGACGAAGGCGGCACCAACGGGACAGAAGGCGAGAGCGGCACCGGCGGGACAGAAGGCGAAGGCGGCACCATCAGGACAGAAGGCGAAGGCGAAGACGGCAGAGGAGGAGACAAAGCTTGCAGCAGCGAGGTCAAGGGCAGGGCAGTGGAGGAGAAGAAGAAGCAGGAGACGAAAAGTGGCGTCGGGCAGGAGGCAGGTTGTGCCAAAGACGGTGGAGACGTCCACCACGACAGGATCGCGCAGTGCGGGGCTTGCTACACAGCCCCAATGTACGTATGCGCTGGTAGACGCCTCCACCGAGGTAGCATTTGCTGTGTTTAAAAAGTGTCAGTCCAATTTGTTTTATAAAAGACGGGTCCATAATTGCGAGCCAGGCAGGAGAGGAAGACACTTGCAGGTTGGTGTGTGGGTTGGTCAGTTCACAACACTAAAATCCAGAGAACGCAGAACACAAAGGTTTGGAAGCTGTAGCGTTGGGCGAACACAGTAGGCTAAGGTGTAAACACAATTCACAGATAAAATGTCCGACTTGAGCGGCTGAATTAAAATGATGAAAAGTAGGTATAAAAACTTTAAAATCGGATTATCTGGTAAAATATTCAAAATTTTAAAAAAATATTTACATCACCGTGTGTCCGGATTTCAAAGCAACAAACATACAAAATTCAATGCATAAAACCAAATAGAACCACGATAAAATCACTGTAAAACACCACACACACTTTTTGCTGCCTGCTGGCGCGACATCTACTCACTCACTGAACTGTAATACACTGCATGCACTTTACTGTGGTACATTTTATGGACTGCACAGTATTTATCACATTGCATTACATTGCAATATCTTGTCTTGAATTTATACTGCACTGTATTGTATTGCAGTGCATAGTCCTCAAAAGCAAAGAAGCTATGTATTGTATCAATTTAATGACCAAGTGTCCTGCCCCTCTCCACATGTTTTGTTATAATCTTATTACAATGTAAATTGTGATTAGCATGCTTTGACACAGACTGCGCCATGCAAAAGCCTTACATTTTTGCTCATTTCCAACGCCACATTATTGGTCACAGAATACTGGACAATTTTTTTCACAAAGCTATGATGACGATGACATTGGGGATAAATCATGATGCTATAGAGTTCCATATAGGATTGAAACTGCGTGACAGAGCTGTACTCTACATTTACTATCATAATGTATCCAGCATCAAGCAGGTTCGACAGATACAGACACCTGCAGCTGTGTCAGAAAATTTGAGCACTTCTCTCAATGACACATTTGTGAAGTAGATGTAACTCAATTGTGTGGTCCCAGTCTTTCCAATCAGCCCACTGCGCACGCGCGTGCGCACACACACACAACACACACACACACACACACACACACACACACACACACACACACTCATCACTCTCTCTCCTCTCTCTCCTCTCTCTCTCTCTCTCTCTCTCTCTCTCTCTCTCTCTCTCTCTCTCTCTCTCTCTCTCTCTCCCTGACTAGGGGCCAACCAGGGTTGAGAAATTCCACAATGATTTTGACAGGCCTGATGGAATTCGAACCCATAATCTTCCAGTGGATGATCTGTCGCACTAACCATGGCGACTGGTTACACTGCTTAGTACTGTTTTGTATAAAATCTAACAATCTGGCAGGTGGAAAAAACACAAAGAGGCATAGAAACCCTACTGTCTTCACGAATGGATTCAGTATCTCTCTTCCCCCTAGTTACAATCCATCCTTCTTATTATAATCTCTACTATGTAAAGTGCGACAAGCACGCTTTGACATATATCGTTCGCACTATCATCAACATCATGTGCCCTGATGCATGGCGTTGGCGATAATGGCCCTCCATTTGTATCTATCCCTTGTCGCCACAAGCACATCTTCCACCCTCTCTGTCCTCAGCCACCCTGCAAGTCCGTCCAATGTTTTCTCCCTGGGTCTATCTGGTGTCCTCTTTCGCTTCAGCTTTCCTGTTGTGATCAGGTGCTCTAATTCCCCTTACCTCATAAAATGACGTATAAATGTTGCTTGTCTTTTCCAAATCTTCCTAATCTTCGCACTCTACAAACACGGAATTGTTATTACCATTATCTCTCACCTTCCTATGGGGCTCCCTGGAGAAGAAGCTGTAGGCGGAGTAGTTGAGCTGACATGTGTCTCCGGTGGTGTGGTTGCTGATGTCCATGTGTCCCTCATTGTCCACCCACAGTCTCCCTACGATGATGTTGTGCACTGTGGTGGTCACCTTACGCCAGGTGTAGTGGTTACCTGACCGCTGGAATGTCAGGTGGGCGATGCCTGCAGGTACAGATAGAGTGTGAGATAAATGAACAGTTGTTGACTGTGGCAGACACAAAGATCAGCACCCAAAATGCTTTGTGCTAACAACTCAGCTTATAGTCCAGCCGACCTTTAGAGCTACACGAGGGCTAACACCATGTTAAAAACACTTCCAAGTTTGAAAAGACAACAGTTAAAAGCCCAAGTACACAATTATCCTTTCAAGTGTAAATGTATTTAAAAAGTCTTTCTCATACATTAGATCGTTTAAGACGAATTCTGTTCATCTCTTGAAAAAACTGAAAATTACATCTCAGGGAATATCTCCAAAGAGGTTCTTTAAGAATTCTGTTCAATAGTGCTTATGTCTTACATATGCAAGTCCAAATACTCAACAGAAGGTATCTGGTGCTAAGTGGATCGTCACACGGAATCCACCAAGGTACTTCTTCATTTTCTAAATGTGTAACCTGAGTGTAACCTACATTGCACTGTCTCTTCCCTACGGTTCCTAAGAACAGACGAGAGACATTGTTTAAGGTCAGTGCTGATCGAAGAAAAAACCCTCTCCTGTACTGCCTCCCCCCCCCCCCCCCCCCCCGAGTCCTGGTTAACCTACCGTCAACACCTGTCACTTCTTGAACACTTTCATCAAGCGCACAATCCTCAATATTCACCAGAGATACTTCACTGCCATTACGTAACACTTTGACTCCTGCACCCTGTCCACCAACATCCTGCATTACCAACCATGTCAGCAAAGCCAAAACACAACCTTTGACCTTCTCACCCTATCCACCAGCTTCCTGCAGGGTGAGAGAGTCAAAAGGTTAAGTTTTTGCGTAGGTAGAGTTCCCTACAGATGATGTGTGCCCCGTTAGCACATTGGTAAAACCGCGTACCGCAGTTCTGAAGCGCAGAATCGCCCAGGTTCGATCCCCGGCGTGGGAAAAAAAAAAAAAAAAAAAAATAGACAGCAGCAGAAGGGCATCCAGGAGTCATGACCTGGATGTGGCCCGGCCCCCGAGAGTGTAAGGAATTCAGGGCCGAAAACACACTTGTCTAAAGGGGGTTACTTCTCTGAAGACCTTCTGTTGTCTAGCTCTCCCTAGAGTTTCTTTCTACGGGAGTCAAATGGTTAAGACCTCATGGCAGTGAAGGCCACCAGCACTGACGCCATGCTCCTCATGTTTCGGATGTACTGGGCAGGAGATGTCTTTAGGATGGAAGACAATCGTCCACCGAAGATCCTACTGTGCGAGCATGACAACCATCCTCTGGTTATCGTGACAGAGGGGCACCATGGATGAGATACAAAGACTCTGAAAAAATCTTACCACTTGTCGCATAGATCACGCCAATGGACAACTCCAGCAGTGATAACTAAAAGCATGGAGATGCACATTCCACCAGGCTATCACCTCCATTGAGGATACAAGAAAGGACAGAACAGAGGAAGAAGAGGAGCAGACGGAAGATCTAAGACCCTCCAACACCAAGCTCAGACTTTTTCTGCAGTCGCTGTGGGAGGACCTATCCATTCTGCACAGACCTCGTCATCCCAGAACAAGTCGGCAATAGACGAGGACCTCCTCTTTATTTCATTGTAATTGTTGTTTAAAGCCCAGCGAAGAGCCATATCAGGGCTATAACATACAAAACTTCAACAGGCAAAAAAAAAAAAAAAAAGAAAATTAAGTACACATATCAACGCATTTGCACACACAATTCATGGACACACCCCGGCGTCGACCACTCCGTCCAATTTATCACAGAGGGGATCTAAAAAACACACCTGAATACAAATTTAAGCATACCTAAGGACACTAAAACATATATAAAAACGGGCCTAAATTACCTAAAACTGCTTCCACATATCTCACCTCCCTAGAGCCAAAAATGCACTTAAATACATATACCCAATTATCAATCCTAAGAGAAAGTATCAAGACTTTATCGAACACAGGTGAATGGACCATCAAGGCAGAAAATGAGAAGAAATAATGACAAAGCAAAGGAGGAAGAAAGAAACAAAGAGAATGAGAAAAAACAGGAAATTTTTAGCACAGAATTTCCAGAAGGTGGGGATACTATGTATATTGAAATACGCCCCCGCCTCCCGGCATCCCCACGGGTGGTGGTGGTGGTGGTGGGGGGGGGGGGGCGACCTCCTCTTAACTGAATCTTTCTTAACCAAACCAAGCTATGATGCTAACGGACTGCCAGAACATTAAACTTCCAGACACTCGATCGTCAGAAAATTGACTGAAAAAACGTAAAAGGTCTGGACAACTAACTGACTACCAAACAATGACCTCGCACTCGGCCCTGCCCCTTCTCCCAAGAGAAAAACCGATAAAAATAGCGGGCGCAAAACTGCCGTTCCATCTCTCTGTGTGTGATGTGGTGATGGTGATTGTGTGATGTGTGTTTATGTGTGTGTGTGTGTGTGTGTGTGTGTGTGTGTGTGTGTGTTGTGTGTGTGTGTGTGTGCGCGCGCGCGCGTGCGTGTGTGTGCACGCGCGCGCGTTTGTGTGTGTGTGTATGTATATGTGTAGTGTGTGTGTGTGTGTGTGTGTGTGTGTGTGTGTGTGTGTGTGTGTGTGTGTGTGTGTGTGTGTGTGTGCGTGCGTGAATGTGTACATGTATAGGTAAGCGTATGTGTGTGTGAGAGAGAGTAAGTAAGAGGGGTGGCGAAAGAGAGAGAGAGACAGACAGACAGACAGACAGACAGAAACTGAGAAAGAGAAAAGAGTGTACGCGGATAAGTGTGTGCAAGCACTAAGCGTGGATGCTTGTGTATGTACGCGTGCTCTTGAGTTCGTGCGTGGGAGTGTGCAAGCGTGATCAATTATCTTAGCTGGTGGTCTCTGGTCCAGTCATTTGGTGGTCATTGACCAAGTAGGCCTACTAACTGTCCAGTGATCAATAATCTGGTGATCAACTGTCTGCATCCCATGGGAGTAGGAGTTGCCGTAATAAATGAGGTGCTTACTGCGTAACTCGATGCGGTAGAAACCAGAAACACACCAAAATTGAATGAAAACGCCCACCAAATAAAGAAACATCACAGCTGCAAATTTTGGACCAACTAGTCTTTGTCAAGTGAACAAAAAACCCAGACAAAAAACAACCAAGAAACAAACACACTAGGACAAAAACAAGAGTAGGGGGCCTGCTTCTCACCTTCCAATTTCACTGCATGAGTTCCTTCCCACCTACAAATGGGGAAAAAAGAACTAAAATACAAGCAGCCTCCAGTCTACCAAGCTGTGAATGGTTACGTGATCTCGTTCATTTTTGGGGAAGGTAAAGCAACGAGGGAGAGGAGACAGACTTCTGATCTCATAATGCTGCCCCTCCGCCCTGGACCCCCTCCCCCCGAAAAAATCTGAGGTCTCTTATCACCTCCCTCCCCTAAAACCTCTGGGTTATGGGACGAACCGTTACGTGTGGTGGCTGGTCGAAGTCGAGGTCAGTAAACAGTGTTGAGGTGTATCAGGTTTCGTTTTTTTCTGTCTGAGTTTGGTGTTGAGTGATCTTTGTTCTTCCTCTGTTGAGGTGTTTCATGTTTCTTTTTTCTCCTTGGAGGTGGGAACGAACTCATGCAATGAAACAGGAAGGTGAGAAGCAGGCTTCCTACCTTTGTTTTTGTACTAAATAGTGCCTTTGTTGGTTGTTTTTGTTTGTCTACACCCTGGCCATCGTATGGAAGGACAAGACCATCTCTATGAAACACAAGATCACGCTCCTACGTGCATTGGTACGACTATATTCAATCTTCTCCGTATGCGTGCGAGTAATAGACACTCACAGCAAATTTGAAAAGACTAACTCAAGCCATGGAAATGAGGTGTTACTCTAGATCCTAACCTTCAGGTACGCTGATCATATCACCAACTAATAAGTGCGCCAAACCATCAAGCAGCACACTGGACGATATGACGATTTACTGACATCAGTTAAGAAAAGATAACTACATTGGTAGAGCCACGTCCAATGGCCTTGCTGAATCAGTTTTCCTTGGGACAGAGGGGAAGGAAAAAAATCGATGGATTAACATCATCGCCGAATATACAGAAAAAGCATCTGCGAAGTCTCAGGCTTCGGCACACAACCGACAGAGCTGGAGGAATCTGGTAAACAGTTCTTTAATGCAGCGCCTCAAGGAGTCTTTACGGAGTTATGAGAGAAGAAGAAGAAGACGAAGACACCCAGAACAGGTTTAAGAGGATGATGTCTCTGCGTCTTCTTTCCTAACGTCCTTCCCAACCTTCGGCACGGTCAGATACCCATTAGCAGCTGGGTTGTGAAATAAGTCAGGCATGCCTGGACAAATAAGCAGTCCCGGATCAGGTTGCCGTGGTTCTGTGAGGACGGGGCAGGATGACCTCTCACGGGGCTACACTTCAAATACAATCCTACGTGTCTTATGATGGAACTATTGGGCGGATAAGACTCACCTTAAAGTTCTAGCCCCCTGCTCTCACAGGGCAGGGTATTTTGGCCATGAGTTAAGAGGAAGGGGGGGGGGGGGTAAAGCCGACAGACAACCTAGAGAGCTGAAGGCAAAGGCACCAGATCATCAGATGCCTTGTAATAAATCAGGGTGCTCGTACTGTGCAATGTAATGCAAATTTCTACACGGTCATATACATCAGACGAGACAGGTATTCGCCCACCGTACACGCACATGCGCGTGCACGTTCGCACACATGCATACACAGACACAGACAGACACACAACACAAACACAGACACACACACACACACACCCACACACACACACATATATATATACAACGTAAGCTACTGACCCATAGGGATGATCTGGATATATCGACCCCTGAACTTGATGGTCATAGTGAATTCCTGCCACAGGGTCCACCCTCTGCCCTCAGCATGGGTAGCTAGGGTGGGCGGGTGATGAGACACCTGTGACATTCACCATTTTCACCATTGTCAAAATTACCACGAACTTCGTCGTTGTCATAATCATCACAAAATAAATAGCCAGGGTAAACAGATAATGAGATACCAGCAGCACCATTTATCGTTATCAATATCGTCAATATATATCATCATCTTCGTCGTCATCACACACACACACACACACACACCACACACACACACACACACACACACACACACATACACACACACACACACACACACACACACACACACACACACACACACACACAACACAGCCAGGATCATCTAAACAGGTGATGAGACACAAGCAACAAGTATCATTATCAACATCGTCATCAAGATCATCATCTTCGTTGTCGTCTTCGTCATAGTCATCACAAACATAATACCTAGGGGAGGCAGCTGATGAGACACCTGCAACATTCATCGTCATCACAGTCGTCAACATTATATCATACTCGTCACGTCGTCGTCGTCGTCGTCGTCGTCGTGTCGTCGTCATAGTCATCAAAAACATAACAGCTAGATGGACGAGTGACGAGACAATTGCAACATTTACCGTCATTATTTTTAGTATTACCATCATCTTCGTTGTCGTCGTCATCATCTTCACAAACATCATCATAATCATCTTCATCGTCAGTTTCCGAGCTATTTATCGCACAAAGCATTAGTTAAGCTTGAAAACATAACAAAATGAATAGAAAAAATACTACAAACTATATCATATATGTGCATAAAACAGAATCGTCAAATAAATCTTCTGACCTTTCATCATGTGAACAAAAACAAAACAAAAAGAAAAAAGAACCACACACACACACAAAACAAAAAAAAAATACACCAAAACAAGACTGTCAAGCCATTCTAACAATCTCCCATTTGGTACAAGAATTATTTCAGAAAATCTATGCGTTTTACTTCTTTGGCTGACTGTGTGAGCTTGAAGAAACATGGGAGAAAATGAAGTCTGACTTGAAGGGGGACAATGATAGACTGTCACGACAGTAAACAGAATGTAAATACTGGAGTTCCCGAGGTAATTCTGGTTACACATTCCTCAAAAAGCGTTGATCTTAGGAATTTTTTCGGTTCGTGAGACCATGACTTTGTCCAGGTGACAGGGTCACAACACTTTGCACGAGTATTGGGGCCACCATGACTTTGCCTGGTGACAGGGCCACCATGACTTTGCCCAGGTGGCGGGGCCACCATGACTTTGCCTGGGTGACAGGGCTACCATGAGTTGCCTGGGTGACGGGCCATCATGTCTTTGCCTGGGTGATGGGCACCATGACTTGCCGGTGATGGGGCCACCATGACTTTGCCTGGGTGAATGGGGCCACCATGACTTTGCCTGGGTGACAGAGCTACCATGAGTTTCCCCAGGTGACGGGGCCATCATGTCTTTGCCTGGGTGATGGGGCCATCATGTCTTTGCCTGGGTGATGACGGCCATCATGTCTTTGCCTGGGTGATGGGGCCATCATGTCTTTGCCTGGGTGATGGGCCATCATGTCTTTGCCTGGGTGATGCGGCCATCATGTCTTTGCCTGGGTGATGCGGCCATCATGTCTTTGCTGGTGATGCGCCATCATGTCTTTGCCTGGGTGATGCGGCCATCATGTCTTTGCCTGGGTGATGGGCCACATGTCTTTGCCTGGGTGATGGGGTCCACCATGGCTTTGCCTGGGTGACAGGGCCATGACTTTGCCTGGGTGATGGGGTCACCATGGCTTTGCCTGGGTGACAGGGCTACCATGAGTTTGCCCAGGTGACGGGGCCATCATGTCTTTGCCTGGGTGATGGGGCCATCATTGCTTTGCCTGGGTGATGGGGCCATCATTGCTTTGCCTGGGCGATGGAGTCACCATGGCTTTGCCTGGGTGACAGGGCCATGACTTTGCCCAGGTGACAGGGCTACCATGAGTTTGCCCAGGTGACGGGGCCATCATGTCTTTGCCTGGGTGATGCGGCCATCATGGCTTTGCCTAGGTGACGAGGCGACCATGCATTTGCCAGGGTAATGGGGCCTCCAAGACTTTGCCCTGGTGATGGGGCCACTATGACGGCCCAGGTGATGGGACCTCCATGACTTTGCCCTGGTGATGGGGCCACCACGACTGCCCAGGTGATGGGGCCACCACGACTGCCCAGGTGATGGGACCTCCATGACTTTGCCCTGGTGATGGGGCCACCACGACTTGCCCAGGTGAAGGGGCCACCATGACTGCCCAGGTGATGGGGCCATCACGACTGCCCAGGTGATGGGACCTCCATGACTGCCCAGGTGATGGGGCCCCCATAACTTTGTCTGGGTGATGGGCCACCATCACTGCACTGCCCAGGTGATGGGACCTCCTTGACTGCCAGGTGATGGGGCCACCATGACTTTGCTTGGTGACAGGGTCCTCATAACTTTGCCTGGGTGATGGGGCGACAATAACTTTGCCCAGGTGATGGGGCCACCATGACTTTGCCCAGGTGACGGTGCCATAACTTGCCAAGATAAAGCAGCTACCATGACTTTGACCAGGTGATGGAGTCAACATGACTTTGCCCAGGTGATAGGGCTACCTTGACTTTGCCCAGGTGATGGGGCCATCATGACTCTGCCTTGGTGATAGGGCCACCATGACTTTGCCTGGGTATAGGGCCACCATGATTTGCCCAGGTGATAGGGCCACAGTGAGTTTGAGTGATAGGGCCACCATGACTTTGTCTGGGTGATGGTGTCACAATGAGTTTGCCCGGGTGATAGGGCCACCATGAGTTTGAACGGGTGATACGGCCACCACGAGTCTGCCTGGGTGATAGGGCCACCATGACTTTGTCTGGGTGATAGGGCCACCATGACGTTGTCTGGGTGATAAGGCCACCATGAGTGTCTGGATGATAGGGCCACCATGACTGTCTGGATGATAGGGCCACCATGACTTTGTCTGGATGATAGGGCCACCATGACTTTGTCTGGGTGATAGGGCCACCATGACTTTGGGTGATAGGGCCACCATGACTTTGTCTGGGTGATAGGGCCACCATGACTTTGTCTGGGTGATAGGGCCACCATGACTTTGTCTGGGTGATAGGGCCACCATGACTTTGTCTGGGTGATAGGGCCACCATGACTTTGTCTGGGTGATAGGGCCACCATGACTTTGTCTGGATGATAGGGCCACCATGACTTTGTCTGGATGATAGGGCCACCATGACTTTGTCTGGATGATAGGGCCACCATGACTTTGTCTGGATGATAGGGCCACCATGACTTTGTCTGGATGATAGGGCCATCATGACTTTGTCTGGATGATAGGGCCACCATGTGTCTGCCTGGGTGATATGGCCACCACGAATTTGAGTGATAGGGCCACCATGAGTTTGCCTGGGTGATAGGGCCACCATTACTTGGGCACCATTACTTGGGCCACCATTACTTGGGCCACCATTACTTTGTCTTGATGATAGGGTCACCATGAGTTTGCCCGGGTAATAGGGCCACCAGCGTTTGCCTGGGTGATAGGGCCACCATGACTATGTCTGGGTGATGGGGTCACCATGAGTTTGAACGGGTGATACGGCCACCATGAGTTCGCCTGGGTGATAGGGCCACCATGAGTTTGTCCAGGTGGTAGGGCACCATGATTTTGCCCAGTGATGGAGTCACCATAAATTTGCCCAGGTAATAAGGCCACCATGACTTTGCCCTGACGGTCTGTCTGCCTGGGCGACAGGGCCCTCATGACTATGCCCAGGTGATGGGGCGACCATGACTTTGCCTTGGTGATGGGGCCACCATGAGCTTGCCCAGGTGATAGGGCCACCATGAGTTTGCCTGTGTGATAGGGCCACAAGAGTTTGCCCAGGTGATAGGGCCACCATGAGTTTGCCTGGGAGGTAGGGCCACCATAACTTTGCCTGGGTGATAGGGCCACCATGAGTTTGAGTGATAAGGCCACCATGAGTTTGCCCAGGTGATAAGGTCACCAGAGTCTGCATGGGTGATAGGGCCACCATGACTTTTTCTGGGTGATAGGGCCACCATGACTTTTTCTGGTGATAGGGCCACCATGAGTTTGTCTTGGTGATAGGGCCACCATGAGTTTGTTTGGGTGATAGGGGCCACCATGAGCTTGCCCAGGTGATAGGGCCACCATGAGTTTGTCCTTGGTGATAGGGCCACCATGAGTTTGTTTGGGTGATAGGGCCACCATGAGTTTGTCTTGGTGATAGGGCCACCATGAGTTTTTTGGGTGATAGGGCCACCATGAGTTTGTCTTGGTGATAGGGCCACCATGAGTTTGTTGGGTGATAGGGGCCACCATGAGCTTGCCCAGGTGATAGGGCCACCATGAGTTTGCCTGGGAGGTAGGGCCACCATGACTTTGCCTGGGTGATAGGGCCACCATGAGTTTGCCTGGGTGATAGGGCCACCATGAGTTTGAGTGATAAGGCCACCATGAGTTTGAGTGATAAGGCCACCATGAGTTTGCCAGGTGATAGGGTCACCAGAGTTTGCATGGGTGATAGGGCCACCATGACTTTTCTGGGTGATAGGGCCACCATGTCTTTGTCTGGATGATGGGGCCACCATGAATTTGTCTGGGTGATAGGGCCACCATGTCTTTGTCTGGATGATGGGGCCACCATGAATTTGTCTGGGTGATAGGGCCACCATGAATTTGTCTAGGTGATGGGGCCACCATGACTTTGTCTGGTGATGGGGCCACCGTGACTTTGCAGAACAGGACTATCATGACTTTGGCCAGATGACGGGCCATTATGTCTTTGCCTGGGTGATGGGACCACCTTGACTTTGCCAGGTGATGGGACCACCTTGACTTTGCCCGGGTGATAGGACCACCTTGACTTTGCCCGGTGATGGGACCACCTTGACTTTGCCCGGGTGATGGACCACTTTGACTTTGCCCAGGTAACAGGCCACCATAACTTTGCCCGAGTGACGAGGCCACCATAACTTTGGTGCCCCAACTGCTAAACTTACGCATTTGCAACTCCTCAGCGATCCACAACTTTGACCCATTTTCTTTTCTCGTTTTTTTTTAAACCAAGACTTCAGAAAGGCAGGGAAAATAATTGGACCCCAATGAGGGACCTGGAAAATGTACCTACGTACATGTATGTACATGTACAATGCTAACAACAACAACAACAACAACAATACTAACAATAATTATAATAATTAGAAATTCACACAGTGCCTTTCATCAAGCTGAAAACTTATCATTAATATACAACTGCACATACACACACACACGAATAGTTTACACACACAACCCGTGCACATGCACATCCTCTATACACATGCGTGTGCGCGTTCACACACATGCACAGACAGACAGAAAGACACACACACGCGCGCGCGCGCGCACACACACACACACACACACACCCCACACACACACACACACACACACACACACACACACACACACACACACACACACACACACACACACACACACACACACACACACACACACATGTACGAACAACAGTACACATTTAAAAAAAATGTCAGCAAAGGAGGAAGGCAGAAACAAGGAGAGCAATGGAAAAAGAGAAAATTTCTTGCACATGATTTCCAGAACGAGGGGATACAATTTCACCTGAAAGAGATCTCGACATTCCCATGAGGAAAATATCTGACTTTAGTTTTCAAACAAAACTATTTTTTCTTTCAAAAACATTATCAACTTTCCGTACATACTTGCTCAGCGAAAGATCTCCAGCCCAAATCTGAAGTCCTGTCAAACTCAAAGGTTTCGCCCAGCAAGGGGTTGAAGGGTTTACCCGTCCTGGACAGTGTGGTGGCGTAGGAGGACACGGTGAAGGCGGCCACGTGAGCCATCTGCTCACAAGAGTCCTTCACACATTGCTGCCTGGTCCAAGATTTCCGAGTACTCCAGTTCTTCTGTGAGGCGTTGCAGCATGGACAGGGCTCGCTGAAGTTCACCTGGAATAACACGATAAATGAGTTGTGCTGTGCTGTGCTGTGCTATGCTGTGCTGTGCTGTGCTGTGCTGTGCTGTGCTATGCTGTGCAGTGCTGTGCTGTGCTGTGCTGTTTGTATAGTATGGTTGGTATGGTATGGTATGGTATGGTATGGTATGGTATGGTATGGTATGGTATGGTATGGGGTATGGTGTGGTTGGTGTGGATGGTGTGGTATGGTATGGTATGGTATGGTATGGTATGGTATGGTATGGTATGGTATGTGTATGTTATGTTATGTTATGTTATGTTATGGTATGGTATGGTATGGTATGGTATGGTATGGTAATGGTATGGTATGGTATGGTATGAATATACTATATGGTATACAGTGCTACGCTGTGGTATGGTATGGTATGGTATGGTATGGTATGGTATGGTATGGTATGGTATGGTATGGGTGGTACGGTGTGGTACGGTGTGGTGTGGTGTGGTGTGGTGTGGTGTGGTGTGGTGTGGTGTGGTGTGGTGTGGTGTGGTGTGGTATGGTATGGTATGGTATGGTATGGTATGGTAATGGTATGGTATGGTATGGTATGGAATGGTATGGAATGAAATGCTATATGATATGATATAGAATGCTATGCTATGGTACAGTATGCCTGGTATGCTACGGGCTATGCTACATCATAGTATGCCTGGTATGCCTCTCTCGCTCACTCACTCACTCTCTACTTTCATTTTAGTCCGACTCTCTCTCTCTCTTCTCTCTCTCTCTCTCTCTCTCTCTCTCTCTCCCCTCCCCTCCCTGTCTCATTCAATTTCACACTTACCACAAAATCATTTTAGAAATCCTGGTTTGTTCAGATTTACTTTCTTGATCAGTAAATACACATAAAGTAAAGCGATTTGCTACTTACTTGTACAAATACGAAAAGCTACTTACTTGTACAAATACGAAAAGCTGTTACAACAGAATAAGTGTCTGTGTGAATGTGCGATTTTGACGTTTACTTACTCCCCCCCCCCCCCCCTTCAACCCCACGACCCCACCCCCGCTCCACCCCGCAAACCAGAACTCACAGGCATGGGTATTTAGACAGTTCCTTCCCGATGCAGTTCTTCAGCACACTCCACAAACTGTGGCTGATGTGTGGTTTTTCTGTGATCCACGCCCGGCGTTTTGCTGTTTGGTTTCGGTCGTCTGCTTCCTTGTCTGACGTGGAAGACATGGACAGTTCGGTGCTGTCCTGAAGTTTTTCCTCTTTTTTGTTCTGTTTTTTTTTTCATCATAAACAAAAAAGACAAATCATTTATGTTAAAAAGGAGAGAAATTTTTAATGTGACTTTTATTCGCTCTTGTAGCTTGCTCTTACAATGTTTAACGTTATCGTTAAAGACTGTTCAATGCTTTTCACGCTCTCTCTCTCTCTCTCTTCTCTCTCCTCTCTCTCTCTCTCTCTCTCTCTCTCTCTCTCTCTCTCTCTCTCTCACACCACACACACACACACACACACACACACACACTAGCACGCACACACACACACACACACACACACACACACACACACACACACACACACACACACACACCACGCACACCACACACACACACACACACACACTAATACTAACACTAACATAACACACACACATACACACGCATATGTTAAATTTATGTGTACACACTAGAAAGACTTCACGGGCGCAGAGGTAAACCTCCCGCCTTCCTATCTGTCTGCATGAGTTTGAAGGAGAATGAGTCACATCCGGGGAAAACGTGCGTGCAGTATCCAGACCACCCAGCTTTGAATGCGTACATGATCCTCTTCTGGCTCCACAACTCACCACCAATACTGGCTGGTTGGTTCTTTCGACTGAGCCGTGGACTCAAGATCCGATATCTCGAGTTCAAGCTCAGCCCGCAACATTAAAAACTGGCCTGTTCGCTGCCCATCTTAATGTTTTCATCAGTTTGGTAGTGTCAGATTACCGTTTCGTAAGTCCCTTCTTTCCCTCTTTCGGAAGTCCCTCCCTCCTCCCCATTTCAGGACCTTGCCAGAGCACATGGTTTTGCGTATGCTCGAGGTGTCTGTAAGATGATTAGGTGGAGCAGATGTGGAAATATCTGTGCGCAATGAACAAACTCCAAACTCCAGGTTCATTCATTAAAAGACCCAGTGCCAGTAAGCCCACGGGAGCCAGAGATATCAAGCAGCCATGAGGCCTGCCACCAGAGGAGACCCTGCAAAGCTGATGGGTCCTTTCGATGAAGTTCTACGGTGCCTGTTCTGATCTGCCTATTAAGCCATCTAATAACGACAGCATTCAGTCAGCTGCGGAACCAGGCTGAGTGAGAGATCCTCCGTTAAAGAGACCATCACCATGGCCTTCTAACGACAGCCCCAATGAACCACTCACACCAAAGACCCTAACCTGAAATCACCTGTCATGGAAGTAGTAGAGGATACCGAAACTCAGGTCACACAAGATCAGAGCATGAAGGACACAGACAAATTTCTTGACGCTATGACTGATGACTATTTCGTGATAATGGGGATGATGATAATGACACTGCTGCAGCCACAGACTTCGGCGCAAAGAGTGAATGCCACTCGCAACACACCACACTGAAAATTAACGTGTTCATTTCTCAACACAACTTAAAAAGTAAAGAGTAAAGAAAGGTATTTCCATTTCTAAGGTCGTCCGAGCAGAAAGAGAAGAACTACTCAATTTTTTTTAAAACTAGGTGATAACATTAGAGCACTTTTCTCATTCAGTCAAGAACCTCGGGTTGTTCTTGGTCCTCAACTCTCTATGCAAAAATTCATCACTACACCCTGCCAGTCTTGTTAATGTCAAACTTCGACGTTTCAGTTCTACTCGCCGTTATCATTCAAATTCAACAGCATATAAACTCGTAATTTCACTTATCTTGTCTCGTGCTGATTATTATAATTCTCTGCTCTTTGGCTTGCCTGCTTCTTCTGTCACATACCTCCAGCGTATTCAGAATTCTGCTGTCCACCTTGCTCTTTGTAAAAAGAGGTGTGATCATGTCATTCCTTTGCTTCACTTTCCCCACTGGTTGTCTCTTGTTCAAAGAGTTTCATAATACAAAGTCAAATATAGTATGCTACATGAGTATTAATGGTATTGCACCTACTTATCTTTGTGACAACCTCCTTTCTGTTTCTGACACTATTCGTTTACAAATTCATCGATACTTATGTTGTACAGTCGGTCAGCACTCATTTTCTGTGTCTGCTTTATACAACTGGAATGAGCTTACCTGTCCTTTCGAAAGTCACATACTCTGTCTTCCTTCAAGTTAACTGAAAGACATTCCTTTTCGTCAAGCAGAGATTTCCCCTTCTACAGTCCACTCCTTCGTCCTTACTCCCCTCTTTCCTCCCCTTCCTTGTGTGCGAGTGCTTTGTGCCCTTCGGTGTTGGTCACTGTGAGTGAATATTTTTTGTTTGTTTGGGCTTATTTTTATTATTCTCCCGTCAAAAAAACGGAAGACTATTTCATATTGCAGTTTTTTTCCCTTTCTATATATACGATGGATTTTCATTCCTTCTTTCGCTGTTTCACCTCACTTCTCTCGTGTCAGACTTTTTCCGTGCATCCCAACTTCCCCTCTTTGCTTCACCTTCCCAAACGTCAAGCAGAATCAGATACCCACTCACAGTTGAGTCGACTGGCAGACTGCCTTACAAAATTTCGTGAACTATGCTCGGCCGGCCTCAATCAATCAGACTGGAAGGCGAGAGCTCTACATCTACTCCACAATACATGTCTCCTAAAACGTTAACATTGTGAAGCTAGTTAACACTTTGACTCCTGCACCCTGTCCACAGCATCCTGTACTGTTAACCATGCAAAAAAAAAATGCAAAAACATAACCTTTTGACTCCCTTACCCTATCCACCAGCTTCCCGAAGAAAGCTGTTGGATAGGGTGAGGGAGTCAAAAGGTTACGTTTTTGCAGTTGGTGGATAGGGTGCGGGAGTCAAAGGGTTAAGAAAAGATATGACGACGATACCTTCTGACAGCCCGATGGATCATTTGCTGTGGCGTTATCAGTATTCTCGTTCTCGTCGCCTCGCGACTCGGGAAGATGGTCCAGATTGTGACACGTCACCGCCTCGACCCCCTCCTCTGTCTGGTCGTCACATGCATCAAAGAAGTCTTCGTCGTCATCTGAGGCCTCGCCATCTGCACGGGTCGACGATTTTATTAAACACACTTTACTCTACAGTACGTTCCTCTGTACGACTGAAAGCGAAGGCTAAGTGTCGTGAGGTAGAAAGACTCGCAGAATATACAAAATATACAAGATACACTTAGGTTTCAAGTATCGTGTGCACATAATGTCAGCTAACTCTCGGATCCATCTAAAATCACGAAGGAGAAAACACAGACGTAAAGAAAACCAAGATGGTCAAGAAAAAAAAGACATAAAGAAAAACAAGATAGTCACGAGAAAATACAGATGGTCACGAGAAAAGACAGACATAAAGAAAACCAAGATGGTCACGAAAAAAGACAAGACATAAAGAAAAACAAAATGGTCACGAGAAAATACAGATGGTCACGAGAAAAGACAGACATAAGGAAAACAAGATGGTCAAGAGAAAAGACAGACATAAAGAAAAACAAGATGGTCAAGAGAAAAGACAGACATAAAGAAAACCAAGACGGTCACGAGAAAAGACAGACAAAGAAAAACAAGATGGTCAAGAGAAAAGACAGACATAAAGAAAAACAAATGGTCACAGAGAAAAACAAGATGGTCACGAAAAAAAGACAGACATAAAGAAAAACAAGATGGTCACGAAAAAGACAGACATAAAGAAAAACAAGATGGTCAGAGAAAAGACAGACATAAGAAAAACAAGATGGTCAAGAGAAAAGACAGACAAAGAAAAACAAGATGGTCAAGAGAAAAGACAGACATAAAGAAAAACAAGATGGTCAGAGAAAAGACAGACAAAGAAAAACAAGAGGTCAGGAAAAAGACAGACATAAAGAAAAACAAGATGGTCAGAGAAAAGACAGACATAAAGAAAAACAAGATGGTCAAGAGAAAAGACAGACATAAAGAAAAACAAGATGGTCAGGAGAAAAGACAGACATAAGAAAAACAAGATGGTCAAGAGAAAAGACAGACAAAGAAAAACAAGATGGTCAAGAGAAAAGACAGACATAAAGAAAAACAAGATGGTCAGAGAAAAGACAGACATAAAGAAAAACAAGATGGTCAGAGAAAAGACAGACAAAGAAAAACAAGATGGTCACGAGAAAAGACAGACATAAAGAAAAACAAGATGGTCACGAGAAAAGACAGACAAAGAAAAACAAGATGGTCAAGAGAAAAGACAGACATAAAGAAAAACAAGATGGTCAAGAGAAAAGACAGACATAAAGAAAAACAAGATGGTCAAGAGAAAAGACAAGACATAAAGAAAAACAAGATGGTCAAGAGAAAAGACAGACATAAAGAAAAACAAGATGGTCAAGAGAAAAGACAGACATAAAGAAAAACAAGATGGTCAAGAGAAAAGACAGACATAAAGAAAAACAAGATGGTCAAGAGAAAAGACAGACATTAAGAAAAACAAGATGGTCAAGAGAAAAGACAGACATTAAGAAAAACAAGATGGTCAAGAGAAAAGACAGACATAAAGAAAAACAAGATGGTCAAGAGAAAAGACAGACATAAAGAAAAACAAGATGGTCAAGAGAAAAGACAGACACAAAGAAAAACAAGATGGTCAAGAGAAAAGACAGACATTAAGAAAAACAAGATGGTCACACACAAAGCATACTTGTAACAACCCAACAAAAAACATCATCATAAATTGCCTACAGTAGCTGTAACACTGAAATCAACATTTTCTGAACGGGTTTCAAACCACAGGCATCTTGGTGTTACAACTGACAATCAACAGAAATAGAAGCTCACATTAACAATATATCTAAATCCAATGCTAAAAATGTGCATTTGCTATCTCGCCTACGTTACGTTACCAATCTCGCAGCATGTTATTTGTATATATTTCCAAGCCCGCATCATGTCTAAAATTGCTTATGTTTCAAATGTATGTGATATTGTGCACAAGTTCACGTGAAGAAAACTGAATCTGTGTGTACACGTGTCTTAAAAATACTAAAGGGTGTTTTACAAGTAACATACAGGCAACAAAACATGACCCTCTATAACCGCCTAATCATCTCAAATGTGATGAAGGTGTTGCTGCCGCTGCCTTTTGCTCCGAGATTCCCAATCGAGCATTTTCAAAACATATTCCATCTGAAAGTTCTGTTTACACTACTGAACTGACTGCTCTGGTTTTGGCACTAAAAATGGTGTCCCAATCCAAGCACAAAGAGATTCTCATTTTTTCTGATTCCCTTTCTGCTTTGCAGGCAATTGCTCGTCGAAACATTAATCACCCTGAACTAGTGAAGTTCTTTGAAGTGTATTCTACTCTTGCAAATGAAGATTACGAGATTGTTTTTGCCTGGATTCCTGGCCATGTCGGTATTGGAGGCAATGAAAAGGCTGACTCTGGCCAAGGAGGCTACAATGACAAAGATGTCCAAGTCCTTGATCCCTTACACAGATGTCAAATCGAAAGTACACAGTTACGTAAGAAATCTGTGGCAGGAGGATTGGAATAAACAGACAGATAACAAACTTTTCCAAATCCGCCCTAACCTGAAAGAAATTCTCCCATCTGTTGCAGGAAACCGTAAGAAAGAGACAGTGTTTTGTAGGTTACGCACGGGTCACACATCCTACACTCACTCGTACCTTTTCAAAAATGAAGAAGCACCATGGTGTATACCATGTGATGAACCGTTAAGCATCCGACACCTCCTCCTCGATTGCTGGGACTTATACGATGTAAGACAAAAGCACTACACGGCGGACCCTTTAAAGAAGCTCTTCCGAGACGTCCCCCCTGATGCAATTTTCCAGTTTTTACAAGAGATCAATAGATTCCACTTGATGTGACTTTA
>JAPXFY010000022.1:25343045-25345545 GCA_030674185.1 Monoplex corrugatus | reverse complement strand
TGTTAGTGCGTGGGTTGGTGTGTTAGTGCGTAGGTTGGTGTGTATGTATGCATGTGTGTGTGTGTGTGTGAGAGAGAGAGAGAGAGAGAGTGTGTGTGTGTGTGTGTGTGTGGTGTGAGTGTATGTGTGTGTGTGTGTGTGTGTAGTGTGTGTGTGTGTGTGAATGTGTGTGTGGGAGAGAAAGAGAGAGAGAGAGAGAACGGGAAAGAACACAAAAGAGAGCATTTTTATTGAGAGATAGACAGACATATGGCCAAATACATAAAGATGTATACTGTAATGTGATGGCTATCAACATGCTTTAAAAAGAAAAGACAACTAACCATTAGAAACGATCTGCTCCTGCGGATTTCCCTGTCCTTCGTCTTTCGTTTCTCTTCCGAGTGCCAAGTCACCACTTTCTGTCTGGATTGTTACGTCATCTTTCTCCCTCCGGGATGCAACGTCATCATTTCGCGTCCCGAGTGCTACGTCATCACTAATTGTGGAAATCACATCTTCAAACTCGTTTTCACTGCTGTCCCCACTTTCTCTGTCGTCACAAATTTTCCGTTCATGCTCACAGTGTGAATCGTTTGTTTTTCTCATGTCCACTGGGTCCACGCTACTCCCACTATCATCATCCTCTGTAGACAGTATTGGTGTGGACTCCATGGTGCAGGGGTCGGGTTGTTTTATGGTTTTGCTTGATTCACTCAATGTTTCCCGTGACTTGGTCATGCTTGATTCACTATAAGTCTCAGGTGATGCAGTCACACTGTTGGTCATATTTGATTCACTGCATACATCCGGTGACTCGATCACGCTTGATTCAATCACCACCCCAGATCGTCTGGACAAGTGCGATTGTTCTTTGAGTGGTGCTGGTGATAGTGATTCCTCAGAAAAAGTTTGAGGTTCTACGAATTCATGATGCGTAGGTTCTGTATTTGATGAATCGCTTGTTTGATTCTGCGTAGCTGATTTCATGTCGAGTTGCTGAAAACGTGAATCGTTGGTTTCAGCCTTAGTCAAACGGCTCGTATCACGTTCTTGAACACAGGATTTTCTGTCTGTTGTTGTCTGTGCCGCGGAAACGTTGTCAGTTTCATGGATGTAGGAGTCACTGGAAGGACTATTTGCAGCAGCATTAGTGTTAGAGTTTAGAAACTCATTAGTGGTATTGATCAGTACCTGAGAACTGGTATCACCCACAAGCACATTGCGATTTGGAATTCATCAGAGAGTCTCCACACGCCTGTTTGAGTGAGTCAGGTGTCCCTCACTGTTACAGGCATGATCATAAGAAACGTCACCACCGACTATATGTTCACTGCAGTTTTAGTTTGTTGCTATGATCAGAGACATCGCCATGATCACTGTTGTGGCTTGCACTTTCCTGATTAGGTCGACAAACTGTGAAGGCTGGGTATGGCCAGGTGATGAAATGTCAGATGACAGGACAGGCTGGTCGTCAGAAGGGTCAGATGCTACAGGAATAGAAGACAGGCTGGGCTGGGTGTGATCAGACGGTAGGGCTGGTGTGGCACGTTCGGGTGATGGAACATCATCATCCTTCACAAGTGATGCACGCTTCTCTGGGCGAGTCACCTGTCCCTCACAGGTAGTGTCATCAGTCAATGAGGCAGGATGATCAAGATCACGACATATACTTTGCGTACTATCATTCTCTAACCCCTGTAACATCTCGGACGTTCGTTGATGATTATCAAGTCCATCAAACGATGAAACAGCTTGTGAAACGTCACAGGAAGACGTGGAATTATTCCCTCTGATAACACTGTTCATTTCATGTTCACCAGAAATACTTTCACTCTCACCACTCTCTTTTCCTGTTTTGTACTCTGGCTGTGAATCATCAATGTTGTCGTCTGCTTGTTCTTTAATATCCTCCATTCTCTGTGCAATATGCTTCTTTTTTCAATACGTGTCTTTTCAATACGTGTCTTATCTATATTGTTGTCCTCTGAAATTTCTTTGCTACCTGATATGACCTTACGACATCCTGTACTCTACTGTGCTTCGTCTGTGTTGTTCAGTACAAACTATTCACAATTCATAGTCCTAATAATAACTCTACATATACACTCTTGTATGCCTTAATGATAATGATCTTTGCAGTAACACTGCTGTCCTTATTTCAAATGATAACGTCTTAAACTTTACCGTCTGCTTCTTTAAGAATTACCCCGTTCCTAGATTCTTCTATCTAACCCCGTTCTCTCCCGAACAGTGTACTATTGTAACCAACTCCCTGTATCTTTCTCACCTTTGTTTTTATAGGCCTACATGTCAAATTACCATGTATAATCAGAGGTACGACTCGTTGCACGTGCAGTCAGTTTTTATTGTTCAACTGTGGATAATCCTATCATGTCTATCGTTGTGTTGGTATTTTCCCGTGGTTATAATCGATTAATATTGCATAGTGCTTGTCACTCTTATCATCAGTGCCCAGTCGTTGTGGTTCTGGGTAGTAGTTTTGGTTATGTTTAAAGCC
>JAPXFY010000022.1:25335545-25338045 GCA_030674185.1 Monoplex corrugatus | reverse complement strand
AGAGAAAACTAAATTCAATATAGGCCAAGGCTCCTCACTGAAAGAGGTGACATATTCAAAAACAAAGTATAAGATAATGTACATACAGGAAGAGAGAGAGAGACAGTCTGTGTGTGTCAGAACGCCCGTGTAAGCTTGTCATTGCTTTGAGTGTGTACGAGCGTGCGTGCCGAGTAGGCACGAGTAAGCCAAAAACATTTGTGCTAATTTGACAATGATGAAAAATGGCGGATTATAATGAGTTCAAATTAATTCAATCACCACTAAATGTCAGATTAAGTGATGCTGTACCGACATGATGATAACGCAAGTGGTTCGGCCTGCGTGGGGATGGGGACAAGGATAGCAGGTACAGGTATCTGTATGTGTGGAAGAGGAGAATGGAATTATTCCAAGCGTGTGTTTCGGTGGATGCATTCTTCAGGTACCAAATAGGTATGGTTTAGATCGGCCAGATGTGAACGGGTACCCTACCCAACTCTACTCAAGATCCAAGATGGCATAGCTGCTCAGTAAAATAGGTATGGTTTAGATCGGCCAGATGTGAATGGTACCCTACCAAACTCTACTCAAGATCCAAGATGGTATAGCTGCTCAGTAAAGAGGAGATGGACACAGTACTCACACTTCTGAAATCTCTATCACCTCACTCTCAAAAAGTGCCTAAAATGCACATTTTTAGGAAGGTATGGGAACAGCACTTTCTCGTGAACATCTGACAATATTTACGTTTTGTTTTCATTGATGCAACAATGCTGACTCGCTTCGCATCACGTTTATTTCATCTCAAACCTTATTTAGGATCACATGACCTACAGAAGTACAAAATTCAGCATTTTCTGTTATGATTTTTTTTGGTATTAAAATAGAGATGTTAGAATGGCTTAACCATCTTGTTAATTTTCCTGGTTTCATGAATTATGCAACCCAAGCCTGCTATTCAGTTCAGTGGAGTTCTGTGGGTGTGTCAGTGTTTATGTGCGTGCGTGTGAGTGGGTGAATATATATATATATATGTGTGTGTGCGTGCGTGCGTGCGTGCGTGCGTGTGTGTGTGTGTGTGTGTGTGTGTGTGTGTGTGTGTGTGGTGTAAAATGAATGATTCATGAATGAAAGACAGTAATAACTACGTGTGTATCAGTCTGCGTGCGTTTCTGCGTGTGTACTATGTGTATGTGTGTGTGTGTGTGCGTGCGTGCTATGTGAGAGAGAGAGAGAGACAGTGTGTGTGTGTGTGTGTGTGTGTGATGTGTGTGTGTGAGTGTGTGTGTATCTGTGTGTATGTCTTTGAGTGTGTGTTGTGTGTGTGTAGTGTGTGTGTGTGTGTGTGTGTTGTGTGTGTGTGTGTGTGTGTGTGTGTGTGTGTGTGTGTGTGAGTGTGTGTGTTAGTGTGTGTGTTAGTGTATGAGTGTGTGTGTGCAGTTGTCCGTAACATTTTCAATTTCAATATCAATTTCTCCAGATAGCATCTCCGTGATCGGAATAAATTCATGGCTTGACGATAACAACTTTATACCGGAATTTACATATTGTCACAACAATGTTTTAAATGGGCCAAAAGCAATGAAATATCTCCTACTGTGCAAGTATAGTATCAGATCAATACAAATTACACTGAAATGCACTTTCCCTTACTCTGCAAACACTGTACCTATATAAATTACAACGAAACAAGATCATCATCATCAAGTGCCCTGCCACATGGCGTTGGTGATCATGGCCCTCCATATGCATCTATCCCTTGTTGCCGCAAGCACATCTTCCACCCTCTCTGTCCTCAGCCACTCTGCAAGCCCGTCCAATATTTTTCTCCGGGTCTACCTGGTGATCCCTTTACGATACAAGATACAAGATTATTTCTCATAAAAAAAAAACCCCAGTAAATGTGGGTATCTTCTTACCACCCCAATAGAGAAAGCAAAGGCTGTGTCCTTTACAAAGATGAGCACAGGCAAAACAAAAACAAGCAGACAATACAAACCCTTTTACTCGACAGAATGCACACTGTCTGGTCTACAATACAAAACGAAACAGACACCTTTGATGCAAAAAAAAAAAAAAAATAATAATAATAATAATAATAACAGAAAAAGGAAAACGAAGAAAGACTGCTGGTGGCTATGGGAAGGGGAACGGGGATCAGCAGTCTGTTAAATAGACTCGCAGAGCGCTGTGTCAATATTCAGGTCCTTTAGTGGGAAACTCCTATGCTTGCAAAGTAGGCCCCCCTACATGTAGGTAACGCCATTCGTTAAGTGTAGAATTCGACAGGTCTACTGCCTGGGATAGCCAGAGGAGAGAGAAAGGGGGGGGGAGGGGGGGGGGAGGGACGTACACACATATGCAGATCAGGGCGAGTTACCCAACCCTGACAAATTAAAACTTCACAAATTAATTAACCCTTTGACTCCTGCGCCCTATCCACCAACTGCAAAACTTAACCCTTTGACCCTCTCATCGTCTTCTCCTGCTTCCTACAGGAAACTGGTGGATAGGTGAG
>JAPXFY010000022.1:25323045-25325545 GCA_030674185.1 Monoplex corrugatus | reverse complement strand
CTGGCAGATGTGGATGGAGCACACACGGATCTGTCCCAGTGCGATGAATCTTTCAAATATTGGACAAGCTCCATACTCGGCATTGAAAGCCTCTTCCTTGAAGTTAACACAATAATGTTTACGCGACAGTTTATTTTGCTAAAGTGTGTACATAACTGATCAACCGTTGTTGTTTTTTTCGTTTTGTTTTGTTTCGTTTTATTTGTTGTTGTTTTTGTTTTTGCTTTTGTCTTTGTTTTTGTTTGTTTTGTTTTTCGTGGCTACATTGCATACATTTAACTTGGCTTGATTCGAGCCTTGGCTAAATAAACTTTGCTTTGAAAAAAAAAAGTAGGGGGGGGGGAGAAGGGAATGGGGGGAAGGAGAAGACAGGGCTAACACGTCAGTTACGCTACACTGAGCCATCACGAAGTCAGAACATACACGATATACCAAATTGACACATACGTGAGCAAAGTCATTTATCTATCGAAGAATTAAAAACATAGACAAGGAATTCAAATTTAGAGTGTATCATTTATGACAACAGTATATCGTATCTATGGAAGAATGAAAAATATAGACAGACAGTTCAAGTTTCATGTCTATCATTTATGACAATAGTATATATACATACAAAACGAATTAACAATGTCTTAGATTTCTCAGCAACCTACCTTTGCATGGGTTTACACAGATCCTCAACGCCATCATACCTTTTGTTTCATTTTAGCTTGATGAAGTAGACGTTAGCAACGGCAGACATGGAAGATTGACCAAACACTGTTGTATTATGTCACTGTATTTAGCCATGGTTATCACTTTTATCGTGTCACTGTCATTATCCATGGTTACCAGACATTGTTGTATCGCGTCACTGTACTAACTGTTGTAAAATAACGATAAATCAGTCAGTCAATCAACCCGTGATTGCCTCTCATCATCATCATCAGGTGCCTTGCCGCATGGCGTTGGCGATCATGGACTTCCATCTATCTCTTGTTGCCTCAAGCATCTCTTCCACCCTCCTTGTCTTCAGCCACTCTGCAAGTCCGTCTAGTATCTTCTCCCGTGTCTACCTGGTGTTCTCTTTCCCTCCAGCTTTCCCGTTGTGACCAGGAGCTCCAATTCCCCTTTTCTCATAAAATGGCCTATAAATGTTGCCTGTCTTTTCCTAATCTTCCTTATGAATGATCTACTTGTGTCTGCCTCCATCAAGACTGTCTCGTTTGTTTTCTTTGCTGTCCATGGAACTCTCAACACTCGTCTTAGATTGCCTCTATTCACTTTTTCGAAAGGAAAAAGGGAGAATTGTTTCATATCGACCGGACTGAGTTGGGTTATGGGTGTTGTCTGCCTGTCTGCCTACCTGTCTGCCTGCCTGTCTGCCTGCCTGCTTTCCTGCCTGTGCCTGTGCCTGTGCCTGCCTACCTGCCTGCCTGCCTGTCTGCCTGCCTGCTTTCCTGCCTGTGCCTGTGCCTGCCTACCTGCCTGCCTGCCTGCCTGCCTGCGGTGTCCCATGACAAAAAATGTGTCAGCAAGATTTTCTCAGTTGTTTCTGGATGGGTCGTTATACCAACTCTGGGCGAATCAACAAAAGTCACGAATGCATCAGTTTGGAAGTCATGGCGTCAAGGTAAAGGTCATACGCACACACAAAATTCGGTAAATGAATAAATAAATGATATAAGACAATTCTTTTTCTTATATTGTTGCTTAAAGTCCAGCCGACTGCGGAGAGCTATTTCAGGGCAATAACCGTTTCGATACGCATACAGTACTTCAGTAAGAAAAAAAAAAAAGAAAATTAAATACACATATCAATGCATTCCAGCACATGATCTAAATAGATGCCCCTGGCGTTGACCACTCCGTCCAATTTATCGCACAGGGGATTTAAAAAACATACCTGAATACAAATTTAAACAAAACTAAGGACACTAAAACATATCTAAGAACAGGTCTAAATGACCTAAAATTGCTTCTGCATATCTCATTCCCTAGAGCCAAAAATTCACTTAATACATGTACCCGATTATCAATCCTAAGAGAAAAGTATGTAAGACTATCGAACACACACAGGTGAATGGACCAGCAAGGCAGAAAATGATAAGAAGAAATGACAGAAAGCAAAGTAACAAGGCAGAAACAAAGAGAGTGACAGAAAAGAGGAAATTCCCAGCACAGAATTTCCAGAAGGTGGGGATACTGTTTATATTAAAAGAGCCCCCGGCGTACCCACAAGGGACAAACTAAGACAGAAGCGTAAAACCAGTTTCTTTTTAAGGAAGATATGTGACCGCAAAGAAAATGTACAACAAAGAAAACAAACGAGACAGCAAAGAAAACAAACGAGACAGTCTTGATGGAGGCAGACACAAGTAGATCATTCATAAGGAAGATTAGGAAAAGGCAGGCAACATTCATAGGCCATTTTATGAGGAAGGGGGATTTGGAGCACCTGGTCACAACGGGAAAGCTGGAGGGAAAGAGAGCACCAGGTAGACCCAGGGAGAAAATG
>JAPXFY010000022.1:25303045-25318045 GCA_030674185.1 Monoplex corrugatus | reverse complement strand
AAAAAAAAACAACCCTACCTTCCGCTGGCAATGTCTTGGGAAGAGAAACAGGTCTCTTAGATACACTACGCTGACACCAGCAGAATGACTGGAGCATATGAGGGGGTAACGTACAATCCCACCAATATGAACATAAATTAAGCACAAAACGGTGTTACATAAAGCCAGCTTCCCTTTGCACCAGGGACACTAACGGTGGGGGGGAGGGGGGGGTGTTGGCAAACGCACAATCCTCACACAGGAGAGGGACAGCGAAGATCGGGATTGGGGGGTGGGTGGGGCAGGGGCAGGTACAGGAAGAGAGACAGACAGACAGACAGAGATCTCACAGAGAGACAGAGAAAGAGACAAAGACAGAGAGAGACAGACAGCAGACAGACAGAGATCTCACAGAGAGACAGAGAAAAGAGACAAAGACAGAGACAAAGACACAGAGAGAGACAGACAGACAGACAGAGAAGAGAGAAAGAGAAGGCAGAAAGGATGAGAGAGGGGGAGGGACAGAGGCAGACAGAGAGAAAGAGAGAGGATGGAAAGAGAAAGACGAAGAGGAAGACGGAAGAATGGGGTGAAAATAGACAGAGAGGAGAAGAAGAAGGAGGTGGAGGAAGAGGAAGAAGAGGAGGAGGAAGAGGAGGAGGAGAGACGAGAGACAGAGAGAGACAGAGACAAAGAGAGGATGGTCGGAGGATGCAGGTAGAGGGCCGGGAAGAGAGAGAAGATGGAGAGTGAAAGACAGAATGAAAAGCAGAGGATGGAAGGAAGGAAACAGACAGACAGACAGACAGAGAAGAAAAAAGAGGACGTGAAGAGTGTGGTGAGAGACAGAGAGGTAGAGAAAACAGAGGGCAACATACAGGCTCACCATTATGAACACAAAGCGAACACAAAACGGTGTTACATAAAAGCAAAGCTTCCCTTTGCACCAGGGACACCAACGGGGATTTGGCAAACGCACAATCCTCACACAGGAGGGAGAGCGAAGATCGGGATGGGGGGGGGGGGGGCGGGGGGAGGATGAGATAAAGGAAGAGATGAGAGACAACGGAAGAGAGAGAGATAGAAGAGAGAGGGGGAGTGGGGAGAGAAGGAGAGAAAAAGAGAAAAGAGAGAGAAGAGAGAAAGAGGGATGAGGGGTAGGGGGGCGACAGAGAGGAATAGAGAGGACGAAAAGTGAAATATAGAGGAAGAGAACACACGGGGATGGAGATAGACGAGAGAAGAAGAAGACAGAAGAAAGAAGAGAGAGAGACAGAGAAGAGAGACAGACAGACAGGACAGAGGATGGATGGAAGGATGGGATGGAGAGGGAGGAGGGGATCAGATAGAGGGGAAGAGAGAGAGGATGTGGAGTGAAAGACTGAATAGAAGACAGACGATGGGGAGGAAAGCGGACAGACAGAGAACAGAGAGGGATGGGAAGAAAAAAAGGGACAAATACGCAGAAAGAGAAGAAAAGACATAAGATGGGAGGAGGGAGGAAGAAATAGACAGGAAGAAAGAGGATGGGAAGAGAGGGACAGACAGAAGAAGACAGAACATAGAAGGAGTGGACAGACAGAAGACAGCAGAACACAGAAGGAGTGGGACAGACAGAGAAGAAGACAGAACACAGAAGGAGTGGGACAGACAGAGAAGAGACAAGAACACAGAAGAAGCGGGAGAGACAGAAGAAGACAGAACACAGGAGTGGGAGAGACAGAAGAAGACAGAACACAGAAGGAGTGGGACAGACAGAAGACAGAACATAAGAGTGGGACAGACAGAAGATAGAGAACAGACAGAGAAGACATAGAAGGGTGGGAGAGACAGATAGAAGGAAAAAAAGCAGAACAGAACACAAGGACAGGAGTGGGAAGACAGAAGAAGACAGAACATAGAAGGAGTGGGAGGAAGAAGAAGACAGAAAGCAGAGTGAAGAAAAGAAACGAACATAGAGTGGGAGAGACAGAAGAAGACAGAACACAGATGAAGGAGTGAGACATAAACAGAATGGTGACAAGAAGACAGACACAGGGTGGGATAGAGACAGAAGAAGACATAACACAAAGATGGGAGAGACAGAAAAGAAGACAGAACACAAGAGGAGTGGGACAGAAGAAGAAGACATAACACAGAAATGGGAGAGACAAGACAGAAGACAGAACATAGAAGGAGTGGGACGCAGAGCAAAAAGAAGGAGTAAACAGAAGACAGAACATAGAGGAGTGGGACAGACAGAAGACAGAACAGAAGTATGAAGACAGAGACAGAACTAGAAGGAGTGGGACAGACAGAAGACAGAACATAGAAGGAGTGGGAAGACAGAAGACAGAACACAGACAAGGAGTGGACAGAAGAGCAGACAGATAAGAAGAGAAGAGACAAACATAGAAGGAGTGGGAGAGAAGACAGAAGAAGACAGAACACAGGAGTGGGAGAGACAGAAAAGACAGAACACAGGAGTGGGAGAGACAGAAGAAAACAAAACACAGGAGTGGGAGAGACAGAAGAAGACATAACACAGAAGTGGGAGAGACAGAAGAAGACAGAAACACAGGAGTGGGAGAGACAGAAAGAAGAAGACATAACACCAAGAAGTGGGAGAGACAGAAGAAGACATGAACACAGAGGAGTGGAGAGAAGAGACAGAGAAAGACAGAAGGATAAGAAGGAGTGGAGAGACAGAAGAAGACAGAACATAGAAGAAGTGGGACAGACAGAAGAAGACAGAACATAGAGGAGTGGGAGAGACAGAAAGAAGAACGATGGCAGAAGACACAAAGCAGAAAGGAGTGGACAGAAAGAAGACAGAACACAGGAATGGAGAGACAGACAGAAGACAGAACACAGGAGTGGAGAGACAGAAAGAAGACAGAACACTAGGAATGGGAGAGACAGACAGAAGAACAGAACACAGGAGTGGGACGACAGAAGAAGACAGAACACTAGAAGGAGTGGGAGAAACAGAAGAAGACAGAACATAGGAGTGGGAGAGACAGAAGAAGACAGAACACAGGAGTGGGACAGACAGATAGAAGACAGAACACAGAATGGAAGAAGTGGGACACAGACAGACAGAAGAAGACAGAACACAGGAATGGGAGGACAGACAGAAGAAAGACAGAACACAGGAGTGGGGAAGACAGAAGAAGACGAACACAGGAGTGGGAGAGACAGAAGAAGACAGAAACACAAGGAGTGGGAGAGACAGAAGAAGACGAACACAGAAGGAGTGGGAGAAGAAGAAGACAGAACACAGGAGTGGGACAGACAGAAGAAGACAGAACATAGAAGGAGTGGGAGAGACAGAAGAAGACAGAACATAGGAGTGGGAGAGACAGAAGAAGACAGAACATAGGAGTGGGAGAGACAGAAGAAGACAGAACATAGGGAGTGGGAGAGACAGAAGAAGACAGAACATAGAAGGAGTGGGAGAGACAGAAGAAGACAGAACACAGAAGGAGTGGGAGAGACAGAAGAAGACAGAACATAGGAGTGGGAGAGACAGAAGAAGACAGAACACAAGAAGGAGAAGGACAGACAGAAGAAGACAGAAGGTGTGGGACAGACAGAAGAAGACAGAACACAGGAGATGGGACAGACAGAAGAAGACAGAACACAGGAGTGAGACAGACAGAAGACAGAACACAAAAGGAGTGGGAGAGAGCAGAACACAGACACAGAAGTGGGAGAGACAGAAGAAGACAGAACATAGAAGGAAGAGGAGGACAGACAGAAGAAGACAGAACACAGAAGGAGTGGGACAAAACAGAAGAAGAAAAGAAGACGGGGGGTGGGGGACATACAGAAGAAAAGAACAAAGAATGGCAGGAGAAGGACAGATAAAGACGAAGACAGAGGACAGGAGGCGTGGGACATGTAGAAAGGAAAAGAGAGGATAACACGAGGACAGACAAACAGAGAAGAAGACAGACAATAGAAGGAAAAGGGGAGAGGTAGGAGAGAAGAAGATAGAGGAGAGAGAGAGAAAGAGAGAGAGAGAGAATAGATGGGAGAGAGGGTGAGGGATAGGTGGCAGACAGAGAGGAATAGAGAGGGACGAAAAGTGAAATATAGAGGAAGAGAAACACACGGGGATGGAGATAGACAGAGAAGAAGAAGAAGAAGAAAGAAAAAGAAGGGAGAGAGACAGAGACAGAGAGACAGACAGACAGACAGAGGATGGATGGATGGAGGGATGGATGGAGGGATGCAGATAGAGGGGAAGAGAGAGAGGATGTGGAGTGAAAGATGAATAGAAGACAGACGATGGGGAGGAAAGCGGACAGACAGAGAACAGAGAGGGGTGGGAAAGAAAAAAAGGGACAAATACGCAGAAAGAGAAGAAAAGACATAAGATGGGAGGAGGAGGAGAGATAGACAGGAAGAAAGAGGGATGGGAAGAGAGAGGACAGACAGAAGAAGACAGAACATAGAAGGAGTAGGAACAGACAGAACACAGAACACAGAAGGAGTGGGACAGACAGAGAAGAAGACAGAACACAGAAGGAGTGGGACAGACAGAGAAGAACACAGAACATAGAAGAAGCGGGAGAGACAGAAGAAGACAGAACACAGGGAGTGGGAGAGACAGAAGAAGACAGAACACAGAAGGAGTGGGACAGACAGAAGACAGAACATAGAAGTGGGAGAGACAGAAGAAGACATAATATAGAAGTGGGAGAACGAACAGAAGAAGAGACGAAGAAACAGAATGAGATGGGACAAGACAGAAAAGACAGAACATAGAAGTGGGAGAGACAGAAGAAGACAATACATAGAAGTGGGGAGGAGACAGAAGAAGACAGAACACAGAAGGAGAGGAGACAGAAGAAGACAGAACACAGAGTGGGAGAGACAGAAGAAGACATAACACAAAAGTGGGGAGGAGAAGAAGAAGACAGAACATAGAAGGAGTGGGACAGACAGGGAAGACAGAACACAGAAAGGGGCGGGACAGAACAGAAGACACAGAAACTAGAAGAAGGAGTTGGGACAGACAGAAGACAAGAACACAGAAGGAGTGGGGACAGACAGAAGACAGAACATAGAAGGAGTGGGACAGACAGAAGACAGAACATAGAAAGGAGTGGGACAGACAGAAGAAGACAGAACACAGGGAAGATGGGAGTGGAAGAGACAGAAAGAAGGGGGAGACGGAAAACATAGAAGGAGTGGGAGAGACAGAAGAAGACAGAACACAGGAGTGGGAGAGACAGAAGAAGACAGAACACAGGAATGGGAGAGACAGAAGAAGACAGAACACAGGAGTGGGAGAGACAGAAGAAGACATAACACAGAAGTGGGAGAGACAGAAGAAGACAGAACACAGGAGTGGGAGAGACAGAAGAAGACATAACACAGAAGTGGGAGAGACAGAAGAAGACAGAACACAGAAGGAGTGGGAGAAGCAGAAGAAGACAGAACCCCAGAAGGAGTGGGAGAGACAGAAGAAGACAGAACATAGAAGGAGTGGGACAGACAGAAGAAGACAGAACATAGAAGGAAATGGGAGAGACAGAAGAAGACAGAAACACAGGAGTGGGAGAGACAGACAGAAGACAGAACACAGGAGTGGGAGAGACAGAAGAAGACAGAACACAGGAATGGGAGAGACAGACAGAAGACAGAACACAGAAGGAGTGGGAGAAGACAGAAGAAGACAGAACACAGGAATGGGAGAGACAGAAGAAGACAGAACACAGAAGGAGTGGGGAGAAACAAGAAGAAGACAGAACATAGGAGTGGGAGAACAGAAGAAGACAGAACACGAAAGGGGTGGGACAGACAGAGTAGAAGACAGAACACAGGAATGGGAGAGACAGAAGAAGACAGAACACAGGAGTGGGACAGACAGAAAGAAGACAGAACAAGAGGAGTGGGACAGACCCGAAGAAGACAAAAAACACAGGAGTGGGAGAGACAGAAGAAGACAGAACACAGAAGGAGTGGGGAGAGACAGAAGAAGACAGAACACAGGAGTGGGAGAGACAGAAGAAGACGGAACACAGAAGGAAGAGTGGAGAGAGGGCAGAAGAAGAAAAGAACATGAAGGAGTGGGAGAGACAGAAGAAGACAGAACATAGGAGTGGGAGAGACAGAAGAAGACAGAACATAGGAGTGGGAGAGACAGAAGAAGACAGAACATAGAAGGAGTGGGACAGACAGAAGAAGACAGAACACAGAAGGAGTGGGAGAGACAGAAGAAGACAGAACATAGGAGTGGGAGAGACAGAAGAAGACAGAACACAGAAGGAGAAGGACAGACAGAAGAAGACAGAAGGTGTGGGACAGACAGAAGAAGACAGAACACAGGAGTGGGACAGACAGAAGAAGACAGAACACAGGAGTGAGACAGACAGAAGACAGAACACAAAAGGAGTGGGAGAGACAGAACACAGAACACAGAAGTGGGAGAGACAGAAGAAGACAGAACATAGAAGGAGAGAGGACAGACAGAAGAAGACAGAACACAGAAGGAGTGGGACAAACAGAAGAAGAAAGAAGACGGGAGGGTGGGGGACATACAGAAGAAAAGAACAAAAAATGGCAGGAGACGGACAGATAAAGAAGAAGACAGAGGACAGGAGGCGTAGAGACATGTAGAAAGGAAAAGAGAGGATAACACGAGGACAGACAAACAGAGAAGAAGACAGACAATAGAAGAAAAGGGGAGAGGTAGAGAAGAAGATAGAGGATGGGAGGAGAGGGACAGAGAGACAGCAGAAGAGACAGGATGAGAGGAGAGGAACAGAGAGACAGCAGAAGAGACAGGATGAGAGGAGAGGAACAGAGAGACAGCAGAAGAGACAGGATGAGAGGAGAGGAACAGAGAGACAGCAGAAGAGACAGGATGGGGGAGATGGACAGAGAGACAGCAGAAGAGACAGGATGAGAGGAGAGAACAGAGAGACAGCAGAAGAGACAGGATGGGGGGAGATGGACAGAGAGACAGCAGAAGAGACAGGATGGGGGAGAGGAACAGAGAGACAGCAGAAGAGACAGGATGAGAGGAGAGGAACAGAGAGACAGCAGAAGAGACAGGATGGGGGGAGATGGACAGAGAGACAGCAGAAGAACAGGATGAGAGGAGAGGAACAGAGAGACAGCAGAAGAGACAGGATGGGGGAGATGGACAGAGAGACAGCAGAAGAGACAGGATGGGGGGAGAGGAACAGAGAGACAGCAGAAGAGACAGGATGGGGGGAGAGGGACAGAGAGACAGCAGAAGAGACAGGATGAGAGGAGAGGAACAGAGAGACAGCAGAAGACACAGGATGGAGAAGAGGAACAGAGAGACAGCAGAAGAGACAGGATGGGAGGAGAGAACAGAGAGACAGCAAAAGAGACAGGATGAGAGGAGAGGAACAGAGAGAGACAGCAGAAGAGACAGGATGGGAGGAGAGGGACAGAGAGAGACAGCATAAGAGACAGGATGAGAGGAGAGGAACAGAGAGACAGCAGAAGAGACAGGATGGGAGGAGAGGGACAGAGAGACAGCAGAAGAGACAGGATGGGAGGAGAGGGACAGAGAGACAGAGAAGAGACAGGATGGGGGAGAGGGACAGAGAGACAACAGAAGAGACAGGATGGGGGGAGAGGAATAGAGAGACAGCAGAAGAGACAGGATGGGAGGAGAGGGACACAGAGACAGCAGAAGAGACAGGACGGAGGAGAGGAACACAGAGACAGCAGAAGAGACAGGACGGGAGGAGAGGGACAGAGAGACAGCAGAAGAGACAGGATGGGAAGAGAGGAACACAGAGAGACAGCAGAAGAGACAGGATGGGAGGAGAGGAACACAGAGACAGCAGAAGAGACAGGATGGGAGGAGAGGGACAGAGAGACAGCAGAAGAGACAGGACGGGAGGAGAGGAACACAGAAACAGCAGAAGAGACAGGATGGGAGGAGAGGAACACAGAAACAGCAGAAGAGACAGGACGGGAGGAGAGGACACAGAAACAGCAGAAGAGACAGGATGGGAAGAGAGGGACAGAGAGACAACAAAAGAGACAGGATGGGAGGAGAGGGACAGAGAGAGACAGCAGAAGAGACAGGATGGGAGGAGAGGGACAGAGAGAGACAGCAGAAGAGACAGGATGGGAGGAGAGGGACAGAGAGACAGCAGAAGAGACAGGATGGGAGGAGAGGGACAGAGAGACAGCAGAAGAGACAGGATGGGAGGAGAGGGACAGAGAGACAGAAGAAGAGACAGGATGGGAGGAGAGGGACAGAGAGACAGAAGAAGAGACAGGATGGGAGGAGAGGGACAGAGAGACAGAAGAAGAGACATGATGGGAGGAGAGGGACAGAGAGACAGAAGAAGAGACAGGATGGGAGAGAGGGACAGAGAGACAGAAGAAGAGACAGGATGGAGGAGAGGACAGAGAGACAGCAGAAGAGACAGATGGGGGAGAGGAACAGAGAGACAGCAGAAGAGACAGGATGAGAGGAGAGGGACAGAGAGACAGCAGAAGAGACAGGATGGGAGAAAGGAACAGGTAGACATAACAGAAGAGAGAGAATGGGAGGAGGGGAACAGATAGAGAAGAGAGAGTATGGGGGGAGAAAGATAGGAAAAGACAAGTTGGGATGATGCAGACAGATAGAAAGAGAAGAAGAGAGAGAGGATGAGAGGAGGGGAACAGATAGAAAGACAGGAAGAGAGACGTTGGTAGGAGGGGGGACAGACAGACATAAGAGGATGAGAGAGAGAAGAGCGGAGGAGGAGGGGGAGGCAGAAAGATGGGAGGAAGGAAGAGGATGCTATGAGGGCGAAAGACAGTGAAAACAGATAAGAAACGAGAGAGAGATAGAATGGAGGGGGAGGGGAGGCAGACAGACAGACACAGAGGAAGAATGAGGGGGGATGGGAGGAGGGGGCACATAGAAAAAGAGAGAAAAGAAGAAAGGAAAGGGCAGACAGACAGAGGAAGAAAGAAAGAGAGGCAGGATGAAGAGGATGGAGGCACAGATAGAAAGGCAGAGAGAGAGGATAGGGATGGGTGGACAGACAGATAGGCAGACAGGTAAGTAGACAGAAAGACAGACAGACAGGAGACAGGGCAGAGACAGGCAAGCAAACAGACAGAAAGACAAGAAGACAGATAGGCAGAAAGACAGGCAGAGAAGTTTGGATCGTGGAGTTTGTTCATGAGGAAATCATCGCACTCGGACCATCCCGTATGCGCTCCACCCAAATCTGCCAGACTCCCTGAGACTGGGCAAAACCCTAAACTTTGACAATGGTCTTGAGATGGGGACGGGGAAGGGAAAAGGGACCTATGACACACTAAGCAAAAACATCATCAGAATGATGGAAACATCCAGATAGGCAGCAGAAAGGCCAGTTTTTAATATCGCAGGTGGGTTGAGACTGAATTCGAGATATTAGATCTTGAGTCCACAAACTCTATCAAAAGAACAAACCTGCCCGTAGACAGAGAACACGAAAATCAACGAAGCACAAACTTTCATTATATAAAGCCAAATTCCCCTTAAATACTGTTACAACACTCAGACAAACAGACAGCCAAAGAGCGAACACGAACACGAGGGTACACAAACTTACGTCAACATCTCTTTAAAATGCGGTTACAACAATTCGGCAAACACACAAACGTCAGAGACAGACAGAGAAAGAGAGGATGGGAATCGGAGTTGGTGGTGGGGTGAGGGTGGGGATGAAGGAGGCACAAAGACAGACAGACCAGACAGATAGACGGACAGAGAGAGAAAGAGCAACAGACACGAATACCAGCCAACGCAAACCTTTATTCTATAAAGCCAACATCCCCTTGAAATGGGTTGTTAACAGCTTGGCAAAGATACAACGATTAGTTAGGAACGGAAACTTGTAAACGCTTCGTTTTAATTAATCAAGGATAATAGCATTAGAACTCGCTTGATCTCACGTACAGGTAACCCTTGCTACTTTACACACAAAACATAAGCATAAAGAAAAAAACATACAAACGAAATACTAAAATCAAAACTAAGCAAATAAAAGATCCAAAATAAGTCGACTGCCCGCGTCCAAGCAAACAGGAACCAGGAGAACAAGTAAATCAAAAAGAACGCGTATTCAACACAACAAGACAAAGACAAGCGCAAATTTTCGGCCAACCGGCCTTTGTCAAGCGCGAATGCACGATCACAAACAGACACCAAACAACGGATTATAACAAAAAGACTAAAACTTCCCTGCCGCCTCGTCCAGTGGATAAAAAGTATGACCACTCCCGCTCCATGAATCATCGTTTTCACAATTTTTAGCCTCTTGCGCACAAAGATGTACACATAGATCTATATCTTATTGTAGCCTGATATACAAGCCTGTTTCTGTGCAGTAATTCGTGTCATCCACTGGACGAGGCGGCAGGGAAGTTTTAGTCTTTTTGTTATTATCCGTTGTTCGGTGTCTGTTTGTGATCGAGCATTCGCGCTTGACAAAGGCCGGTTGGCCGAAAATTTGCGCTTGTCTTGTCTTGTTGTATTGAATACGCGTTCTTTTTGGTTTACTTGTTCTTCTGGTTCTTTTAAGCAAATAAAAATGGATCGGAGAGACGTCAATTATAAACATGAAAACAAAGGGTGTGGGGGTGGTGGAGGTTGTAGATAATGACGAAACCGCGGGCTGTACAGATGTATGACACAAATTACTGCACAGAAACAGGCTTGTATATCAGGCTACAAATAAGATACATGTGTACATCTTTGTGCGCAAGAGGCTAAAAATTGTGAAAACGATGATTCATGGAGCGGGAGTGGTCATACTGACACAGAGGGAGGGAAGGAGAGGTGGGTGAACAGAGACAGACAGTGAGAGAGACAGTGACAGAGAAAGAGAGAGAGAGGGACGGGGAGAGAGGGTTGAGGATTAGAGATATATAATATATATATCTAGTATTTTAATGCAGACAGAAAATAGCTAGAACTGGGATATAAAAAAGGGGATCAGTGTATAATACAGTGATAAGATTTGTTAAAGCTTTTATTAGCATAGGGTATGCAGGACTAGAAAAGAGGTTTCATTCAGAATAATTGTTTACACTATTTCAAGGTAATAGTTGTGAAGCTTTAGTTTAATTAACCCTTGACTCCCGCATCCTATCCACCAACTGCAAAAACTTAACCCTTTGATTCCCTCCCCAATCCACCAGCTTCCTACAGGAAGCTGGTGGATAGGGTGAGGGAATCAAAGGGTTAAGTTTTTGCTTTGCTAGCATGGTTGACAATGAAGGATGCTGGTGGACAGGCTGCGGGAGACAAAGGGTTAAAGCAGTTTAGTGATGTGCATGACTTGATGTTGGTGGGCAATGTATTCCAGAGAACATGTCAGAAAAGGAGATGCTTGCTCTGAAACGTGTTTAAGTTGGGTCTTGAAAGACAAGCTGTTTCTTGAATTTGAATTGTGTCATGTGTTTTAGTGGTATGGGGTAAGTATTAAAGTAACCCAGTCAAGTTAATAAAGCCGGATCTGTTACCTAGTTTGTCCATTTGAGTGCATTGATTAACTATACGGAATGTTGTTGTTGTTTTTTAGTAATAGTGTTTCAGTGGGTTGGTGTGGGGTTGTGCGTGCGTTTTTTTTTCTTGTTTTTTTTTTTCTTGTTTTTGTTTTGTTTTTTGTTTTACATTTGGTCTGTGGTCTATCAATTACTTGAAAAAGTTCCGGCTTTTCTATGCTAGGAATTAATTTTTTAACAGAACATTGCTGTAATCAACCAATACTGTTGATGTCTGTCAGTGGGACCTAATATGGGGTAGGTCTAAGGTGGTAATTTTGTTTTGTTTTGTCTTGTCTTCAACATAACACAAGCCCAAAAGCATACCCTACATAACAACAGCAGGAGGCACGTAGGTAAATAACTCTTTGCATCGGTCGTAAATGCACATCTGTCGCACGTGCACGCACAAAACACACGCACGCATGTACACCAACACACGATCGAGTATCACGTGCTTGTACGCACGCACACGCCAGTGGGCACACATCCGCACGCGTGAGCGTTCATAAGGAGAAGAGCATATTACAGGTGTGGGTGTGTACGTGTGTGTGTGTGGTGCGTGCGTGTGTCAGTGTCTTTGTCTGTGTGTGCGTGCCTGTGCGTGCCTGCGCGCGCGCCCGAGTGCGTGCTTGTGTATGTGTGCGTACTAGTGTCTGTGTTTGTGTCTGTGTACGCTTAGTGCGTCAGAGGTCAGACAAAGACAGATACGCATAACTGACAGACAGACAGATAGACATACAGTCTGATAGAGAAGACATGGAAATACTGACAGATACACACAGCTATAGAGACAGACATATAGACAGGCACTCAGAAAGACAGACCAGACAGACAAATATGTATATAGACGCATAGATAGGATAAGCAGACATACCAACTGACAGACACACAGGCAGAGACAAGTCGACAAGAAAAACGGCTCTAGAGCCTAGTACCAAACTAAAAATAAAAAGACAATAAACAGTCACGATAGGTCCCTCACAAAACAAACAAACAAACAAAAACAGCTCACTTGCCGTGTAATTGAAGCTGCACTTACCAACACAACAAACACAACACAACACAATCCGCTGTCGCTGCCATCTAAACCAGCAAACACTAGTCTACACACGTCGATGTTACAACGCAGCACAGTATAACCTACTACCTAAAAAATCATGAATCAGCCACGGAACACATCTGTAGTAGATTCTTTCCACACACTACACAGACACTAATAAATTACCTCGAAAACATGATTCAGCCATGGAACACATCAGTACATTCACGCACTACACCATACACGAAGTCGTACGTAAACCTGCGACAACATATGGTTGTCTGTGCATTCGCACACTAACTGGCTGTCCCGACTAGCAAAAAATAAAGAATTCTGACTGACATTCTGTGCTGCGCAGCATCTGAAATAGAAATATCCGCCGGCCACAGAGTACGCGCGTAGGTTAGGCTAGGCTACACGGCTTTGTGTCTGGCGGTGACGAGTTAGAATTGCTTCCCTACACGGTAATTCTGTCTCCCCGGGGTATTTTTTTTTAACTACGGGGCATCTTTTTTCGGTGTTTATCTTTTAGCTTTAGGAGTGACATTATACATTATCACACATACAGACGTGTGTACACAAGTACACACACACACACACACACGCGTGCGTACATACACACACACACACACACACATACTGACGCACACGTGCACATACAAGAACATACACACACCACCGTAACGACCACTACACAGCCTGAATTTCACATGAAAAAAAAAGGACACACACACACACACACACACACACACCACACCACCACCACCACCATCCATCACCATCATTACCACTACCACCACCAACATCAACGACGACGACGACGACGACGACGACGAGAACAACAACAACAACAGACCACACAGCCTGAATTTCACACGATAAATCCAAAGGGAAACACGTACAAACACACTCACAGACACGCAGACACAGAATGACAGGCACACACGCGCGCGTGCGCGCGTGCACACACATACACACGCACACCACTACCACCTTCATTCCTCATCACTATTACAAATACACACGCGCGCGCACCCAAAACACACACACACACACACACACCACACACACAACACATACACACACGCACACATCAACACACACACACACATTATACACCAAGTACTCGTATTCTGGCTACACATTGAAAAAAATGTCAGACAGTACAATCCATATCAAAGAAATAATACTAACAATACTAATAATACTAATACTAATACTACCACCACTACTACTACAACTACTACTAATTTCATTTTTATAACGCCAACAGTTCACGTCAAAGAATTCTTGTTGCACAATTACATGCAGGCACACACACACACACACAAACACACAATACTCTCTTCTCTCTCTTCTCTCTCTCTCTCTCTCTCTCTCTCCTTCTGTCTCTGTCTGTCTCTGTCTGTCTGTCTGTCTCTTCTCTCTCTCTCTCTCTCTCTCTCTCTCTCTCTTCTCTCTCTCTCTCTCTCTCTCTCTCTCTCTCCCTATTGCTCAACACGTGACTGAGACAGAAACCATTGATTTCCATTACGTCGTCCATTTCAATAATTAAACCTTCTCTACAGCACATCTATCCCAACAATCCAAAAAATCGAACTCGAAAGTTCAAGACTGTCTGCTGTGTCGTCCTCGTGCTCCTCAACATCATCCCTTTAATCCTCTAAACCTACGTAGTCGTTGTAAGGACCGAGAAGGACTCTGACACAGCAGTACATATAACGATCATCCATGTCTCTGAAGAATGTCAGCAGTTCAGGCAGGGCAGGCATGTTTGGGCGGAGCGTATATGGAATTTCGGAGCGTGATGAATCCAACGAGCTAAAACACTAACTCCGATCTGCAAACAAAGAAGCATACTCCACGCAAAACATGCAACAGAACACAGAGGCTACTGCAATAGAATCATCATCGGGTTATTACACAAAGGACTTATAAAAAATGTCGACACGTTTTATATCGTTTATCAATATCAAATCTGTCTTTGATGTTTGTCATCCACCTCTTCTCCTGTCGTCTGCCTCACGATTTATTATTTTTTCATCAACAGATCTATCGAGTTCAATCACAGCTTGCAACCTAAGAACTGTTTCTTTGCTGCCTATCTTAATTAATGCTGTCCAGTCATTCTGGCGGTGTCAAGCTTAGTGTTTTATCCCAGGCTAAAATGCCCTGGTAGGTAGCCATTTAACCACTGGCTATCTAGAATCGTGACTAGGTAGCCCAGCTGGCTGTCTAAAATTTTTGGTTCAGAACGAGGAGAACAGTCCAACCCACCAGTGTGTGATCGATGGTATATTGGGCTACCTGCAAATCTATCGGGCTACCTCAACTTTCCTGGCAATTAGCCCGGCCCGGCTAACAACCTCGTATTTGAGAGGGAAGTCTCAGCGGGCTGGTTGTTGTTGTTGTTGTTGTTGATGGTGGTGGTGGTGGTGGTGGTGTTATGGGTGTTTTGATACAGCCGT
>JAPXFY010000022.1:25080545-25295545 GCA_030674185.1 Monoplex corrugatus | reverse complement strand
GAAGCAGCATGAGAAGAAAAAGACAACAAGCCGACGTAAAATATTCCCAAATTTTCGGCGGTACACCCGCCTTCCTCAAGGGGACTTTATTCTCTGACTACGTTGTGGTAAACACATAGATTGTAAAAAAGAGAACTATTCACCAAATCTAGAATTCATAAAGTGTTATTCATCAGATATAAAGCGTGCAAAACACTGTCCCAGCCCAAACATTCGCTACTGTTCATGTTTACCCACATGCACGTGCGCACATACCCCAGCTATCCCCCCCCCCCCCCCATTTTTCCATGCATCCTAAAACACAAACCGTTTCTGCACACACGCACACACGCGCGCGCACACACACACACACACACACACACGCACTCTCACACGCGCACACACACACACACACACACACACACACAACCACACACTCACAAACACACACTCACACACACACACATACACACACACACACACACTTAAGCACACATCTTACAAACATAATTAAAAACTAGATAGAAAGATAGATATATAGGCAGATAGATAGTCAGATACATAGACAGATAGATCGATTGATCGAATAAAACAATGCTGCCTGACTTATTTCATACATGTACACAGGCGTTCCAACAACGGTCAGTGACCCCCTATACTCGTAGACTGGAATTTGGCTAACAGCCAAGCATCCTGTTTATATTTAACGGTGCTTGACCTTGTCTACGTGTGTGATGTGGTGTGGTGTGGTGTGGTGTGGTTTGCACGCTCGCGCGCATGTGTGTGTTCGTTCGTTCTTTTCGTTCGTTCTTTGATTTAACGTCTTTTCACTATGAGTGATATTAGACGAAAAAAAAAAAGAAAAAGAGTATGAGAGATGAGAGATGGGCGGGTTGGTTTTGGGGCAGAGAGGAGACAGAGTTATAGACATAAGTAGGTGGGAAAATAGAAAAATGGAACAAGAACTTAACACTAACATTTAACATCAACAATGTGTGTGGAAAATTTAACTCTAAAGTACAAACTTCATAAACTTAAAGTAATGCATTAACAGGACTGTGAACCAACGATTCTGAAATTTTAACTGACAAAAATTGATGTGTGTGTGTGTGTGTGTGTGTGTGTGTGTGTGTGTGTGTGTGTGTGTGTGTGTGTGTGTGTGTGTGTGTGTGTGTGTGTGTGTGTTAGTGGTTTGCGTGTGCATGTGTTCGTTTGTTATTTCTCTTAACGTCTTTTCACATTATGTGCTTTTAGACGACTGTGTGTGTGTGTGCGTGTATATGTGCGTGCGTGTGTGTGTGTGTGTGCATGTGTGTGTGTGTGAGTGAGTGTGTGTGTGTCTGTATGAGTGTAGAGTGGAGAGCTGGGGTGATGATGGTAGTGATGTGTGTGTATGTGTGTGTGTACGTGTACGTATTTTTCTGTGTATATGTTTGTGTGCATGTGTGTGTGTGCGTGCACGCGTGTTTGTGCGTGTGTGTGTGTCAGTATGTGTGTAGGTGTGTTTGTGCGTGTGTGAGTGTGTGTGTGTGTGTTTTTTCGTTTTCGTTCTTTGATTTAACGTCTTTTCACTATAAGTGTGTGTGTGTGTGTGTGCGAGTGTATGTGTGTGTGTGTGCGTGTGTGTGTGTGTGCGTGCGTGCGTGCGTGTGTGTGTGTGTGTGTGTGTGTGTGTGTGTGTGTGTGGTGATGTGTGTGTGTGTGTGTGTGTGTGTGTGTGTGTGTGTGTGTGTGTGTGTGTGTGTGTGTGTGTGTGTGTGTGTGTGTGTGTGTGACTGTATGTTCATTCGTTCTTTGATTTAACGTCTTTTCACTGTAAGTGATATTAGACGGATATGTGTTTGTGCGTGTGTGCGTGCGTGTGTGTGTGTGTGTGGGTTTTTTTCTGTCACTATGTACCTCTCTCTCTCTCTCTAAAGTTACGTCTTCTTAATACACCACCACTTTAATAAACTCAAGTTACGGCTCCTCAAAACACCACCACTTTAATAAACTAAAGTTACGTTTTCTTAATACACCACCACTTTAATAAACTCAAGTTACGTCCCCTCAATACACCACCACTTTAATAAACTAAAGTTACGGATTCTCAACACATCACCACTTTAATAAACATATATTACGGCTCCTCAATACACCGACGCTTTAAAATAAACTCAAGTTACGTCTCCTCAACACACCAACACTTTAATAATGGACTCAAGTTACGGCTAGTCAATACACCACCGCTTTAATAGAATTAAGTTACGGTTCCTCAACACACCACCATTTTAATAAACCTAAGTTACGTCTTCTCAACACACCACCACTTTAATACTGTCACTGTTATCTTTGTTCAAAGCCCAGCCGTCTGCGTAGAGCTATATCAGGGCTATAATCGTTTCAAAATACTCACAATACTTCAACGGGAAAAGAAAAGAAAATCAAGTACACATATCAATGCATATGCGCACATGATCTAAGGAGATGCCCCTGCACTCTGTCCATTTTATCGCACAGGGGACTTAAAAAACATACCTGAATACAAATTTAAACATAACTAAGGACACTGAAAAAAAATAACACGGGCCTAAATTACCTACCTAAAATTGCTTGCACCCTGTCCGATTTATCGCACAGGGATTTAAAAAACACACCAGAATACAAATTTAAATATAACTAAGACACTAAAACAAACAAAAAACAAAAACCAAAAACGGGCCTTAATTACCTATCTAAAATTGCTTCCGCATATCTCATTTCCCTAGAGCCAAAAACGCACTGAATACATATACCTAAATATCATTGTCATTGTCATTGTTGTTGTTGTTTAAAGCCCAGCCGACTGCGTAGAGCCATATCAGGGCTATAACCGCCTCAAAACATAAACTTCAATAGAGAGAGGAAAAAAAAAAGAAAATTAAGTACACATGCATTCGCGCACATAATCGAAGGACATGCCCCTGGCTTTGACCATTCCGTCCAATTTATCGCACAGGGGATTTAAAAAAAACACACCTTAATACAAATTTAAGCAAACCTAAGGACACAAAAACATATATATATAATTGCTTCTGCATATCTTAACTCCCTAGAGCCCCAAATGCACTTAATGCATGTACCCTAAGAGAAAGTAGATAAGACTTTATCGAACACATACAGGTGAATGGACCAGCACGGCAGAAAATAACAAGAAGAAATGACAGAAAGCAAAGAAGGAAGAAAGAAACAAAGAGAGTGAAGGAAAAGAGGAAATTTCTAGCACAGAATTTCCAGAAGGTGAGGATACTTTTTATACTGAAAGAGCTTCCGGCATCCCCAAGGGGTATTTTCGGCTCCTCAACACACCACCACCATCATCATCGCCACCACCACCACCATCATCATCATCATTCTGTTGAAGTTATAGTACCATCCCTGGGAGCCAGTGATGTCAAGCTACTCTGACTGTGGAGCCATCCACCAGAAGGGACTGCATTGCTGTTGGACCACCTTTGTGTAGTTAAACACTGTTCTGATCCAACCTGACCAAAAAAGGTTGCCTTAGGGTCGAATCCAGGACCCCAGCATTATGAACATGGTGCTCTAACCACCGAGCTAACGGGCCACTAAATAACAATGATGAACAACACACACACACACACACACACACACACACACACACACACACACACACACACACTCACTCACTCACACCCACACACACACACTCACACCCACACACAAAAAAACACACAACATAATTATGGCCCACCTGAAGATGCAAATCCGCGACTTTACCGATGTCAGTCTGGCGCCCTCGAATCAAGTGGATGAACGGGCAACATAAATTAATCGTGTAGAAAGATGTATACCAGACACTATTTGTTTTTCTTTTTAAAGCGTTCCGATTTTACTCGCATGCATGTATGGACGTTTGTTTAACCACACTGTGTAGCTGGTATGTAGCTGCACAGTCTGCATACTTCGCATTCAGTGGGTGTGCATACTGGTGTTTTCATGTTTCCATAAGCCACTGGACTCTTGACATGTCTTAACGGTCTTTAACGTGCATGTTTTTGATGTTCAGCGTGTGTGTATATATACACACGAAGAGGGTTTAGGCACTAACAGTTCTGTGCACATGTTGATTTGGGAGATGGAGAAAACTTCCATCCTTTATCCACATCTGGCGGGAGGTGGCCAGGCAAGGACTGAACCCCACACACTCCGACTGGGAAATCTAACGTTTTATCCACTTCACTACCGCGCCCGTTACACTCCATATGAACTGTTTTGCTTTCACCTCTTCCGTTTCTCATCAGCAGGTGTTCAACGTTTTGGCCAGAAGCCTGTTCTACCTGCAGTACATATGGGAACGGGAGCTGACGGACTGGGTGAGAGAGATAGACACACTAAGAACGAGAGAGAGAAGGAGAGGGGGCGAGAGACAGAGACAGAGAGTGAGAGAGAGGAGAGAGAGAGACAGACAGACAGAGAGAGACAGAGAGAGAGAGAGAGAGAGAGAGAGAGAGAGAGAGAGAGAGAGAAAGAGAGAAGGAGAGGGGGCGAGAGACAGAGAGAGAGAGTGAGAGAGAGGAGAGAGACAGACAGACAGACAGACAGAGAGAGACAGAGACAGACAGACAGACAGAGAGAGAGAGAGAGAGAGTATTATTTCTTTTAACGTCTGTTCATGTTACGTACTTTTGGACAAGGGTGTGTGCGTGAGTGAGAGTGTGTGTGTGTGTGTGTACGCGCACGTGTACGTGTGTGTGAGCGCTTGCAAACGCGTAGGTAAGTGAGAGACTTAAGACTCGAGATTTAATGAATTAGGCCAACAGCCCCTATCACAATATCAGGAAGCGGTTAGAGTGCGAAGGGGAAACTGATGATGAAAATTATATTGTATTCATATATAAGAATACGTAAAAATGTTAGTCTCATTCACTAACACACAGACACACACACACACAGCGCGCGCGCGCGCGCGAGAGAGAGAGAGAGAGAGAGAGAGAGAGAGAGAGAGAGAGAGAGAGGAGAGATGGAGAGACAGGTGTGTATAGAGGCGTTTTGTGTGTGTATATCAGTGCGTGTGCGTGTGTGCGTGCGTATAGTACGTGCGTGAATGTGTGAGTGCGCGCGCGCGCGCCGTATGTGTGCCTTTACGTGTCGCACGAACTTATGTATTTTTGGCACCAGGTAAGTGAAAAGAAGATGCCAGCGACACACGAAAATAAAGGTGATAAAGGAACCTGCTGACACAAGCGCGTACTGTATCTGACTTGCTGTGTAAGCCGCTCCATCACACAAGGCTGACGACATGAGTGCGTCTGATGAACAACAGTAGTATCAACACAGTCAGTGGAAACCTGGACTGCTCAGAATTAAGCCAGCCTGCTGTACAGTTTTTCCCTCCTTGCAAAGCTGTTTTTTTTCCCCTAGAAAACTCAAGGAACTGTACAATAGTATTTTAGTTGCTACATCATTCTTGACAGCGAAGAACCAGGGCTAGACAATAGCAAAATGTACAAACTTGATGACCCTGAAAATACAAATACTGGAAAAGAAGAGTAAGTAAACATAACGATGCATTCACGTACATAATCTAAGGATATACATATAACCCTGGCGTTTGACAATTCTGCCCAGTATCACCAGGCCGTTAAAAAAACAACAACAACAACAAAACCAGAAAACCTGAATACAAAATAATGTAAACATTACAAATGACATTAAAACATAAATAAAATTGGACTGAATTACCTAAAACTATTTTTGCATATTTCCTTTGAGCCAAAAATGCATTTACACATGAACTCAAGTATCAATCTTATTAGAATGTTTACAATACTGTATAGAACACATGCAGGTGAACGGGCCAGCAAGGCAGAAAATGATAGGAAGAAATGGCAGAAAGCAAAGCAGAAACAAAGAGAGTGACAGAAAAGAGGAAATTTCTAGCAATTTCCAGAAGGGAGGTGGGGGGGGGTTGATATTATTTACGCTGAAAGAGCCCCCGGCATCCCACGGGGAGATGACACATTATTTATACAATGTCATAAACAATGTACCCTGACACTGAACAGTAATGTCTAAAGTTCTCAAATAATATGATTTGGTATACTGTCAACACGAAAACGTGCCCCCCCCCCCCCCCTTCACTTCATCCCCCTCCTTGTACCAGCCATCAAAATCCCGCAATGTCCCTGAAAAAGGTACATCATGTAGTCTAAGGGCATATAACTATACATGTATTCTTACAGTCTCACAACGCCCCCCTCCCCTTCACCAATCTAATGCGAAGTGTTTCCCCCCGTCTGCATCAACCATCACTATCCCTAAATTTCCCCGAAAATATAATGTACATGTACAATACCTAAGGGAAAGTAATGTATTCTTGCAGTCTCAAACGAACCCCCTCTGCCCCCCTCCCCCTCCCGCCCCTAGAAATTCACAATGTATAAGATTTAATGATGTAGCTGGAACATTAAGTATACAAACTTAAAAGAAAAAGGACAGGTTTTATGAAAGGCATTGTGGTGGAATGTTTATTGGTGCTGTGAAACGCGATTGTTCTTTAGCGAATGGACATTCCAAGAATCGTGGTCAAGGTTGTTGTTTTTTTTATTCCCGTCTTTTCCAAGCTACCTTTAAAAACAATTAATTAAAGAAAGGAGATTCATTATTTTACACTGATCGGAGTTTGTAGGTTGGTGACAAGTTTTTTTACCAGATTTTCTCCGCTGTGTCTAGGTGAATCTGGATCAAATCTGGGTCAAATATGACTTCTTTAAGGTGCCCCAGATTCCTCTACATTCATTTCTGTAGGATCTGTGTGCTCCAGCTTTTAAACAACACTGTTACAGGTCTCGACCTGCACTTCCTCTTCTTGGAGCTTCTTCACGTTGATTCAGACAGCCGCTTCATCCATTTTCCTTTTGTCTGTTTCCTCCTTGTAGACAAGCTGAGAAAGAGAGATCTGTGGTCTCTCAGCACCTGCATATGGGATGGCTGTCGAGTTAGTGATACGGTGCCTCTTGGAGATTTTTGCCAAAATGAAATCTGTGTGAAGACATGTTTAGAGCGTTCCATTCGTAGGCCTACCATGTATAGATAGATCTGTCTCGATGTTGGAAGGTGTTGGTCACAAACATGTTCTGCATATAGCCTCAGTGTGTGCTTGCCGCTGTCACTGCATGGGGTTTTCTTGATGCTGTGCTGGCCAAATCCATGGTGTTCTCTTTTCATCCACTCTACCATTGTAGTCTCCCATGAGGTTATCAGTTTCTCAAAGAACTCTTCCTTTTCCTCTTTCGAATACGAGTCTTTATGTGATCTTTTCATCATTATGCAATCTTATTTTGACGATGCTCTCAGATATGCACTCTGTGCTCAAGTGGTTCTTTGCTGTCCGGCCATGAAGGATGAAACCCACGCCGTGTGTTGCGCTCTGGTTTCCACTCACTCTGCTCCAGATAAAAACGAAGTTACAAAAATTTTTCTTTGTCCCAGTTCCTCTTTCTAATGTCTGCTAAGCCCAGGCCTGTGTTCTTGCACTGGGTCATAAACTCTACAAGTCTTGGCTCCTTATCTTTCAGTCCGCAGGTATTCCATGTACCAATTTTTTTCGCTGTTCATTTTTCATTTTCTTTTGCCATTGCCATTCTGTTTTCCCCTTTTGCTCAGTCTGTTTTTATATTTTACTTTCTTGAGCAAGATAATAATCATACCAGCTTGCTGGGTCTGTCGTACCTTAAACAGAGCCCTGTTAGCAAGCAGTGTTACTAGGTGACCCGACCTGCCGTCTTGGCTAGCATAGCGCCTAAGTGGTAAATAGCCAAACCATACTTCACCCGGACCCAGCAATCATCTACTTTACCCTGTTACCATCTCTCAAGACGAGGACCAGCGGCTGGATTTTGGGAAACACTAACAAAAAATAAAAGAAAGAAGGCAAAGGCATTAAAAAGAAGAACAAGAAAAAGAGCACTGTCAACAACAACGACACCAACACCAAAACAAAAACAAAAACAAAAAAAGCAAACCCAAGCAAACAAGCATTACATATCTGAACAGAAAAAGAAGTGTGACTGACGTCTGACGTCTGTTAAATGGTCAAAACTGATTCCCCTTTCCCTCCCTCCATACAAAACAAAACGAAAATGAATTATCAAAGACTGGATCAATCTCAGCACGTCTGAAGTAAAAAGACTGGACCAATTTCTGCATGTCTGAAGAACCTGTTGCTGCATCTCAGAAGTGAAAGTTCCTGCTATGTTCCAAGAACAGATGGAGTCATCATCATAGTTAGCACCACAAGCTGTCAAAAACCTGGAACAGCAAGAAAATTTCTTTCACCTAAAATTGTAGTTCTACAGTACCAAGGTTCTGTCAACTTTGTAGCTAACAAGCCAAGAGACGCAGTTCAACTCCACTCTGACATACAGCTGTGAAACATGACACCTAAAACAAGCCAGGAGACGCAGTTCAACTCCACTCTGACATCATCGTCATCATCAGGTGCCCTGCCGCATGGTGTTGGCGATCATGGACTTCCATCTGCCTCTATCTCTCGTTGCCCCTAGCATTTTCCCCACCCTCCTTGTCCCCAGCCACTCTGCAAGTCCGTCCAGCATTTTCTCTGTGGGTCTACCTAGTGCTCGCTTTCCCTCCAGCTTTCCCGTTGTGACCAGGTGCTCCAAATCCCCTTTCTTCATAAAATGGCCTATAAATGTTGCCTGTCTTTTCCTAATCTTCCTTATGAGTGATCTACTTGTGTCTGCCTCCATCAAGACTGTCTCGTTTCTTTTCTTTGCTGTTCATGGAACCCTCAACATTCTTCTTAGAAACCCCATCTCAGCTGCCTCAATCTTGTTCTGGCTTTGTTTGTTGACTGTCCACGCCTCGCATCCGTAGAACAATATTGGTTCTATATAACATTCAAGAACTCTCTTCCTGATGTTAATTGATAGGCATTTGTTGGTAAGAATGCTTGTCATCTTCTTAAATGCTGTTTTGGGTTGGCCGATTCTGCCAGCTATTTCTGATGTGCATCTGCCGTCTGATGAAATGATCGTTCCCAGGTATTTAAACTTATCAACCTGTCTCAAGGTTGTGCCATTTGCTGTTATTTTGCAGGAGGGGATTTCATGTTTTTTACTGATCACCATGACTTCAGTCTTCCTGCTGTTTAGTTCTAGCCCCTTACCTTTGCTTTCTATTTCTAGTATATTCACAAGGTTTTGTAGGTCTCTTTCACTTTCTGCAATTAACATGGTGTCATCTGCATATCGAATATTATCATTTTCCCTCCAACCTTTAATCCAGGGTCTTCTTCTAGGTTTCACATGATGTTTTCGCTGTAAAGTGAAAACACATCTGGTGACAAAACACAACCCTGTCTGACTCCTCTCTTGATATTTTGGAAAGAGCTTACATTGTTTTCTATTCTCATTGCAGCTGTTTGTTCCCAGTACATATTTCTGATTATTCGTAGATCTTTTCCATCAACATTGAGTCTCTCCAGTTGGTTGATCAATTCATCATGTCTTACCGATCGAAAGCCTTGGTGTAGTCAACAAAGCATAAATACAAATCCTTATTCATCTCATTTGACCTCTCTATGATAGTTCTTAGGATGTATATGGCATCAATAGCTCCTTTCCCTTCCACAAATCCACACTGTTCTTCTGCTATTTCTCTTTTGATTCTATTCCTTGTCCTCATCTTGATTATTCTTAACAGGATTTTTGTTACATGACTCATCAAACTGATTGTGCGATGGAGTTCGCATTCTATAGCCCCTGTCTTCTTTGGAAGTGCAATGAAAATTGATTTTGACATATCTTTGGGGATTTTTCCAGTGTCGTAAATTTCATTTAGGAGAACTGTTATTTTTACTATGCCGAATTCCTCCAGGGCTTCAATATCTCTGTAGTAATGTTGTCTGGTCCTGGGCTTTTCCCGGTTTCATCTTTTTCAGTGCTGCTCTAACTTCATCTTTCATTATGGGTGGTCCTTCAAAGTTCTTTTTGATAATGTGTTCTTCGTTTCTGTCATCCTCAAAAAGGTCTTTAATGTACTCTCCCCATCTAATATTTTGTCTTTTTCCATGATAAACGTGCCATCTTTCGATTTCAAGCAACCAGTTGATGTGCATGTATTTTTTCTGTGGACAATTTCTTCAATTCGTCTGTACATACCCTGAGGATCCGTTTTGTGTTGGTCTTCCATTTCTTTGCACTTTGATTTCAGCCAAGCTTCCTTAGCTTCATTGCACCTATTCCTGATCTCCTTGTTTATCTTCCTGTAGATCTCCTCATTTCTTTTGCCTTCCTCCTTTCCTCCATCAAGCCCAAAATTTCATTAGTCATCCAGTTCTTTTTTGCTTTTCTATTTGCTTTAGGGATTTCCTCACAAGCTTCATTTACCGAATTCCTCAACTTTGTCCATTGTTCCTCACTGTCACCAGCGTCTTCCAGAGCACTGAATTTGTTTTGAACATGTATATTAAATTTTTTACGTATCACATCATCTATCTTTAAGATATACAGCTGTGAAACATGACACCTAAAACAAGCCAGGAGAAGCAGTTCAACTCTACTCTGTCATACAGCTGTGAAACATGGCACCTAAAACAAGCCAGGAGAAGCAGTTCAACTCCAATGTGTCAGTGTGAAACATGACACCTAAAACAAGCCAGGAGAAGCAGTTCAACTCCAATGTGTCAGTGTGAAACATGGCACCTAAAATAAGCCAGGAGAAGCAGTTCAACTCCAATGTGTCAGTGTGAAACATGGCACCTAAAATAAGCCAGGAGAAGCAGTTCAACTCCAATGTGTCAGTGTGAAACATGGCACCTAAAATAAGCCAGGAGAAGCAGTTCAACTCCAATGTGTCAGTGTGAAACATGGCACCTAAAATAAGCCAGGAGAAGCAGTTCAACTCCAATGTGTCAGTGTGAAACATGGCACCTAAAATAAGCCAGGAGAAGCAGTTCAACTCCAATGTGTCATGTGAACATGGCACCTAAATAAGCCAGGAGAAGCAGTTCAACTCCAATGTGTCAGTGTGAACATGGCACCTAAAATAAGCCAGGAGAAGCAGTTCAACTCCAATGTGTCAGTGTGAAACATGGCACCTAAAATAAGCCAGGAGAAGCAGTTCAACTCCAATGTGTCAGTGTGAAACATGGCACCTAAAATAAGCCAGGTGAAGCAGTTCAACTCCAATGTGTCAGTGTGAAACATGGCACCTAAAATAAGCCAGGTGAAGCAGTTCAATTCCAATGTGTCAGTGTGAAACATGGCACCTAAATAAGCCAGTGAAGCAGTTCAACTTCATTTGATACAGCTGTGAAACATGGCACCTAAAATAAGCCAAGAGGAGCAGTTCAACTTCACTTTGCCACACAGTGTGAAACATGGCACCTAAAACAAGCCAGGAGAAGCAGCTCGACTCCTTTGGCCTGAGAAGTTTATGCAAGATCTGGGGCATCAAATGTTAAGACTGTGATACACGGAGTAAGGTCCAAGAAGTGAACAGGTCCCAGTTACCAACATCATTCCAGGCGTCAACAGAGTAGGCTAGGCCATGCTGCTAGACTGCTGTTTTACAGACCTGCCAACCAAGTCATGAACTCATTGAACCCAGGATGACAGTGAACGAGGAGAAGACTAATAATGATCTGGCACCAGACGGATGACACGACTTACAACTGGCTCTCTGCGAACCAAGTTGGTTGGAGTGCTTTTGCTGCCTTACGCGTCATGACGCAGGAGCGTCTAAGTCAGTCAGTTGCACTTCCATCTCAAGCAGAGTGATATTGATTCCAGTCTCTACCAAGCCTCACACCATCAGCAGCCATCTCTATGCTCCAACAACAGATCATGAAGATAAAGAGGCTGAAGAGCTCCATGAACAAGTGGACAAAAATATTGTGGACAGTAAGAATAACATTATAAGCCTATTACAGCACATTATTTTTAAAAAATCCTTTTATTCATGCAAGTATCGTCATCTGATCTATGCTCAGTAAATTATCACTATTATCATCAGTGCTGAATAAAGCCCAGACAACTGCACAGAGCCATATCAGGGCAGTAACCATTTCCAAACATAAAACATTTTGCTGACCCTGAAAATAAAAACAGAGGCAAAGGTTATGTACACATATCAATGCATTCAGCATATTATCTAAGGATATGATCCTGGCATTGACCATTCCAGGGAGGAGGGTGAAGTTGAAAAAACAAACTAAAACACGAATGTATAAACATAACTATGTACACCAAACCATACGTAAAAATTAGCCTATATTACCTAAAATGCTTCAGAAGCCAAAAATGCATGTAGTACATGTACCCGATTATCAATCCTTGTGGAAAGGCTTTATAGAACACATACAAGCGAATGGACCAGCAAGGCAGAAAATGATAGGAAGAGGCAGCAGACAGCAAAGGAGCAAGGCAGAAGAGAATAACGTAAGTCAGGAAATTTCTAACACAGAATTTCCCGAAGGTCAGGATACTACTTATCAGAGCCTGGAATTGCTAAGAAAAAAAAAAGAGGAAACTTCTAGGGGGTCTGGGGGCATGCTCCCCAGGAAAATTTTTAAAATCAAGACTAAAATCTGTGTATTCTGAGACATTCTGGAGACAAATTTAAAGGCATCTAACAGTAACACACTGAAAATCACATACAGAGCTTTCCTTCAGCGAGTGAGAGTTCGCGCGAAAATCGTCTGCTCCACCGATCAGCTGGTTTTTTCTTTTCTTTTTTTTTTTAAGTATGGTCGTCGATTTTTTTTTTAACGCGAAAAATATTTTTTTGCGCGATTTTCGATTTTGATTTCCGCGGAAATCCTCGTTTCCGCGACGAATTCCAGGCTCTGCTTATACTGAAAGAGCCCTTGGCATCCCATGGGAGCCGCTAATTAACAAAAAGTCATTTCTTTTTGTGGTCCCATTTTCAAGGGGTTTTTTTTAACATTTAAAACGGTAGGTCTATGTACTAGTAATTTTCTTTCTTATTTCTGGGCCAAAGAAATAACATGTCTCCAAAGAATACGTACGTTTCCTGAGAATATTCTGCAATTTGCATATAGACCCATATCCGCTATTTCAATCAAGGAGTAATACGTATTCATTCATCCATCCATCCCATTTTCTTTCTGATCACAAAAATTGAGAACGATTTAGGCAATGGTGCAAGCATTGTTTCAACAAAGACAATTGTACACTAAACAATTTTTCATCGTGGCTCAATACTCTCCCTTGGCATTCTCCTTTCATTGCATCTTGTTATTTACTTGTTATTTTTGTTCAAAAGCCCAGCTGACTACATAGAGCCATATCAGGGCTATAACCGTTTCAAAACATGCACAATACTTCAACAGGAAAAAAAAAGTAAAAAGAAAATTAAGTACACATATCAATGTATTTGTACACATATCTAGATGCCCCAGGCGTTGAACATTTTTCTTCATAATTGTTATGTTTAAAGCCCAGCCGACTGTGTAGAGTCGTATCAGGGCTATAACCAGTTCAAAACATACTACTTCAACAGGGAATAAATGGAAAAGAAAAGTAAGTAGGGCCTACACATATCAATGCATTCGCACACATAATCTAAGGAGATGCCCCTGGCGTTGACCACTCCATCCAATTTATCGCACAGGGGATTTAAAAAAAAATACCTGAATACAAACCAAACGCAGAAGATGACAGGAAGAAATGACAGAAAGCGCAGGAACAAGGCAGAAACAAAGACAGTGACAGAACAGGAAATTTCTAGCACAGAATTTCCAGAAGGTGGGGGATAGTGCTTATACTGAAACATCCCCCGGCCTCCCCATGGGGGGTCATCTGATGTCCTGCATACATACCCATTTTGAGTTTTGCAATCACTCTGCGGTTAATAGTCCAACATTTCAGAATTAACATATCTGGAACAAATGTGTATACCATAAACCAACCTTGTGTAATATACGCATTTGATGCAGTTTATAAGAAAAACTTCATTAACATTTATGTTGTCCCTGTAAACATTGTCAAAATTAAGAGTCTGAAGTCAAGTTTTGACAACAGCTGTCGTTTTCCTTTCTGTTCTCTGTGTGTGTGTGTGTGTGTGTGTGTGTGTGTGTGTGTGTGTGTGTGTGTGTAGAGGGGGAGGGTTAGAGGGAGGACGGGATGGAAAATGAGATAAAAGAATATGGGTACTGAGTGACACAGTCACAGATGGACAATGTGCATTATTGTTCGAGTATACAGACGATTCTCCAGCACTCCCACACACACACTAGTTCAACAGAAAACCAAAGCATACCAGCACAAAAGAAACATTAAAAGAAATGATTGCGTCAAGGAGGTTGCATGTTCAGCTTAAAATAAAAAAGGGAAAAAATGTGCTCTCCGTGTTACCTGCATGCTACTGAAATCTATTTTCTAGGAAAAAAAAGTAATTTTCCCCCCCAAACATTTCAATTTGGTACAAGAAACCATGAAAGAACCTCATTATTATTCTTACATTTCAAGTCACCTAATGTTGTGAACAAAACAAAAATACAAATTCAGATTGTTTAAAAAATTTTTACAAAAATAAAATCTACTATATACATCATTTACAATAGTTAGCAAATTCTGGAGAGAAGCAAAACACTTCACTCTAGTAATTCTAATAAACACAAATATCCATCTAAGAAAAAAGCAAAGCATTTCACTGTAGTAATGCTAATAAACACAAGTATCTACCAAGGAAAGGAGCAAACCACTTTAATTGAGTAATTCTAATAAACACAAATATCCATCTAGAGATATATATATACACAAAATGGCCCTCATGGTTTCTTGCGCCAAAACACAGTTAATACTGATAAATGAAACAACATCAAAATACTTCACCTATATTTTCAATACTGAAATTCAAGAATTTCAAACTCACAAATTTGCAATAACAAGACCAAATACAGCAAACTCACAAATCTGCAATTATGAAAATTAAATACAGCAAATTCAAGAATATTTTTGGGCTTGAAAGAAAGTTAAGAAAACCATTCTAAAATTGATATATCCTCTAACTTCTGTAATGCTACTTCTAAACGCTTTTCTGAAAACATGTGACAAAAAATTAGAGTGTATTTAGTGTAAGAATGTTGTATGAGAAAGTGACAAAACGTGTGCACCATACACCATAGACACACACCACATACAAACACATGCGTATGCATACAAAACAAACAAACTCTCCCAACCATCAACACATTGCAAGCTTTTTATTCATCAATGACACAAACTTTCAAAACAACTTCACATAGGCAATAACCCCAAACCTGCTGATCGTCCACAGACACAATCAGCGATGGAATTTGGGTAAGGAAAAAAAATCATTTTCCACCCACCCCCAACCCACACATGGAAATCTGTATATTATGGAAGGAATATATCACCCATGTAATCATCAATGGCATTTTGAACAGGTACACAAAGCAAATACATGCAAACACTGCTCCCAAACTGATTAAACATTCTTCCAAAAGACAACAGACAAGATTTCTGACAATCCAGGCCCATTTCCCACCCCACCCCATATGAATTGATGCTGATGGTATATTAATCAACAAGATCTCTGAACCTAAACATAAGCACAAAACATGTCCGCTGAGATGATAAAACAGGTCGGAACCCAAACTAAAAAAAAGATAAAGAAAAAAAGGCCATTCCAATCATCTATTCCAATAACATCAAACAGAAAACCATACCAAGTTGCAAGATGTACATTTCCATCCAAATTCCAGCATGATACATTCATTGGTTTGATGTGAAAGCCAAATCTACAGAATTAAAATTGTTACTTTCTGTTACCCATTTCCATATGACCCACTTTTCTCTCTATCGATCTCGACTAAAACCAAAAACAAAGAAAACTGAACAATTATCTTTAAAAGCGAGAGAAGGAACTCGCTTTGCTCAATGGGAAGACTTTTATACTCAAGTCTTCTGATTCAACTCAATGAAACTATAACAATCTGAAATTCTATGCGTTCTGCCATTCTGACAATATAACAAGCCAGTTCATGAAACTTAAAATGTCATGAACCCGTTTCAAAGTCAAAACAAATATTGATAGTCTTCAATAAAAGTGAAGGATGTGATAGAATCCGATACAACAAACAAGAACGCTGCTCAGAGACCGTGTATAAACATAAACACAAGGTCTAGTAACAACTTTATCATTAAACAGCTATAGACAATTTTACACTTTGCACATACCCTGAAGATTACTGTGAAAGAAAAGTACTCCAATACTTTCTACCTGGCAGACTCGGATGGTGTGCATATAATATACATATAACGAACGCTGAAACCCAACAATCAAACTAAAATGTACTAAAACATCTATTTTGCATAAATTTGTAAATGTTCAAAGCGCTTTTTCTGAGTAATATTACAAGTTTACAAATAGATGTCTAACATTTGTACAATATGTCAGGAAAGTGATAAAGAAAACGGTAGAAACTACCTACTAATATCCAGGTTGTTTGGGTGATAATTCAGTATGATGTAACATAACTGCTGATGACTAGCGCGGTTGTAGCGACAATATCCATGTCTGCACAAATGCACAACACACATAGGCCCTACTTGAGTAGAATGCTTAGTTTCTCCATGTCCTTAACGCGCAAGCACTTGCACACAATTACTTTGCATTTGTTTTTCACCAGCTTCACACATTCCTTATTGAGATGGTGTGTGTGTGTGTGCGCGCATGCAAATGAACGCATGTCATTTTAAAAGATTGATGATAATGCCGTTCTAATCTTTCTCTTCTTTAAGGGGTTGGAGTAAAGGTAACATAATGGAGCAAAATATATATAATTGTAGCAATCATACCACACAAAATAAATCAAGGCCTGCCACATTAGGTAAGTCATAGCAAAAAAATAATGCATGGCTTTCCGCTTCTGTTTTTTGTTGTTGTTGTTTTTTGTTTTTTGTTGTTTTTTAAGGTAAAGCACCAAAAGCTGGCTAAAAATAAATAAGATCAGAGCAGCCAGTGTCCACAACCATCCTACAGTTATGGGACAAATTAGACATCACTTATAAAAAAAAATTTAAAAAACAGAAATTTAAGAAAGCTGCTTTCAATCCCATCAATACCAAAGCATAGTCTCCATCATTTGGTGTCAAAAAAATTACTCTGCACCCTTGTGAGCAATGGAAAATACTGTCTATTCTCAAGGATAGACTTGAAATTTCAAAAGGCAGAACCGAGTTGCTATCATCATACACAGATGGTGTTGTGCAGGCCCAAGCCATTATGTCACAAATACAATTGTTGGATAAAAAATAAATGAATGAATAAACAACAATAAATAACTAACTAAATAAAAAGGATTGCTGGATTTTTTTTCTTTGTTAAACATCGTTGCAGATGCCTAGATCTGTGAAATAGCATTCAACACAAGTAGAGTGCTGACCTGGTTTAAACAAAGTAGTTTTTCCCCAAGTAGGCTACATTTCTGTTGAGCTAGTACACTAACTTCTGCAATATGGCATATGATCATTCTATTTTTGGCTGCAGTCCTCCCAAGATCACCAAGAAATCAGCAGACCCCTCAAGGCCACGTTCCCTACTCACAAAACCAGGTCATGCGTAAAAGCATTACATCTTCCTCTTTTCAATTCCCATTATCATATAGTCTGAGATTTTTCTCACCTCTCCATTTGACCTCGAGTGGACGTCCATGTGTCATCAGTCTTTTAATAATAATAGTAAACTGCAGTCTTGCACTCAGCATGCATGACAATACACTGTCGTCTTATATACGGCATACATCTGATACAGTATGTATACATAAAATGAGAAACACGATGCTCAGCAACTCTATTTGTCCCTGGCTAGATTATGTGGAAAATTTCACTTTATAAAAGAAGTAAACAAAAACACAGACTTTAAAGTGAGCATAGCACAAAGGGACGAGTTTACATTAACAAAAGCCCTCTATTTTACATGGAAGATCTGTCCTAACACAGTTTAAATATGTAAATTTTATGCGATATCCAGAAGAAAAAAAAACACCTAAACCTGGTTTTCCCACAGAGCGCACACCATGTCTACAGGCAGGCGTCTAAGAAGGTACCAAATAAACAAATGTAAATAAACAAATAATGCCAACGATATTCTGTGACTGCAAGGGAACTGAATAGGGGAAGTAATCCAGTACCTACCAAGTAGTCTACCAGTTTCAACACCAACAACACAGATTTAAAATCAAAATTTTTTCTGCAGTTATTAAAAAAGGAATCTGTCAATCGTCTCTTTATTGTACGAGATGATGTGATTGCCAATGTTTATGGCTGGAAGGACGATCCAAAAATTTTGGATGCAGAAGTAGGCCTACCTGTTCCAGACTGTCTTGAGACAATATGAAACGTACTTCACAGCTGCCTGTGTCAGCTGTCATTATTACATTTAACTAGACAAAATGAATAACCTGATCAGGTTAAAGTTTGTCTTGTGACTTTTTACTATGTGTCTTGACTAACCATGTGATTCTGTCCTGAGACTCGCTAGTATGCAGCTTCTTACTAAACCACCCACTAACAGCCATTACTTAGTAAAGACTTACAGGAAAAGGTTACATTTAGCCTACATATGCATAATTTTTCTCAGTAATGCATACAGGACTGAGATGGATTGACAGACGGTCATGCAGTTACCACTCTTGACAGAGTAAAGAAGGTGTTAATGTATCAACTGGAATTATATCTTTAAACTTAGAGGAAGAACAAGTTATCCACTCCACTCAGTCTCGATACTATAACAGCAGCAACATTAACCCCTCACAACTACAAAATACAAGATCCCTTCAAAAGATGGAAGAAATGAATGTGGAAAAACCAAGCCTGCTTACCCAAGAATTTGAAATGTCATGTGCTGACACTGTTACGCCAAATGCCAAAACTGTTATGCCAAATGGAATTCTGAATATCTGTCAGGAATCACTCAGAAGAAATTGGTGACCACTATGAAATCAACTTTTTTTTCGCCCACACAAAACAAACAAACAAACAAAAAATGCTGTACGACTATACGCCCAAAACATGCTTTTCATGCTTTTCAAATTTTGTTCACAAAAATCAGTTTTCTTTTGAAATGTTGGCATTGTTTGAAAAAAAGATCTACCCACCTACCTACACACACACACACACACAGTGTGGTGTGTGTTGTGTTGTGTGTGTGTGTGTGTGTGTGTGTGTGTGTGTGTGTGTGTGTGTTGTGTGTGTGTGTGTGTGTGTGTGTGGTGTGTGTGTGTGATGTGGTGTGTGTGTGTGTGTGTGTGTGTGTGTGTGTGTGTGTGTGTGTGTGTGTGTGTGTGTGTGTGTGTGTGTGGCTTTGTGAATACTCAATCATGAAAACTGCAGTTTGTTTACAGATAGGTTACTTTATGGCAATGTGGCATGTTGCAATCGACAGTCTGATTCACTGACAAGTGATAGTGATATTTTAACAGAGTCCAACAGCACTGACAAATGATATTTTCAACAACAGTGCAATTGTTTATGATGTATGGAATCCACAAGGTGTTGACAGTCATTTTTCACACATATGAGAAGTCCAGTTCAAACACAGAAGACTGAATTAGTATTTGCCCTTCTGAAATTTAGAAAAGCGGACTTATTATTCATTGCGGTCCTTTATCATACCTGTATTGCTGTACATAGGATTTTCTTTTCTGGTGATAAGTCTGCACAATAACTGGAGGTCGAGGGTTGCTTTCAACCTGACCCACTCATGGTAGAATCTGATCAGACAGTATAAGAAAGACACGAATGTCTTTTTACTTAATGTTGAACACTTATACTGTACAGAATATAACTGAACATTTTTGTTTTGACTAGGATTTTCTTCCAACCCACAATGCCTGGATCAGGGATCAATTTCAGGAGTAATTCCAGCAAATCCAAAAAGGTAAAAAAAAGGTCTGAGAAAGGAAGAGGAGTAGAAAGATAAAAGAATGGAGCATAATGATGCACTTAGATGCTGATGCACAAATCAGCGACTGCATGAAGGCGCCAATGCTAAAACCATAAACTGCAATGACCACTTCCGTTTGGCATATATTTTAGTGTAACATTAATTCTATTGTCATTATTATTTTTATTATTCAGAACACTGCCAAGCCATACAACACTTACTGCCTCTCAAAAAGATGATTTCAGATATGAGACATCCAAGCCTAACCCAGTTTTATGTAAAACAACCCACCTTCCAACCTCTCATACACAACATAATCCTCACAACTAACAAAATGTGCCACAATCTCAAAACTCTTCTTTCTCCTCAGTGTCAGATTCTCTCTCTCCTTTTTTTTTTTTTTTTTCTTTTAAACAAACACACTCACTAAATTCAGATATATCATACACACTACCATATCCCAAATCAAGAACAAAATACTTTTAACCATGTGAAACATGTTCGCATGCTTATCATCTCAAAAGTCAAAATCCAAAACATAATACCCACATACCAAGTGCATTATAATATATCATCACAATCAAGTATAAAAACATACATATATTCAAATTCCAAATCTTAACCGAAGAAAAGCTGTAGAAACTTTCTCTTAGTGATAAACTAAAGAACATTTTAAAACATTACGAACAGATACACTTTTCTGTTGAAATTACATTTTTAGACTACAAGACATTTGCACTACCAACTGGGGGAAAGAAAACAAAAGAAGAAAAATACACACATACATGAAACATAAGCAAGCTAATTTAAATAAACAAACGCGACAGACTGCAGAGAATGTGTCAAAAACATAAGGATGTTGGGCAGCATGGTGGTGGAAAGCCTGCACTCTTTCAGAACATCATCATGAGGGTAATGCCATCTCCACTTTTGTCTTTACATTCCCTAGTAAAGTGGCCTATTCATTAAAGATGGACTGGAAGCTTATCTCCCGACCAACCCTCACAGCCCACCCTACATCACACACCAGTTTTCTGCACAATCTGAATCAGATATGGAACCAGCGTTCTCCTCAACCCTTTGTCTCCCACATCCTATCCATCAACTGCAAAAACTGAATCCTTTGATTCCCTCATTCTTTCCACCAGCTTCCTGCAGTTTTTGCTTTGCTAGCATGGTAGGCAATACAGGACGCTGGTGGACCGGGTACGACAGTCAAAGGGTTAAAACTCACTACTCCCCATATCAAGAAATGGATATTTTTTTCATCAAAAATAAAACTGAAAGCAGATTTAGTTTAGTCTTGTGTTAACAACTGAAACAAACACATACATGAAAAGGGGAGGGGCAGATCTGACTGTGAGGGGGGGAGGAGGAAAGAGGGAGATGTAAAGGGGTGGGTGGTGGGGACGCAGCTAAAATACTAAATATATCCAGTAATATGTCAAACTATAATTATACAGCAACACAACATTCTATGCTGTTCAACACATTGTCTAATGCAGTATTTAACACTAATCCAAACACAACAGTGGGTTAATTCAACCTGACTCAAAACAGTACAAAACAAAACAAATCCCAAACCATAGTCAACTCGACATGCATCCCCGTAAGGGTGACGCCGACAACAAATACAATCCAAAATAAAAACACAATGTTAATTTGTCAGTATTTTCAAGCAATAGCAAAGGAATACATATTTAATCTACTCAAACCAAATAAAACATGGAATTCTGTAATTAAACACTCAAGAAAAATAAAGACTGTACCAAGTCACATGCATGCACATACTTTCAAGATCAGCACGTACACACATACCTACACTCACACGTACATGCACACATGCAGGTAAGCTCACCAACAAAGCTCACCAACAGAAAAAAAAATCAAAAAGCTACATATATGCAGAACAAAGTAATTAAAAATAAAAACTTTACAAAAGAAGTCAAGTAAAGAAAACAAAACAAACCAACCAAAAACCATAAAAACCAAAGCACAAACAATCCACGAAATGTTTACATTAAAAGCGAATTTCCCAATAGCAAGCAATGCAGCAACCGACTTACGACATGGTGACAATCCACATACTTTCTCATTATTAGCAACTCAAATTTTTTTTTTTAAATCATTACAAACAAACAAAAAAGTGGCACTGAGCATCATGAATGATCAGTTTTGCTTCAAACAAGTTATAAAGGGACAACGAACTGGCAACTTTCTGATTCTCAATGCCATGAACAACACTTTTACAGTGTGAAGACTTAGTGTAACACCTATGCCAGAAGCGTATCAGAATCCAAGCCTCCATAGACGTAATCTAACATGGATTCATCTAACATGGATTTGATGTCACACGTTCTTTTCACCTCAAAGTCTTTGAAAATATGATACCCTATATACTTGGTTCGAAACATACACACTGCAATCATAATACTTTACAACTAATACTAGGCGACAGACTACTTTTGCTGCATGTCTAGTATTGTGTTTATAATCTAACTTTTCCACAACATCATGTGCTCAAATCCATGTTGTAATACAAGCAGCTCGGTTGCCTACAGACGTACTGTGCACAAGTTCAAGACTGTCATAATATGTAACAGAGACTCTTTTAGACAATCAGTTTTGCAAAACAATACTTACACAAAATGCAAATGAATATTTTGATTTTATTAATTTATGTCAATGGCAATCCTAAGGACTTAGCAAAAGGAATATAATCTTACACATGGGGAAAGTCAAAATCAATAAAGTGTGTGGAAAAGATAGTGTTATTTATTTATTTATTTTTTGTAATTCTCTTTCCTTTAACCAACTTCTACAGGCTAACCATCAGCTTTCACAAAGTGAAATCCAGCTGCATAAAACAGTGGCCAACTGTGCTTTCACAGCCAGAATGATGTGGTAACATGGGCGCACTGTAAGGGCACTTTCTCCGTGTACAACACAACCTGCTGCAAAATCTTGCTATGTAGTTTTTCTTCTAGCCTTCAGCTGTGCTGGTGGCTTCAACCACTCTTGCAATTTCAAAACTAATTTTGTACAACATGTACATATGAGAAATACGTCACATTATTTAATTATCACACACACACACGCACGCATGCACGTGCGCGCGCAAACACACACACACACCAAAAAATTAAAGCAAGTAAGCACAGTGTAGGACAAGTAAAATTATTAACACCTTAATCCTCACATTTATAGGCTAGGAATAATACACACTTTTTCCCCTTTTCTTCTTCAAATAACTATATATCAAGAAAAGCAAGCTTACTTGGTGGGTATGTCTCGAAACAATTATGCAAACCCAAGATGTATGAAATAAAATGTGCGCAGACGGACACGATGAAATAAATAACATTTAATCCTTTGATCGCCACAGACGCCATGTGGCGACATACAAAGCAGACGCTAGTATTGCTGTGCAGTTTTAATTTGTGCAGCTGACCTCAAAGTTGCCAAGCAGTCACAGAGCATGGAGTTAACTAAATCTGGTAAATCTTCAGTGAAAGAAACGCATCTGGCCACCCATTATTGTGTCATGCAAGGCGACGCTCTATTATTAAAATCTGCGTTTTTTTGTGTTTCACTCTTTTGCTTTTTTCCCATGACAAATTACTATGGCCTGCATTTCCTCCGAAAGCCAACTTCAAGCCATTTAACACACTACAGAGCATAGCATGCCGCTAAAGTGACAGTGGTGTGCTCATGATGCAGATGGCGATTTTAAAGACAAAGCTGATATCAACAGTGATTGTGTGTCTGATGCATATGACAATGTCAGTGGCCGTGTTGACGGTGCACACTTCCTGTGTGCACATCCACTCAAAGTGAGCATTCAATTTTCTTCTTTTATCTTTTTAAATACTGTCATGAAGTTGAACTGTCATTAAAAGATTCATGTTCAACATGTAACTTTTTTTGTAAGACAGTGTAACATAATCAATGGAAGTGCTCATTTCTGCATTGTGCTCCTCTCAGGGCTGGATTGTGTGAATTCTATGTACAATTGTCCTTAATCTGGTACATGAATGAAGACTGCTTGGGGGATGACAAATTAAAGCTGTCCCGAAAAGGAAAGGTGTTGTTTCCATTGCTGCACTGCTGTACTGCTGGCATGGAACAGCAACGTAGTTATAAAAATGCAAGCCCAGCAAGCAGCTGTACGCATTCTCAGTACGGCCAGCAATCAAAGGATTAAACTGTATTACAAGAACTACAGTTCACAATGAAGTGCTCATGAATACATCCAGTTTTCACCACACACAACAGAAATCTCACTTCGTAGCTTTACAAATGTGACCTGTTCTCACGAATGGGGTCACAACTTAATTTTGGGGGTATAGAGATATTTATATCACCGGAAAGCAGAAAAAACGCTCTTTCCAATGATGTATAATTCAACTGTCTAACTGGAAAACCGAGTGAGTTACAGTAATTTAAAGGGAGTGGGTGATGGGACGGCCATTTTGAGAAAAGCAGAGTTAAAGAAGGACAACAAAATTCTCTGCTTTTTCCTTAGCAACCAGTATTCTATCTTCATCAAACTTAGTGAAGTGATAGATAAAGTGGTTCGGCACTACATACTAGCTATTTCGCGAGCTGATTCCAACGGTATGCGATATGCTGAGGCCCTGAACGATTTCATGGCTTAAATTAAAGCTCAAACACACACATTTTCCCGGAAAAAAATCTGCACATTCTCGATGGGTTATCACTTTAAAATGTTATTTTAACACTCTTTCAGCCCAAATTTCACTTTAATCTTTGCCATAATTGATAGATTAATGGTCAGACAATGTGTAGGAACAAAAATCTCAAATCACCCAGATCGACCCTCACCACCTTTTCACTATAATTTCAGGCCCGTATCTCAGTTCACACGTTGCGACTTGTGACCCCGTTCGCAAGAACCAGTCACAAATGGTACCAAATTTTATTGGCACCGATTAATTCAAAATTTTAGAAAGATCTTCCTGTTCATTCTAAAGCTTACAGTTACACAAAGATCTCTGCCAATACTGAGAAAAAGCTTGAAGTCCATATCAGGCATGGGAATTGCTCATGGCAAAAAAAAACTATGAGGGGTCCAGGAGTCCATATCAGGCATGGAATTGCTCATGGCAAAAAAAAACAACTATGAGGGGTCCAGGAGCATGCCCATCCAGCCCCCCCCCCCCCCTCCCAATTGAAATCTGCGCCATCAGAACATTTCTGGCCATCAAATTCCTGTACATTTCACATCTAAAAATTTCCACATTTTATGTACTTAGAAAAAACAAACGTAGAAAACAGTATGAGGGAAGATCGATATCACAACTTTTCGATCAGTTACAAAGTTCTTACAAACATAATTTTCTTCTCTCCTGATAATCAGAGGAATTCACTTGTTTTTTTTTTCTTCTGAGGAAACTCAAGTTTCTACTGAAAATGGCAGATCCAAAAAGGATTCCCATGCCTGACATATTGCTTTACCATAAAATCATTCAACCTATTTCAGACTGACATGTTTTCGAAGCTTCTTAACTCCAAGTCTTATTGTTTAAAACCTCATTATAATCTTAGCATATGTATGCATTCTCACTGTGTTACATCTCATCATGCATTTTATGCAAGCAAACAATATACCTATACCGACATTTTCCCAAACACCATTACAACCTTTCTGCATAATTACACATTTTTACAAATACGCACACATACATACACATGAATGGACAATCTTAATTCATCCTTTATATCTTAATTTCAAAGTGAAACTACAGGAGAAAGCTACATTGACCATCACCCCTATCTCCTCCCCACCCCCACCCCTGTTTTTCTTTTTGTGTTTGTCTTTTACTGTCTTTCTGCTTCTGTTAAATTATCTATTCACTGAATGCACTGATTAATATAAATGTTACAGGTAAATCAATGCCACTATGACATCACCAAGACCCTCAAATCAGTCAATGCATACCATAAAAGCTCATCAACATAATAAAACCTTTTCATATCATTACGCAATACATACAATATGATGCACATGCACACAGGCATGCAAATTAAGCCACCTTCACACCAATACCATACACAAATTATTAAACAATCGTGTGTATATATATAGTACGAACATTAGTAATCATGAGTAAGATGGTCAAACAATGATTTGACTCGGTGACTTTGCTATACTACAATCATTTACAGACATTGAAGGTAGAGCTCTGTACCGACCAACTGTCCAATATTGCAAAGTTTACCTGATACAGAGTAGATACCAGCTCATATAGAACCACTGCTACTTCAGAGTATACTATTTATACTGTCTGGTTTAGGACAATTTTTCACTCTTTTCCCCATCTTCATATTAATTCACAACGTGACAAGACTACAGTACAGTAAAAGCAACTTATTTCACTATCACGAGACTGAACTAAAGCATATCATACAAATAAAACAAATTGAACTGTCTTTTCAACAGTACATGAACATAGTACTTGTGCTGATAGTGTTTTTTGCTGTTTTTTTTTTTTTTAACCTATCATTACTTTTTATCTCCTTGTCAATGTCATGTTTGCCTCTAAACTTTTAGTGAAGAAGTCGTTAATCTGTTTGTCTTCTTTATCCCACATTCCATGTGAAATCTTTGTGACCAATGTGACCATTCACTGATTTGTTCATTTGTAAAAGGCAAGTCTGCATTAAAAAAAAATGTTGTGGAATTTTAAAAGTATTTATTTTCTCCTTTTTGTCATGTTCTGACCAAGATTTTTATATGCCAGAGCTGATTACATTTGGCTTGTCACAAACTGTTTTGTCAAGAAAACATCCTGGCCATATGGTACTGCCAACATCATAATATATCCAGGCAGATGAAATGTACATGTACACGTATATTATATAAAACCTTTATCTAAAGCTTGCTGAGGCCCAGGACAATGAATATTGATCTAAATAATGAAATTATAAATGATTATTCTGTCCGTTAAAAGATGTGTCATTCTACACAGCAACATGTTAATGTTGACAACTTTACAACACTGCATAGATCTGGGATATGCCTCTGCAAACTGACAGTCAAATATTAATACTGCAATCCTCCAAGAATATCTCAGTACCGGTACTGGATCTTGTCTTAAAGTCAAATGTCCTATGCCTTCTTAAGAATAAACTGTCTTGTCCAAATTTCTATCCATTCCTTTTTAAAATTGATTTTCAAGATCTGTTTCTTCTGTAGAAAAATGTTGTGATCTTTCTTAAGTGTTGCTGCTAATCTCTAATAGATGTACCCAAAATTGGTGGACAGTCTAGTCTGAACAGAGCTAACCATATGATTTAATTACACTGGTGGGATTAAGACATGTGCTCCCCTGGGAGGAGGGGAGGGGAAGACACACACAAGGCACCAAGCAGGAAAATAAACCTGTTCGGTCAAGTCTTGTCAACAATTACCTCTTTTCTCATGTTCATGTACACTGCACAAGTCACTCTGATTGGCTGGATGATAACAATGTAAAAGCATCATCATGGCCATGCACTTAACCAGTCGATCTACCAAATTCAGGATAAAATCTGTTCACAAATAAATGGAACATTAAACACTGAATCTTTTTCTTGAATTACCTTATCAAAAATGTCCATTCACATGTAAATGGTATCTATGGGTGACTTATTGCCCAAATTAAATATACTGTCATTTGGTAAATATACACATTTACCAATTTAAAAAAATCTTGAAAACCTTGCTGATGCATTTTGTTAACATAACCTCACCACTAAATGATTGCAATCTGCGTCCTACTTTTTAAAAAGAAAGAAAACAGCAGGCCTGCTATAGATAAACCCAATGATACAGTTTGTGTGTTGGCATTCCTAACTTAAGCTTGTAGTTTCATTCATTTCATCAATGTCTATCTAGTATCATTTTAATATCACCACCACTGATACTGTCCATGAAACCCAGTAAACAACTGATTTAATTTAACAACGAAAGACATGTGTAATATCATTTCATCAATCAAAAGCCAAAGCACTGGATGTTGATAGCACACATACACATCCATATATATATTTATGTATATAATATATCCAAAGCGCAGAATGTTTCTCATTTCCTCTGACATCCAGTGAGGATGATAGTCACACAGATGAAACTAACATTTGTCCACGTACATTCAATGTGTAATCCAAACATTCTGAGACACGTGAAGCATCGTGTGTAACAATGCTGTCTTCCACAAGCATCTCATCTGTATCATTGATATCCTTTATCAGGGACGCACAATGTGTAATGTTCACCCTTTTCCAAGCAATCTAATGAACATTGCTGTCAGTAGTATCTAATGTGTAATGTTGTCCACAAACACAGTTTCCAAGTTTCAACAGATTTGTATTAATAATGTTCAATCTCTCTCAAGCAATCCAGTGAATGTTGCAGTCAGTGGTATCTAATACAATGTTTTTGTCCATAAACATTCAGAGTTTCCACATTTCCACAGATTTGTGTTAATCAAAAACACCCACAGTGAAAATATTATTCAGACATCAAATGCATTACATTATCATATCAGATGTAATAATCATCGGCATCCAGTGTTCAATATTATCACTATTCACTGACTTCAATGCCCACAATGTCTCAACTCCAACTCACAAACATCCATAAAATGTCTCCACATCATATAAAAAAAAAAAAAAAGGTTCACTCCAAACAAATGGCATGGCCAGCATCTCTGAGAAGCATTTTACAATGTCTTCAAGCACACTGTAAGATGAAGCATCATTTTGCACAACAGAAACTAGAAACGTGGGGGAGGTGGGGGGGGTGGAAGGTTCGCAATTCTTGCAAGCCTTTATATGAAAAGTAGGTTTTGATCAGTATCACTCCCACATACAGTAAAAACAATGTTTTTTCGGCACCCCAGATGCAATGACAATGTCTACTAGACCTGGCTGCCAGCACACAGCAACCTGAAAGCACAGAGAGCTTTATGCAATCACCACAATCCACAGCTCCCCATCAACAAGCATCACAGTCACAATGGTTTTCAACCTGTGTCCAGCATCTGAGGAACAAGAAGGTGGAACACTGCCCCACACTCAAACAGCGACAACCAACAAGATGAGGTGAATGTTAAAACAAGTCAAGTTTCAACGAAAGAAAAGGATTTACTGCCAGGAAAAAAAAAACACAACTCCATCAAGAGAAGCCTAATGAGTTGGGAACAATGGATAAAACAACACGAAGGGGTGTAATACTAATAAAAGAAGCTTTAGTTCCACACTGAAAACCACCATGAAAACAGATGTACAAAAGATGCTTTCTCTTTCACTTCCAGTCATAGTTCTTACACCCTTAACTCCGTACCCACAGTTTACATATCTTTTCCCACTTAATGTGACACTCACATCCTCTCCTGCTTACAATTACACAGTGCACGCTCGGTACATTGTTGAAGCAAATGCACAAATGCAATTCTTCCTACTGAAATAGAATATTGCAAATGATTAATATATATCTTCAAGGCAAAGGTGGCTCAACTCAAATTTAAGCGCAACTGGCTAGCAAGGTTTTGAAGCATAGTCTGTTACTTCACATGCACCATGCATACACATGCGTGTATTTGTTGCACTTTTGTGTGTATGGGATGGAATTTGTCAGATTAAAAGATGGGGAAAAGTGAAAGCTGCAAGATATTGAAAAATTATTCATTTTCTAGGAAACATTTTTCCCTGGCAGAAAATAACAGATGCTTTTCATCCTTACATGTACAGAACAATGGACATGCATGTTTACATTAAACAGCACAAAATTCTTACCTGTCTGTGCGTGTGTATGTGTGCGTGCAAAATCTAAACCAGTGTGTGTTTCATTTAACATAACATGCATTAATTAAATGTATACACATATCTAAGCCCATGTGGACACCAATGTTATCAAGTTATAATGTACATTTCATTGACAGTTAAAAGCCTACTTGCCAAGAAACTGGTGAAATAACTGCCAAGACACTGGTGAAAATACTTAGACAACCTGGAAAATCATGGCTCCAGTTTATCATTATGATAGCAAAGTAGACTTCCTGGCCTGTTGACTAATATAAATCAAAGTGCAATTTCATAGTAAAATTATCATACAATGTTAGTTATTTGGTTGGAGATTGTCCCCCCACCCCCCCTTCAGATTTTGTTATATTTCTTGGTTTGTTTGCTTGCTTAGTTGGTTGGCTGGCTGGTTGGTGAATTGTTTTTGGGAGATGAAGAGGGGAGGGTTGTTTTTTCTTTTCTGTTTTGTTTTTGTTTGATTTGTTGTTTTTCTAGTTTACATTTTCATCAAATTTTCAATATTTATGCAAGCAGCCTTTGTTTTCACGTCCTACCAAAACAAAAGCAAATCAAAAGAAAGATCACACCTTCAATCCATTTTTACAGTATCATTTCTGTGCAAGTAAGCAATCCAATCTAAACATATTTAAGTCTCTGGACAGTCCGTGCAAGAAACATAAAATCTGCAATGTGGAAAGACTCCAACAAGCCGTAAGGCAAAAGCAAACATCCAGAGATGGACAGTAAGACACACTGAGATGGATACATAAATATAACGCTAATTTATCAGCTTTCAAACTCAAAAAGACAAAAGGCATTATAAAAATGATTATTCAACAGAAGACACCATTAGACATTACACAGAAGTCACAGACAAACTAGGATATTTTTTTTTCAGTCGTCACATTATTTCATTGACACGGACACAAACATTACACTTCACAATGGACACACTCACAACCGACTAAAAGTAACCGAATTTGTAGAAAATCTCTTTTTTCGCCAAAATCTGTAACTAGGACATTGTTCTATAGGAATTACAGACAGACAAGGACATCATTTCACAAAAAAAGACAAACCACATTTAGCATTTGAGTCCTCAAATTGACAAACAGGACATTTTGCAACAGTTGTAGACAGACAAGAAAATTATTCAACAATAGCTGCAAACAGACAAGGACATTTTTCAACACGACTGGCAGACACCGACAGACGAGGCTTACTTAGACTAGAGCTCATATCTAGTCTATCACTCGTCGATTCAGTATAATCACACACACACACACACACACACACACACACACACACACACACACACACACACACACACACACACACACACACACACACAGAAAGAACATCTCACAGAAGTTGTAGTAAGCAGGCATAGGGTCAAAAATGCACATACCAATTTCAAACCAACAATGCCAGCAATAGATGTTAAAGTTGCAACAACCACAACAGATCTATCATTTTATAATCAGGTGGGGTAAACTGACAAGGAATCCTCTGAAACCAGGGTGGGATATAATACAGACAGGAATAAATCTCTCTGGGCCAATACTCGACAAGTCTTCCCCGCCACCCAAACCCACCATGAAAATGATACCAATCAGGTCTAACAAATTATGCTTTCTAAAATCAGAACAGGAGAGACGAGAGATCCTATGACAGTATGCTTGCCCCCCCCCCCCCCCCCCCCCAATCAATAACAAACAATTTCTTCAATCAAATAACAAATGATCTGAAAACTTATGTGCTGTAGTTTTTAGCCTGAAAATAAGAAGAAATCTGCAGATTATTTTCTCTATGAACAATTTCCCACATCTTAAAATGCCAAGATTTTGTTATTCAATAGAATTATCTAGTTTGCAATTAGCACTAACAAAATTCACAATGAAACTGACAAATGTCTCACTGTTACTACAACAAGTACCCATTATGGGCATTTAACCCTTTAACTCCCGCACCCTGTCCACCAGCATCCTGCATTGTCAACCACGCTAGCAAAACAAAAACTTAACCCTTCAAGTCCCTCACCCTGTCCACCAGCTTCCCGCAGGAAGCTGGTAGACAGGGTGAGGGAATCAAAGGGTTAAGTTTTTGCAGTCGGTGGATAGGGTGCGGGAGTCAAAGGGTTAACTAAAACCATAAATAAGGACCCTTTTAGGACATATTATGCATACAGGTTTTTGAAACATGTATACATACTGATAAGAGCCAAACAGGACATTACATAAAAATCTGCCCTTCAACTCCCTCACTCTGTCCTGTGGGAAGTCGGTGGAGCAGAAGGGTTTAAAAGGATTCATGAAGAACATGGAACAGGTCATAAAGCACATCAGTATGGAAATTCTCAGGACCTCAATTTATTACAATAGTTGAAAGTGCTGAAGCAGACACAATCAATCATGGCGGATACAACAGCATGATACAACAGGAGCAGCACAATGCCAAGAGCCAGAGAGGGACGGGCAACAATGCACTGAGGAAGACAGCTTCAGGAGTTGGAACCATTGCCGAGGTGACCACAAGATGATCCGATACCAAAATGGAAATGAGGAATGGCAGAAAGACCTGAAGGCAAGATGGTCCATTATGCAGAAATAACAGACGATGCTCTTCCAAGTCATGAGTCCAAGTTGGTTCGCTCAGGTGGTCAGCTGGTATTATGCCGTGAGGATGGGGCACACTTCCCTGTCCTCAAATCATACAGAAGTAACTCTGTTCACCTGAAAGAGAACAAATGTAGAAATTAGAAGTTTACACTTTACTTTCTTTTTCAAATAAACAAAGGCAAAAAGCACACACACGGAGAAACAAATTGCAAGACAAGTGAACTTATTACAAATCTAAGACAGCTCTAGACAAGTCTCTTCCCCCTGATGTTCAGTCAACTTTAGCACAAGTAACTTTGAAATCACGTCATACACATTCAAACTCATCTACTTGGTAAATCTACAATGGCTGAACACAATTCTTCATTAAGATTCATTAATGACATAAATAGAAATACCTACAGCAATGAAATTTGAAATCTTCTAATAAATTGTAACATTTTGGAATACTGACTTTTAAAACTCCAATATTCTATGGGCCATGCCAATTCATACCTCCTGAAATGCTTTCATTGTGTACTGGAGCAAACCCAAAGTTGATCCATCTTCCCAAAGTCATCGCGAGTTAGTGGTTAGCGTTATGGACTACTGACTGGAAGGTTGGAGTTCAAATCTCCATCAGTCCTTTCATAAATCATTATGGGATTTTTTCGCATCAACAGGCTTCTACCAGAGTTCAGTGTGCTATGGGGTTATTGGGAAGACAAGGACCACGCAGTCGAATATCCCTTCACGGATGTGTCGCCGACTGTCTAGTAAGGGTTGTTCAACTTCAAGTCTTCTGATCAACACCGCAGGTGTCTGCACCACTAAGGCTTGGCCGATGCCAGTATAATATTATGGTAAGCATTGATAGTAAGCATAGTCACAGTCTCAATAACAGACGAAACTCAACAGCATCATCATCATTCCACTGTTAAAACTGTGTCAGCATCTGTGGCCATTAAGGTGGCACAGAAAAAGAGGGCTACAAAAAAGGTGAGCGTATAGGAAATTTCCATAAGTACAGTGAAAAGAAAAAAATCTTCCCCAAATCCATAATTTGAACAAACGACTATGAAAATCTATGAATGTAATTTTGGATTCCATGACTATATGAATTTCAGAGATGCTGTAAGTGGGCATAGGGTCACGCACACACACACATATCCACACAAGCACATTGCCTAATTCAAGCAAATGTATTGAATGGAATTGGAAGTGTATATTATAAGCCTGTATTATACTATAGTGTATACAAATATACGCAAATACACAAGCTACTTACTTCCAAACAAAAATAATCTAAGCCACCATGATATCGTGGTAATGGAACAAAATGACTGGAATACTGTGGAAGACTAGAGGTTTGAGTCATATGAATCCAAATCACAGTGCAAACAGACCATCCTCCTGTCCTATAGATCTGAAGATGATTGAGTTACAGGCTCAGAGGGAAAACTGAGACCAAACATTTCAAGGACACTGTCACTGAGCGGGATAATAAAATTTTCTTACCAACACTGTAAAAATATTTCTTGGGTTTGGTTGATCCAAGAATACACAACAAACTTTTTGAAAGGGAGCACAGAGTAAAACTCTTGTCAGTAGCTTCAGCTTCAACAAATAATAAAACTTCATTAGCGCCATGCCCATAATGCAGGGGTTGTGGGTTCAACCCTTGTGAACCCCTTTTTCGCAGGCTGGTTAGTGCTTTTGATAGAGCTGCAGACTTGAGATCTTATCTTCAGAGTCAATCCATCCAGTCCACAACATTAAAAACTAGCCTATTCACTGCCGATCTTGGTTTCCTCATACTGGCGATGTCAGCTTAGCGTTTTCCAGGTCCCTTCCCCACCTCCCCATTTTAAGACCTTCCCAGTACAGTATAGTTTTTGCTCAGGCTCAGGGAGTCTGCCCGATAACTGCTGGCAGATTTGGGTGGAGTGTATAATTATTGTCTGGGTGCGATGAACCCCTCTTGAACAAACTCAAAACTCCAAGCATCATGAATTTATCAAATGATACTTGATAGAAAGCAATGTGAAAACTGTCCAAGATTTTGTGGTCCTTCATGCTTTAATTTCACAGTAACCCGAGTTTCCGCATTTTCTGCAACTTCTGTCACTAAGGTAAACTTACACTTAGGTCTTTGGTGTATATGTTGGCAATTGCCTTTCCAACACGTCATGTTCTTAGTATGGTCACTTCAACGAACGATTGATACAGTCCAGTGCATGTTGGGTCAGAACAGGTACTATTCAATTCCATTAAACTAGTGATAGGCAGTAGTGCAGTATTCTATGGTGTGTGGTCCTACACAGGCTAGAAATTCACGAATTTCTGTCCCACACACACTCATGCATTGGAATTTCAACTGTATGATCCAGGATTTGTTTGATGGTGCACTTGAGACCTAAAATGAACAGCATGAGGTAATGTCACTGAAGCAGCATAGAAAACAGGGGTAGCAAAACAAATGAAAAAGAAAACCCAAAGAACGCAACCAATTTTTTTAACTTACCTTTTGCTATCTGTTCCTCAACTCTGGACCACTCTGCAATCAAAGTATAAAACTATATCAAGCTTACAAGATCTATTTGAAACACACTTCAATGTTATTATATCATTAAAGTTTCCCCCTTTTCTTAGTTTCCCATTCTTGTCTGAGTCAACACTGAATACTTGCAGGCCATGCTGTATCAGTGGGTGGGTACAACTTAGTGTGCATGTCTCCACGGAGAAAAAGGAGTATTTATGTTACTTTTAACCTTTGATTCCTTTTCCTTCATCCTCTCCACCAGCAGTAAACTGGTGGTTTCAAAATAGTTTAACAAGTTGAATAGGTTTTAACAAGTTGAATATCAAGAGAACCAGTACCAGTTGATTTTAAGAGTTGATACACTGACAGCAATAAATTTGTCCACTTCTAGATCTATCCTAAAAAGTATAATGAGCACAAAATTATTCTGATCCAAAACTAACTGTTAACTGTGGCAATGCAAACCCTGAGAGTGTGTGTGAGTGTGAGTGTGTGTGCATGTGTATGCGCATGTTCTGTATATATATATAATCATATGCACATACATCTATAGTTACATGCATGCAGTAGGGAACATGTGATCTAGTGGTAAACAGACTGATGTGATTTTTCTTCCCCTCCATTAAGTCTTAGGTAGTGGTATAGGTGCAAGTCTTGCAGATGAGATGATAAACAGATCGTGTGTGTAGAACATCTCAGCATGTTAAAGATCCATGGTAATACAGGATGTCCCTGCAAACTTTTTGTAGCAAATTCCACTTAAATAGGTAAATAAAAATAAATCTACATAAAAAAAGAGGGATAGAGAGAGAAAAAGAAAAAAAAAATGGAGCAGCATTGCAAAATTCTACCAATTTCGATAACATCAACACACACAGACACACACAAAAGAAAGAAACACAATCAAATAAAACAGGAACAAACATAAACAAAGAAGAAAATTTCCAAAAATGTCCCAAGGATGATTTTTTTAAGTCAAGAAGGAGCCACCATCCCCTCCTCCCCATTTTCAAATTAAGCTTGTAAAACATATGATTAGACATCAGAAGAATTCACAATTTACATCCTATCTCTATCACTAGTGTATACTCACTCTATCATGTCTATGACTCCTATCTTTTCTATAGCTTTAAACATTTGCATCAAAAAGTATTCACAATTTACAGTTTACACCCTATTGAGCTATCACTAGTGTATCACATAATAATAAATATTCTCTTGTCTATTACCTCCATTCTAACTGAAATATGTATCTATTATTCACACTATGTTCAGTTTGGAAACTTTTTCACCTGTAGGCAAATCAGCACAAAATCAAGTTTAAAAAATTGACACTGATGAAACCTAGAGAATACACTTGATACATGGCCTAATGTTTGTTACACGTTTGCACTGCTGCACTGCTTCAGTGTATAGCTTGTCAACTGTCAGATTACATGAAGTCTGAATTCAAAAACAGTAATTTGTAAATTATAAAACCCTCTTTGTGAATACTTGAAATGTGGATCCTGCCTGCACGTTGCAGCACAGACTATAGACTACAACTACAACTGACAAAGTCTAATGTAACGATTCAAAGGCCAGGATGGGAGATGAGTTCAAATACCCATCACACAAGAATTACAGAATGCAGGCCGACTAGCTCATTTGATAACACCCTCCTAAATTTGAGTATACAGTATCAAGTTAGATCTCAATCTGTCACATCAAAAGAGGCCTGTTACCAGTGTTAGGCCGTTTCCTTCTGACCTAAATGCTCGAATCACTTTGATATTCAGTTTTTCATATATTCAATTTTCTCTTGCATGAAAATACCAAATATCTGCCTCCTCTGTCCCCCCCCCCCCCCCTCCACATGTATGACCACTCCAAAAACTCAAAATTAAAAAAAAAAAAGTGTTTGTATTTCTCAGCCTCATCTGTACAGTCCATTTGTATCTATTACCTTTTTCACAAGCCTATTTCTGCTTACTGATCAAGTTAAAACACCACTAACCTTTCCACAGAATGTCCAAGCAATCCCTATGACGTTGGCACTGTTCAAAGCCCAGTGGTTCCTGTACAGGAAGATAAATGGGCCAGCTGGACTTGGGGTGCGAGATAGTGTCTCCAACAGATCCCTGCCTCTTGTCTGTTGTTTGTGATGTTGGCACTCCAGCCTTCTGCAGCTCTCTTGGACTATGATGCACCAATGATGCACTTTGCTTCATAGACCCAATGTCTCCTTTTCGTACATAACCAACAATAATCTCCTCCTGCCCTATCCGAGCACAGATTTTGATTCCGTTATGTGATGGAATGGGTGGAGGGGTAGAGACCGGTTGTATGTGGGTGATGGATGTTACTTGTGCAGCTGCTCCAGCTGGCCGACTTTCCACTAAGCCCTGTAATGAGACAACCCCATTCAACTGGGCTATGTGGGGATCCTTGGAAGATTTGCTAACATCACTATGTCGGGCTAAACAGTCTGCATCACAACTGCCTGTGCTGGAAGAAAGCGCAACACCGGAAGTAGCTTTGTTTAAAGTGTTTATATCACATTTTGTTTTTGAATCTGAAAGTTGTGAGTCACTGGCAGTACACTTGTCTTTTAGACTGGCAGAGCCAGAACTAGCTTTGATTGGAAGATGAGCATCACTACGACTAGAATTTATGGAGTCTGTGACATTACTACAGCTCACACTGCTTATTGGTGTTTCAGTGCTAGATGACACTGAAAGTTTATCTGAAAACATGGCATTGCTCTTGAGAGCTGTGGATGTGTGAAGGGTTCCACCAAAATCAGCAGCTGCAGCAGTAGAAGTGGTAGGGCATTTGGCAGAGAAGAAACTGATTTGGCTGTTGCACAGTCTTTGCCTGCAGTTACAGACATATTCACAGTTTGCTCACCACTCACAGATGGCGTAAGAGATCCTTCACTTACACAGTAAATGGGCAAGTCCACAAAGCCAAAGGTATAATCACAGCCAGTGCTTTCTGCTTCTGAATCATTACAGAAAATCACTATCTGTTTCTTGTTTCCATTACTAACTGGTTTACTCATTTTTCCTTTACAAAGAGCGACTCCTGGAACAGGTTGAGATCTGGAGTTAGAGCCAGACTGCATTCCTTTGGAAGTGGAAGGGTTGGAAAGACGTGTGCTTGTGGTAGTGTTTGAATTCACATTGACAAGAGATACAGTCCCACTTGAACCAGATGGGCTGGTGACACAGTCAAATGGAATGCTACTTGCATGACTGGCAGACACAGATTCTTTGGTCTGTTCTGCAGTGTTAAACATTGCTTGTCTGTTATCAGCAGTGGTGATAGTGGTAAAGGTAGAGAGGGAAGCATCACCTACCCTCTCTGATCCTGGCTGACCACAAGAAACTGGCTCAGCATCTGAGCCAACAGGGCTGCCTGCACAATTAGCAGCAGGCACAGTTGTTGGGCTTGCTAAGGCAACGGTACTTTTGTCTGGGGTGTCCTTATCGCGAGGTAGCATCTCTTGACTGCCTGTCCTTTGCAAGCTGCTGCCACCAACAGATTTTGACAGATCCTCAGGAGCAGAACCTATAGAGTGTCGTCGCTCCTGAGGAGACCCTTTCCACTTCATAGCAGCAGTAGGTGTCACTGATGATATCTCTGAGCTACTGTCATCCACGTAGGAGCTTACACTCTCTGCTTTGGAAGAGTCCACGCTCTGTCTGGCTATGGAAGCATAAGTGGTGCAGTTTCTGTCTTTACCCTGGACTGCAGGCAAAGATTTGCTGGATGCCTTGTCACTATCTTTGTCAAATGAAAGGGGGTTGACACCATGAGCCAAATCTTCCAACGACCGAGCTTCTGAGCCTGTAGTTTTCACAAGAGCAGGGAATGCAGACTGGCTCAAGTCCTGCATCATCTCCTGCCTCTCTACTCTCTGTCCTCTTGTCAGTGTATATGGGGGTGGAGGAGTGGACGAGCGATAGTGGGAATGGTTAGAGGCTGCACGCCACTGACCGTGTCGACTGTAGGTGTCAGGCTGTGATGAAGACGGATGCAGATCAGTGTCTTTACCTGATGAAACAGCATGACTAGGGGTCTGTGCACTCACATTCTGGGTTCGACTTGGTGCCGCACGTTTCTTCCTTTTTCCAGATACAACAGTAAATTCTTCATCTTGAGCACTATCAACAGAGTTTGATGAGACTGGGACAGACACAATGGCTGCCCCTTTGGTAGTAAAGTTTTTGGACAGGGAGAAGTCTGTGCCTGCAGCAGCTGTCCCAATGTGTCCAACAGATGGCACTTTCTCCTGAGACACACTTTCTGGCTTGCTATTATCTTTGGGAGGTTTAGCCTTGGATTTTTTGTTCATATGATTGTCTACAGCAACATCCTTCTTGTGATTATTTGTACCCCCATTCTTGGTTTTCCCTTTGTCCTTCCCATCTCCAGTTTGCTCTCTTTTCACTGTTGCTGCTGATTTGGCTTTGGGAGAATGTGGTTTGGCTGACTATTTGCATTTACTACTGTTGCATCCTGAGTAAGCTTTGATTTAACATCTTCTGTTACTGATTTAACATCTTCTGTTACTATGTGATTTTCCACAGCCTTTGCACTTTTTGGTACAGTAATCTCCCCAACGTCCATTTGTTTTTCTGAAGCAGAAGAATTCCCCATGTCCTCAGGAACTTTCTGTGTTACTGAAGAGCTTGCCTCCTGATCCTTTTGATCAGTTTGCAAGCTGGATGTGTGCTCTCTGGTAGGCGAATGGGGTCTCTGATCAAGACTGGAATGAGACACTAGATATGTGGTAGAACTCAAAAGTTGTGTTGTCTCTGATGCTGGGGTGAGGCCATCCTCAGAATTCTCTCCAACTCCTGTCGTCAAGAATTGTTTCGAGTTGGTTTTAGATCTGTGAGAAGCACTGTTCACCATAGAAGACCCATGATCGGCACTATCTGTGGAGGGATTTGTTATTTTTTTCAGTTTCTTTTGACCAAATTCATTGTTTATAAACTTTACAAGATCGTCAACATTTGTGCAATCTCCTACATAGTTTGGGTAATTCTGAGCCTCAGTGGCTTTAGTTTGGGAGCCATTCTTTCTGCGTTTGCGTTTCTCAAGGGAGCTGTTGGCAGCGAGGTTGGTGGAGTTCTTGGGATCTTCACTTTTATTGCCCATACCGTGACGGTCACCCCTGTGAGCCGCCAAGTCATTGTTGGAGGTGGCCAAGAGGCCAGAATCAGCTGAAGCCTTCTCCTGGGAGCTGGGAGACTGTCTCATGCGACGATACTGCTCAAAGTCAATTGACACAGGGTTGCCGTTCTCATCATTGAGGAAAGACTTGTTGCGGCTCCCACTCTCTTGTGTACTCTCATCTGCAAAAAACAAACATCAGCAGCAGTTTTAGTAGTGATACTCTTCTGTTAACATTATCACATACTCTCATCTGCAAAAACACAATCAGCAGTGGTTTTAGCTGTGATACTCTTCTGGTAACACTTCCACATTTTTTGTTTTCCTGTATGTTTGAATGTTGGATTTCACCGTTATTTTTGTTTAAAGCCCAGCTGACTGTGCAGATCATATCAGGGCTACAACCCATTTCAAAACACACACTGTACTTTTAAATGCACGCATCAATGCATTTGTGCACATGATCTGAGAAGATCACTCCATCTCAATCTCTATCACACAGGACATTTAAAAAACAAACCTGAAGACAAATTTAAACATAAGTAAGGACCCTAGAACATATACAAAAACGGATCTAAATTACCTAAAATTGCTTCCGCATATCTTATTTTCCTAGAGCCAAAAATGCAATAAACAGATGTACAGATAATATGCTCTCTATAATTTTCCATTGCTTTTATTCTTTCTCCCCATTTATAGCCGCACGTGTGTGTGTGTGTGTGTGTGTGTGTGTGTGTGTGTGTGTGTGTGTGTGTGTGTGTGCGTGCGTGCGTGCGTGCGTGCGTGCGTGCGTGCGTGCATGTGCGTGTGTGTGCGTCTGTTTTAGCGCTTAGATTTGATTTTATCAAGATTTTGCGCTATATAAATAAAATATTGTATTGTAAAATATTGTATTGTATGTACTTAATTGTCAATCCTACTCCTAGGTGGAAAGTACTAAGATTTTATCAAGCACATACTGGTGAATGGACCAGCAAGGCAGAATATGATATGAAGAAATGACAAAAAGCAAAGGAACAAGGCAGAAACAGTGACAGAAAAGAGGAAATATCTAGCACAGAATTTCCAGAAGGTGGGGATACTATTTATACTGAAAGAGCTCCTATCATCACCACAGGAGTGAATGCTGGGTTGGTTTTATATAATTGCAATCACAAAACAGTAGCATATATAGTTTCTATCATTTCAGTAAACGGAAGTAGAAGTTATTTACAACAGCAGTACATGTAATGCAGTTTTTAACTTTCTCTCTTCACAGATATGCACAGGTTTGTCATAAATGTGACATCCCCTCATGAAATCTAAGAAGTAATGGTCAATTTTTTCTCTTTATCTAAAACAACAACAATAAAAAGAATTGTTCTTTAAATTATCAATCATTCAGAGGTAACATGAAAATCAACCTCTATACTATAATGTTAATAATAATGTTTAAAACACAGGCTTGATCATTCATATAGTCAATGTTATAATACAACAGTCTAAATAACTCTTTTTTTTTTTTTAGTCTTTGGAACTCGATCCCCATCCCCACTTTCATGTTAAAGAATTTCATGAAAAGGGTACCAATTGATCGGATGGTTGCACATCAGCACATATATGAAATACAGGTTGCATTCACAGCTGAAAAATAATACATGAGAACTTTGTTTTTGGGGTCACATTTCTAAACAGGCTGTGCCCAATTACACACAATCCATTCTGAACACGCTGTCTGAGGCCGAACACTACACATAAATTGTGCTTGAGGTTGTCTACTTCATCTGCCATGTATCTCCCATGTTTTGTCATTTTCAGAGCAAAAACCCTACACTACCTAACACTATTTACACACGTGTATAACTATACATGGCATAGGTATACATGGTCTAGATTCTTATATAAAGAATATTTGAGTTTTGTATTAGTATTAACCCTTTGACTCCCGCACTCTGTCCACCAGCATCCTGCACTGCCAACCATGCTAACAAAGCAAAAAACTTAACCCTTTGATTTCCTCACCCTATCCACCAGCTTCCTGCAGGATAGGGTGTGGGGGTCAAAGAGTTAAGGCTATGAGTATACTCAAAAGTCAGCACTGTGTGACACTGCTGTTCTGAGTTAATTTGTTATTCCTCTGCAATGACAAAACATACATCACTGATGCCCCAACTGGCTGAGTAGTCAGTATCAAACTTCACTTGTTAATTGAAATAAGCTCTGTTCATAAATTACCATGAAACTACTGAAAGAAAATGATGGCACTGATAATAAATTCTGTTTTAGCATGACCTGCAAAACTGGGTTGATATACATATATATAAAAAATATAAAATAAAATATTTAAAAAGTGTTTTATCATTTATAAACAGGTAATGTCAGAAACTTTAGAATCACAGATGTTTCTTAACAAAGGATTTATTGCTGTATAGACAGTAATAATAAAATGCCAAACCAACAGCAGTTTGCGCCATCTCTTCAATAGAGGTGTGGTGTCATTTGAAGCATTGTGCTGAAATCTTTCATGTATGGATATCAACCCCCACCCCATTCAGCACTGGCTCATGCCCTGAACTTCATCATCATCACCAAAAGTGCCTTGCCACATGGTGCTGGCGATCATGACCTTCCATCTGTTTCTATCCCTTGTTGTCTCAAGCACCTCTTCCACAATCTGTCTTCAGCCACTCTGTAAGTCCGTCCAATATTTTCTCCCTGGGTCTACCTGGTGCTCTCTTTCCATCCTGCTTTCCTGTTGTGACCAGGTGCTCCAATTCCCCTTTCCTCATAAAATGGCCTATAAATGTTGCCTGTCTCTTCCTAATCTTCCTTATTAATGACCTTCTTGTGTCTCCCTCCATCAAGACTGTCACGTTTGTTTTCTTTGCTGTCCATGGAACTCTCAACATTCTTCTTAGAAACCACATCTTGGCTGCCTCAATATTGTTCTGGCTTTGCTTGTTGACTGTTCACGCCTCACAACTGTATAACATTATCGGTTCTATATAGCATTCAAGAACTCTCTTCCTGATGTTAATTGATAGGCGTTTGTTGGTAAGAATGCTTTTCATCTTCTTGAATGCTGTTTTGGCTTGGCCAATTCTGCTGGCTATTACTTATCAACCTATCTCAAGGTTGTGCTGTTTGCTGTCATTTTGGATTTCTTGTTTTTTTTAACTGATCACAATGACTTCAGTTCTCTTGCTGTTTAGTTCCAACCCCTTACCTTTGTGCCCTGTACTTACATTTATCGATCAATGCCCTGAATTCATATCTGCTGCATTTGACCCATGCACTTACATCTAATGCAGACCTAAGAGCTATTCCAGAACAATTACACACACAGAGTAAATCAATACATGTTCATTTCAATATTTAGTGATGTATAGTCTGATTCTGTGCTAATAAATGTCAGTTTATTCAAATTTCCTGACTTCTATATATATATCCTCCAATACTGTGTTCTATATATGGCCACACTCCTATAGACATCCTCCTCTGTTTCACACACACACACACACACACACACACACACACACACATACATGCGCGCACTCTCTCTCTCTCTAAACAACTGACATTCTCAATATATCTTCAAAATCCATACACATATGAAACATCAAACTGTTCTATCTATAAACTAAAATGTCCTGTTCATATCAATACAGTCTGAAAATACCTTAACTTTGTTACACACACACACACACACACCTCACACACACACACACACTTTACCAACTTTCTTGCACACATGCAGCTGAGTTAGGGTGTGTATATCCACTCACACAACATATTCACACAATCTAATCACTTGTGAAAATGAAATTAAACCAAGTATCCTGGTTCTGTGTGTAAGAGTATCCACCCAACCAAGCCCATCTGTGCATACTACAAGAAGTCACCTTCTCAGAGTGAGACAACAAATTACTAAATGGAAAAAACAGGGGATAATGGTGGGAAGAAAGAACAATATTTCAGCGTAAGAAACTGGAACACATCAAGATCAAATGACAACAGCATGATGAGGCAATGGAGTAGTAACCCAGACCATCGTCGGCATCGTGTGGAGAGAAAAAAAAGCATACGTGTTCACTATTTCTAGGTAGATATGTCTATAGGCTAATGTGGGAAACCCTGGCAGTTACATGTCAACTTTTACATCCCTTAACTATAACAGGCTGCCATGCCTGCTGTCAGTGTTACGCCTCTATGACTAAGTGTGATCAGCTGAATCACTTCCAGTTTCAAAACATACGGACTATTTTAATCGAAATTTGGACCACATACCACGTAAATACGTACCATCGCCAGTTGGCACTATCCATTTTGGTCTACTAACTTCTTTTTGTTTTACCTCTAAATTCAACTTCCCTAACTGCAAATATTGTCTACAAAAATCACGAGACGGATGACAAAACAACACCGCCCCAACACCACGGGATCACAGAAGAGAACATTCCCCACCTCACTAGATCACGATCAATAAACGCTTCGTCTCCTTTGCTCTCATTGGCTTGCAGCTTCTATCAAGGGACGTAAAGCGAGATGTAATTGGCCGAAAAACTACAACATGGCCGCCACTACTTTGGCCTTCGATGATTCTAAACATGTATACAAGGTCGGTTGTTTCATTGGAAGGTCGAGCAACCTCTCCATTATGTCTATGTCGCTGTTTTTGGATTCCAACATCTTCCCATTATCTTAAATGAAGAAGATATGTATGCATCAATGACCCTTATATTCCTATTTAGAGCCATCCAGTGTTTAATGTGACCGATAGTACTTGTGTCACATGTCTGGGGTGTGTCACATGACGTGTAGGAGACTTGGCGATGTGTGTCTTGCCGAAAAAAGGAACCTATGTCACACACGGTTAGACCTATTTTTGTACGTCCACCGATATACCACCTCAGTCTTTCAAAATTATTCTACATTTTCCACTGGTTGTGCTAGAGTCGGTAACAATCGGCAACCAGATCTACTAACAATCTGCATCACTTACTATTATGCATGCCCTTTCCAAACGGACTTGCACATAACACATTTCCCATTTCTTCCTGTCGTCATATTTTACTGTCATATTAATTCACATAATTCATGTTTAAACTTAACTGTTATTTCTATGATTTGCTTTTTTACACTTTTTATTAATTTATCAGTTATTTATTTCTGGGTAAGAGAGAGACAGGAGGGGGGGGGGGGGGGGGAACTAAACTTTTTCGACTTCCACTCCCTCAGGATTGAGCTAGAATGGCTTATGTTTGTTTAGGAGAGGAACAGGCCTGTTAATTTAGACTTTGATCGTGACAATCTGAAAAACTGTAAACTGAAAGATACACTGACAGCCAAAATTCTTTGGTTTGACAAACATAAACATCTCTCCATTAAACACGCACACATGTATACAAAGATTCCCAAACAATGCTATTCCCGCTCTTAACTTATTTGGTCACAAAGACCTGAGAAAATTATGGTGATCCATTTTAACTCTTGTCACATGTTCACATATATACACGTGTGTTCAGTTGCTTATGGGGTATGTACACTGATAAGAAAATGCACAGTTAATGTGTACTATTCATTAAAACATATTTCAGTTTATGTTGCATCGTTTGATTAGACAAAGTTATGTTTTTTTCTTCCCTCCCTCCCTCTCCTCCTCCTCCTTTTCCCTAAATGATCACTGTATGCATGCGTGTATCATTCTTTTGTGGTGTGTGTGTGTTGTGTGTGTGTGTGTGTGTGTGTGTGTGTGTGTGTGTGTGTGTGTGTGTGTGTGTGTGTGTGTAATAATTTCTCATTTCTCTATACACTATCATTTTTGTGTGTGTGTATATAATAATTTCTCATTTCTCTAAACACTATTATTTTCTTTCATCAGACAGCGGTAGTCCTCTCAAGATATCAAACCTGAAGACATTTTGATTTTCCCATTTCTGAAACCTGAGATACACAATGACAGAGAACAGGAAGGGTGAGGAATCCAGAAGCTGGCATCATCATCAAGTAGTCAATAAACTTGATCATTCAAGTCAAATGAAAGTGGAAACAAAATTTGAAAAGTGAATGAACACTAGACGGAAATGGAAGAGAAGGTGGGGGGGGGGGGTTATAATAAAACTAATAGTAATACACTATCTAGATAATAAATGTCAAGCATCTGTCCTATTGGTATCACAGCAGAACAATGCAAACCAAGATCACAAAAATGGAGACTGAATACAAAATGACCATTTCTCATTTTGTTTTGTACATTCTCTCTCTCCAACCCCCCCTCCCTACCCCCCCCCCCTCTCTCTCTCTCTCCACACACACACACACATTTCAACCCCACCTTTTTGAGTCTTTACACACACACCGCGCGCGCCGCACACGCATGCATATGCACACACACACACACACACAACCTTAGTCCTCTCCCCTCTCTCAAGAAGATACTTAAGATAGGTAGACAATAATAACAAAAATTAAACCGGACATCCACAGACAAAAGAGACCGGCGAATTCCTCAATATGAGTAAATTACCCTATCCCACACTCATGAATACTATTCCACTCACGAATGGCTTTCATTCTACAGAATACACCGGCCGATTTCTGTGTTTGAAATCGCGCAGAAAACAGGTCAACAAAATTGATCACGAAACTTGTGGCCTCACCTGATTGAGAAGGAAAGTAGACCGGGGCGATGAAATCATGAAAACGGGCATACTGATGTTGCACCAAAGAGGGCCCAGGCCACGTTTTCTGTCGTCTCCACATGCTCCAGTCCCCCCAACCCCACCAAAACACACCTATACTGCCCCTCCAACTGAACAAGAGAGCTGACAGTAGTGTCACCACAGCTGCACTTCATACGAAAGAACACACCCACGTGTACGCAAGTAACAGGAAGCTGACGTTCAACATGGACTCGTAAGACTTTTCTGAACGTATGCTACACTCGGCAGAAAACAAGTAACAAAGCTACAACACTGAAAAGACGACCGACGAAACTGTCCGGCGAGATGAGACAACCAAAATCCTGCAAGTTAAAAAAGTACAGAATCTTGAAAAACACGCTCCTGTAGAGGAGAAAACGCCGGGCACGTGCAGTGACACAGTCGTTCGCCCAAACTGTTGGAGCGATCAAAGACCACATGTACGGCAAAGGTCACCAATATTCAACCTCACACAGACTGATGCAACACCAGTACTCAGGTCACAAACTCATATGGTCTGAGAAAATGTTAATCATGTCCTGAATCTTGCGATTAAACTGTGATGATTGCTTGATTAACACACGGCGACGTAACATTTCACTACATCGATCTTGACATGGTCCTAAGACCGGTTGGTCGTAGTACAAGAAGTTGCACCACCTACCAGTAACACACTAGATAACAGCCGGTCCCACTGCTTCAAATGACTTAGCACTGTTCAGTGTTTTATCGTCTCTGCCGTACACACAGTTCAAGGTCCCTTTGCTGAGGTGACCGTCATTTTTGACAGGCTGGAGAGCTAGCTCAACACACCTTCACTTAACAGTCCGACCTCCGACACCCAAGAGCTGTGAAACACGATATATAACCACACGAATGCATTTGTTATTTCTGTCCACAGCACTGTTTTCTGTTGTGTAGATTTTAAGTCCTGCCACTCTCTGAGTATACGAGGACTAGCTATAAAAATTGCTCAAAGCAGCCTTAAAATTTTTTAGTTGCACTGTGAGATCCGATGCTTTTGTCGGTTCTCTGTAGTAATTTGCACTGCTTTTCAACCACCTCAACTATTTTAACCAATAAGCTGCCACAATAAATTTCTTTGTGCCAGCTTGTGAACTAATTTTCTATCTTAGGCCAGCTAGAATGAGATTTTTTTTATATTACTCCAACATCAACTGCGAGTTTCTGAAATGAATGGCAGCCACATGTGGCCTCTGTTCATGTAACCTACAATGATAGGTGGTGGACCATGTGTATAAACTCACTTCAAAGATGGAGTGCGAGAAAAAGGCACTATATGGCAATGTCACATTGACAACCCCCTTTCCCCCTCTCTCTGTCACACACACACACACACACACACACACACACACACACACACACACACACACACACACACACACACACACACACACACACACACACACACAGGATCCATGTGTATGAAATTCATTTTGGAGGGACAGGAGAGAAGGGGTGGAGGAGAAATGCACCAGTTGTTTCTCTCTCTCTCTCTCTCTCTCCCTCCCTCCCTCCCTCCCTCTCCAAAATGATTTTCAAAAATACCAGCAATGGAGTCTGCTGCCTTGTATCTTTCTATATATTATGAACACAGTAGTGCATGAAGACCATATCAAACTCAAAATTCGAAATATAATTTATTCAGCTAATCATTTCCACATATCTCACCTGTCTCACCTGTCGGCGTCACCGGGAACAGTGTTGGCCGCTGCACATGATGTCCTCACAAGTTGCCTCCAGCACTCTCGATCTTGGCTAAGTCTGACCACCTCCTGGAGTTTCTTGCCACTGATGTTTGTGATGTTTCTAGCAAGTGATGCAGGTGGCCGTCCTCTGTTTCTCTTTCCTTCCACTTTACCTTGGAGGACAGTGGACATCAAGTCTGTTCTTTCATTACGGATTGCGTGTCCAACATATTTCAGTTTCCTCCGTTGTATGAGTACTAGGAGCTTGCGTGTAGTACCCAACTCATTCAGTATGCTTTCATTTGAGCGCCTATCCGTCCATCTGACCCTCAGCAGTCTTCGGTAAAACCACAGCTCTGCTGCTTCCACTCGTCTTTCATCCTCTTTCTTCATTGTCCATGCCTCGCAGCCGTATAACATCACTGGCCAGACAAGACATTTTAAGAGTTTTATCTTAAGGTCTGCTGTTATGCTGTGGTCTTTCCAAATATTGTTCAATTGAACCATACTGTTCTTGGCCATTCCAATTTCATCTTTATGTCTTTTGAGCATGTTCCATCGTGTGTCTTGACTGAACCTAAATATCTAAAGTCCTTGACATTTTCTAGAGGGACTTGGTTTAGCATGATCTGGTCCTGTCTAGTGTTATATTTGCCTGCAACATGCATAACCTTTGTCTTCTTTGAATTGAAGTCCAGCCCAGCTGCCTTTCCAACCCGGTCTACCCTGTTCAGGATCCTCCTAGAGCCTGTAATGTTGTCTGCCAGTAATCCTGTGTCATCTGCGTAGCGTAAATTTGACAGGTTTCTACCACCAATATTTACTCCCATGTCTTCTATGTCTGCTTCTCTCATAATATGTTCAGTGTATATGCTGAAGAGATGTGGAGACAGGATGCAACCTTGCCTTACCCCTTTAGTGATGTTAAAAAATTTGCAGTTTTGATTATTCCATCTGATTGTTGCTTTTTGATCATTATATAATGAAGCTATGAGGGAAACCAGATGTCTTGGAAAACCCATTTTGATCATGAAGTGGAAAAGACTTTGGTGAATCACGCTATCCACATATCACTAGATATAAAATTTTGTAAACCCCCACATGCATATATACATTATGAGTTGCAACACTCCCACATCTTTGACCTGGACAAAAAATTCACTCCTGGCACAGTCCACACACACACACACACACACACACAGTGACACACACACACACACACACACACAAAGTAGGCCTACATACAATGCTGCTCTTCCACGAGATACACACTACTCAACAAGGCCATCCATCACTCTAGCAGCCTGTTGGGCTTCTAGCACATTACTTGTAAGTTATTTGTTTGAGACCATGTGTGGGTTCCTATGAACAGTACAAGTTCCATTAGCCTCTCCCCCCCCCCCCCAAGTCTCTCTCTCTTACACACACACACAATCTCTCTCTCTCTCTCTCTCTCTCTCTCTCTCTCTCTCTCTCTCTCTCTCTCTCTCTCTCTCTCTCTCTCTCTCTCTCTACCAACTATATAGGAGTGTATACAAATAACATTCAACTTAACCATTCACCACTTTAAGAGTCTAGTAGTAATACATTGTACATGTAGTTACATCTCTATGTGTATTTATATTTCAGTGTTAGTATATGGAATTTTCTATATTACGACATTAATTAACTCTCTCTCAGCTGACTCGGCTGATAATGCTGTTTATTCCAAGTTCACTTAAACTTAAGACTGGGTTGCAGAGTCTCCATATCCATGTGGCAATACAGTCATTTCCACCACTGAACATAATCTCTGTTACACCATCAAAACAAATTTGTTTGGCTTAAAAAAAAATTTTTTTGCCCTGTTCACACCCATTTTAATTAATGTTCCAATCATACTAGTATAGGTCCCCCTCTCTCCTCCGATTTCAAGATCTTTCCAGCAGACAGTTTTGCCAGATCACTACTGGCATATTTTGGGTGAAACAAATATGGAATTGCCAGAGTGTGATGAATCCCTCTTGAGCAAATTCAAATTCTAGTCATGACTTTCAATTTTTATAATCTCTCAGCAGTTTGTGTTACACCTCTCACCTTCTCGTATCACCAATGAATAAGAGCATAAAACCAAACAGCACACTGGACCACATGAAGATCAGCTAACTTCAGTTCAGGAAAGAAAACTATGTTGGTATGGTCAAGTAAAGAGATCCAACAGCCTTGCTAAATCAGTTCTCCTGGGAACTATTAGGAGAAGAAGGAGGAGAACCAGAAACAAAATAATGGACGGAAACATTGCAGAATGGACAGAGAAACCACTTACAGACAGCCAGGCTTTGGCACATACATACCGCAGAGATCCAGGCTTTGGCACTAAACCAACAAAGCTGGAAGAATCTGGATGACTTCATGAAGGGAGGAGAAGAAAAGAAGAAAAACCACTCCCATGTTCACTCCCTCCATGTCTCTTAAGGTGAGCCATTTCTCTTCCTTGTCCTATCCCCTTCTTCCTCTCACGTCATCCCCACTTGCTCTCTCTCTAATCATCTATCAATTCCTCCTGCCCCCCTCCCCAAATGTCTCTCTGCTTTTTGGAGTTCAGAACATATGCTGACAAACAGTAATTTCACTGACAACCAACGAACATCAGAAACTGGATTTAAACAGCCATGACTGGAAGACTAATCAAACGCATGTCTACATGAAAAACACAAATTAAACAGATTAGCAACTGCACTATTAGCAACTGCACCATTTCACTGATGATCACCATTTTACTTGCTCAACACCAACAGTCAGTTTGCACGTGAGCAATACCTCAAATGCATGAGATCTGTGCTTTGTTCTGTCCCAAGTTCTATGCAGCATTAATTTAGTATGCACGAGGATTCACTGGAACATCCATGCCATAGCGTAAGTTACATATCTCCCTCTCTTCGTGTCTCTGGTCTAATGCAAAGCAACGACAAAAGCGTTTAGGACTCGCATCATGCGGACGTGTATCACGTTCACTGCCTTCTGAACAAAACGACATTGCCTTGTGAACAAAACGACAATCAACAGCCTACAGGCTGCTTTCATCCTGAAAGCTTACAGTGTGCAATTTCCGACATTGCTGTCGCCATTTCTTAACTGACCACTGTGTTTATGCATGTAATGAGAGAGAGAGAGAGAGAGAGAGAGAGAGAGAGAGAGATTTGGTACACAGAGGGGTGAGGGAGGTGGGGGCAAAGAGGGGGTGGAAGAGATGCAGACAGACAGAGGGAAATCAAGAAGAGACTTCTGATGCAGACGCAAGATATTTTATTCATTTAGAGCCTAGTCCCTCATGTACAGATGTGGAATACGGTACAAAATAAGTTTTAAAAACTTTGCTGTTGACGAAGGCAGATACACAGAGAGAAAGAGACACACAGAGAGTTTATTGTTGTGCCACAGACTTGCTAGTGGCACACAAACACACACAATGACTGACTGCATAGTGTATGTGAAATATTATCAACTGTATAATTATCAGCTCAATTTTTCATGAAGACTGGTTGGTTCTTTTGATAGAGCAATGGATTCAAGATCTAGTATCTTGAGCTCAATCCAAGCCCAAAAAATTTAAACTGGCCTGTTCACGACCTCTTTATGTTTCTATTATTCTGATGGTGTCTGTCCCCTTAGAGTTTCATAGGTCCATCTTCCCCCCTTTCCCATTTCAAGAAGACCTTGTCATCGCTTAAGATTTTGCACAGATTTGGAGTCCTATTTCAAGACCTTGCCAGCTCATAGGATTTTGCACAGATTTGGGGGTGTCTACCAGATAACTGTTAGCATGTGACACGCATATGGAGTTGTGCAAGTGCAATGAATATCGCTTACACAAGCTTCTCATTCCAAACTCTTCTGTGTATGTGTAAAGAAGTATTTTTCTGTGTTTCAGTGAACAATTTAACTTACACAGCAACATTTTATATCATTCTGGTTGTTTGGTACACAATAAACATTTACACATTTTATCATCTGGACAATTACTACCACTACCAGGAAGGTATTTTTCTACATTATCTTTCTGAAGCAAAACCTGCCTGGCAAAAATCAAGAATCCAGGACAAAGGAAAAGAACTGAAATCACAGCTTGCTATCATATCTCAATAAGAATATCAAAAAGCATGCGACTCTTGGCCGAAGAGGCTGAAAATCTGTGTGGAGAGAGAAGTACTCTGAGTCTGACAGAATCGCATATGTTGTTGTAGCCTACTTCCTTTTTTCTTCTTTGTTTTGTGAAAGACATTTGGATCAACCCTTGCAACCATCACAATGAAACAGAAGTGCCCTCCATTTTCTATATGATCGCAAATGGGGCATGAAGAAATTCCAGGAATGATTTCAAACATACCATTTATTAACTTTTAAAACCATCTAACCAAATCTAAATCTGATAAATGCTGGTTAAATTCACTCAAGTTACTGTTACCTGTGATAGGTATTTTTCTCATTGTTAAGTTAAAAGAATGTTTCCCACTGTAACAGCGATTACATAAACTATAGAAAATGAATGAATCACAACCCCTTAATTTAGAGAACTGTGTGATAGCAATACATCGTTCTTTGTTGCATTTTAAAAAAATCATCTCCACCTCCTCCATACAGCCACAACTCTAAAAACTTGTATCTGTCTAAAACATGTGTTAATGTGGCCCAATTTTGGGTTGTTCTCTCCTTATCATCATCAAAAGCTGGCCATATTGCATTCAACTTTCAGGAGAAAAGAAATAACATGATATTTTCTTTTCCAATAATGTAGATGTTAACACACAGGCCAACTTACATATCTGCCATTCTCAATCAGTTTGTATCTAAACAAAACGAAAGTAGGATATTGCAAAAGAATTAAAATTTTAAACATAACAGCAACACACACACACGTACGCATGCACGCACGCACGCACGCACGCACAGCACACACACATGAAATATTTCACCATGAAAATACATAAAAATGTGCACACACAAATTATTCAAATCCAAGTGAGAAATGTGTACATGTGGATTGCGTGCGTGGATGCATGTGTGTGTGTGTGTATGTGTGTGTGTGTTGTGTGTGTGTGTGTGTGTGTGTGTGTGTGTGTGTGTGTGTGTGTGTGTGTGTGTGTGTGTGTGTGTTGTGTGTGTGTGTCTGTGTGTGTGTGTGTGTGTGTGGTCTCTGTGTGTGTGTGTGTGTCTCTGTGTGTGTGTGTGCGTGTGTGTGTGTCTCTCTCTGTGTGTGTGTGTGTCTCTCTGTGTGTGTGTGTGTGTGTGTGTGTGTGTGTGTGTGTGTGTGTGTGTGTGTGTGTGTGTGTGTGTGTGTGTGTGTGTGTGTGTGTGTGTGTGTGTGTGTGTGTACATGCATATGATTTTGTAAAATGGGAATCGAGAGACCAGAAATCTAAAACAGAACTAAAAAAACAACAACTTAAGAATACAGAAGAGAGACCAATGAGAGACCAACTCTCAGAGCACAGGGAAAAGAGAGGGGGGAAAAGTCATACTTCAACTTATTCAGACAGACAGACAGACAGACAAACACACAGACGGACAGACAGAAAGACAGACAGGGACAGACTAAGAGATAGAGAGTTAAATATGAGAATTTAACATACATTGGTACTGGGCCACAATACAAACACGGGTGTGGGTGAACATGGGACAGTATGTTTGTCTCCTAAAAAAGAATAATCTTGACCCTAACATTCTCAACAACAAAAAACAAACAAACAAACAAAAAACATTCCTTCCCAAGCTTTTTGAGATAGAGGTTATGAAACATGAATAATCATCTCTCAGCTAACAATCTTCACCATACTTTTCAGTCAGATTACCGTTATGACCACAGCAAAGACACTGCTCTTGTTCACATCATGAATGATCTTTTACTTTCAGCCAACTGTGGCCGAAGTTCAGTATTTGTTCTTTTAGATCTTTCTGCTGCTTTTGACAACACTAAACTCCGCATCCTCGTCTCCTGACTGGACCATACTTTTGGAATCAAGGCAGTGCTCTTTTATGATTTTTTTACCACACTTTTGGAATCCAAGGCAGTGCTCTTTTATGATTTATATCTATCATATTGTCTGACCACTTTCAGCCAGTCATGGTAAATAAGCCTAAATCCCACTGGGTTAAACTTGCATGGGGTCCCCCAAGCTCTGGACTTGGGCCAGTTCTCATCACATTCTTCACCTCACCACTTGCAAAAGTCATCAATCAGCACTACATCAAATATAATTTTCATACTGAAGACTCCCAGCTCTACCAACAGTGGATTTCCTGAAAATCTTTCAACTCTTCTCTCTGAAGCATCTGACTGTTATGTTGGATAGTACAGAATAAGCTAAATTCACACTACTTATACGAAATCACATAAAAATTATTAACTTTAATCCACTTTCCAATACATCTGAATGTCTTCAACAATTGATAAAGAGAGAAGGTGAATGAAAAAGAAAAAGAAACAAGAAAGGCTAGGCAGAGAAACTAACAAATCAGAGCAAGGGAGAGTGAATGAATGAGTGAGAAAGAAAGAGAGAGATGTCACTTACTATTAAGAGACAGACAGCAGACAGGCAAACTGAAAAGACCACACACACACACACACACACACACACACACACAAAACATACACACACAAGAACAAAAACACAGAAAGGCCAGGCTGAGAAACAAAGAAATCAAGCAAAGGAGGGGAGACATATATATTACAAACTGCAGGTCAGGTGTTTTTCCGTTTCTCCACAGCCTACCTAATAATTCTTCATCCTCGCCCACCCCCACCCACTCACCTAAGCCTGAAACAGCAAGCAGATAAGGCAATCAGCACAGTGTATGTACCCACTCTACATATAAAACTCATGTCATCCAGCCTACGACAGCTTGTATGTCAGTGTAGTTAAGTAGCCCTACTTATGTAATATACGGCGGCTTAAAATTGCACACAACTAGTTACCTTCACTCAAGGGTTATGAAGTCATGGGGAATACAAAGGGTGGAAGATAACAGAACTGCTTGTGAGAACGAAGAAGATAACGTAACTCACTCGTTTTAAAAAAAAAAAAAAACACACGAAAAAGCTGGGTAAGATGGGATGGGGGGGGGGGGGGGTAATAAACTGAGAGAAAAGACTAACAGAGAGAGAGTGGGGAGAGAGAGAGGGAGAGACAGAGAGAGAGGGAGAGACAGTGTGTGTGTGTGTGTGACAGACAGGCAGAGAGAGAGAGAGAGTGTGTGTGTGTGTGTGTGTGTGAGAGAGAGAGAGAGAGAGAGTGTGTGTGTGTGTGTGTGTGTGTGTGAGTGCACAAGCGAGTGAGAGAGAGAGAGAGAGAGAGGAATGTGTGTGTGTACATGTGGCGACAGTTACAAAAAAGAGAACGGCGGAATGGACGATGGGTATTATTAATGCAAGATGAGAGGGACTGGGATTCTGCTCACGACCTGGGATTCCAATGAGTGTGCTGGGAATCGGTCACGCTAATCATATGCAGCACTGTGGCAAAAGTTTATGAATTTGCTTCATCATTTTGTAGCCTACCTTTCTTGTACTGACAGACTGAAGGACGAACTGCCTGACTCACAATCTACAAATGGACAGACAGAAAGACAAACACTGAAACAGCCTAGTTCGCAAATCTTTCCCCTTGCCCCCTTCACCTCAGTATACCATAACACACACTCCTATCCCCCCCCCCCCCTCCTTATTTGACTTTCTTCTGCCCCCATCAACCCCCCCCCCCCTTTTTTTTTTTTTTCTCCCATGTGTTCAGATTACATGACGAACTTTCTCTTACTAATCTCGGTTTGACTCATCTGGGACAAGGGAAAAAAAGACGGTAATCGGAAAAAAAGTCACAGGAAAAAAAGTCACAGAAAAAAAGTCACAGAAAAAAAGTCACAGGAAAAAAAGTCACAGCTATACCTGTAAAGCTATAGCTATACCGCGTGTAAGACTATCACGAGTGTAACACTACCGCGAGTAACACTACTGCGTGTAACACTACTGCGTGTAACACTTCCGCGTGTGTAACACTATCGCGTGTGTAAGACTACCGCGAGTAGCACTTCCGCGTGTAACACTTCCGCGTGATGATGAGAGATGAGAGAGAGAGAGAGAGAGTGTGTACAAGTGTTCGACATAAGAACACTCTCCCTGAGCACTAACTCAATGCTTATCACAACTCTCTCTCTCTCTCTCCCACTCTCTCATGTTATGGGTGGTGAAATGTTATCAAGCAGGCACTGTGAGGTGACATAAGCTCATTGTGTTTAGCCAGTTCTAGATCGCACTGCACTTTGAATCGAGAAGCTGTTGTGAATGCACGTCTAGTTGCTTTTCTCAAAGTTTACATTCACTGTTTTACTGACGGCACATTTTATGCATTGTAATGGAAGTGCTTACAAGTAACAAAGGTGGCATGAAGCTGAACCATGGTGATTATTTATACAACAAAACACTCAACCAGGAAGACCAGTATCTGGTGGAAGTGTGTGAAGAGGTCAAGTGGTAACTGCAGAGGGAGCTTGAAGACAGATCTACAGCGACTCAATCCTGAAGTGGGACAACCTCACAACCATGCTCCAGACCAACATCAAGTTCGTCTAGCGCAAGTAAGAATGACGATGAAGCGCCAAGCAGCAGATACAAGAGACAAACCTGGCCAGATAGAGGAGCTAGACTGGTATTGTTGCAGTTTTAAAAATCGTTTACTGACTATCTTGAATCTATGACATTTTATCCTGCTCAGATGAAATAAACTTGACTTGAAGGCTTTGTTTGATTGTGACTTTTTTTCCTGTGACTTTTTTTCCTACTCAATTTTGTGACTTTTTTTCTGTGACTTTTTTTCCTGTGACTTTTTTTCCTACATTCAAAAAGACAGTCTGGATGGTCGTCTTTTTTATACGTCTATCTCTCGATTGTGAGTCTGGTTGTTTGTCTGCTTGTCCGTCAACCTGTCTGTCTGCATGCTGATGAAAAATGCTGGCATTGCAGCGATTCAGTGAGTACATTAATTCATTCATTTGTCTCTTAGTGTGTTAACAAACACACCACGTGAGGATTTCTTATCTGGTTACGGGCATTGTACACGTTTCGCTGTACCAGCACATTGCTGAGCTGTTCTGGATGCTTCTCGAACTCCTCGGTTCATAACTTGGGACAGAAAACAAAAGCACAGGTTAAGGACGACTATGACTCACTGTGGCTATACTGGTTAAAACTCCGATAGCGTGGTATTGTTTCAACCAGTGATAATCAGTACCTCAGTTCGTATCTACCCCTGGCTGGTTGTCTACTGTTTCTTTCAATGGGCCTGTTTCTGTGTTGACATTATTTATTATATAAACTGACTTACATACTACTGTTATTAGTATTATTAGTAGTATCACACACACACACACACACACACACACACACACACACACACACACACACACACACACACACACACAGTCATTCTTGTTATCAATATTGGGCATTGTCTGTAGCACATGGAGCTTCTGTAAGTTGGATCAGACAAGGCATTTCAGCTGAACACTCCCCACTGGACCAGGCAGCAATACAGGGTATCCTCTAGTGGGTGGTCTCATGCTGACAATTCCTAGCTAGGAATAAACCTAGCTACAGCAGTGAACTGATGAGTTGGGAGTGAACAGTGTCAGAAATCTGGGGATGTTCCAGGTGGTTTAAAAATAAAAAGGCTTTCTTGATCATCTGATTTTCCTTGAAAAGAAAAGAGTCCTCTGCAAGGACCAGAAGCACCAACTGGCAAAGACTAAAAATTGGTTTGAAAGGAACTATGTACAAAAGAGATACCAGCATGGTTACACTTCTGATACATGTATCTGGCTGGAGAGACACCACAAAAGCTAATACACATTCGCCCTACCACACAAAAGAGCAGGGCAAGAAACCATAGGTATATATGTGTGCACTTACATTTACTGTCTATTACTCTCCTATGAACATGCGTGCATTCAAGAATTCTTACAATGGATCTGGAGAGGTAGAATTCTCATGATTTTAATATTTCTCTATCTCACACACACACACACACACACACACACACACAACACACACACACACACACACACACACACACACACACACACACACACACACACACCACATGCATACACACACACAGAGCATGCACACACACACACAGACTGACACATACACAGTGTTTCACTATTTCCTCCTTCCAACTCTCCTACAACATAGACTGCCTACATTATCACCCATGCTGCCTACATCAGGAAAAACTGTCCACGATCTCACTTTGTATGTTCCTCCTGATCAATTTGTGGACAATGTTGTCATATCAATAGGATTCACAGGCTATATCCAAAGAAGAGAACATTGAAACATAATGTACTACACAAGGCCTATTTACTTAAGTAAATGTGGTATTCTGACTTATGTCACTGTGCTTACTATGGGTGCAAGTATATCCTTCACATTGCCTTTATTATTTTTTTTCAAACTAAACCAGTAATCATCTTCTAACCTAGTATAGGTCTAATTCACAAATTACATTTATCATTATCACCACCTGCATACAATATGCAACTGTCTCAACTGGAAATTAACATGTGCATACACTTTTTCCAGATATTACCTTGTGATTTTATAATAGGGTAATATGCTCTCTCTCTCTCTCTCTCTCTCTCTCTCTGTGTGTGTGTGTGTGTGTGTGTGTGTGTGTGTGTGTGTGTGTGTGTGTGTGTGTGTGTGTGTGTGTGGAGAGAGAGAGAGAGAAGACAGAGAGAGAGAGAGAGAGAAGGCATACAGGGGGATGCAGGGAGTGAAAAGATGGAGATGGGATTTTCATATGGTGATGATTTGATCCATTGAGGTATCTCTGCTTTTATGTACTTTATGATAGATCTGCATTTTGTGACAATCCAGTGTATGCACATTTTAATTTCTAAATGAGAAATGATAAAGGAGTACTGTACGGAACTGTGTTCTAAAAAGCCAAAACTATTTGCATGTCTGTGGAGAGGGAGGGAAATGGGGCTAACAGTATATGTAATGGTAGTAGTATGAGGCACTATTATCCTGGTGGATGTCAAGGCTGGAGGGACGAGTCTCACATTTCTCAGATGTTTTTCAAGAAATGTAGACAGAATGTATATATGGTTCAAATCTCTCACAATTTTTTCAAATAATATGCAAATTAAGTGTAATGTGTACAATTAATATTGTGAGTGTGTGTGTGTGTGTGTGTGTGTGTGTGTGTGTGTGTGTGTGTGTGTGTGTGTGTGTGTGTGTGTGTGTGTGTGTGTGTGGGTGTGTGTGTGTGTGTGTGCGCGCGCGTGTGATTTGTGGTGTGTGTGCATGCATGTGTGTGTGTGTGTGCATGCATGTGTGTGTGGATGGATGGATAATGGTGAGAGTAGGTTTCTGAGTGTGAATGCTGGCATTTGCATCTTGCACAATAGTAGTCATACTAGTTTAGTAACAATGACAGTATTAATTGCAGCAACAATAACCGAACAGCAGTGGTGATGGTAGGGTCTTACTTGTTAAGTTTTTCAATCCATACATACATTTTAGTCAGTGGATTGATTGCACATTTGTATCTGTATGTGTTTCTAACACTTATGCTAACACATGCACACGCAGTGATACACACACACAGACAGATAGATAGACAGACAGACAGATACAGACAGACAGACAGACAAGACAGATAGATATGTAGGCAGGCAGGCAGGCAGGTATGTATAATGTAGGTAGGTAGGTAGGTAGGTAGGTAGGTAGGTAGGTAGGTAGGTAGGTAGGTAGGTAGGCAGGCTGGTAGGTAGGTAGGTAGGTAGGTAGATACATGTACATGTGTATATATCCAATCAAAATTTCAAGCATTTATTTAATTTCAGTCATTTAGCAGGTCAGATCTAAGCCTTGCAAACCAAATAGCATATTTCTGTACTTAAGTAATGTATTTTGATTCATTACATTATTAGTGTAATTGCTGCTCTGATACAGATTCAACCATATAAAAAATTCACTTACATCATGATGACTCAGTTTTAACATCTGTGTACCATACTAAATAGCTGGGTAGAACAGAACCATAGCTGTAGTTGTGTTTTTAAGCTTATATTACAATCCTCCTCTTTTTTATTTTATTTTTATTTTTTGTTAAATCAATTATGTCACAGAATATGGGAATCAGCTAACAGACATGGAGAAATCTGTCTGAATATATGCTACTTAGACCTTACCTTAAGACACCAGTCATTACAACAACAACAAAACACTTTCAACATATTTTTAATGAAAAGATCATGTGAAGGAAATACTTTAGTCGTATGCTGTAACAGTACTACTGTTTAATACTGTTACAATATTGTAATAGCATTGTCCAAGCCGAAATCTGTACGGAAGATCAAGTACATCTCCATAAAACACAAAATCAGGCTCATACATATGCTTGTAGCTATTCCTTTTTCCTGTATGCATGCGAGACATGGAGCCTCACAGCAGTTTTGGAAAGATGAATCCACACCACAGAAATGAGATGTTACTGCAAGATACTCAACATCAAGCACCAATCTGGACCACATGATGGTAAGCTGAAATCGGCTAAGAAAAGAAAACTACATTGGTATGGCCATATGATAACATCCAATGGCCTTGCTACCTCAATCCTCCAGAGGAGAAGACAGGGGGGAAAACTATGGATTGAAAACATTGTGGAATGCACACAGAAACCATTTGCAGAAATCCAGACTTTGGTATACAACCAACATAGCTGAAAGATTGTATGGTGAACAGTTCTTTAGTGTGGTACCCAAATGACTCTTCATGAAATTAAGGGAGTAGAAGGAGAAAGAAGTAGTAACAGTAACATCTCTGTGTCAGCACAAAGCACAACTCTAAGGATAGTGAATCCCCTCTTTAAGTCAATTTCTGCAAATAAAAAAATTGACAGGCTTCCTGGGTCCATTTTTACAGTTAATCACAACTATCTGAAATGTAGGGCACTTCAAATTCATAGCCATCTGCCTGAAGCCCAGATGTAGGCAACAAATCAATTATGATCACAAGCACGTGTCAGATACAATTCTGTTTCCCAAAATAATTACTTTTTCATTGTCTTGCTTATATATGTAATATTTCTGTTTCCCAAAATAATTGTTTTTTCATTTGTCTTGCTTATATATATGTGAAGTTCTTGTCTATTTTAATTCATTTATCCATTTACATGTGAATGTATGAGAGTACATCACTACATGTCACAGTATGTACACGTCGTTGTTGTTGTTGTGTGTGAGCGTGCGTGCATGTTTAGGCTATGTGTTTTATGTGTGTGCCTGTGTTATGTAGGTGTACCCACGTGTGCATGTGCACATGTACATGTGTGCATGTGTATGCGTATACGTACAAGTACACAAGTGTGCATGTGCATACATACATGTGTAAAATGCACATGCATGTACGTTCAAGAATGAACATCCAAACCTTCGCTTATAAACGAAACATTTTCCAACAGCATTCTTTCATCAATGAGCACATCCCTTCACACATCCTCCTCCCACAAAAACACTGCCGTGGTTCACCAACTCTGTACACCAGATATAACAGTGTAGAAGAGCAAGCAGCGCCAGGCCACAAGCTTTGAATCAATAGCAGATCAATAGCACCCCTCCCGCCTGCTCGCTCCCCGATGAGCGTTGAATAGGAAGCCCTAAGGAAGAATAGATTGCACGCTAAAATGCAAGTCAGCGTTTTTGCTGACAGCAACAACGCATACACAGCAGCGGAATACAACTCGGCAGTGAGTAGGCCAACCGTTGATGGCACTATGTACGAGGGTACTACTGATATCACACAGCACTCGTTAGCACAGTCAAGTGTAAAACTCGGTAGACAGTACTGTTGATCGCACTCGTATGCATGTACAGTCCAACAGTGGAGTAAAAGACTTGGTAGTGAGTGCCGGTGACATAGCACGCTGTAATCATATGTACGTCAAACAGTGGGGTAAGACTTGGTTGGTAAACTTGTACTACTGACAGCACTCTGTACTCGTACGTACAATCAAACTGTGAAGTAAGACTCGATAGCGAGTAAAAGTGATAGCATTCTGTACAGTCAAACAGTCGAGTAAGACTCAGTTGTGAGTACTCTGTACTCATATGTACAGTCAAACAGTGGTGTAAGACTGCATAGTGAGTACTGTTGATAGCACTCTGTACTCATTATATACACAGACAAATTGTGGCTAGCGAGTGCTTTTGATATCACTATCAGTCTGTACTCGTTATGTACAGTCAAATGGTGGTGCGCGACTTTGTACAGAGTACTGTTGATAGCATTATGTACTTGTTATGTACAGTCAAATGGTGGTGAAAGACTTAGTACTGAGTACTACTGATAGCATTGTGTACTCATTATGTACAGTCAAATGGTGGTGTAAATCCTGGTACTGGGTATTGTTGATAGCATTATGTACTCATTATGTACAAACAGCAAGACAGGTAGTGAGTGGCTGTTGTCATAGCACTTGGCACTCATATACTACATGCACAGCCAAACATTGGAGTAGGAATCCACAGTGAATACTGATGATAGAATTCTGTACTTGTATACATTGCGGTCAAACAGGAGTAACACTTAGTAATGAATACTCTTCACAGCACTCTGTACTTGTATGTACAGTCAAATGGTGAAGTAAGACTTGGTATTGAGTACTGCTGATAGCACTGTGTACTCGTACATATATATATACACACATATAAACATATATATATATGCAGATGAGTAAGACCCAGCAGTGAGTTGATAGCACTCTGTAACCATACTTACAGTCATATATTGGAATAAGACTTGATAGTGAGTACTGTTGATAGCAGTTTGTACTTGTATATACGTACATCAGATCTAGATGAGTAAGTCTCAGTAGTTAGTTGATAGCACTCTGTACATGTATACGTGTACAGTCATACACTGGAGTAAGACTTGAGTTATGAGTACATCTGAAAACAATCTGTACTCGTATATCGGTAGGGAGTACTGCTGACAGCACTCTGTACCCATATACAGTCAAGTAGTCTATACAGTCAAAAGGTGGAGTAAGACTCAGTAGTGAGTACTGTTGATAGCACTCTGTACTCATATGTACAGTCAAAACAGAGAAGTAAGACTTCTCTAGTCACACATTCACTCAATGTTGTCTATTTAGCTCTGGTATTAACTACACAGTATCCTTTTCTCAAGACAATTCTACAACATGTTGTAATATTGTGGGCTAAAACATTTTTCTTCAAATTCTGACTCATCTTACACAGTTCAAGAACATGGTGCAACATGAATGTAAATCTTCTTAAACTGAAAACATGATCATACTACTGCAAAACCACATCCAGAGACAACCCCATCCTGAGCAATGACAACGCAGACACCATCAGCATAGTTGTGATGAGTAACAAAATCACAATACACGAACGTTATATATCATTTTCATACCTGTTTGCAGCTCTAGAGGTAAAAGCAAAGGCATATTTATTAATGCAGACACATCGATGCATGAGGTATACACCAAGCCTGAATTCTAAAGTTACAAACCACCAGTTACTGACAATAAGAATACACAAACTGCACAACACCAATTGTTCAGTTGTTGTTTTAGTAACTTAGACTGCTGTCTTATGCTTTCACTAAATTCAGTGTCAATCTCTAAAACAAATGAACTCCCATTTTTCAACAATTTGTCCAAAATTTCATATGAAACAATCAGTGTACTGTCCACATCCACAGAGCAACATTTTTCACTCCAATACTCAACACAAAGTGTTTCCACACTAGATTAGTAGATACGATAGATCAGTAGGTAGGTGGGGAAATAGACAGACAGACAGACAGATAGATATTTACAAGTTAAATGACAGTAATTCTGGAATCAGTGGAATATGAGTACAAATATCAGTCTACTGTTACAAAGAGGAAAATGAAAATTGCAGATTTGCAATTGCAAAGAGATTCTATATGACATCCCTACCCCCCCCCTCCCCCCTACCAAAACAAACAAACAAAAAACATTTCATTAAATGAAATAATCACCTACACTGACAAATCCTTCCCTGCTTGCTGCAATCTCTGACAAGAAACAATTAACACCAGTATTCTACTGAATGTTCAAAGAGTAGACAAAACCCAAAGTCTGATGTCAAGTACCACACAGACAGTTCCATCAACAGTACCGAGTAACAGATAACACCACGAATTCTAAACTAAAAATTACAGTACGTACAGGGCATGATGGGCACTGACAATGGGAACATAAACATGTTACATAACCATTTTCACAAGATCTACACATTACATGCAGTTTTCACGGGATACATGGAAGACCCAAAGCTGTGTATGCACATCACAGACACTAAACTAGTCTAAACCCATACATATGTAATATAACATACAACACGAAACAGGGCAAATATACAGCCACCTTAACATTAGAATGTCCAGACATACCACAACTTGACCAGTCACGTCTTTACTTACACCAACACCAGTGCCAAACAGGAGGCCAAGTGGAGACTGACTTGAAGAAGGTTAGTCTCCAAATCATGGCAAATCAGTGCTTCGTTGTCTCCCAGTCTCTATTGAGCGCACCCACCATCTACTTGTATTCAGAAATGCAAACCCCCGCCCCACCATCTCTTCTCTGGTGCACACACAGCAGTGTTCGCCAACTTCAACCGGTACGGCACGCCCAAGACCTGAGATAACCACCAAGCAAAAAAAAACAAAACAAAAAACAACAAAAGAGATCGACGTGCTGCCAGTCCACAGAAGCCGGTGACAGCCCAAGAGAATAGGCCAGGCTCTAACCACTTACACCGCGATCAGACCATTCTACAGATTATGGATTGCCACGCCGCTCCTACTTGACAAGCCACCGCAGGTCACAGCGATGTCCGGCACGCGATCAATACATTTTATGCATGGGCATGTCTCTGACACAAGGTCACCGCTCATAGTCTGGCAAATGGCTTGCTGAATGCTGTGCACACCACTTCGAGTGACGAACGATGCGCTACAGGAATGCGTTCTTGATGTGTCTACCACAAAAACTGAAAATCACGCACACTCATAGTTGTACTACCATCACGAGATTGTCTGAAGATTAAATCAGCAAGGCTGGTGTGCTAACTCCTGTCAACCAAAATGACTAAATCATATAATGCGTATGTCAAACATGGAAATGTCGCTACCTGTTTCACACAACCCATTGATGCACATGGTTTACTTCCACACACAGTTACCGTACACGTCCTCCACTTGGGATGCACATGACTGAACCATCAAGTCTCATACACAGACACACACTAACACAGAATCCCATATTCATCCTGGCATTCTGTGCACCAGTATGCACTTTACGGATTCATAAAGTGATCATGCATCCTCCTCCCAATTTGCCTCATGCGGCAAAATGTCAAACCTGTAGCATGTCACCAGTGATGCAAGGCAATATTAGATCTAATCCTTTCATTTAAAAATCATGTGGGGAAATAGGCTGATGCAAGCACCGGGGCGGCCGCTAAGTGCCATCAGCTTCCAGACTAGTGGGCTGATCAATAAGTCTCTATCCTCTAGCGTCTCCATTCCCAACCACAAACCACAAACAGCTGCCCTACAGAGAAGGAGGGAGGGAGAAAGAGAGGACACAGAATGAGACAGACCAGTAGACTGAAAGAGACAGAGAAAGAGACAGAGACCAGGGAAAGAAACAGAAAACAGAGGGGAAACCATGAAAGAACAGGTTGGCACTGATCGTTGCTATGGACACCGGACTGTCAGTGCCAAGACTGAATTTTTAAACAGGGGTAAACGCTATTATTAGCATGAAGCTGCTTTCTTGTGCTTGCCATATAAACAATGCAGAAATGGGCCAATGGCTGAGGCTCTTGACACTAAATATGTCCTGAATCTATAGATCAGAAGGCACTGTTATACCATCTGGCCTGGTCATGACTCATATGAAGTATGATCAATGAATTAGATAAATAAAACAAACTCAATGCTGAATTTTCAGCAGTTAGGGCAATAATATCATAGATAAGCCATAAAAACAACCACCTTGGCCTGGATCATTATCACAGTATGATAATCTTTTCTTACAACCTTATCTGATGGAGATAAACACTGATCCATCAAAAATACAATGGTAAATCTTTACACCAGAACAATAATAAATATTATTTCAAATAGCGATAGTTAAAGTAAACTGGTACATTTAAAAATCAGTTTTGGTTTTAAAATAACAAAGAAAAAATAGTGAACGCCAATAAATTCAAATTTAAAAAAAAAAAACATAAGTTCAATAAAAAATCAAAAGGCTTCATAATAAAAACCTAAAACGACAATTACATCAATACTCACTGTAGTTTATAATATAATAATAAATAATAATAATTACAATATTTATATAGCGCAAAATCTTGATAAAATCAAATCTAAGCGCTGAAACAGACACACACACGCGACATACGCACGCACGCACGCACGCACGCACGCCACACACACACACACACACACACGCGCGCACGCGCGCACACACACACACACACACACGCACACAGCTATAAATGGGGAGAAAGAATAAAAGCAATGGAAAATTATAGAGAGCATATTATATACAATTATATATTACAATATGATTCCTCTCTGAGTGGAGACAGGCTGCAGAGGGGATTGAGTGAGGTCAGGATTTTATGCAGAGGAGAAAAGGTGAGTTTTGAGAGCGGACTTGAAGGAGACAAAAGTAGGTTGCTGATGGACTGAGAGAGGAAGTTTGTTCCAGGAGAGCGGACCAGAAACAGAGAAGGCTCGTGGACCATAGGTATTGAGCTTAGTGCGTGGAAAGCGAAAAGTCAGAGGATCGGAGGCAGAGCGGAGGGTACGTGAGGGAACATAGATCTCAAGTAGGCTTGACAGGTAATCGGGGGCTGCGTTATTGAGGCTTTTGTAGCACATGGTGTCTAGTTTGTACTGTATGCGCTTTGATACAGGGAGCCAGTGAAGTTGTGCCAGGAGAGGAGATATGTGGTCAGCTTTTTTCTTTTTGAGTACAAGGTGTGCAGCATTGTTTTGAATGCGCTGTAGGTGTGAATGGTGGAGGCAGGAAGACCGGACAGGAGTGAATTGCAATAGTCAATGCGAGACATTATGAAGGAGAGAACGAGTTTTGCAGTTGTTTCCATAGAGAGATACTTCCTGATCAGGGTTATGCCTATAAGTATTTAACTTTTTAACTTTTATTAATGATTTAATATAAACAAATGGCCAAGACTGCAAAATTCTTACCCCATGAAGTTCAATCAACTGCCATATTCCATATTGACTAAAGCAGAGCCTAATCTAAATAAAGTTGTCTTTATCAACTATTAGTCTTATCATTGATGCAAGGACAATGACAACACACTGGATCATGTGATGTCGCCATGCAATCACATCACATGATGACCAAAGTGATACTGGTATTCATTATTGATACTAATGACTACTGACAGAGTGGAAGGTACAGAACTCTTGACTTTGGATAATTTATCAGTCAATTCAAGCAGAAAACATAATCTCCCTTTGACAATGCTTCCCTGTTGTTCAAAGGGATTTTAATAGAAAGGAATTACACACTGCCTGAGCTGTTCATTGTTTGCAAAATGATGGGAAGCCGCATAACTCGTAAAGTTCACAGTCTTATATATTTATATATGAAGATCAATCACATAATTCATGATAACTTTAATTACATGTATACTTTATTACTAATCAAGTATTCTCACAATTGAATGAAGGAATCAGAATACTAGCACTTGATAACAACAATCAGATCATACAATGAACAGAAATGAAATTCTGAGAACACCATGTTTTGAAATGCTCAAAGAAAGTGAACATATCATAAGCCCCATAAGGATACAATAATTAAGTATCAACACTACAGTAAAAATAGCACACAGTTCAGGTCTACACAGGATTTTCATCAGAACCTTTTTGTTTTTTTCAAATTTTCCCCATTTTTCAGCACCTTCATTCTCTCTATATATACATGTGTATTAAATATTATGGGGGACTTTGTGTAAACACAATGTTCCATCTCTTTGCTGTTCTGTAATAATGTACTCAGTCATTAATTTAGCCTGAGGCACACACTTCTGATAACTGGATTGATAGTGTCCACAACAACACTCTTTGAGGAAAACATCCGTCAATGCTATGTTTGTTTCACCCCATCCCCCAACGTTCAAGACATGTTGCTTTGTTACAAAACTTTACAACCTGCTTGATGTTTCCCAAAAATTACTAATTACTCTAATACTAATATTAATAGAATTAACAATAACACTGTGCAGGCATGCAACGAAGCTTCATTACAAATGTATAAACACAATAAAAGGGTAAAAGTTGTGATACGATGTACCTTCCACATTCAACGAAATCTATGCCACACAAAAAACATGCTTTCTGTAAATGTAATATTTTTTCATTTACTTCTTATTCTTTAATATTTATTCATTATTTATTCATCTATCTCCTTCTAAAGGTAAAATATTCATTCACTGTTTCTTTTCTTTTTATTTGATATTCTTTCTTACTTATGTATTTTATTCATTTATATACGTATGATGTATCAGGGTTCCAACAGGTTTGATGAAAAAATTCCGTACTTTTCCCATATAAAATATCTTTCCAGACTTTAATTATCTTGTCCGAGACCCTCACTCTTTTCTTCTTTAAATTGCAAATAACCATAAAGTGATAAACAAATGCAAGAAAAGGAAACTAAGAGAGATCATAAAATGAAACCAGCCACTGGCGCCCAGTGCAGTAATTAAGTGGATAAGTCACTGGACTTCCAATTGAAATGTCTGGGATCAATCCTGCCTGAATACTTTATGAATGGTGGGTAAAGACAGTAGATTTTTTTCCATCTTCCAAGTCAATAACTTTGCAGACCTGTTGTGTTAGTGTTAGTGCCTAAACCCCCTTTGAGTGGATACATACTCAGAAGATCAATCATGCATGTTACAAAGATCCTGTAAGTCAAATCAGTGTCCAGTGCCTTATCGAAATATGAAAACACCCAGCATGCACATCCACCCAATGAAGTAATCAGATTGTGTAGCAACATATTGCTTGCAAAGTGTGGGCAAATGTAACATCATTTACGCATCCAAGAAAAATAAGAATTGCTTTAGCCAGAGAAAAAAATAGAAATGAAAAAAGGACACCAGAGAGACTTGAGTGTAAAATGAAAAGAATAAAAATTAGGAGTACTCCACTATACACACACACACAAAACACACACATGCACATACAGACATACTGTATCCATCTACAAGCCTAGACCTACTAAAGTTATTCAGTATGAGTTACTGACCTTGCTGTCAGGGTGGGTGCATATTACTATAGTATAATGATGATTACATGCTGATCAATGTTTACAATGGTAACTACTGTAACTGTGTAAAAAATCAAAGAATGTAAATGGAAGGAAAACATGTGAAGTTGTACTGTTTTAACATAAAAATGAACAGTGAGGATAAAAGATTTACAACACAGGAAACTGTCTCCCAACAACAAATGAGATATTCTTAGTGAGTATCACTACGTTGTCATTTGGATTCTGAGGCATTCTTACCAGAACTTAGTATCATCAGTCACTGTGCCGCAATTGAAACCAAGTAAAGTTTAAAGAGGGATAGAAGAGGAAGGTTCATCTTAAGAACTTTGAAGGTATCTCCTTCATATTTAAACAGTGTCTGAGAGAGTTATCAAAAGTTCTCATCACAGAGAATGGAATAAGGAGACGGGTGTGCACATCTGCCCATGACCTCATGAAACAGCTCTTGATTTCTGGGAAGGAAAGGACTAGTGTTCTAAAGGTAATGGCAGAAGCAGGTAAAAGGAGTTCCCATAGGATCTGGTCCAGGAGGTACAATTGTGAACTTCTCAAGGTTTAACTGTAGTTCCCTCATAATATACAGTAGGTGTCCAACAGCAAAGTGGTTAAGAGATCTGTCACAAGAGTGACTTCTCCATTGAGACGCCCAACCAGCTTTGAAGCACAGGCTTGAATCCACATGGAGGACTAAAGAAGAAGAACAACAAAAAAAACGAAAGGAGGGTATCCAGGAGTCACGGCCCAGCTGCAGCCCAGTTCCCCTATGAAGTATTTAAGTTCAGAGCCAAAACACTTGCTAAGCTTGACTCTCTCTTTAGACCTTCAGCTGTCCAGCTCTCCACAGAATTTCTAGCAACTGACATGTGGCCAGACCACTGATATCAAAGAACAATCTGAAACTAGTGGAAGACACTGGGCAAGACTAGAAATATGGCTCTATGGGATGGCTCCCTACCCTGCTTTTCTTCAACTTGTCTAGTTCCATAAATCCTGGGATTCACCTCCGAAAAAGGGAAAGAATAATAAATTCATTAGTGCCAACCTGATCATGACTGGAAATCCATAACTGACCATGAATACACACATGAAATTCCCATGTGCCTGTGGAAGAATAGTCTCTATCATTGTATCAATACCAAGCACAGCAGGAACAAAGATGCCAACTTCCACAGAAATAAAGGCAAAGCCATGAGTGTACATCACCACATCAGAAGCATCCCTCTTGGGGATAGGGCATTATGTCCCCCTGCAAATCTTTTCAAAAATTACAATAAAACAAAAAAGATTGTACACATGCATTTTTTCAAGGGGAACTTTTTTTGTTTTTTTCTGCAAGCAAGAAAATGTACAATCATGGCGTAACTCTACTAAATTGCAGACAATTTTAAGCCCTCATTCATAACAGTACTGCTTTCACTTTCTCTTAATCGGTGTGTGTGTGTGTGTGTGGTGTTGTGTGTGTGTGTGTGTGTGTGTGTGTGTATGTTGTGTTGTGTGTGTGTGTGTTGTGTGTGTGAGTGTGTGTATGTGCGTGTGTGATGTGCTTATGTGTACGTGAAGTGATGGAGGAGTGTATGTAATCAGTCTCACAACTCTGTTGAAACATCTAAACTGGATGATGAGATACTGAACGAAATATTTGCAGTCCATAGAGATGTCCATTTCAAAAAACTGAACTTCCTGCAGCTAACAGAGGTGGGACTGAGTCAACTGAAAAAAAGGAAATCTGGGGGCTCCCAGGGCATGCTCCCATGCAAATTTTTTTGAAATTCAATTGAAAATCATGGCACCTGGCACAGTTGGAGGCATGCAAACATGCGTAACTCTGTACTTCTATAGCAACAACTTATGAAGTAGAATCAACTTTCACTTGGCCTAGGAACTTTCTTCTTCACCTCATGTCAGTTCTTTTAATAAATGATTTAGGGCATACATTCATGTGAATGTAAGATACACAGGGGGATGATAGCGAAGGTGATGTCAAAAATGTAAAACCCAACCTTCAAAAAACACTGGAGCTTGAAGAAACCATATGGATGGTTTGCTATGATTTGACAGTGTGGTGTGGTTTGTTCAGCACACATCATGATGATGATAATCTTCTACTTCTAGACTATTTAAACAGTTCAACTTCTGCTGTTCTTCTGCTTGTGCAGTTTATTTCTAAGTGACAAATGAGGCAATATGCAAGCCCTGGATTTTCAACTTTTCTTATGAATCCACCAACAGTTTCTTCTCCTACCTACAACATGTTGAGTGGGCCAATCCCACCTCCATTTCTTTTTCATGAAAAGGTTCTCTATATTCAACAGTATTCAACACCACTGCCACCATTTCATCTTCAAACTAAAGGTTCCCAGAATGCTCACTGATGCTATGAGTACTGAACCATTTGTGGATGATTCGCAGATAATCGCTTTCAAAGCAAATGTTGTTCAAATCTTCAATTGTTTCTCTTCTGAGGAAGCAAACGAAAGAACCAAGGAAAGAGCACTTTGATTTTATGAAAATCTGCAAATGCAAGGAAGAGTCTCACCCCTGAACTACACTTGCTTTTCTGGGTCTTTCATTGTTGTTGTTTTCTTTAAAAAAAAAAAAACTTTTTATATAACAAGCAACCATGATCCACTTTTTTTTTAAATCTAGGAATGTATACTAACAATGTAACATCTAATCTCACCATCCTTTATGACTTTGGTCCTGACCAAAGTCAGTTTTTAATAGCTGTCATCCACACCTTGACCTTCAAATGAGGCCTTCATCAGGAAAAGTACTGGCTGCATTCACTGAAGAGAGATGATGGATTTGCTCCTCGCAATCGAACTTCTAATTCTATGAACAGTTTCTCAAATTAATCATCAGCAACCACTTATGGGCCCTTAAGCAGGGTCAGGCACACAGGGGCCTCACACACAGATAAAGGCAAGGACAACAATTATAGAAAACTGGTTGTGGTTAGGGTCAATATGAATAACTCAATTCATTTACCTTTTAAGATTTCTCTGATCATTACTCTACTGTTGCGCACGCACACACACACACACACACACACACAACACACACACACACACACACACACACACACAACACACACACACACACACGCACACACATGCACACACGCATACGTGTGTGTGTGCTGTATTTGTCAAGGTGTGTACTGATTCTTTTACTCCAGTTCATTTCTGGTAGAGAATTGCTCTTGTTCGTTTTTTTATTTATTTTTAGTTTTTTTAAATAGACAAAAGAGAATGTTTAGACTTAGAGTTCTATGAAAGTTGAACTTTACTAATGACATTCTCACTGTTATCATGGGTTCCTTTACATGCATTAAGAAAGTACATGCTGTTTAGCAGACTTCAGATTACTGTCTCATCTAAAAAACACCACAACCACAGTCTAGCATGGGATCGACCAGGAATTGAACCCAGAACCTCTTATGTCCAAAGTCAGAGAAATACCTATTAGACCAAAGCTCCTATCTGACAATTAAAAAAAATCCGCAAAATGATAAATTTTAAGTATTTGTCTCAGACAGTATACTATTACTAGCATAATGTGCATATTGATGGTGAGTGAAACCAACAGTCGTTGACTGACTGCATGTGTGTGTGAGAGAGCAGACCGTATACACACTAGTAAACCCTGTGTCACAGTGTGTGGAGGTGTAATGTGCTATGGTGAGAAAGAAAACAGCATGTCTGCAAGGCATCAAACCTGACACACGCTGTTGACTTACCTCTGGCTTCCTTCTTCTTTTTCTTCTTCTTCTTTCCTTCACCAAGCATCATGTCAGAGGCCACACTTTGTTGCTGAGGTTATAGGAGGAACTCTGCCAGTGGTAAGAGGAACACTTCGCTGGCACTTCAGTCAAGGCACTGAATAAGTCTGGAGAATGTCTGGACAGGCCCGAGGACCCTACCTGAGAGGAGAAGTAAGAGCAGTCATCTCTGGTGGTGACCTTGCGGGAAGAGCTAGTGGCACCGGAACTGGAGGTGGTGGAGAGATCCTTGGAGCAGGACTGAAAAGAGGAAGAACCGAGGCGCGAGGTGCTGGAGGCACGAACATGCCTGTTATAGCGTGGTCGAGGCCCATATAGCTCTTTGTGTATATTCTCCCTACTCAGTCTTCCCTCCGCTTTGACTGGTTCTGGAACTGAAACCTGACTGGAACCAGACATGTCACTCCGGGGCGACTCTAACGAGTCAGTGTCCTGTTCCACGCTCATTGCATCATCAAACTGCTGACTTCTGTACATGTCACCCACCTGCAGTGACCTACCCACCTGACACTTCTCTTTCATCTCACCACCTCCTTCAACCTTCCCTTTGTCAGCTTTTGTGTGCTGGTTAGGGCCGGAATGGGGAAAGTAATCATGAGCACCTCGTTCTTCCATTTCTGCATCATCTGAAGAGACACTGGTGTGACAATGTCCAGTAAAGGAAGACAAGCCAGAGTCGTCATCCCTCATTCCAGCAGCATGGCACTGTGGAGAAAACGGAGAGCCCTGGAGTCTGGGAATGTCAGATGCAAGATTAGCTTCGCCTTCCTTCTTATCTGCCACATGGTTGCTCCCAACTTGGCCATTGGTCCTCATGGCCACGGTGGAGAGAGGGGAGGAGCGACCGTGGGCCAAACTGAAGTCACGGGCCTTCACTACCAGCTGGTTGAAGTCGTCTTCAGGCAATTCACTAATCTCGCGTGCTCTGTCCTTGATCTTGTCTACCTGTTTACAGACAAAGTTTTGCAAAATATTATTCCTCTTTTCTTGGTAAAACGTGAGTGTGTAAGTGTGTGTATGCGTGTGTGCACATGTTCATGTGTGCGCACACATGCTGTGTGCATATGTGTGTGTGTGTTTGTGTGTGTGTGTGTGTGTGTGTGTGTGTGTGTGTGTGTGTGTGTGTGTGTGTGTGTGTGTGTGGTGTGTGTGGTGTGTGTGTGTGTGTGTGTGTGTGTGTGTGTGTGTGTGTGTGTGTGGTGTGTGTGTGTGTGTGTGTGGTGTGTGTGTGTGTGTGTGTGGTGTGTGTGTGTGTGTGTGTGTTGTGTGTGTTGTGTGTGTGTGTTGTGTGTGTGTGTGTGTGTGTTGTGTGTGTGTTGTTGTGTGTGTGTGTGTGTGTGTGTGTGTGTGTGTGTGTGTGTGTGTTGTGTGTGTGCGTGTCGTGTGTGTGTGTGTGCATGCATACATATGTGCATTCTGCGTGTCCAGATGTGTATTATGTAGCTTGGTATACTGTGCTGGTACTTTTCCTTTTTTTGTTTGTTTTGTTTTGTTTTTTGTTTGTTTGTCTGTAAATGTTCTGTTACTCATTGGTGAAGAGCTGAACATTCTATTATCTGTAAGTGTCTGGATTTTGGTTTTCTAATGTGTTTCTTGAATCAGAAAAAAATATTCAACGTCTTTGAAGACTTCATAATTGATCAGATTTATGGGTCAGAAGTTTTTGATTCCAACAAAAAATTCATCCATTACATAGCAAAACTACTTGTAATAATATACTCAGGCAAAATAACATCTGAATGCTGCTGCTGCATGGTAATCTTTTTCAACCACTGTACAAGTAAAGATTTTTTTAAGGTTTGCAATAATAATAGCATTTTTTTTTTTTTTTTTTATTATTCATAATTAGTCTATATGAATAATGAAGCAGTGGTGACCATCTGATTGATATATGAAACTTAGAAAAACCAGAAACACATGGCTGCTCCTCCCCTCTTCCCATCTTGGCCATTTCCACCAATAGCCAAGCTTGGAGCAACATGTTACAACCATGAAATTTATACCAATCATTCTGGCATTTCCACTGACTACAACTGTACAAGGCTGAACCTGCCAAAATGTTACATTGTTAGGTACCAAAGTCAAATTCTAAGAGACACCCCAAACATCAAAAGAGCTTCAAAAGTAGCAGCAGACAGAGAAAAATGCAAAGAAACAGGCACGAAATCACATCTACAGAGGAACCATCAAAACTGAAATAAACATTCCCATGAAATTATATTTCTGTAAGATTACTGTCACAGAAAATGGGACAATATTCAAGTAGAGGGACATCAGATACGACCTGCCTCCTATTTAGTACATCTACATGTTCTCGTACCTACCACATGATGTGTGCCAAAGAGACTGCAATTGTGGAATCTATCTAGCAACAGAGCAATCTACCTGACAAGAGCCCTTTAAGATAGTAATATTTACTGTTTGCTAGTGGAACCTTGTTAAGTATGGAAAGGAACTTTTCTTAATTTTAAAACTTTAGTATTACTACTGTTGTTATCAGTAATGCATCCAAGTTGGATAAGGGTAATACCACAAAATGTCCTGGATTAAGAAAATCAATCAAAATGTCCTGGATTAAGAAAATCAATCAAGACAAAATGTTCTGACCCAACAAAAACAACAGGATGCACTGGCTTGTAAACTGTAACACCAAATCATGAAGCAGAAAAAACAAAAAAAAACACACAAAAAACACCTGCACGCGTGCTGTGGTTGTGTGCATGCATGTGTGTGTGTGTACTTGCACATACGTATGCACTTGATAATTTTTAAACACTAACCTAAAACACACAAAAAACCTGAAACAGACTAGACTCAAACTGACTTAATACTTTCATGTTATTTTGTGAATGACATATAATTCCCTTCAAGAAAGCTTGACATATTTTATAAAATGTGTCACATGCTCTGTAGATTATCATGCTAAAATGTTATGAAAATGAAGAGATCAACGGGCTGCTAATCACATCATTTCAATCAAACATCTGTCCTGGTACAGGATAACACAATCGGACAATTTCAGTTTTAACCCTTTGATTCCCAACCCTGTCCACTAATTACAAAAACTTAACTCCTTAGTTTGAATCCCTCACCCTATCCACCAGTTTCCTGCAGGAAGCATTTTTTGCTTTGCTATCATAGCTGACAATGCAGGATGCTGGTGAATGAGGCAAGGGAGCCAAAGAGTTAACAGGACTACAGAGATACATCACTTAAGTTCATATTAATCATACTATATATAGCCCAGCCGAATACTAGAAAACATCAGTGAATTATCATTATTATTACTATTTATTAAAAGATCATCATCATCATCATTAGGTGTCCTGCCGCATAGCGTTGGCGACCATGGACTTCCATCTCTATCTCTCGTTGCCCCCAGCATCTCCCCCACCCTCCTCATCCCCAGCCACTCTGCAAGTCCGTCCAGCATTCTCTCCCTGGGTCTACCTGGTGCTCTCTTTCCCTCCAGCTTTCCCGTTGTGACCAGGTGCTCCAAATCCCCCTTCCTCATAAAATGGCCTATAAATGTTGCAAGTCTTTTCCTAATCTTCTTATGAGTGATCTACTTGTGTCTGCCTCCATCAAGACTGTCTCGTTTGTTTTCTTTGCTGTCCATGGAACTCTCAACATTCTTCTGAGAAACCACATCTCGGCTGCCTCAATCTTGTTCTGGCTTTGCTTGCTGACTGTCCACGCCTCGCATCCGTACAACAGTATTGGTTCTATATAACAATCAAGGACTCTCTTTCTGATGTTAATTGATAGGCATTTGTTGGTAAGAATGCTTTTCATCTTCTTGAATGCTGTTTTGGCTTGGCCGATTCTGCAGCTATTTCCGATGTGCATCTGCCGTCTGATGAAATGACTGTTCCCAGGTATTTGAACTTATTAACCTGTGTCAAGGTTGTGCCATTTGCTGTTATTTTGCAGGAGGGATTTCATGATTTTTACTGATCACCATGACTTCAGTCTTCCTGCTCTTTAGTTCCAACCCCTTACCTTTGCTTTCTATTTCTAATATATTCACAAGGTTTTGTAGGTCCCTTTCATTTTCTGCAATTAGCACGGTGTCATCTGCGTATCGAAGTTGTTTTTCATTTTCCCTCCAATCTTTAATCCAGTGTCTTCTTCTAGGTTTCTCATGTTTTCACTATATAGTAAAAACAGATCTGGTGACAAAACACAACCCTGTCTGACTCCTCTTTTGATGTTTTGGAAACAGCTTATATTGTTTTCTATTCTCATTGCAGCTGTTTGTTCCCAGTACATATTCCTGATTATTCGTAGATCTTTTCCATCAACATTGAGTCTCTCCAGTTGGTTGATCAATTCTTCATGTCGTACCCAATCGAAAGCCTTGGTATAGTCAACAAAGCATAAATACAAATCCTTATTCATCTCAACTGACCTCTCTATGATAGTTCTTAGGATGTATATGGCATTAATAGTTCCTTTCCCTTCCACAAATCCACACTGTTCTTCTGCTATTTCTCTTTTGATTCTATTCCTCGTCCTCATCATAATTATTCTTAACAGGATTTTTGTTACATGACTCATCAAACTGATTGTGCGATGGAGTTCGCATTCTATAGCCCCTGTCTTCTTTGGAAGTGCAATGAAAATTGATTTTGACATATCTTTGGGGATTTTTCCAGTGTCATAAATTTCATTTAGAAGGGCTGTTATTTTTTCTCTGCCAAATTCCTCCAGGGCTTCAATCATCTCTGTAGTAATGTTGTCTGGTCCTGGGGCTTTTCCTGGTTTCATCTTTTTCAGTGCTGCTCTAACTTCATCTTTCATTAAGGGTGGTCCTTCAAAGTTCTTTTTTATAATGTGTTCTTCGTTTCTGTCATCCTCAAAAAGGTCTTTAATGTACTCTCCCCATCTGTCCAGTATTTTGTCTTTTTCTGTGATAAGCGTGCCATCTTTCGATTTTAAGCAACCAGTTGATGTGCATGTATTTTTCCTGTGGACAATTTCTTCAATTCGTCTGTACATACTCTGAGGATCCATTTTGTGTCGTTCTTCTATCTCTCTGCATTTTGTGATCAGCCAAGCTTCCTTAGCTTCATTGCACCAATACCTGATTTCTTTGTTTATCTTCCTGTATATCTCCTCGTTTCTCTTTCCCCTCCTCCTTTCCTCCATCAAGCCCAAAATTTTATTAGTCATCCAGTTCTTTTTTGCTTTTCTATCTGCCTTACGGATTTCTTCACAAGCTTCATTTATCGAACTTCTCAACTTTGTCCATTGTTCCTCACTGTCACCAACATCTTCCAGAGCACTGAATTTGTTTTGAACATGTACATTAAATTTTTGACGTATCATTTCATCTGTCTTTAAGAGTCCAAGGTTTATTTTGATGTTGCTTTTGGTCTGTTTCCTTTTCCTCAATTTCAGCCTAAACCTTCCCACTACAGGATTGTGGTCACTGTTGCATTCTGCGCCTGGTAGTGTTTTTGCTAAAAGATATCATCATAAAACTAATACAGTAATAGTGTACTTTCGCTTTAATTTCTATTTTTCAAAAAGACCTGAATAACAAGGCTCATTCAATATGACTGAGCTGACCAAGGACTAGACAAGTCAGTCACAGCAGGTCATTATCTGCTTTCCATTTTTCACAGTAATGTAAATGTAACTTCTAGTCTGTGTACATTATACAGTGTCCATTTGTCTTCCTATGCTGAGAATACAGTGTATCCGCAAACATTTCTGGACTTAAACAAAACTCATAAAGTTTGGCCAATGTAATTAATAGAACAATATCATTATAAATTATATGTGTAAATATGTCCAAGGTCTTTCAAAGGACAATTAAATAAATGTAGTTAACAATATCATGAATTTATAATTTAAATACATCTAAGGTCTCTCAAAGGACAGTCAAGAATGCTTCAGTTTACTTTAAAGATGAATATGCTTCATTGTCTGACACAACGTAAGAGATGAGATTTAAGGTTCTTAAATTTTGCAATTATGCCACAACTGCATGTTAAAACAGCCGGAAATGGGAGACTGATTGCATGGTTTCATTACAACTGATATTTTCTTCAACCACATTTATCACAGCTACCTTTTAAATTTTTTTTCAGCATTTGATTTTTTTTTTTTTTTTTTGATACATGTATGCATGTTGCCTTGCCCACACTGTGCATGTGGTATCCTGGTTTGGTGGGCACCCTTGCTGGATGGATGTTTTCTTTTTCCGTAAGCCACGAGACACTGACATGATTTACAGGATCTTTATATATTGTTGTTCCATGTGCATATCATTCACACAAAGGGTGTTTAGACACTGACAGATCTGCACACATATTCATCTAGCTCAGGAAAACCACTCTTTACCCACCAGGCAGAGGGTAACTAGACAGGATCGAGCCAAAGACTGTTTTACTCATATGACTACTAAGCACATTGTCACAATTACAAACCAGTCCTCTACATCATAATCCTGAAAACAAACAAGGTATACATGAGTATCCTGTTAGTCTGGTTAGCCACATACAGTTCAGAAATTATAAATAATAAATCAAGTCATGTTACTGAAATGCTTGTCTCTGCCTTCAGTCAATTAAAAAAAAGTTTGTCTGTGCCTTCACTCTCAATATAACAAATGAAGTCGTCTGTGTTTTCACTAAATAACTTGAAAAAGAAAAGAAATCAGAGATACTGACATTAAAACTACTGTGTTCTTACAATTAACCAAACTCTGCTTCAGTGTCACTATCATATGTCTCCAGATTTGTTTTTTTTTTCTTGTTTGGGTTCCTCATATCCTCTCAATGTACCAGTTGTCTTAAACTAAAGTATTCAGGTACAATTTTTAATGACTGAAGAAAAGGTATATGATCCATCTCACATTCAGACTTAACCTTTACACATGATGCCACACCAGTAACATGGTAATAACTTTTACAACCACAGTAATCCCATACCCGCGAAGTTCTCCTTTGTTCTAAATTCAGTGTTGTCTAATGTTCCAGTTTTTCACTCTAACATATCCTGTAAACAAAACTGGTTTCTCAAAGATTGTAATGTTGCATTCTTGCCATTTTCATGCAGTCTGCATTCTTGCCATTTTCATGCAGTCTACGTATTACCGTTGTCTCATATAACTATCAGATTTCCTAGTAAACATAACCAAGAAGGGATTCTTTTCATATGATAAAAACAGGCGAAAGTTTATTTTTACTACAATTTAAGGTCAGCATTTTTTTTCTAGATGGACTTTTGGGGGGGGTAAATCATGGGGTAACCGTCCCGAACCCAATGCGTCCCTAGGTGGTGGATAGGAGGGGAATGACCCTCAGATATGGGGGCCAGCTGCAAATACCCAATAAGCAGCTGCGGACCAAATGGCAACAGTGTTCTTGGGGAGGCTAGGGTATAGGGTAGTATCTATACTAATACTTAGAACTATAATGTGATTTCACACCCCTACAATGAATACTGTTAGGTGAGCTGGGGCGCCATAACTCCAACCACTGAAGTCTTGGAAGCAGAGGATAGATGAATTAGGAGGCAAAGGCAGAGTACTGTACAACGATCAGCTTCTACTTCACGATCACGTGAAGAGGATTCCGGATGAAATGATGACCAGGACCCCTGCACAGTATACATGTGCACTGAACTTCAGGAAAGCAATGGCAACCTCGACGTATTTTTTGCCAAAAACTGCACAGAATGATACAAAAAGGAGGAAAACAACACACAGTTTTATGTCTTTGAGACCCCCAGGGAAGAACAGAACTCATTGGCTACTTGGGAAAGAGGGATCCAAGGATGTGAAAGGCAGCTATGATGATGATATGTATGTATCTGACAGCAGCTGTCATCAGCAAACTTGTAGACTCATCAATAAAAATCAACAAAAAGAAAAAGAAAGGGCTCATCAACATTGGCACATGGAATGTGCAAACAATGCTAGAGCTAGGAAAGCTTCATCTCCTCCAGTCGAAGCTTGGAAGAATAAGGTATGAACGTCACAAGATAGTGCGAGACCAGGTGGAGTGGTGACAGAAAGTTCACCATTTATTGTGGGGAAAAAAGAGGCGTGTATCCATGGGGTCACCATCATAGGCCTACCGGATAAACAACATGTTGCAGCACTGAAAACTTACCACACAATCAATGACTGATTGATAACTGTTAAACTTAACACAAAGCTAGATGCTTAAACATCATCCAGCCATATGCCCCCACATCAACCAGCTCAGATGAAAACATAAAACAATTTCATAATTACCTTCAAACTACAAAGGATAAAATACCGAAAAGAGAAGTTTGCATAATAATGTGAGACATGAATGCAAAAGCGGGCGAAAGTGAGGACAAAGAGTGTGGAATAGAACTTTATGGGTTGGGAAAAAGCAATTAAGGTGATATTTTGGCATCTTTCTGCCAGGCCAACAAACTGGACATCACTAAATTGACTAATACCCTCTTGAAACAGCATTATCGTAGTTGATGTACCTGGAAACTCAAAAAAACAGCAATGACAATAACAAAATAAAAATTAGAAATCAGACAGATTACATCATGATAGACAGGGCATACAGAACTACTATTCTACGCTCGAAAACAAAACCAGGAGCTGATTGTGATAGTGATCACCAGCTAGTCGTGGCAAAAATTAAGACTCAAAGCATATTTCATACACAAAACAAAGCCAAGCTGACCCCTAAGTTTGATCTAGAGAAATAGAAAAATCAAAACATTGCATCTGATTTTCAGATTGAAGTCAGCAATCATTTTCAGGCTTTAATCCAGGGCTGGACATTAAATGACTGGTATCCAGAGGAAATTTGGGCAGATATGAAGACGCCCTACATTGAAGTAGCAGAAGAAAAGTTAGGTAGGAAAAAAAAAACACAAACTAAGCCCAAAATCAGCACGAAAGTTATGGATCTAGTCAAACAGAAAAGGCAAACTTGCAAATCTGGAAGAAAAGAACAGTACAAACTACAATATACTCATAAGAGAAATTAAAAGCAAAATTAGAAGAGATAAGAAAAATTGGCTGGAGGAAGAACGTGCAAACATAAATAAGCAAAATGAATGCAGAAGATTCAGGGATCTATTCATCTGGAGGGAAAGAGAGCACCGGGTAGACCCAGGGAGAGAATGCTGGATGGACTTGCAAGGTGGCTGAGGATGAAGAGGGTGGGGGAGATGCTGGGGGCAACGAGAGATAGAGATGGTTGGAAGTCCATGGTCGCCAACGCCATGCGGCAGGGCACCTGATGATGGTGATGATTCCAACAGATAAAGAAAGTTCAATCCAAATTCCAATCCCGAAATGAGTGCATCAACAGCAAAGAAGGCACCACATTAACTGAACCAGACCATTATTATAAACAGATAGAATGAATATGGAGCATCCTTTTTTAGTGACAATAGCCCCCACCTGAACTGTCAAGAGTCAGAACCAGAACTTTTTTCAGTGAAACTGAAGCACCCACCAAGCAGTTAAAAACAAGAAAATCTAAAACAAAAGTATCTACCCTCATTGCATCTGCAAAAACAAGCTTTTTCCAAACCAAAATCTTGAATGCCTCTTCTTCAAAAGAACTCTTTCAACCATGAATCATCTCCTTGGCACACGAAAAGATTTACCTCTCCCAACAAAACACACTAATGAAGAACTCCCATCTGTATTCTCCAAGTACTTCACCACCAAAATACAAGCTCTTCGTGACAAGCTTGACAAGACACCCTGACAACCCTGCCCACCTGACCCTTCCTTCTCTGGCACACCTCTTACTACTTTTACCCCAGTCTCACAAGAAGAAATTCTCAACACAATCAGATCCATGTCGTTCAAAACCTGCGAACTGGATCCTCTTCCAGGTTCTCTCTACTCCGACTGTCTCCCTACTCTCCTCCTATTTATCACTGACATCATCAACACTTCTCTTGAAACTGGAACTGTCCCGGATTCTTTCAAGTCTGCTATCGTTCACCCTCTCCTCAAGAAATACAACTTAGATCCTAATGAACTGAAAAACTACAGGCCTATTTCTAATCTCTCTTCCTTGTCAAAACTCCTTGAAAAAGTTGTCCTCTATCAGCTGAACTCTCACCTGTCTGCCAACAATCTCCTCAATCCTTTCCACTAATTCCAGTCAGACTACCGCCAGTGCCACAGCACTGAAACTGCCCTACTAGTACACATTCTCAACAATCTCCTCCTTGCAACTGATAATGGCAAACTCCCTCAAAGTCTCTCTCCTCACACTCCTTGATCTGTCTGCAGCCTTTGATACCACTGATCATGGTATTCTCCTCTCTAGACTCCATCACACTTTCGGCATCTCTGACACTGCTCTCTCTTGGTTCACTTCATATCTATCAAACAGAAAAACTGTTCTCGTATAAGCCTGATCAGGAAGTATCTCTCTGTCGAAACAACTGCAAAACTCGTTCTCTCATTCATAATGTCTCGCATTGACTATTGCAATTCACTCCTGTCTGGTCTTCCTGCCTCCACCATTCACATCCTGCAGCGCATTCAAAACAATGCTGTACGCCTTGTACTCAAAAAGAAAAAAGCTGACCACATATCTCCTCTCCTGGCACAACTTCACTGGCTCCCTGTATCAAAGCGCATACAGTACAAACTAGACACCATGTGCTACAAAAGCCTCAATAACGCAGCCCCCGATTACCTGTCAAGCCTACTTGAGATCTATGTTCCCTCACGTACCCTCCGCTCTGCCTCCGATCCTCTGACTTTTCGCTTTCCACGCACTAAGCTCAATACCTATGGTCCACGAGCCTTCTCTGTTTCTGGTCCACTTTCCTGGAACAAACTTCCTCTCTCAGTCCGTCAGCAACCTACTTTTGTCTCCTTCAAGTCCGCTCTCAAAACTCACTCACTCAATCCCCTCTGCAGCCTGTCTCCACTCGGAGGGGAATCACATTGTAATATATAATTGTATATAATATGCTCTCTATAATTTTCCATTGCTTTTATTCTTTCTCTCCATTTATAGCCGTGTGCGTGTGCGTGTGTGTGCGTGTGTGCGTGCGTGTGTGTCTGTTTTAGCACTTAGATTTGATTTTATCAAGATTTTGTGCTATATAAAATATTGTATATTATTATATTGTATATTATATATTCTCATCAATGGCATTTACTCTCAACCTGCATACCTGACCTGTGGTGTTCCACAAGGATCTGTCCTTGGCCCTGTTCTTTTCACTCTTTACACCTCCCCCCTGTCCACCATCATCAACTTCCACTCTATAAAACACCACTTCTATGCTGATGACACCCAACTTCAAGACAGTGACTCACCTGACAATGCACAGCGCCTCTTGACTCGCACCTCTGACTCTTACTCAGACATTAAGAACTGGATGACATACAATAAACTTCAGCTTAACAACGACAAGACAGAAGCTATCCTCATAGTCATTGGCACCCATCAGAAAGTCTCTCAGCTGCCTCCTCTTTCTCTCTCATTATGTCACACATCAGTCCCTATTTCTGATTCAGCTAAGAACCTTGGTGTCTACATTGACTCTACCCTCTCCATGAACAACTTTGTTTCTCAAACTGCCAGATCTTGCTACTATCACCTCGTATAAGCCTGATCAGGAAGTATCTTTCTGTCGAAACAACTGCAAAACTCATTATCTCCTTCATAATGTCTCGCACTGACTTGCAATTCACTTCTGTCTGGTCTTCCTGCCTCCTCCATTCACATCTCACAGCGAATTCAAAACAATGCTGCATGCCTTGTACTAAAAAAGAAAAAAGCTGACCACATCTCCCCTCTCCTGGCACAACTTCACTGGCTCCCTGTATCAAAGCGCATACAGTACAAACTAGACACTATCTGCTACAAAAGCCTCAATAAGTATAACGCAGTCCCTGATTACCTGTCAAGCCTACTTGAGATCTATGTTCCCTCACGTACCCTCCGCTCTGCCTCCAATCCTCTCTCTTTTCGCTTTCCACGCACTAAGCTCAATACCTAAGGTCCATGAGCCTTCTCTGTTTCTGGTCCACTCTCCTGGAACAAACTTCCTCTCTCAGTCTGTCAGCAACCTACTTTTGTCTCCTTCAGGTCCGTTTTCAAAACTCACCTTTTCACCTCTGCATAAAATCCTGACCTCACCCAACCCACACTGCAGCCTGTCTCCACTCGGTGTGGAATCACATTGTAATATCTATTTGCATATATAATATGTTTTCTATAATTTTCAATTTCTTTTCTTCTTTTTCCACATTCACAGCCATGTGTGTGTGTGTGTGTGTGTGTGTGTGTGTGTGTGTGTGTGTGTGTGTGTGGTGTGTGTGTGTGTGTGTGTGTGTGTGTGAGCGCGCGCGCGCGCGCGTGTTGTGTGTGTGTGTGTGTGTGTGGCGCGCGTGTGCGCGTGTGTGTGCGTGCTTGCATATGTGTATGTTCAGGCTTAGATTTGATTTTTATCAAGATTTTGCGCTATATAAATATTGTAATTATTATTATTATTATTTATAAACAAATTTGGGAAACCATGATCAAGGCAGCAAGTTACACTGCAATTTAGAGCATGAATAATACAATGCAGATCCATTTATTCCATTTATCAATTCATGACTCATTGTCGACATTGAAAGTTCACACAAATCAGCTTCAGATTGGAGCATGCATGCATTCATTTGACTATGCATAGACAGGTCACTCTCAGGAGCGAGGGGAAGGTGGAGAAAAGAAACAGACCTCCTGTCACTCAACATGGAAAAGTTGAGAAACAAATAATTCTGATACTAGCACTACTTCTTAGTTATTCTGAAGTTTGTTGCATGATCACCCTTTTTTGATCAGCAGCATACAGGTCATTGACATTTGGCTGGCAGCACCATGGACTGAGCTGTCACCAAGTCAGTTTGCCCTATATTGTTATCTAGAAGCGTCTCAAACATGAAGCACAGATGACAAATTGTGTCAGTTCAATGATACCATCTTCTGTTTTGTTAACTGTGATGAGTGGAGCATGTGCGTACATATACACGAGTATACGTGTACATATATATTATAATTGTGCATGCAATTGCAAGAAGATTTTATGTGCGAGCATGTGTTTTGTTGTTGTTGTTGTTGTTGTTTTATGTAAAACAATTTGTTTTCAATTAAAACAAACAAGGTAAACTTTGAAAAAACAAAAATATTAAAAAAGAAAAAAATAACAACTGAGATGCTTACTATGGCAAAGTGTCTTTCCTGAACGCAGCAGCTCACATAAATTTATATAAAAAAAATGTTAATACCACAACAACAACAACAAAAAACAATAATAACAATACTAATAAAAATAACACTGATAATAATGATGATGATAATAATAATAATCTAATCCAATCCAATCTAAACCAGTCCATTCCAATACAAGCCAAGCCAGCCAAACCAAACCAAATCCAACCCAACCAGACGTGATCCATTCAAACCAAAACAACCTTATTGAATCCAGCCCAATTCAACCCAACCCAATCAAACCCAACCCTACATAATCAAAATCAAATCCTACACAACCCAATCCAGCCCAACTCAACTCTGTCAAGCATGTGTGTGTACATAAACATGGATGTATGTGTAATGCTTATTTTTATGTTTATTCTATTTTCCAAAACTAGCTAGTACTGTACTTACATCTGTGTGTACATGTTCATTTCTGTATTTATTCTGTTTTCCACAACCAGAGCTCTATGAATAGAAACTGATACCAATATTCAGTCTATGGGATTTTTCTCTTTAATTCTAATCAATTATGCAATGCAATATATTTCCATTTGATTCTGACAAAACACTGCATCACTTTCTCAATCCCGCCTCAGCAGATCATTTCTGAAAAGGAAAACAGCATGTTCAGTTTGAAGAGATTCATAATATTGGGGAAGTGTCACTTTATTCAGCATAATACATGTTGCAGCTCAGCATGACTTATAAATAAATGACTTGTTACGAAACCTAATACTAGCAATAACAATAAAGAAAAGCAAAAATTATACAACTTTTTCATCATTTTCAGCACAGAATTAGAAAGAAAGAACCGGCATGATTCCCAAGTGTGTAAGATGTTGGACTTCCAATTGGAAGGCCTGAGAACCATAGACCTAACTTAGTAAGTGCCTAAAACTGCACATGCATGCAGAATGTCAAATCTGCTTATTAACTAAAGATTCTGTTAGTTTTAGTGGTAGTCATGTCAGTGTCTGGTGGCAATATGTCAAGACTTTTCACACACAAGTGATTCTCACACTAACAGACACGCAGAAATGTTCCCTCTTTTATTTAACAAAAATAAAGGAATATATCAGCTCATTACGTCATTTAATGATTTAGCTCAGGGTCTTTTCATTAAAATAAAATTCTCATTATCTCAAAAATCATACTGTCAAGCATTATACAAATACTCACATCAAAGCTCAAAGCTACCTTGTGACAATGCACAAACACCAAAACTAATCACAACAGGATAATAACAATCACCCCTGCATCACAAAAAAAAAAAAAAAAAATTTCTTCAACATTCCATTTCAGTTAAATCTCAAATTATTTTTCATCACAAATTCAATATTACAATTTACGCTGTATCCTCTAAGTTTGTTTCATAAAATCTCTGGCAATCAATATCTTCTTTAAAGAGCATACTACAGACCAGGTAACCTCATATGAAACACTTTACACTTTGAGCAAATAACAATTAACTACTGCCATGACTGCCAAATGGATCCAGGATCCATCAACAGTGCAATACTCAACAGCACTATACAAAACAGACAAGCCAGAAACAAGTTCTGCCTTCTCAAAATCATCTAGTGATCTGACCTTCAAATTCAAAATAATAGTTTATTAAGAACTTTCAAAATACGACTCACTTTTCACAAAGTTACTATATTACACTAAATGACTAATCTCCCCTTATATCATGGTTCTATACTACACAACATGAGAACACCCAGCCTTTATAAACATGACTCACCTTTCACAAGAAAGCTCACTAGTCTATGTGACACAAATTTTCATGAGAAAGCTCACTCTACATTACACAAAATAACTAATCTCCCTTTATATCATGGTGCTACACACAACATGAAAAACCCAGGATGCATGCATACTCAAGATGGTGTACACAGACCGTGCAGCAATATACTATAATTTGCATTATGAGGGCAATACAATGTGCATATACATGCATCGAGAAAAGAACAGTTAAAAAGAACAAAGAAAACGGAAGAAAAAGAAACACACAATTGCAATGACAAGATTGGTGTTTTCTAGTAGGGCCTACACTGTAACTGTTGTGTAATGACTTAAATGAATATTTTTCTTTCCTTCTTTTTTTTTCAATAAATCATCTAGGCCTATGCATTTTCAGGATGTCATAACTACATGAGCAAACTGAAATGTGCCATGTGCTAGCTTCAATTAAGAGTCTATTCATTACTTTTATTATTTAGGGTAATCTTTTCAGTCCTTTACAACTTGTGGACTACTTTGCGGGAGCGACTGCTGTGTCTTTGAATTTTATTTGTACAGTGGCAGCAATGAAACAATAATAAACCTCACTGCTTAGCTACTATTCAACGTTTTTCCACTATTCTGTGCGTGCATGCATGACATTGACCTACAAATGTACGAACACTCCACAGTCGGCGCACTCGGTCTGGCCTCGAAGCAAACGCCCACGTCTTCATGCTCGTCTTCACATGATCTGCTCGCAGTCATGTCATGTTGTTTGTTACACCCTCAGTCGACCTAAAAATTCAAGCGTGCCCGGTATCCCCATTCGGCTTGCCCCAATCTACTTGAGCACCCGGTCGTGTCCTTGTTTACTACCTTGCCAAGTCTACAGGTCTAGTAGATAAAGGACAAAGCTACAAATCCACTGCCAGTTGCTGCACAGAGAGTACACACTACACGGTACACGCAACTTGTGCAAACTAGTCAGGCTGGAAAGCCGAGCTGCAAAACACGCAGTGCGTCGTACTGCGCCCCACTGCGGCAACGTGGGGCAAGTGGCTAAAATACCAGACGGAGCGACATCCTGGTATCAAAATGTTAGTGAAAACAAGCAGTACATTTCAAATTTAAAGAATAAACAATGGCTGTGCAGCTTAACAATAATTCCTTATTTAGAAAACAGTGAAAGCGATACACAAGGACAAAAAGTGGAACCGGGCAAGTCGAGCCATCCTACCTGACATCGTTAGTAAGCAGTTATTTCCGGGTCTTACGCTTGCCTTCTCGAAAATTTGGGCCGATTTGGGTTCCTGCACACAACTGTAGCCCTTGGGTGTACTACAAGGGTTACTACAACGACAAACAGGCAAGCACAAGACACGTCAGTGGGCACAGTAAGGCCCTTTCTGTCCACATTGCTGTACGGTTGTAAATGTAATGTATGCAAATGCATCGGGTCACCACACGCACTCTAGAAGGAAGCAAGTCCAAGGGAAGTAACTGTTGGAAACTACCGCGCAAACACAAAATTCCCCCTGACACAGCAACCTAAAAATAATTCACAGCACACGGTTACCGATTCACTTGGGAAAAGATTTTTTTCTGAAAATACACAGAAAACTCAAACCTCTTGAACACTAAAAAATCAGATTACCATCTCATCTGTTTCTGTGATGCAAAACATTACAAACATTATACAGGCAAGATAGAACACATCAAATTGTAATAACTCAAAAACTGGTCTCTCACCTGAAAATCTGAAAAATGTTTCGGTATTATTGAATCATATATAGAAAAGAACTGTTCTGTATCGTCATTCCTCAAAGCAGAACCTAGGAGAAACGCGTATCTGTCAATATCGGCAACATTTTCTTGCTGCATGTCCATTTTTGTTAACCAGCCATTTTGAAATGTGCTTCACTGGTCGCCAAGCAAGTATTTAACCACGCGTGATACAACGAGATCAAAACAACTTCCGAATACGTCGAGTAGCAAACAAAACAAAAAAATGAAAACCGACAAAAGACTTATCAGAACTCAAAACAAATGGTTAAAAGTATGCTGATGACACTCTTAATAAATACTGATATGCCGTATTCGTAAGTGTAAGTGAGAAAGTAAGTATTTTGTGCCCACGACATGAAACATTTTTCCTACACTTAGCTGCCTACCTCACACAGTATGGCCCATTTCCCAAACGCAAGTGAGGGGGTGAGGGTTGGGGGGGGGGGGATCGCGAGGGAGGAGTGCTGTCTAGGGCAATGGAGCATCCATTAGAACAAAAAACAAATACGAAAAACAAAAATGGGTTTTTCTTCTAAGGGTCGTCTTCAGTCAGCTTACATTCCTTGGGACGAAACCCCACAGATGAGGTGACCACAGCATTTTTAAGGCTTCTTGTAAAAGTCTCTACATGTTATTCCTCGTATACACTGTATAGAAAGACATTTTAACCTCAGTTTACGAACGGAAAAAGAAAGATAAAGCAAAATAAAAACAAAGAAAAACTATATGTTCATGGAACATGTCAACGGCGAAAACTTATCATGATTGGGTCAAGTTATATCTTAACAACTTTAAAATTTATTCTTTACCAGTACGTACAAGACATTGTTATGATTGTTGTAGATCGATGTTGAATAGTGCTATCCCCAAACACACTGAGTATTACAAACATTCAGTTTTAATTGTTTGTTTTAAGTGGAGCACGAAGAAGTCAAGCTCAGTGATAGAAGAGCTGATCATATTCCATTGAGCTGTTGCACAATCTGCATCTTTGGTGGGCGTATAAGTTTCCATATGTCAACCACAGGCATTCCACTGATATTATGGTAATACAACAACACACACACGCACACACATGCACACACACACACACACACACACACATACACACACACACACACACACACACACACACACACACACACACACACACACACAACACACTGACACCACTATACATTGTACACACACATACAGACATACACACACACACACACACACACACACACATATATATATATATATATATATATATATATATATATATATATATATATTATATATATGTGTGTGTGTGTGTGTGTGTATGTGTTGTGGATAAATAGACAGAGAGAGAGAGATAAATAGACAGACAGATGGATAAATAGATAGATAGAGAGGTAGATAAATAGATTGACAGGTAGATGGATAGATAGACTGACAGACAGATAGATAGATAGATAGATAAATAGATAGATAGATTGATAGATAGATACATAGAAAGATAGATAGATAGGAAAATTCAAAATGGCTTGCCCTTAGACCTGCATCAAAAACAGAGAGCAGTGATTGAATTTTTGTTGCTGAGGGGGAACCCCTGTGAACATTCACAGATGATTAGAGAATGTGTATAAGGAGACTACTTTAGATTATAGCAATGTTCACAGGTGGGTCTGTCATCTGAATGATGAAAAGTTGGGAACTGCAAGTGTAGCCGATAAACCCCGTTTTGGCCGGCCGTCCACTTCTGTGAATCCTGCCAATAAAGCAAAAGCAGATGCTCTGATTAGAGAAGATAGGCGCATAACTCTTGAAGAGTTTGCAGAAAACCTTGAAGTGACCGATGGAAGTGCTTATAACATTGTTGAATCACTTGGGTTTTCAAAAATGTGTGCCTGTTGGGTACCGAGAGAGCTGACTACCGGATGCAAGACTGACAGGGTCAATGCTTGCACTGAACTTCTTAAACAAAGTCAAAAGGATAACACCTTCTTTGGAAGGCTCGTTACTGGGGATGAAACATGGATTCACCATTATGAACTGGAACCAAAGAGGCAGTCAATGGAATGGCGCCACCCTCATCATCATAATCATCAGGTGCCTTGCCGCATGGCATTGGCGATTATGGACTTCCATCTGTCTCTATCTCTTGTTGCCTCAAACATCTCTTCCACCCTCCTTGTCTTCAGCCACTCTGCCACCCTACGTCACCAAAACCGAAAAAGCTCAAAACGAAAAAGTCAGCTGGAAAAATCATGGCGACTGTCTTTTGAGATGCTCAAGGTGTCATTCTGGTTGATTTCTTGCCAAGAGGAGAAACAATAAACTCTGAGGCATACATTAAGACCCTGACGAGGCTCAAAACAAGAATCCGACGAGTGAGACCCAACTTGCAAATCGATAATGTCCTCCTTCTGCATGACAATGCTCGACCACACACAAGTATCAGGACAAGGGAGACAATTGCCTCATTCGGGTAGAAAACTTTACCGCATCCTCCATACTCACCAGACTTAATGCCTTCAGATTATCGTCTCTTCGGCCCCATGAAAGAGGGTTTGAGAGGCAAACATTATGTCAGTGACGAGGAAGTGAAAACTGCAGTGAAGACGTGGCTCCAAGCACAGTCAACAGAATTTTACGAAGCAGGGATACATGCCCTCATTCGAAGGTGCTACTGAGAGAAACGGTGACTATGTTGAGAAGTAGGGATGTGATCCCCAGAGGACCAGTTTCATTTTGATGTATGATACAAGTTCCTGTGTCGATAATTGTTCCTGTCATCATCATCATCATCAGGTGCCCTGCCGCATGGCGTTGGCGACCATGGACTTCCAACCATCTCTATCTCTCGTTGCCCCCAGCATCTCCCCCACCCTCCTCATCCCCAGCCACTCTGCAAGTCCGTCCAGCATTCTCTCCTTGGGTCTACCTGGTGCTCTCTTTCCCTCCAGCTTTCCCGTTGTGACTAGGTGCTCCAAATCCCCCTTTCTCATAAAATGACCTATAAATGCTGCTTGTCTTTTCCTAATCTTCATTATGAGTGATCTACTTGTGTCTGCCTCCATCAAGACTGTCTCGTTTGTTTTCTTTGCTGTCCATGGAACTCTCAACATTCTTCTGAGAAACCACATCTCAGCTGCCTCAATCTTGCTCTGGCTTTGCTTGCTGACTGTCCACGCCTCGCATCCGTACAACAGTATTGGTTCTATATAACATTCATGGACTCTCTTTCTGATGTTAATTGATAGGTATTTGTTGGTAAGAATGCTTTTCATCTTCTTGAATGCTGTTTTGGCTTGGCCGATTCTGCCAGCTATTTCCGATGTGCATTTGTCGTCTGATGAAATGACCGTTCCCAGGTAGTTGAACTTATTAACCTGTGTCAAGGTTGTGCCATTTGCTGTTATTTTGCATGAGGGGATTTCATGTTTTTTACTGATCACCATGACTTCAGTCTTCCTGTTCTTTAGTTCCAACCCCTTACCTTTGCTTTCTATTTCTAATATATTCACAAGGTTTTGTAGGTCCCTTTCATTTTCTGCAATTAGCACGGTGTCATCTGCGTACTGAATGTTGTTTATCATTTCACCCCCAACCTTTAATCCAGGGTCTTCTTCTAGGTTTCTCATGATGTTTTCTCTATATAGTGAAAACAGATCTGGTGACAAAACACAACCCTGTCTGACTCCTCTTTTGATGTTTTAGAAACAGCTTATATTGTTTTCTATTCTCATTGCAGCTGTTTATTCCCAGTACATATTCCTGATTATTCGTAGATCTTTTCCATCGACATTGAGTCTCTCCAGTTGGTTGATCAATTCTTCATGTCGTACCCAATCGAAAGCCTTGGTATAGTCAACAAAGCATAAATACAAATCCTTATTCATCTCAATTGACCTCTCTATGATAGTTCTTAGGATGTATATGGCATTAATAGTTCCTTTCCCTTCCATAAATCCACACTGTTCTTCTGCTATTTCTCTTTTGATTCTATTCCTCGTCCTCATCATGATTATTCTTAACAGGATTTTTGTTACATGACTCATCAAACTGATTGTGCGATGGAGTTCGCATTCTATAGCCCCTGTCTTCTTTGGAAGTGCAATGAAAATTGATTTTGACATATCTTTGGGGATTTTTCCAGTGTCATAAATTTCATTTAGAAGGGCTGTTATTTTTTCTATGCCAAATTCCTCCAGGGCTTCAATCATCTCTGTAGTAATGTTGTCTGGTCCTGGGGCTTTTCCTGGTTTCATCTTTTTCAGTGCTGCTCTAACTTCATCTTTCATTAAGGGTGGTCCTTCAAAGTTCTTTTTTATAATGTGTTCTTCGTTTCTGTCATACTCAAAAAGGTCTTTAATGTACTCTCCCCATCTGTCCAGTATTTTGTCTTTTTCCGTGATAAGCGTGCCATCTTTCGATTTTAAGCAACCAGTTGATGTGCATGTATATTTCCTGTGGACATACTCTGAGGATCCATTTTGTGTCGTTCTTCTATCTCTTTGCATTTTGTGTTCAGCCAAGCTTCCTTAGCTTCATTGCACCTATACCTGATTTCTTTGTTTATCTTCGTTTCTCTTTCCCTCCTCCTTTCCTCCATCAAGCCCAAAATGTTATTAGTCATCCAGTTCTTTTTTGCTTTTCTATCTGCCTTACGAATTTCTTCACAAGCTTCATTTATCGAACTTCTCAACTTTGTCCATTGTTCCTCACTGTCACCAACATCTTCCAGAGCACTGAATTTGTTTTGAACATGTACATTAAATTTTTGACTTATCATTTCATCTATCTTTAAGAGTCCAAGGTTTATTTTGATGTTGCTTTTGGTCTGTTTCCTTTTCCTCAATTTCAGCCTAAACCTTCGCACTACAGGATTGTGGTCACTGTTGCAGTCTGCCCCTGGTAGCGTTTTTGCTGACAGTAAAGAATTTTAAAATCTTTTGTTGATCAGAATGTAGTCAATCTGATTTTTTGTATTTTCTCCTGGATGTGATGCGTCTAGTGTGTCGGCTTCAGCCTGCACCGCTGGCTAGCACTGCTGTGCGAAAAGAAGAGCAGAAGGCGTCTCTTCCTGTCAGTACATAGCCTCTCCATCAGCAAGCCCTACTCGTGGCGACAGGCGGTAACTGAGCAGCTCACGGACTCAGGCTGAATCTCGTAGGGCTCGGTGGAGGTCTGGCCCCCAAACGTGAGGCATGCAGGCCCACCGGCGTGTGGATACGCCCTGGTGCCCACGAACCAGATCCCCAAGCTATGGGTAAATAGCTCCACTGCCTTGTGGACATCTCGTGAGAGAGTAAGGCTAAGGGAGTTAACCCTGAAAAAAAAAACCGATGGAAGGCAAGGGGAAACCACCATCGTAGTTTTCCCCAGGAAAACCATGGACAAAAGAAAGAGGAAGAAGAAAGTTAACGACGTCAATAGGTGCTCCTGTGGAGCACCTTCGTCCGGTAGGGACTGTCATGCAGCGCAGGTGACACCAGACCGTCAGCTAGCTACTGCAACCAAAATTAAACCCAAAGTCAAACTTAGAAACACCAAAATAGCAACATGGAACATCAGAACAATGTTACAGAAAGGTGACTTAGACAACATCAAAATGGAGATGGAAAGGCTTAACAGTATTTTAGGACTAGGGGAAGTGAGATGGAAGGGGACAGGCATGATAACATCAGGAGAATAAGCAGTGATGTACTCTAGTGGTAATTCACATGAAAGAGGATTAGGCATCATAATGGACAAAGACAAATCAAAAGCAGTTAATGGATACTGGGCAGTGTCCGACAGAGTTTTACTGGTCAAACTGAGAGGCAAACCATTTGATACCAACATCATATAGGTGTATGCACCAACATCCGCAAGTACTCAGGAAGACATCGACAACTTCTACGATGTTTTAGAGATGGCCAAGGTCTAATGTAAATCACAAGAAGTTACAGTCATAATGGGAGATTTTAATGCTAAAGTGGGACAGGATAGGGTGGAGGATATAGTTGGACCTCATGGCCTTGGTACACAAAATGAAAGGGGAAGGAAACTTGTAGAATGGGCACAGATGAATGAGTTCATAGTAAGAAACACCTAGTTTGAGCAGCCTAATAGAAGAAAATGGACTTGGATATTCCTGTACTAAAGAAAAAGGCATTACTTTTTGACTCATATATAAGCTTACATATATATTTATATATAAACAACTGTATGTGCACGCGCCCGTGTATGTGGTTGTATGTGTATGTGTGTGAGGGAGAGAGAGGGAGAGACAGACAGACAGATAGAAAGAGAGAGAGGGAGAGAGAAAGAAAGAAAGAGAGAGCGAGCGCAAAGAAACAACACCCAATGGATATGCTAGAATATCCAGTCCTGTGCAAGAAATAGCAATGTGCAAGGCATATATATGACGAAATGAAACAAGCATTCGGTCCCACCGTTAGAGAGATCGCTCCACTGAAGTCCAAGAAAGAGGAAGCCATCAATGACTATGCCAGGCAAATGAAGAAGTAGGCTGAGCTCTACCAAAACCTGCAGTCCACCGAGAACATGGTCACTGTGTCAGCCTTACCTGCATCCCCGCCTTACCTGTCATGGATGGACTGGACCTACCCCAACAGAGACGAATTCAGAAAGATAATTTACTCAGTTGTTCATGGCAAAAGATGACATTCCTGTTATTTGGTGCGGGAAACTTACCAGTGACCCTGAGCCATCTTCACGAGTCACTATGTCAGTGCTGGAAGGAAGGGTCAGTTCCCAAAGGAATGGGAGATGGAAACATCGACACGCTGTAGACAATCTATAACAACGAGGGACAACAGAGCGACTGTAATAACAACATAGGCATATCATTATAGAATACCACTGATCGACAAAAGTTTTAACCAACTGGTGTCTCCCCCCCCCCCCCTCGCTTCGTGGGGATGCCGGGTGGCTCTGTCAGTGTAAATAGTATCCCCAACTTCTGGAAATTCTGTGCTAAAATTTTCCTCTTTTCTGTCGCTCTCTTTGTTTCTGCCTTGTTCCTTCGCTATCTGTCATTTCTTTTTATCATTTTCTGCCTTGCTGGTCCATTCACCTGTATGTGTTCGAAAACGTCATACGTACTTTTTCTTAGGATTGATAATTGGGTACACATATTAACTGCATTTTTAGCTCTAGGGAAGTGAGCTATTCGGAAGCAAGTCTAGGTAATATATGCCCGTTTTTATGTCTGTTTTGGTGTCCTTAGGTATGCTTAAATTTGTATTCAGGTATGTTTTTTAAATCCCCTATGCGATGAACTGGACGGAGTGGTCAACGCCAGGGGCATGTCCATTATGTGCGTGTATGCATTGATATGTGAACTTAATTTTCATTTCTATTTTTTTTTTAGTTGAAGTTTTGTATGCATTGAAATGGTCATGGCCCTGATATGGCTCTATGCAGTCGGCTAGGCTTTAAAACAACAATAACAATAACAATAACAATAACAATAACAGTAACAATAACCCAACTGGTTCTGAAGAAGCTGCAGACATTAACAGGTCGTGTCTATCTCGAGTCCCAGAGTGATATCAGGCAGAGAGATCCACCATCATAGTTTTCTTACTTTCTTACTCAGGCAGCTCCAGCAATAGATCCAGGAATAGAGGCATCATTTGTACCTTACCTCCATGGAAAGCTCACTGCTCGACCCCAGTATACATGGCGCCCACTGTTGCGATATAGGGAAGCCCGTTGATACCAGTGTGGATACTTGGGAAGAGACAGCTGCAAATTTCTCTTTGCCTGGCGACAGGCTGTATGTCAGTGCAAGTATCACAACTGTAGGGGAAAAACTGTGGTCAGATGGAAAAGAGAGAGCGAAAGCTGTGGCATTGACCATCTAGCCACAACCATCATCAGCCTTTATGTGCTGCCATTTAAAAATCATCTTGTTCATCCACAGCCGACGCTGTTCCATATCCGGCTGGCTCCTCAGCTGAGCGCACCCATTCAATCTCATCACACAGACACTGAGACAGAATCATCTCTCTCTCTCTCTCTCTCTCTCTCTCTCTCTCTCTCTCTCTCTCTCTCTCTCTCTCTCCTCACTATATTCACTGCATTCTCATAGATCCATCCTTGTGTGCTGGGGATAAGAATAATTATTTGTGCGCAGATTTGGCAGACAAGACGTCCAGTAATAAGGACAGGGCAAGGCTTATTAGTAGAGCAAACGTATACATGTACTGATCATGTAGTACGTCTGTTTTTCTGCAGTCTTGTTTGTCAGTCTTTGCAAATAGTGTTACATCTTTGGTGTGCAATATGATGAAATACACAGTGTGTGTGTATGTATGTATATTTATCTATCCATCTTATGTATGTATGTATGTATGTATGTATGTATGTATGTATGTATCTATCTATCTATCTATCTATCTATTTATCTATCTATCTATCTATCTATCTATCTGTCTATCTATCTATCAATCTATCTATGTATGATTGCATATACATATAGATACGCATATACATGTACACCTCACACACACACACACCACAACACATACATGCGCGCACGATTGCAAGGTCAAATATTTCATCTGTCAAATATTGTGTACTTAATGAGAATGATTCGCGTTCATTGTACTTCTAATCATTATTCTCCTCGTCACTTTCTCCACCAAAAAAGACGTTTAGTATAAATACTCAATTACACAAGGGACGTAACCAGTCGTCGTTGTTCAGCGGAAAGCATTGACAGAAAATTTTGTTCTTTCCCTTAAAAAGGCCATACGCCCAGAGGTCGTCTAGAGAGGGGTTGAGAGGGGACGGGTGATTAGAGGTGGGGGTTAGTTAGGACGCAAGTTGATTGCGTATAGGGTGCCTGCAACTTACACAGTGTAATCGTATCAGTCTCATTATCAACGGCATAATCCAACAACCCATTTTTAGGCCTATTCAGCAACTTATCTCAGGTCATCTAAGGCAGCGGCGTACGTACGTGTGAGCACACGCCTGCATGCACACACACATACACACACACACACACACACACACACACACCCTGCGCGCCCGCGCGGAAAAAAGTGTGGGTGGGTAAAACTAGTAGCACAGTCATCTCCCGTAATGACGCGTCGCATCTCCTACAGAAGGGCAGCTAACTCATACACTTCTCTAGGCAGAGAAACACGAACAGTGCCAAGCCGACTGTCGATTGATTGAATGCAGACGATCAGCTGTGATTTGTGAGAAACTTGTGGCGTATTCTGTTGCCTCCCAGCCTGTCAAAATGTGGCCTTTATAGGTCAGGTAAGGTTAATTACACGTTTATTGACATTTTTATGCATATTTGTAGCCGTAGCACAAATTACCTGCATGTATGACCCAGTTGGAATTTGGAGTCGGCTAATGTTTGCATTTCACACTTTGCGGAAAAGTCGTCTGCAACGTTCGCACCCTTCACAGCATGTGTGTGGCTTTTTAGTCTCTTGTTTGAAAACGATCACCACATTTTAGCAGCCTCGGTAGAGAGCATCTTTATTGTGTGTTAAGTGGAGTTTCATTGATGGGTAGTTTAAGTGTAACCATTACTGTACATTTGCCGATCAGTGACTAAGGAATTTCTGAGCAGGAGGCAGGGTATGGCTGGTCCTGTGGTTGAAACCAGGGCAGCGATGGCCGGAAGGAACGATCAATCAATAACGGTATTCACTGCATTCTCATAGATCCATCCTTTTGTGCTGGGGATAAGAATAATTATTTGTGCGCAGATTTGGCAGACAAGACGTCCAGTAATAAGGACAGGGCAAGGCTTATTAGTAGAGCAAACATATACATGTACTGATCATGTAGTACGTCTGTTTTTCTGCAGTCTTGTTTGTCAGTCTTTGCAAATAGTGTTACATCTTTGGTGTGCAATATGATGAAATACACAGATATCTGGCATTTATATGTTAGTATAATGTACATTGATTGATTGAATTATCAGCATAGAGCTGTCAAAAGCCATTCCCCATCCAGTTTTCTCCAGTTTAATATTAATTTTAAAATGTGAGTTTTTATTGTTTTACATTAGGCTAATAAGTAACTGATAAATAAGCAAATGAACAAACACACAAACAAATGAACTGTCTATCTAAATAATTTCTTTTCACTCCTCTGATCAATTAAACAATCAAATTAGAAAACAAAAACAACAAAACCCCACACATTGACACACTCACACTCACACTCACACTCACTCACTCACTCACTCACTCACTCACTCACACACACATACACACACACACACACACACACACACACACACACACACACACACACACACACACACACACACACACACACTACACCACACACACACACACACACCATCAAATAACCAGGAATGCTGAGGAATGAGGTGAATATGTTGTTAAAGACTCCAAAACTCATAGGCTAGCAGAATGACTATGGCAAAGCTTTGAAATTGTATAGTGCTTTCCTCTTCATTGGTGTTGTACATTCTGTATCAGAAATAAGACTGTATTGTTATTAATTTTTGATAGCTGTATGGATTGGAAGTTTATAGATTAGCTGTAAATTTTGTATTGAACCAGGCTTGACTTTGAACCCATGCAGTAAAAAGCAGGGACTTTGTCATTCATTAATGCAGGCCTTTTTCAGTTTCATTACAAGTTGCAGAAAAATCAGTCCCAGCACAGCATCAGCAATTAGCGGAGACCGCACTGGAACTGTGTCCTTTCCACCCTAATCTATGGTTCAGAATGTTGGAGGATGGCAGAGACATGAGAGAGTGATCGTACCAAGCTTTATGCCTTCCACACAAGGAACCATTGAAGAATTATAAAGCTTTAGGCCCAGTACCATCACCAACTAACACAGGTCTACTCAGCCAGTACAATCAAGAGAGTTTAGACACTATTATCATAAAAGGACAGTGGAGATGGATTGAACGCTTTATCTGAAGAGATCAGGATATTATCTGAATCTGAAGAGAACTTATATATAATCACATGGACTGCCCTTCACTGGATATCAGAAGGAATATGCAAGAGAGGAAGACCAAAGAATACCAAGCCATAAATTGTAATAGAGCACTCAAGGCGCTGAAACTTAATTTGGGGGATCATACAGAGGCTGGCCCAAAACAGATAGGAGTGGAAGATCCTGTTGCCTTGCAAGCTACTGGTATAATGGGCAGCAAGTGAGAAGTAGGTAGGTAGGTTGGTAGGTAGGTAAGTAAGAAAGTAAGTAAAGTAATGTAAGTAAGTAAGTAAGTTAAGTAAGTAGATAAAAATGAACCAAAAAATCAAAAACCAGTAGTGGGGTAGACGATGGTGGGGCACAGAAATTTTAGAAATGAGCAATATCTGTTCATTCATCTACATGGTAGGTAGGCCTACTGTTTACATAGAGCCTATTAGTTATTAGATAGAGATCTATGACCGATTGTAGTCCAAAATTTGATGAGAGTTGGCCATCCAGAAGAACAAGATTCATTTATTAAGACCGTTGTAGAGAGTAGGCATTGTCCCCTGAAAATATTTAAACATGTATTCTTCATCTTATCGTTCTTTGGTTAGATCGTCAGTCTTGTATGTAGGGTGAAAAGTGCTGTTGTGTCTCTTGCAGCTTGACATGTACTGATGTAAAATGTACTTCTAGATGAATGAATTGTGACACAGTATCATGTGTTAGTCCCACACACACACACACACACACACACACACACACACACACACACACACACACACACACACACACACACACACACACACATTGTGACATCTTGCTGGTTTGGGCCAGAGACCACACACACTCAACACACTGACACAGTCACACAGAGACGCACACATGCACACACATACACACACACACATACACACACACACACACACACACACACACACACACACACACACACACCACACACACACACACACACACACACACACACACACACACACACACCACATATGCATGCACACATCACACACAGTCATACAACCATCCATGAAAACTGAATGCTTTGATATATAATATATACATAGTTTGGGGATGGAGGTGAGAGAAATGTCATTCAGTCATTGCAAGTCATTCTAACATGCACTAGTAGATTATGCATCATATTTGCTCTGTGATATAAAATGATGAATTATTGCATCATGTTGTGCTGGGCCAGAAACAAAGCAATAGTAACCACAACCACCACATAAAAAATCCATAAAAATTAAAAGAAATTAAAAAAAAATGTGCACACTCATGCATAGTTTGGGGATGGAGTGAGGGAGATGTCATTCACTAAGTCATATGACACAGTCTAGTAGGTCATGCATTATAGTTAATGTTTTATGTATTCACCAGTTTCATGGTAACCAAAGAAGTGGGTCAGATTTGTTTCATAACTTTATGAAGATGCCTTCACTTACAACACACACACACACACACACCATGCGCACACACACACACACTACGACACAGACACACACACACTACGACACAGACACACACACACACACAGAGACACACACACACACACAGACACACACACACACACACACACACACACACACACACACACACACACACACACACACACACACACACACACACACACACACACACACACACACAAAACGACTGTAAACAAATCCTTAGTCATTTATTGACAGAACTTTTTTTGTTTCTTTGGTCTCTCACTTTGTTTATTATATTTCATTTTCCTCTGTCTTTTTCTGTTTTTGAGTTTCTTGTTCACAGTTTCTCCTTTTCGAGAAATGCATTAGAAATGCTTAACTGTGAAAATAAACATAAAATCTGATAGATAAACATACAAATGAGCAAACAAAGAAGCAAACATGCAATGAATAAATAGGTAAATAAATAAACATGTAAATGACTGAATAAATGAATATGTAAACAAATAAATGAATAAATAAATAGAATAGAAACAAAACGATTTCTTTTTGAAGTTTGAGTCACTTTCTTTTCTCTATCTTGCATGCATACACACATGCACATGCACATCCACACAACACACTCACACATGTGTGCACACATGCAGGCATGCGTGCACGCGCGCACACACACACACGCACATGCACACACACGTGCGTGCGCACACACACACACACACACACACACACGTGTGTGCGCACACGCACGCGCGCACACACACACACACACACACACACACACACACACATACACACACACACACACACACACACACACACACACACACACACACACACACGTTCTGTTTCTCTCTCTCTGTCCCTGTCTAACATTAGACAGACTGCAGTTTGTATCTATAGCATTAGCAGTGACTGCATTGCACTCAGTTACACTTGCAGCATCAGCTGAAGGCCGTGAGATGCCATTGATTAATCCCAAGAGTACACTATATGGAGCATTCCAAGTTTATATTTGGAATGTTCCAAGGTTATGAATGAAGCTGTCATGACCCATTCAGCTATTTTGATACAAGAGGATGTTGTGGTTGCTAGGTGTTTAGCATGAAGTGTATGGAAAATAAAATACTGATTTTGTAATGAAATTGCCTGCATTTATTTTGATGACCAAAACCAAATAGAAAGGCAAGTATTGTTCACCAACTTGATCTGGCAGTGATGTACTATGCAAAACTGCTATATCAGCTGTGTGACAGCAACATAGGTTAACAAATCAGTCACATTGTGGTATGATGCCAAATTGAAAATCTCCATATTATGCAGAGTTGTTTTTGTTTATTTATTAATTTGTTTATTAGTCATTTGCAAATTTTCCCTGTAAGACAGATTTACCATGGCATGCAAAATTTGGGCTGCTTTTAGTAGGGAGAGCATATTGAAATAATGCAATATCACTGTCTTCCATTCTTCTTTTTTCCCCTCTATAGTGTATGTATTTTCGTCCACTGAAAAGGCCATGAAAGATGATTTTCTACAGAATTTTGTCAGGACCACTGCTTTGTTGCTTTGGGTTATTTTATATGAACCAAATGCCTACTGTGTACATGGGACTTCAGCGCATCTTATCCAAGACTATGAATCAGACCACCAGTCATGGTATGATAAAAGGAGAGGGTGGTGGTGGTGGTGGAGAAAAACTCTTTTTTGAATCATGAATCATGCCCAGGATGTTAGGCATTCAAGGAGGATGCTTTAACCACCAGGCCACTTATTTTAATTGAAAAAACAAAACAAAACAAAAAACAGAATGCCAGGGACTGACTACAAAATAAGGCAAATGTAGATCATAGTCACAGCCCCAAGAGAGGGGAAAGAAGGGTTGTATCCCTTGCAAAGCTGAAAACAAATAGCAACAAGGAGACAAAAGAGACCGTTTATTCGACAGAATAAAATGTCTGGTCTAAAATACAACACAAACATGGCTGTAGGTCACAGGGTCAGTCATATCAAAATATTGTACACAGCACTTTACAAAACAGAAACCATATGGAAGACAGTGCAAAAAAAAAACAAAACGAAAACAAAATAAAACATGGGTGATGGCTGGGTAGCAGTTCATGGACCTGGCTGGGTATCTGTTCAGATGATCCTTGCAGAGTGCTGTGTCAGTAATTGGGTCCGTCACTGGGAAGGGCCTGTGCTCCCAAAGCAGATAACACCTTTCATTCTGTGTAGAACTCAGTAGACCTGCTGCACTGCTTTACTGCTGCTTAGTCCATGATTGTATTATAGAAGGGATGCTGTCATGCTGTGTGGATGCTTTAACTAGACCACCATTGTATGGCTGCATAAGGCCATGATTGTTTCATGGCTATAGACATAGAGTTGACGGGGATCACAGGGTCAGCCATATTAAAGTGCTGTACACTGACGTAGGTCACCCAGGTTTCATTGATTGCATTGATCTATAAGCCGAAGAGCTGACAGCAGCTGGCAGTGAGTAGAATTGACATGTCGTATGTGTATTGTGTGTTGTATTCGAAGATCTGCCATCAAGTGCTCGTGATTCGAAATCTTATTTACTTATTTATTATTAATATTAATAGAAATAATGTATGTGGTTTGTCTGTCTGTTAGTCAGTCTGTCTCCCAAGTCTACATACATGTGTGCATACATACACATGAGCAGATAAAGTTGATGAGACGATTTGTTCTACCCTCCAATCCCTCCCCCCCCCCCACCCTCAGCACAGACACAGACAGGCAGACAGACCAGACAGAGACAAACATACAGATAGACAGACAGACAGACAGACAGACAGACAGACAGACACACACACACACACGCACACGCACACGCACACGCACCAACACGCACATCACATATGCACTCATCAGCAGACAGACACATGCACATACAACAAAACACACACACACAAACACACAGACAGACACAGACACAGACACACAACACACAGACAACACAGACAGACACAGACACACACAGATAGACACAGACACACACAGATAGACACAGACACAGACACACACACGACACACACACACACACACACACACACACACACACACACACAGAGACAGACACACACACACACACACACACACACCAAGACAGACAGACAGACATACCAGACACAGACACAGACACAGACACAGACACAGACACACACACACACACAGACACACACACACACACACACAGACACACACACACACACACACACACAGACACACACACACACACACACACACACACACACACACACACACACACACACACACACACACACACACACACACACACACACTTTTTGTTCTTTCTCCTTTTATCATTTTCCTCCCTCTATGCTGTCTGTCTGTCTATTTCTGGTAAAGTGGTCAAAGATTGTGTTGAGAATGATTTGATTGCACTTGGTAACAATAGAAGCTGGTAATATGACTGAGAGTAACAGTAATGAGAATGAATCTGTGTCATTGATTCATTCATGTTGTGTGTGACATACAATCGCACAAAGCGTTACTCCATGGCACATTAATTATGGTAAGTTTGTCTATAGACATGTGTGTTCACTGAACTTAACAACTTAACAGCTGTAAGGTACAGATTCTCTATTTCTCATTGTCTTTCTCTCTCTGTCTCTGTCTTTTTCTCTGTCTCTCTCATTCTCCACCTCCCTCTCTTTCTTTCTCTCTATCTTGACAAAAGTGGTAGTCAAGTGGATAAATGCCAGACTTGGAATATCATGAGTTTTATCCTTCTTGACATCTCCACCTGATGAGTAAAGGGTGGAGCGAGTGGAGATTTTTCCAATCTCAGGTCAACATGCGTGCAGACCTGTCAGTGCCTAAACCTCCTTTGTGTTCATCAATATATGCATGACAGATATCAAATATGCACATAAAAAATCCTTTAGGTTATGTTTGATATGGATATTAGCTAATAACATCTCCCATTGGAAAATAGTAACTTCTGTGATTAGAAAATAAAGTATCATCATCATTATCATTATCGTTATTTGTTTCTCTTACCAGTATTTGTTCTTGTTGTTGCTGTTTCAACTTCTTCACTGCTTCAGTTGCATTGATCCCCTATTTCTTATTCGTCCTTTACAACAGCCACCAACCTCAGGTTCTTTCAGTTGAAGTTTCAGTGCCTGGAAGTCCATTGGAGCTAGAAGTGTCAAGCCACTGCGCCCACCCACCAAAGGAGACCGTGCATGCATTGCTGCTGAGTCAATTTGATGGATTACAACAATGTTTGTTCTGATCCATCTTTTTACTGAGCCCCCTTAGGGATAATAATTGCTCAGTCGCAGTTAGAATGACTGAGAGACCCCCCCCCCCCCCCCCAGAAGGCAGACTACTACCATGGCCCTACAGTGACAACTCCCATAATGAATCATTGACACCAAAGACACCAACTGAATTCACCTCAGCCATGGGAGCAGTAAAGCACACTAAGATCTGGTCATGAAGAGCCAGAGAAGCAGGAGCAATTTTCACCTTGCTATAATTGTTGATGGATACAAGATAATGGATATGATGCTGTAGAGTTCCATAAGGATAGAGATTGCTTGACAAGGCTATAATCTATACATGTATACAATTATAATATGGTCAACAGATCCGGGAAACACAGGCACCCGCGGTGTTGGTTGGGTAATTTGATGCATAGTAAAAGGGATGAGACTGGACTGTGTGGTCCCAAGTCTTCCCAGTGAGCCCATAGCATGCTCAACTTTGGATGGTAACCAGTTGGTTGAGGAAAATTTAGCTACTGAGGTTTGTATGATCGTACACTGATAAACCTAGATGCATTTTGTCTTTAGTACTTGAGAATGACAAAACTCAGTACTGATTCACATTACGATGAATGAAGTGGAGGGAAAAGAGGGGAAGTTGAGACCACATTTCATCCTTTGCGTAAAGTTTACATGCACACACAATTTATTCTTTGCGTAAAGTTCATATGCACACACACACATACATGCACACACTCATGTACACATGCACACACATACAAGTTTCAGTTTTCTCAACACACAAACTCACAGAATCACACAGACACACACACAGACACACACACAGATGCGCGCGCACACACACACACAACACACACACACACACACACACACACACACACACACACACACACACACACACACACACACACACACACACACACACACAAAACAGAGACACAGAGAAAGAGAGAGAGAGTGAGAGAGAGACTTCAGACTTCAGATGGTTTATTCATGTAATAGGCCATTGCCCCTCATGAAGGGGTACAAATACATAAGCAAAACTATCATTTGGCATCATGACAATCACATTAATGTTACATTGTACATAGACTAAAACAGAAATTAACATTTGAACAATACTCATACAAATAACAAACCTAAGACATCAATCTATACGCACTAGTCATTTCATTGAAGTTTAATTTGTACAATAACATATTGTCGTCTCTTAAATGTGTAAATACTATGGAAAAACAGAGATCCATGAAATAATTTGTACACAGTATATATGCAACATGTTCACTGACAAAAAATCAAAACGGGCAGAATAAATTGTACTGCATCATGACGTTGCTTTTTCTCTAAGCTTAAATGCTTTATACAAAAACAAAGATAGATTATATACAACATCAGATGCGTTTGATGACATCAATAAAGTCATTTTAAATAATGAAGGTTGCATATGATATTTAGGTCGAATCAATTTCATCGAATTTTTTGTAGTGATGGACAGCAAAGCAAAAAGTGCACTTCATCTTCTTTTAAATTTTTACGTAATGGACACAATAAATCACTCTCTCTGTGAGATCTATATCTAAAGTAATGGGCATTAATTTCTGATATGCCAAATCTAAATCTTGCTGTCGCATATTTAAAATGTCTGTCCATATTCAGTGCTATATATATGATTTCACTTCACGAGTATTACAAAAAGTTCTGTAAATATTAAATCTGTCACTGCTTTGAACGTGATCATTCCATTTCTGCCATCCACAGTCAGTCAAACGGTGACGAAACTCCTGTATGAATTTATTTAAATTGCCAACACCTTGATTAATCCATACGACACCATATCCATATTCAAACAAACAAGCACGTACACTCGACACCCAGGTGTGTTTACCTTTGGCATCTAAATCATACAGCATATTATACGTTTTGCGAGGTATTCTATAATTTTCCATCTGTATTAATTTAAACCAGTAGTGGATACATCTAACAGCAGAGTTGACATATATTGGATGTCTGTTTGTCTCTCCATACACAAAGTCATTAGGAGTACACATATCCACTCCTAAAAATTTCTTTAAGCAAATGTGTGAACTGATTCACAGTGAGCAGCAGCTTTATCTAAACCCCATAATTCAGAGCCGTACTGTACAATAGGTTGAATCTGAGAATCAAACAATTTTACAAATGAATGAAAAGAATTGTTATTAAGAAAATACAAACGTCTCATTATACTTAAGAGAGAGAGAGAGAGAGAGAGAGAGAGAGAGAGAGAGAGAGAGAGAGAGAGAGAGAGAGAGAGAGAGAGAGAGAGAATTGGTATTGTCACCACATACAATAGTAGTTAGTACTGATAATGATTTATATTTGGACTAATTTGTGTGAAAAATATACATTTGGGCCATCTAGTTTGCAGTTCTATCGACAGGACACAAGTACAGAAAAAGAGCATTACATCTGAAGTCCATAGAGACAGAATGTTAATGTTAGCAGCTGAATGAGTGAATCATCCAATCAATAGATGCACCTAGAGATATTATCTGCATTCAGAAACACTGGAGAACTTTCAGAAACTAGTGGCAAACTGTGTTACAGATGTACTTTCTTTTCCCCTCTCTGCTTGTTTGTCTGTTACAATCTATCTCACCATCCCTTCCAGCTCCCAAATCCTCTCTTTGCCCATAAACAATGGGAGCAAATGTCAGGTGGGTAAGATGTCAGATTTCTAGTCAGAAGGTCTGAGGTTCAATCCTGCTTGGATATCTGCCGCTTGATGGGTTAAAGGTGGAGTTTAATTACACATACTGTACCGTGACTCACTAATGCAGTAAGTGACAGCGGTTTGCCATTCCTGCCTCGTAAACAACAAAGTCCGAAAGGACCATAACTCTGAGAGTACTAGTGCCTTGCGCATGCCTAGACCATTCTTCTTTTCTTGACAGCCATTTTCCTGCTTGCCTCGTGTGCTCTGGGCAGCTAAGTATATTTTGCTTTTCTCGCAATCGATAGATTGTCGTTGTTGGTTTTTTGTTGTCTTGCCTATGTTTTCGTTTAAGGGAGAAACTTATGTGAAGCATTTGGGTGGCAAAGCGAGAGTTAAGAAGATTTCGTCCACCGAATTCTCCAACCCGCAGACGGGCGTTTTGCCCGGCGCGCCAAAATCCCCTCTCTCTTCATCTTTGTCTCTCCCTCCTCCATCTTCTTCGTCTACTCTCTCTTACTCTCTCAAAGTGTCATCACAACTCAGCTGCAGTTCTGTTGCGGTGACCACGAGCCCTCAATGCAGCTGCGGTTCTTTTGAGTTTTCGTCATCTTGCGGCCTTCTCTTAGCCCCTCACGGTAATCAACTCTGCGGCTCTGTTGATTCCGTACTTGCCCCCTGTGTACAGCTCAGCTGTGGTTCTGCTGCACACATTTCAGTCACTATGGCTGAAGGGCGACACGGGCATGGGTCTCCTTCGAGAGGCAGGAAGGCAAGCATTTTGACGGAACAAGGCTCAGCCCCTGCGGCCTTCTCATAGCCCCTCACGGTAATCGACTTAGCTGCGGTTCTGTCGATTCCGTACTCGCCCCCTGTGTACAGTTCAGCTGCCGTTCTGCTGCAGACGTTTCAGTCACTATGGCTGAAGGGCGACAGGGGCACGGGTCTCCTTCGTGAGGCAGGAAGGCAAGCTTCACTGGGCGAGTCAAGGGAGACAACACCTCTGTTACGGGTGTTGGACTCTAGGTCTGCCCCGGTTGTCTCCCTTCCTCCCCCGCTGCCTGCATGTGCCCCCGCTCCAACATCTCTGTCCCATTATGGACCGAGCGCATGGTCGCCTTGGCAAATGCCAAGCGACCCGCAGCGGGCTGGCCCCTCAGGCATTGGGGATTCCCTGACCCACGAGGGCCACTACCAGCGGGCTGGGCCCTCCTCTACATGGGGTTAGGGTCCTGGGACTCCATGGGCTCAGCCCATGGCACCTCCCATGGCACCGTATATGGTGCCCTGGCAGCATTTCCCATCTATGGGATTTCCCCCGTCCTCTGCCACAGGGTATACTTGGTGGCCCGGCTTTATGCCCGGCGCCCCGCTGGCGCAGGCGTCTTCCTTGCCCGCCCCTCTGGTCCCCCCTGGTGTCAGATTCCTCCCCAGGGGTGCTTCTCGGGGCTTCTGACTTAGGTCCATCTGGAGTTTCCCCACGATCGGGCACTCCACGGTCCCTCACCTCCTCTGTGGGCGGGTCAGGGGACACAGACTCTGAATCGGATGATGAGGGCTCTGCCCCCACTTCTTTTTCCTTTTCCGAAATGGTGGAATGGCTGGTATCGTACCTGCCCGGAGCCATGTCCACTACACAGGAGGCCAAGGCTCCCTGCCCTTCTGTGGCAGAGCTCGCCTTGGGTGCCCTTCCTCTCTCAGCCCCAGCCTCCTTTTTCCTAAAAGAGTCAGGCATGGTGGCTGACTCTATGAGGTGGGCCCAAAGCAAGGTGAGGGGCAAGGAGGCACAGGACATCCTTCCAGGCTCCGTGCCTGCCTTACCTGGAGCCCTGGCTTGTGGGAAATTCCTGAAGCCAGAGAAGCTCCCTTTCAACAGGAAGGCCTTCATAGCCCATGAGGCCATTCCAGAGTCGCCGCTCTCCCTCACACAGGAGGACTTCCTGTTAGTGCAGGGGAGGTCTCGGGCCCAGCAGCAGCAACTCTCCCTCTCGGAGTGCTGCCTGGCTGACTGGGAGGAGACTACAAGGAGGGGTCTGAGGTGGTCTCATGGGGTCTGGTGTCCGCTCTTAAGGACCCAGACTACGAGTCTTTTTCTCTCTGTCAGTTGCCTGACTCTCCCGCAATTGTGGCTTTCATCCAGTCCATGGTGGAAGGCCTCAAGTACTCGGCTGGTGCCTTTGCCAGACCACCTCAATTCAGTCCTGGCGAGGTGGGATGCTGTCCTCTTAGCATCTTCGGTCACCCGCTCTTCATCTGCCAGGGCTTCCTTGAGAGCTGTGCCAGTTAGGTCTGGTTCCCTCTTTGGGAACCACATGCAGGCCACTATCTAGAGTCAGGCAGAAATCAGGAGGGATCTCGCCCATCACTCTGGTTCCTCTCGCCCCGGGGCGAAGCACCCTGCTCCAGTGGCTCCCCCTTCCCAGGGGCCTCCACAGGTGAAGTTTCGTGCCTCCTTCAGGCCAAAAGGGGCTAGGGCGAGGCAACATCACAAGGGCCGGTCGGGTTCCTGATCTGCGGTCCAAAAGCTGGCCTCTTCTCAGCCGGCTCACCCCCAGTGACTAACCCCCGGCCTGAGGTCATCACCCCCCCCCCCCTCTCACAAGCCAGTGGGCCCTGTGGGTGATCATGTCGGGGTTCCGTCTTCCTTGGGGTCCAAGGAAGGCCCCACTCACGCCCTTTCCTCCTGTTTTCGCACTTCCTCGGGATCACTTGGCCTCGCAGGACCTGGATCAGGAAGTTCTTTAGCTGTTAGCCAAGGGGGCCATAGAAGAGGTTTTTTCCTGTTCATCTCCGGGATTTTATGGCCGCATCTTTGTGGTCCCCAAAGCTTCTGGGAGTTGGAGACCTGTCCTGGACCTCTCTCCTCTGAACATGTTCCTCTGCATCCTCCACTTTCGGATGGAAAACCCCTATGTCGATTCGCGATGCCTTGCACCCAGACGACTGGGGGAGATCCATCGATCTGAGGGATGCATATTTCCACTTCCTTATTCACCCAAGGGACAGGAAGTACCTCCGATTCGTTTGGAGGAACCGAATCTTCCAGTTCAGGGCTCTTCCCTTTGGTCTGGCACCAGCCCCCTGGTTGTTCACGAAGGTGGTTCGGGAGCTGTGCATGCATGTTTGGGAGAGGGGTATCCGCCTCAAGGCCTATCTCAACGATTGGCTTCTCCTCGCCTCCTCCAGGGCTCAGTGTGCACAACAAGCTCTCCAAGTTCTGCAACTCTGTCAAGATCTGGGGTTTGTTCGCAACGAGGAGAAGTCGGAACGCACTCCGTCACAACAGTTCCAGTTCCTTGGCATGTCCTTCGACACAACCAGGTGGTTGGTGTCTGCAGCTCCCCAGCGCCTACTACGCCTTCAGGACCTGTTAGTTCACCTGCTCTCTCAGTCTCAGGTGCCGGCCAGAAAGCTGGCCTCCCTTCTGGGTTTTATGGAGTCGTTGGTCCCCCCCTAGTGCCACTGGGTCGACTCCTCAAACGACAGTTCCAACGCAGATTTTGGAGGCGTTGGTCTCAGACTTCTCAGTCGTGGGACCTTCAAGTTCCTCTGGGTCCTTGGTTCCAATACTCAATGACCAAATGGCACTCCCGGTCCTGGCTAGCCCAGGGATTCCCTATCACACACATCCCTCCTCAGGAGGACTTGTTCACGGATGCATCCAACTCCGGGTGGGAGCCCCACGTGGGCCCGCTGACAGCAGCAGATCAATGGTCAGAAGAAATGTATTCCTGTCACATCAGCATGCTGGAACTGGAGGCAGTTTTTCAAGCCCTCAGAGAGTTTCTCCCCTTTCTGAAGGGAACACATGTTCTCATCAACACGGACAACACTACCGTGGCTTGTTACGTCAACAAGCAAGGGGGCACCCGCTCCCACTCCTTGTCTCGGAGAGAGGAACAGCTTCTCCTCTAGCGCGAGGAACAGTCCATTCGGATCTCAGCAAAGCATGTCCCGGGAAAGATCAACATACTTGCAGACTCACTCAGCAGATCCCACATGATTCTTCCCTCGGAATGGACACTGGTCCATGCAGTTCTGGAGCCAGTGTGGGCAGCGTGGTTCAAACCACAAGTGGACCTGTTTGCCACCAGGTTCAACCACTGCCTTCATCTGTATGTTTCTCCAGTCCCGAATCCAGCGGCTTGGGCTGTGGATACTCTGTCCATTCCATGGTCAAACCTGAGGGACTATGCCTTCCCTCCGTTCCCTATACTTGGAAAAGTTCTGCGGAAGACGAGGGAAGACTCGGCCACTATGATTCTCATGGCAGCTCGATGGCCGGCCCAAGCATGGTTCCCAGAACTGCTGCACCTGTCCCATATGCCTCCGATAAAACTCACTGTGACAGGACGGTCCCTGCTTCAACCAAGATCAGGCATTCCGCACGGCAATGCAGATGTTCTAAACCTTCATGCCTGGCTGCTGTGCGGGACTCGATGTCTACATTAGGCTTGTCCCCGGCGCTGATCGGCCTTGTGGAGCAAGCTCACAGACCGGGCACTGTCCTTCCTTTGCGGACGACCCTCTCCTGCAGGATATTGTCAGAGTGGCTTCTCTTCAAGAAGCCCGAACCCCCCGCCGCACCTGAGTGTGGGATCTCTTTCCCGTCCTCTCCTCCCTGAGACTTCCTCCTTACGAACCCATCAGGGAGTATTCTCTCAAGTTCCTCTCATTCAAGACGACCTTTCTCGTTTCTCTGGCGTCGGGGAGGCGCTGTAGTGAAGTGCACACTCTTAGTGGACTCCCCGGGGATGTAGCTTTCGAACCTGATGGCTCAATGTCTCTCAGCCTCCTCCCAGGATTCTTGGCCAAGAACCAGTCGCCAGGTTCTCCTTCTCCGACTATCTCCATTCATCCTCTGACGTCTTTCCTTGCTCCGGATGATGAGGACCACACGCTCTGCCCTGTACGCGCCCTGTGACTATAGAAAGTGGACGAAATCTTCTCACCAGAAGCAGCGCCACCTGTTTCTCTCTTACAATGAAAGTTATAAGAAGGACATTAGATGCGCTCAGATTTGGCTGTCTTCTCCCCGAGGCCCCATGAGATTAGAGCATGGGCTTCGTCACTGGCAATCGCTCACAGTGCCAGCCTCCAGAGTGTCCTGGACGCCGCGTATTGGTGTTCCCCGGGCACATTCATTCACTTCTACTTGCATGACGTTTCCCGTCTGCGCGACAATAGATCCATGGGTATAGCTTCAGCTGTGGTGGCTCAACACCCCATCTCCGCCTCATGCCCTGACTCGTCTCATTCCTCCAGGCGTTAACCAGGTAACCCCTCCTTCTGTGTAGTGCTATTCTGCATTAGTGAGCAACGGTAGAGTATGTGTAATTAAAAGGAAATTTTTCTTCTAAAATCACGTTTAATCTAACATACTTACCGTGGCTCATGCAGTATCCCTCCCTTCCTCCCCGCTTTTCTGGTTCCTTCAAATTTCACAGTCAGGGTGTTGGTTACCTTGAAAAGAGGAATGGTCTAGGCATGCGCAAGGCACTAGTACTCTCAGAGTTATGGTTCTTTCAGACTTTGTTGTTTACGAGGCAGGAATGGCAAACCGCTGTTGCTTATTGCATTAGTGAGCCACGGTAAATATGTTAGATTAAACATAATTTTAGAAGAAAAATTTCCAATTTTTCCCAAGTGTGCATATATGCAGACCTGTATGCACATGCTCTCCTTCATGTGTGCAGGCCTACATGTATACATATGCACACTGAACATCAAGTATGTATGCTAAGAATGCTATAAGTCATGTCAGTGTTTGATGGCTTATGGAAATATGAAAACACCTGGCATGCCAGGTGTGCCGACTTTGTAGCAACATAGACCTGCACAGTGTGGATGATGTGTGTACATGCACACCCCAGAAAAGATCAGAATTCTCAAAAAGAGGCCTGTCTATTGTCTGTGTCATATCTCTCATTACCTTCCATTTTTGGCTTTACACTCCCCCCTCCCCACCCCATGTATTCACATTTGGCTAAAACTGAAAATAATCAAAAATTGATCGCTCATCTCTGCGCTTGGATTGTAGTTGATTGACTAATGAAATCAATGAAGCATGGAAATGGTAAGCAACTGGGAGACAGAAGTCATTTTTTGAATTACATGCATCTTTCAACATCATTTGTCTGCTTGTCTGTCTTTGTGTATCCGTCTTTTCCACTATCTCCTGTCTCTTCTTTCTTCAGACTTCTGATCATAGCGATGTAAATGATGCAGTCATCTGGGAGATTGAATTTGATGGAATGTGTGTCATTTTGTCTGCCTTGTGCTTTTTTACAGCCTCCAATCCCCCTCCCCTTCCCCTCCCAAACCGTTCATACACACCCATGTTTCTGCTTTGCCTGCCTTTATCTGTCTTCCTGCATGACTGTCATTCTGTCCGCTGTATGTGATTGTATCTCATAGTCTTACATTTTTAAAACTTGCCTCAGTCTACCTGCCTGTCTGTCTTGTCTGTCTCCGTTTCTCTCTTTTTTTTTTTTAAACATGCTTGAATGAGGAATGCAAATGAGGATAATGCAGGATCATAGATTTTGATTAACCCTTTGACTTTTGTACCCTATCCATCAAGTGCAAAAACTTGATCCTTTGACTCAGGAAGCTGGTGGATAGGGTGAGGGGAGTCAAAGGGTTAAGTTTTTGATAGCATGGCTGACAATGCAGAATGCTGATGGAGAGGGTGCGGGAGTCAAAGGGTTAAAACAAAACAAAACAACAACAATAGCGACATGTACAAGACTACAACAACAAACTGAAAAATTCTAACCCAACTGAGTGTGCCTGCCTGCCTGCCAGCCTTCAAGTTCTACATGTAGTTTGTGTGTATTTTCTAAGATATTCTTTTTAGCCAGCCGTTAGTTCAGTTGTTTTCCGCAGAGCCCAACATGAAGGCCGGACCAGCTCAGGATTGACCTGTCTTTATGTCTGTCTGTTGGTGGGGCTGTTTGTCTTTGGTGTCTCTACTTGTTTCAGTGTGACCTGTATCCACCTCTCAATCTTTTTCCACTGTGTTTTCCCGCATTTTTCCCATTTTCAAATCTTCCTCTGTTCCCTCTATCGCCACTCCCTTCACTTCTGTCTCTGTCTGCTGTGTGCCTGTATATATATATATATTATATATATATATATATATATATATATATATATATATATATATCACACACACACACACAACACAGACACACACACACACACACACACACACACACACACACACACACACACACACACACACACACACACACACACACACACGCACACACACACACACACGAACACACACACACGAACACACACACACACACACACACACACACACACACACACACACACACACACACACACACACACTTCAGACTGTACATTTGGTCAGTTGATTATTAAGAGGGAATGTCCAATTGTCTGATTGGAGGTGCAGAATTTCTTTGAAGTGTGAGTCTATTTTAACCGCTTTTGGTTAATCTGGTCTGTCATTACTGCTAAGTTGCTATCTTTGTGTTTGTGCTTTATGATGTCAATCTAGATATAAATTTTGTAAGGTAAAAAAAGTGATTTTCTATCTTTTCATGCTTCCTAAAATGTCTAAATAATGTTTCTTCTTCTCTCTCCCTTACATGCCCATTTTATCTTTGATCTTCTTGTCTGTTTTTGTTACTCCCTCTGTCTCCTGTCCGTCTCTCTTTCTGTCTGTCTTTTCTTGAACATGGTTAATTTAACTGATTGATGAATGCAAATGAGGGTCGTGTGGGAGGCAGAGAGTGTGGTAAAGCGTTTCTGCTTGCTTGCCAACCTGCCAGCCTTCAGTTCTTGTTGTTTATAAGCCCAGCCCATCATGAGGATCATCTCAGCGCTGTTTATAAGTCTGCCTGCCTGACTTTCACTTTCTTGGAGAGTCATGTTTGTTGATCTCTGCCCCTCTGTTACTACTACTAGTGTTAGCCTTTTCTGCCTTTTCCATATTCCAGTTGTCTTTTCCTTTCTCCTCTTGTAAATTCAGACCGTGGTTAATTGAACGATGCTTATAATGTAAAAAAAAAAAAAAAAAAATGATAAGAAGAATAGGCTCATAACTCTATGCTAGATCTTAAGGGAGTGAGATGGTGGTGGAGGCCTCACAACGTTTGGGTCGGCTTTTCTCGGGTGGCTCAAAGACATTCTGTTTATAATCTCTTTGGGATGGCTTCCATTGGTCTCCGTCAGTGCTTTACCTGCCTCAGCCTCAACAGGATTAGGTACCTACTCACAGCTGAGTGGAAAGGAGTTTCTCGAGCCAGGCACAACTTGTAAATCAGATTGAAAGGCAGGAGGTCTTCTTCTCCACCAGCAAGCCTTCAGTTTATGTGGTTTATTATAGCCTGGTCCATCGTAAAGACCACCTCAGGGCTGGTGTGTATATTTGTCTGTGGGTGTGTTGTCTGTATATTGTATGTCTGAGTTTGTATGTCTCAGTCTTTTATTGTCTTGAAGTGTCTGCCTGCCTGTCTATTGGTTGGTTTGTCTGTCTGTCTCGCAATGTTGCTGTTTCACTCTCAGTATCTAGTTCTAGAGTTTGTCTCTGCCTTTTTCCTTATGTCTATTCATCTATCTCACTCTCAGTACTTCACTACTTGTGTCCCCTTCCTCCTCCTTTCCCCTTCCACCTTTTCTTTCCCTTTCTTTCTTCTCTTTACATCTCTCTTTTTGTCTCTGTCTCTGTTCCTCTCTCTCTCTGTCTCATTGTTTCTGACCTTCGGAGTCTCAGTTCAGACCATGGTCAATTGATTGATGCAAATGAATGTCCCAGTGGGAGGTGCTGTATTTCTTTGAAGTGGGTGCGCGTAGGTCTGTCAGGCCGTTGGTTAGTCTTATTCACTGTCTTGATGCCTTCCTATGTCTTGTTTATCTGTTTGTCTGTCTCTGCTTTTGTCTGTCTGTTTGCGTTTCCTTTTTTTTGTTGTTGTTGTCATTTGTCTGTCTCAGGACAGTTCTGACCTTTGGCTTCAATGATCGAGTAATACAAATGAGGTTGAACTGCTAAGCAATGAATTTGATCACAGAGTTTGACTGCATTCCAAATTTTTTCGATTGACGATCTGTCTGGCAATCTGTCTTAGTCTGTCTTTCTCACTGTGTGTGTTTTGGTGCCAGGTTGTGTCTGTGAAAGATTTTCTATTTCTGTTTCTGTCTCTCTGATTATGTCCATGTGCCTTTTGTTTTTGTTTATTAACAGGAGGTGTGTGTGTGTGTGTGTGTGTGTGTGTGTGTGTGTGTGGTGTGTGCGTGCGTGCGTGCGTGCGTGCGTGCGTGTGTGCGTGCGTGTGTGTGAGATAAAAAAACGTTACCAAGAATTTCTCAGCTGTTCCTGGATGGGTATTTACCAAATTTGTGTCAAAGATGAAGACTGTTCCAGAATCATGAATGCATAAGCTTTGAAGTCGTGATGTCTAGGTTAACCCTTTGACTCCAGCACCCTGTCCACAACTCCAAAAACTTAACCCTTTGACTCCCTCACCTTATCCACCAGCTTCCTACATAGTTTGAGGGAGTCAAAGAGTTAAGTTTTTGCTTTGCTAGCATGGCTGACAATGCAGGTTGCTGGTAGACAGGGTGCAGGAGTCAAAGGACTGAGGTCACATGGACCAATAATATGTCTAAAGTCAAAATTTTTGCGAGTATGGTGTGTGAACAGCACTTTCTCAGGAACTTCTGACATTATTTGCATATTGTTTCCACTGTTGTAACAGAACCATGGCTCTCACTTCACATCAGATTTCATTTCATTTATTTATTGCTTGTTCAAGTCACATTGACCTTGGCTTGAGAAATACAGGTATCTGGATAGTCTGCAATAATTTTTCTTTATTAAAAAGAACATTATTAGAATGGCTTGACCATTTTTGCTGTCTTTTTGTCAGTCTGTCTGTGTGGATATCTTGTTCATTAGCGTCATTAATTAAATAATGCAAATGAGAGAAGTGAACACCCAATGCCAAGCAATGAATTTGGTTTTAGTAAAGACTAACTGAAGTCAGTTGCAAGGGTTTTGATTTTTGACCAGTGCAGTTCTGTTTTTTTGTGTTTCTTTTACACATGTGCACACACTCATGCACACATACACGTGCACATTTGTTTGGGGTTGTGCACACACGCTTGTGTGTGTGTGTGTGTGTGTGTGTGTGTGTGTGTGTGTGTGTGTGTGTGTGTGTGTGTGTGTGTGTGTGTGTGAGATTCTCATTCTCCCTCTTTATCCCACCCTTCTCCTCCCTCTGATCTCCCCCTCTCACTTTCTCTCTCTCTCAGTCTCAACTCACAACCTTGTCTCTTGCGTTTCTCATTCTCTCACCTCTCCAGCTGTGAGTCTAACTTCCACAGTTTCAAAACAGCCTTCCCTTCCTTCATCAGTAAACATACTTCAACAACCTCTACCTGGCTACAGAGTCTTCTTCTCCTGCAGCAATTGGTTAAGTTTTACTGTGCTTTCTTTTCTTTGATGGCGCGGTGATGGTGGTGTGGTGGTAGTGGTAGTGATGGTGTGGAGGAGTCCTTTCCCTGTTGTACCACAGTCTTTCCTTACCCCTTCCTTGTCAGGGATCTTTCTGTTGAAAGTAAGGAGGTTGGGATGGAGTGGGGTGGGGTAGGGTGAGTGTTTGGGGAGGTGGAGTGGAAAAAGAGAGGAGAAAGAGAGAAGGAAATCCCCTAAAAGTGACTAACCAAGGAACCAACAAAAAACGGGGATAAGGTGGGGGTGGAGTGTTGGGGAAAAGAGTTAAAAAGAAGAAATGAAAAGAAGGGCCCCTTCCAATATAGACAATACAAAACAAACAAACAAAATCAAAAACAAAACAGCAAAACAACACCCCAACCAAGTAGCCAATAGAGCAAAGAACCCTCTCTTCCCCGCAAAAAAAAAAAAAAAGAAAAAAAAAAAAGACCCCCCCCCCCCCCCATGTGGGAGGATGAGTAAGGGATAATGGCCTGTTGATTCAGGTGGACACATTAGTTTCCTGCGTGCATGCCTGCATGTGTGTGCGTGCGTGCGTGCGTGCATGTGTGTGTGTGTGTGTGTGTGTGTGTGTGTGTATGTGTTGTGTGTGTGTGTGTGTGTGTGTTTGTTGTATATGACTTTGTTGTAATGTTTGTCTTCTTTTGAAATAAGCATTTTACATTTAATAACAGCAGCAGCAGCAACATATCAAGATGTGGTGTTCTCAACTGCTTTCGGAATCTTTGTTCTCCATGGGATTTGTTGTTGTAGTGTGTGTGTGTGTGTGTGTGTGTGTGTGTGTGTGTGTGTGTGTGTGTGTGTGTGTGTGTGTGTGTGTGTGTGTGTGTATGTGTGTGTGTGTGTGTGTGTATGTGTGTGTGTGTGTGTGTGTGTGTGCGTGTGTGTGTGTGTGTGTGTAGTTGTAAGATCTATTTTCCTTCATGAGGCTTGATTGCTCACTCATTATGTCAGCAGCTATCTTTGTTTATTTTTAAGATTTTTGTGTTCTTGACAAAGGCCATGCTGAAAACAATTGTGCCTGTTTTGTTTAGTCGATTAAGTAAGCAGTTTTGTTCTCTTTTAATGTGTGTCTGGTTTCATTTCCCAGTGTTCCCTGTAAATAATTTCAGTCCAGATATTCAATTGTTAGACAAAACTAACGCAACAGAGTGCTTTCTTTGGTCTCGTTACAATACCTTAAGTCAAGACAATTAAGTCAAAATGTTTGGCATAAAGCTGTTTTGTAATTGATTTTGTTTTCCCTTCATTTTTTCAGCTTTACAGTAATCTGTTATAGAAATCAGAAACGTGAAAATAGAATGAAAACGCATATTTGATTAACCAGACAAGACCGGCGCAAATTTTCAGCCAACTGGCTTTTGCCAAATGAACACAAACATTGACAAAGAAATGTATTCTAGATTTAGGACAAAAACACCAGACCAGTTAACTGCACTGATATTTTATTGAGTGTTGAGCAGGAGAAGTTGTAATTTCTCGTATTCTAGATTCTTGTGCGACATGTTTTTAGTTTACTTTTTATTTATAAATGATCAAAACCTGTTTCTTGTGAATAAATATGGTCAGCAATGGCAATTCAGGCCATTGCCAATCTAATCAATGCCATTAGCTTCAGACATGCAGTCAGTAAATTGATGTATATCAGTTTAACTTCTGTGATAATGGTTTTGATGCAGAACATACTTAAGTGGTAGATTATTGGGGATCTGGCTTGGCCGCACATGATGCAGAACTGAACCATATGGTCTACAGCCCACTCATCAGCAAATGGATACCCGACCCTGTTCAGTATCAAAAATAAAAGCAGTGACAGAGGAATGGATACAATCTTCTTGATCATAAACTGGTACAAGAATAGTGAGATTTGTGGGATCTCTAACATCTCATTGCCTACTGATGTGACAGTCCTGCAGGCCTTTTCTAAAAACTCTGGTACTTGTACCATGTAATTTAATTATAATTTAGCTTTCTCCATGGTCATGTATTTCAAACAAAAATGGCGCTTGCCCATAGAGGTCCTTTCAGGGTGGATCAGCACTGGGTCCTGTGTCTCAGTGATGATGGCCAACAGGAACTCGAAAAATAAAAGCCACATTCATCGCCAGATATGCCCTAACTATGCAGACAGTGAACAGAAGAAGAAGGGAAGGAATTGCTCAGTGGTCTTATAAAATGTATGGAAAACATCTAGTTGTACCTGTAATTTTTTAGCATTTGAAAACTAAATTACCAATCAATTCTTTATGATATTTTTAGTGTTGGACAATAAAAGCAGAAACTGCAGTTGTTATTTGTGAGTATTGCTCTGCTTTAGTGGCACTGTCCCAGTGCCACACATTTCAGCTCCTAAGGTTCAACACGCCACCAAATGTAAATCCATTCACTTGTCACTCCCACTGTGAAGCCTCCCACCATTCAATTGTCGCAGTCACTTTGAAGCTTCTCACTAGAGGAAACTCTTCAGATAGCTGGCATGTTTTTAAATTAAGTGGAGTTCAGAAGTCCCTGTTGTCATCAACAGGGACACCACCTGCTGAATCATGATTAACCACAGTAATTGCTTATTGATGGAGCCAGACTGAGTGACTGTCCCCCACCCCTTCCATAAAACATTTTTAGCGTACACCAGTTGTGTCATAGATGGATCAAGTACGGAGGGTATGGTAGTCAAATGAATAAGACCTCAGACTTCCAGTTGCATACTTGATGGGTAAAGAGTGGAGATTTCCCAGCTCTGCCTGGTCAACATAACTATGTGCAGACCTTTTCGCGCCTAAACCCCCATTATGTGTATAAGCACACAGAACACCATGTATGTACATTAAATATCCGTTAAGTCATGTTAGTGATCTGGGAACATGAAAGCACCCAGCATACATACCTGCATGTGCACCTGACTGTGCAGCAACATACAGCTGCGAACTGTGGCCAAAAATAACGTTCTTTCACAAATAAAAAAAGGAAAAAAAATCAGAATGCATTGAAGAAAACGGGGTCTGGTGTAATAAGCCAGACAAGATAGGATTAGGCTGTCTTGCATGCAGGAATGAAATGTATTTCCCATACCAGTTGTAACTATTCACAGGATCAACTGCCCAGAAAGAAGCGTGACATCAGGCTCTGAAGGGGAAGTAATATAAGCATCAATTTACATGCTTTGCATGTTTTGGCAAAGAATTGCAGCCAGCCTTCTTCTGTCCATCATTTGTCTTTCGTTTGTTCAGAGGTCTTGCTTATCTGCAGTTACCTTACCACTGTGTTGAAGAGATCTCAGAATAGCCTTAAACAGTGAACGGGATGCTCATATAATTTTTTTTTCTGCTGTCCCAATTTTTTTGCTGTCTTAGTGGCATTGATCCTGTGCTGCTTATTCTGGCACCACAAAACACCATTGTGCCCAAGTTCATTCAGTTGAAGTACCAGTGCCAGGAAGCCCATGGGAACCAGAATTGTCAAGTCACCATGAGGCCATTCACTAGAGGAGATACTACACTGCTGCTTGATCACTTCGGTGGAGTTCAACAGTGCCTGTTCTGTTTCAGCTTATTAAAGGCACTGCATACTGAAGATATAGAGAGAGGGATAGATAATTAGTCTGTGACATGCTGTCTATGTCTGTCTTGCTGCTGCAGCCCATGGTCCATGACAGATAGTACTGAAGAGAGCTTGAGACTGCACAAACCACAGACTTTTGCAGCTGTTGAAATATTGTGCTTGTGCAAACTGATCATTGGTATCAGTCAAGAGACCATGATCATGAGAAAAATCTTGTAGCTGCCAGTCTCTCTGTACTGTAATCTGTATGTGAATGAATAATTATGTGTGTGTGTGTTTGTGTGTGTGTGTTTGTGTGTGTGTTTGTGTGTGTGTGTGTGTGCGTGTGTGTGCGTGCATGTGTGTGTGCATGTTTGTGTGTGTGTGTCTGTGTTAGTGTGTGTGTGTCTATGTCTCTGTGTGTTCATGTGCATGTGTGTGTGTGTGCATGTGTGCGTGCATGCGTGAGTGCATGCGTGCGTGCGCATGCTCTGAACTGTCTTTAGGAAACTTAACATTGAAAGGTGATTGCAGTGGTGTGTAACATTTCATGGTTGTTGTGGTTCTTACATGTTGCAGATGATGATGGATGAAAACTGGCAAGGAAGGACGTCGTCAGGTGGCCGCGCTGGGATCCAACAGGATGAAAATCAACCTGTATAATGTCTGTGATGGGGAGATCTTCACCTACTCACTACCCCTGCTCATTGGAGACATTGACTACCTCCATGCCGACAGTCTGCTCCATGCCTGGCTCAGCCATGACCCAGATCATATCATGCTCTGGCCCATCGTGGAAGGCTGCTTCAAGATTCTGGTGCAGCTGAGGCTAGGTGACAACGTCATCAATCTGAAGCACGAAAATGATGTCCTGCAGCTCAGAGTGGTGTATCAGAGACCCGCCTTCACTTATTTTGTGCGTCCGGTCTACATTGTGTGTGCTGATGATGATGGGTATTTCCAAGGTCCAGAATCGGTGGACTGCTCCCCTCAGAGCGCGATACAACGTATTCGGCTGGGTGCTCAGCTTATCCAGTCGTTTACCGCAGAAAAGCTGAAAGAGCATGGGTTTGGTCGGGTAACGTTTCAGTTCGAATCGGAAGATGGTGTGCGGCCAGTGTGTCATATTTTCCGCTCAAAGTTAACGTTGGAGCAGGTGTATGCCATGTCTGGAAATGATTTGTGGACTCATTTTGGGAAAGAGTTGATGACATCCGGTTTTTCAAAGCGACACAAGTGTAAATGGTACTGTTTTATGTCCTTCACTAGGTACCAGCTTCCACCTGACACTTCCCTACCAAAAACCCATAGCGAGATTCTGAAGTACACCAAAGGACACACAGCTTTAGGTGGGTGATGTTATATGGTGTGTAGTGGGGTGCTTGTGTGTGTGTGTGTGTGTGTGTGTGTGTGTGTGTGTGTGTGTGTGTGTGTGTGTGTGTGTGTGTGTTACATGTGTGCATAAGTGTGTGTGTGTTCTGTGTTACGTGTGTACTACACATGTGCGTGTGTGTGCATGCGTGTGCGCCCACATATGCATTTACAGCATTTGTATGCCTATATGTACACATAGCATAGTATTCTTTCGTATGTAAATGTGTGTGTGTGTGTGTGTGTGTGTGTGTGTGTGTGTGTGTGTGGTGTGTGTGTGTGTGTGTGTGTGTGTGTGTCGTGTGTGTGTGTGTGAGCGCATGCGTGCGTGTGTGAGTGTGTGTGTGTGTGTGTGTGTGTGTGTGTGTGTGTGTGTGTGTGTGTGTGTGTGTAGTAATGATGTTTTTTGTATTAATAAAAAATGTTTTAAGTTGCTTTGAAGTAAAACCACGAACTCTTCCATAGTATTAGTAGGTAAACGTTTTGAAGTTTCTTTTCCTGTTTGCTGGTGACCTTGAAATTTGGCTTTACAAGTATTTTGACAAAGCCTTGTTCGATTTCTTTACCAGGCACTTGCATACCGTACTTTGGCTTTGCAATTGTGTTTTGACCAAGTCTTGGTGAATTTCAGGCACTTGAATGTTGAATACTATCAGTCTGCTTTCATTGTATCAGTATTTTATCAATAGTGTATGGTAATTTGAATACCATGAGTCTTCTTTTATTGTGTCAGTATTTTATCCACAGCTGTAATTTACATTGTTTCTTTGTGACAGATCAGATTAATTTAACTTCAAGTGATCACTGCTGAAGTTACTTGTTACTCTTACTTGACATTTGTAAATTTACCATTGTGTAACTTCATAATTGGAGCTCATGAGGTTTGTATTCCCAATAAGTAACTGCATTTATTTTTGTTAAAGAACACCATTGTTGAGTTCTATATGTAGTTTGGTTCGTTTTGGGACCAGCTTTATATTGTTTTATTCTTTTTTTTTAAAATTTACTTTTTGTCATCAGTTTAACTTGTAATGTACATCAGTGTTTACATCTGTTTTTTTTAAAAATCTTCTTTTAATTATCAATCCTTCAGATCTTTTTCAAGTAGACAGTGTTATCATGATGGCTATCCATAGAGCTATGCATGCAGCATGGCTTGCAAAATGCCAATGACATGCAAACCAGTCTAGGAACAGGAAAAATTTGTCACAGATCTGTACAGATATTCAGAGTTTGTGTCCAAGGCAATTCCCTTGTGCCATTCACTACTGATTCAGTGTGTGGTGAACAGAATTGGCTTTTGGCTGTTGATGTATCCTGTGGCACTGGCAGTCTGTAAAATAAGATTGTGAGTTCTGTGCATAGGCTACACAGAAACTTAACTCAAACACATATTCTGTTGTATATATATTACACGGCCTATACACTACCTAATGATTTACATTTTCAGTTTTAAAAAGTTTACAAATGCATCATAGTGTTCAAATTTTTCATATTTTTTGGCCCTCATCACATTTACAGTATCAGAATATTACTTTTTTTGGTCGCATTTCCTGTACTATGGCCACATATTCTGGGACGATTTTTTGCAATGCTGTATGCATGATGATGGTGATGTGAATACTGGAATAGTAACCATGATGCTATGAAGTTCCATTCTGGATTGTGACCTTGTGACAGGTTGTACTCTATGTTCTTTTCATTATATATTCTGGCATCAATCAAACCAGAGAGATATAGTCACTTGTGGTATTGGTCAGGAGATTTAAACAAAGTGATGCACATGTTTAATGACACATCCTTTAAATGGATGAGATTCGAGTGTGTGGTCCTTATCAACTTCAAAGCAAAACTTCAAAACGCTTTATCACTCAAGCCAGTCAAGGATAGTACTTAAGATTAGATCTCATTGGATCTGTCTTAGAAGTTAGAGCTAGTCCTTGAAAAATAGTGCCTCATCCAAGTACTAACCAGGACCGACCTTACTAAAATTTGGTGATCCGATGAGAGTGTGTTTTTAATGTGGTATGCCAGTCTTTCCATTGAACCCATAGCATGCTTATCTCAGGGTGGGAGCCAGTGGGGACTGAAAAATATCACAATGATCTCAATGGGAATGGAAGTCACAATCTTCCAGTCTGTAGTCCATTGCTCTAACCATTGCTCCAGAACTGAAGAGTTGTACTTGATGATGTGTTATGTGACACCCCACAATTACAAAATAAGAGTCAGAGTTTCAAGACTCTGCATACTTAAGCTACACAGACACTTAATATTACACACACTGATCCTGTGGAAAAAATATGTACAAAGTCTACATCATTGTTTAAGTTTTAAAAACTTAGTTAACACATCAGCATGTTTAATGTGTTCATATTGTTGTGTGTTTCTTATTGCATTCACAGTATCAGAAGATGGCTTATGAGAATACATAGATCTGCTAGTCCCAAAAAAGAAAGAAAAAGAACAAAGAAAAGTAGAAAAAAAATCAGTCCTTGTGGTGCAGTAGTTGATCAACTTAATGCAACAAACTGCTGATTGGAATGTTGTGGGTTTGCATCCCATCAGTCCTTTCAGTCATTGTGGGATTATTCAACTTCTACTGGCACAGAGTTATGTGGGGTGGGTTCATTTAGAAGGCTCCTACCACACAGTTGAGTCTCATACATATCACAGATGTGTCATTGAGTGATTGACTGATTGAGGGTGTTGGCTGTTGCTCAGATTTCCTGACCAACTCTGCGCATTGTTTTGAGATGTTGCTTTTATTTTATAAACGATAAATTTTGATTTAAATGTCTTTGCAGAAGAAAGACACTGATCCCACTTTAGTAGATATAAACTTGTAAATTTATTCATTATTAAGAGCATGTTTCATGTCATTGCCTGTGCATGTATGCAAGTGAATAACTACTTGAAGCTTGTCTTAGTTGCGTTGGAATGCATCATGAATTTGATAGGCTGGAGTTGTGGCATGATTCTTGTTCAAGTGATGCTTTGATTGATTAGTGATGTATTAGTTAATGTATTTGCAACAGAGTTTTATCATATTCACTGTTGTTTATTTTGACCAGCCCCTTGTATTGATTGGGCTGAATGTTTTAAAAAACATTTAATCATCAGATTGTCAAATTATTGTCTGTCTCCCTCAGTCTCACCCTTTCTTGTTTTCTCTTTCCTTCTCTTCTCTTCTGTGTCTCTCTTGTATGCTTCTGTCACCCTTCCCCGCTTCCTCTTTCCTTCTTTTCTTTTCTGTATATCTGTCAGTGTCTGTCATATTCATGTTATTGTGTTCTCTTTATCAGTTTATGTCTCTTATCTCTTACTCCAGTCTCTTTTTCCACCTCCTCTTTCGCCTTGCCTACTTCCTTTTTTCATCATTCTCAAGTTTTTTAAAACCTCAGTTAGGATGAAAACTGGTGAAGGTAATTGAAAAGTTGATTTTACCTTACAAAACAGGTGGAGGAGGTCTGGCACTCTTTGGTACAGGTAACCTGCACACCTGGGCCCCCAGTCTGGAAACCTTACATACTCACCTGACAGACCGCCGCAAGATCAACCGTCAGAAGCTGATGGATGACAGTGCCTACAGGTTAGTGAAGTAGAAATGAAAAAAAATAGAAACTTTCTTTTTTCAGTGATGCAGATATTTCCACGTAAATTAGTTTCAGTTTCAGTTTCCATTTCTCGAGATAGCCTTTCCACAGTTGGGATGAATTCCATCACTGACCCCACAGATGCTGTGTGATGAAGAAGATCCAAAATGATCATGACATAAACCATTAGCATGCACACAAGCCCAATGCCTGGCAAGGTCTTAGATCATATTGAAAAATAGATCAACTTGCGTGTGTGTGTGTGTGTGTGTGTGTGTGTGTGTGTGTGTGTGTGTGTGTGTGTGTGTGTGTGTGTGTGTGTGTGTGTGTGTGTGTGTGTGTGTGTGTGTGTGTGTGTGTATTATGTGTGTGTGTGTGTGTGTGTATATTATGTGTGTGTGTGTGTGTGTGTGTGTGTGTTGTTGTTGCTAATCTACATGTACAACGACAGCAGAAAATAGGATACAGCAACATCAACAAAAAGACGTGTTATATTTAAATGAAATAGACAAAAAGTATATATGCTCATATAGGAATGATTAAGAAAACATAGAAGTCATAAGGACGGTGAGCAATTCTGCAAGTGATTGATATCGAATTAGGGCGTATGAATTTCTTCACAAGGTGTTCATCACATTAGGGCAGTTGTATGTGTTCTCCACCCATGTTTGTTAAAAAGATCTGGTAGATGACTGGCTCTAAATGAGTTTCTGTTCTAGAGGAGATGCACATGGCCTTTATGATGCTTATGCTGAGAGAAATTGAGGTGTCTATCACCTCACTCCTCAACATCTGCTCAACCTAAGGAAATACTGTAGCTTATCTGGCAGACTCCTTGAGCCTGCACAAAATCCGAAACACCAGTGACGTCTTGAAATGGGATTGTGAGACCATCAGAACGTTCAGCACATTGATATGGGTAGTAAACAAACTGCATTTTTTGTGGCTGGAATTAAACCCAAGATATCCAATTGCAACTTCATACTGTATTGGCTGAACCACCAGCCTGCAGGGATCAGGGGATTTGTTCTGTAGTGATAACACTCTAGTTAATTAGTTTCACAAGGTTTAATCAGTTAATGCGTGATGTCTACTGCGAAGTTTGTCTCACAAAAAAAACAACACAAAAAAACCCAAACAAATAACCAAACAAAAAAAGTTTTGGAGACAGGCAGGTAGGTGCACTGCAAAACAAATTAATAATGGACAGACATGAGAACTGAACTTGGTTATACACTCTTGTAAAGTTATATATTATAGATGATGAAGATAATGATGACAGTGCTGATGATTATGATGATGATGATGGCCTTGTTCATTGATCTAGCGGATGATTATCATACTCATGATATTGGTTCTCATCACTTGGTTCTTAGTTACATGTTATTCCACAGGCGCTGCATAAAATTGATTCTTGTGGCCTTTGGTTCTGCTTCTCCTGCCCCTCTTCTGTCCTGTATAGATAATTTGCCTGTCTGAAAATACCCACAGTTTAAAAGTCCCTGCATAAGCATTGTCTTGACGTAGAAAGGAGACTGGATGTGGAGGACTGTAGTATGTTATAAGGAATGAAGCAAAATGGTAAGTCAGTACATCCAGAATGTGGCAGGGATCACAGCGGTAGGTCAGTTAATTTAATTTTATGATTTGAGATTTAATTTGAGATAGATCTTATAGTGGTAGTTTTTTTTTTTTTGTACTGAAATGCGTTGTGAGCAGCCTAGTTTGTGTGTGTGTGTGTGTGTGTGTGTGTGTGTGTGTGTGTGTGTGTGTGTGTGTGTGTGTGTGTGTTATAGATCAGACATAATTTGAGACATCAGAATGTGTGTCCTTGTCATGGTCAACTTGGGAGAACCAGCTCATTGAAGTAGAAATAGCATATTTGGTTGGAATCAGTTTGTGTTCAGTGAGTCGCAAATTGAGAAGACAAGGAATCTATGAGACTGAAGAGATTAGTTTTTATGCTGTGGGATGGGACATAAATTGAGACATCAATTATTGTATCCATGGTTCTAGTGACAGTGTTTGCCAGACTGCTTCAGCAGTAGTCCATCTCTTTTACTGATGATCATTTGGTTCAGTGAGCTGTGAGAAGAGATTACATGGAATCATGGCATTTCTTTTCAAGGTTGATTTATATACTGAAATTTCAACTGTCCCCCATTGGGCTTGGCTTCGGATCCAGTAAATGACAACCAGCCTTTATTAAATAAGAAGGATTAAAAAACCCAGACATTGCAAATACTGATTTAGCAAAGGCAGCAGTGTCACCATTTGTCCTACTTTTGATTTAAATTTGATCCCAGTTTCAATATGCTTTGGAATTCTCATAAAACTTCACATTATCTTTATTGAGTATGCCTGTCATATCAGACAGTGATGTTAACACTTTGCTTGGCTTCATGGATGGGGGTGGATAGACTGATTCAGAAGAGATAACTTTGCATGTGTGTGCGTGTGTGTGTGCGTGTGCATGTGTGTGTGCATGTGTGTGTATGTGTGTGCATAGTGTGTGTGTGTGTTGTGTGTGTGTGTGTGTGTGTGTGGTGTGTGTGTGCATGCGTGCGTGCGTGCTGCGTGCGTGCGCGCGCGTGCACGCGTGCAAACAGTGTCCTAACCACTTGAATGTCATGCATTCATGAATATATTAGATGCTCTCAGTCTCATCCTCCTTTGTCTCTAACAGTAACATGGTTGAATATTTTTTTAGGACAAAGGTTGAAAAAGTGAATTTTATTTTGTATTAGGATTCTAGATTAGTGACAGTTGGAGAGTGTGATTGTCAAGTGGGTAAGAAAAGTTGGACTTAACAGTCGGAAAGTGAGTTGAATCCTGCTTGGGTACTTTGCACATGGTGGGTAAAGGATGGAGATTTTTCCGATCTCCCAGATCAACAAATGTGCAGACCTGTTTGTGCCTAAATCCCCTTAGTTTATATACTATACGTATGCAGAACATCAAATTGCGTGTTAAAGATCCTGTAGATCATATCTGTCTCTGTGACTTCTGGAAACATGAAAACATCCAGCATGCACATTCACTCAATCACTGATTACCAGAATGTATGCAGAATGAGCAGCAACTTACTGCCTGCACAGTGTGGGCAAAAACATTGTCCGTGTGTGCATAAAAAATGAAATGGGAGGAAAAAACTGGCAGAAAGTAAGGTTTGTGATTTTAGTGTCCCAAGAGCACATGTTTGCTTTTTAATTACAATATAGATGGTATTAACCTAAGGATGAACCATAAGTTTAAGTCATTGATCCCTTACTTCATTTATTTGTTAGGGGTGGGAGATGGGGTGGTGAAGTAGCGGGCAATCACTGAATCAGTGGTATCAGATTCAGAGATCAAACTCTGGACCTCTCACTTTGCAATCGAGGTCGAGTGCTCTTCTGTTAACATAATGAAGCCAGCCAAGCCACGCCACGCAGTTCTGAGTCAGTTCTCTCTCTCTCTCTGTCTTGTGGTGTGTGTGTGTGTGTGTGTGTGTGTGTGTGTGTGTGTGTGTGTGTGTGTGTGTGTTGTGTGTTCTTGAAGTGAAATTCTTGTTACAAGACCGGATACTGTGTAGAGACTTGTCAGTGTTGTATACATCTTAAACCCTTTGACCCCCGCACCCTGTCCACCAACTGCAAAAACTTAACCCTTTGACTCCCTGGTGGAGAGGGTGAGAGAACCAAAGGATTAAGATTTTACATTGCTAGCATGCTTGGCAATGTTGGCAGCTGATGGACAGGGTGCAGGAGTCTGTCTGCCTCTCTCTTTCTCTCTCAAGATATAAAAGTCAGAACAACTTGGTTGTTGTGGATTCTTTTGAAGTGATACTGTTACATTTACAGAATTAGTCTCAACAAACTATGTGTGTTTGTGTACATAGCCAAGATATGCCAGTAGAAAGCACAACTTGGCTGTTGTTTGCGGGTAAGTCTCTACCATTATTTTAAGGACATGTCCAGCTGAATGGAAAGTCATGAATGGGTTTAAAGGCTTGGCAGGAGTGGAGCTAGAGTCCTTGCATTACTGGTCTTTACTGCTTAGGTTCAGCCCTAAAGTAATAAATAGTGTGTAATTAGTTCACTTTGTTCATCGTCATCATCATCATCATCATCAACAACAACAAAACAACAACAACAACAACAACAACAACAACAACAACAACAACAACACTCTTAACCCCCCCCCCCCCCACCCAGAAAACAAACAAATAAACAAACATGCTCACACAGACACACAGACACACATATACACGCAAAAATCCACACACGCACTGCAGGGAAGCGGCAGAGCAAGTTGTCTAAATTTATGATGCTCCAACTCCATCAATGAAATTGGAGAAAAGAGGCTGTGATGAGGGGAAGAGAGAGAGAGAGAGAGGGGGGGAGGGAGGGAGGGAGGGAGGGACGGAAGGAGGGAGAGAGGGATTTATTGATGGCCAGATCTTTTTACTGTCCGTCCTGTAATTACATGCTTTGGTGGTTTGGAAAAGGCTTGTGGTCAGCTTTTAAATTTGCTCCGTAATTAAGCCAGTGAACACAAGGACATTGTTAATGTTAGTATCTTTTTCTTAGAGCTGTTAGTGTTAAGTAGGTTCTCAATGGCTGACATGATGGAAAACAGTACATGGACAGTCAGTCGAGTTAAAAAAAAAAAAAGTCTTACGAGGAATACTACAATGTTAATAGTTATGGATATTCGAAAATCATACACATAAGAACATTGGCCAGAAGACGGATTTTTTTCACATCTTAGGAAGCAGAACACATTGATAAAAAGCTTGAAGGCTGATTGAGCTTTTGCATATTTCCACAGTGCCAGAGCTCAGCAGTAGAGGACTTTTGAATATGCACTGAACTGTAACACACTTGGAAACAGGAACACAGAACGGACGTTTCCATTGAATGGGAATCTGTGACTGGGAAAGTTGGGTGTGGTGATGACTTGAAGAATTGGCATTTGCCATGATGGTTTTTGGATTCTTTGGCATCATGTAACATTCGTGGTGTCAGCGTATATGGAGTCATAGTAGTGTTATAACTCAATCAAAAAGAAAGTGAAGACACCAGGCTTTTATATCCATTTGGGTGTTCATCAGCTTGGGTTTAGAAGTTAATGGACTTGGAGAATTGATGTGCAATTATTAATAAGTGCTTGTCCGCATTTTTCATTGTTTCATTGGTTTACACTTTATCAGTCTCTGTGACTTCAAGAATCTGGTCATCGTCGTTGTTGTTTTTTTCCCCTATTTCATGTAATTTGTTTATTGTTTTGTTTGTGGCCGTTGGAAACCTTGTAACTCAGTTTGAGATCTCCAGAACTATGGACTTACGATATGTTTTCTCAAGTTCTATCCTAGTCTACAACATTAAAACAAACTGGCCTGTTTGCTGCCCATCTTAATGTTTTCATCGTCCTGCTGGTGTCAGCGTAGTGTTTCATAGGTCCTTATACCTGCCCCTCCTCATTTCAAAACCTTGCCAGTTGCATAGGGTTTTGCGCTGGCTCAGTGAGTCTGCCCGATAATTGCCGGCAAATTTGGGTGGAGCACATATAGCATTGTCCGAGTGAGACGAATCCTTCGTGAACAAACTGTTTCGTGGCACCATTTTGGCCAGGCCAGAAATCTCTCTCTCTCTCTCTCTCTCTCTCTCTCTCTCTCTCTCTCTCTCTCTCTCTCTCTCTCTCTCTCTCTCTCTCTCTCTCTCTCTCTCTCTCTCTCTCTGCCCTAGTGAGTAAGCGTAAGTAATATGTTCATCTGAAAACAGTCGAGAGATTGTTTGTTTCTCTTATTTTTTGTTCTTTCTTTGTTCTTTCTTTCCTTATATGATTCTCTCCTTTTTGTTGGTCTCTTTTTCGTGTAACAGCACGAGAGAGACCTGGACTGCACCATTTACTTTGTGAATGTCGGCCGGGAAGCAAATGAAATCTAAACTGCACCATTGCCTATATATATATTTTATACATCTTTGACCTGGCAAGCAACCAGAAGAAAAGAAGGGTAGGTCTGGGAACCCCAGAATATAAAACGAGTTATTGAACTGGGGGTCAAAAATTAAGCCATCTGCTCAGGGTACCACTTATACATTTCCACATGCATTCCACCCTCCCGCTCCCTCTGTGTCATTCTTGCCTCCAGTCATCCTCACCCACCCCTGCCCTGTCTCCCTCAATTATTGGTTTATCGATTTTTCTCCTCAACAGGGCTGGACGTGGGTGGAGGGTAAGAGGGGATTGGAGGATTGGGCTGTGGGATGGAAGAGCTGGATTTGGAAGGGGAGAAAGATGTACTCACCCAGCGCTGACTGGATAGTGTTCCCTGAAGTTGTGAAAAATGCTGCTTGATTGTTTTCAACACTTTTTTCCCCAGAAGATTTTTTGGGTAGTGGACAGGAGTGGAAAGTAGTTTGGAGTCTGTTTCTTAATCAAAAAAATGTTAAGGGGTTCTTTGGCATTTCAGCTGAAGAGCAAGTGTGTTTGATGCTGCAAGTTTTATGTTTGGTTGTGGGAGAGAGAGAGAGAGAGAGAGAGAGAGAGAGAGAGAGAGAGAGAGAGAGAGAGAGAGAGGAGAGAAGAGAGAGAGAGAATTTCCAAGGTAGAAAAGCTAAAACCCATTTTGGGAGAGAAATAGAGAAAAAGAGACCTAAGAATAAATTATTGCTCAAAGATTGTGCCATAAGGTCCTCTTGGAGCGGTCTTACAGATAGTTCTTACTGCTCTTCACGCAAAATATGAGCATTTATATATACATGCATATGTGTACTAAAAGAAAAAGTAAAAAATGAGCCATAACACACAAAATGTTAGGCAAGTTACAAAATAAGTTGTGATAATATATTGACTGTTACATATGGGCCTACGGCAATGGCTCATCATATGCTTTACAAAAGTATGACAGATGAAGGTACAGATATGTAAATGAATATACATGTCAAACCTTAACAGTAACAACGAGAACAGTGTCAGTAATATGACAGTATTACTAATAGTTGTATTAATATTCTGTTACAGTAAAAAGTGTAAACTATAAAATTGAATCAAAGGAAAAGGAGTGAAGGAAGCACTAAGAACAATCAAGAGATGGGGAGGGAGGAAGACACACGCCAACTGACACAATGATGAAAATAGATTAGGAATGACATGTCACGTCATAGAAATAACAAAAATAATTGTAATAAAATATCAATTTCCATAGCTATGTCAATCGATAAAGTGAATTACAAGAGCATGAGATAAAGGCAGATACACGTAAAGGAAGTCTATGTCAACCCCTAACAACAATATTATAGATTACTAACACAGCATATGAGAAGAAGAAAGTAAAAGAAATAGTAAAGAACAAACAGCTTACAAGGTTGTGGGAGGTGGGGAGGGGAGATGACATGTCAGCTCTACACATATTGCTATGATGAAAGTAGATGCACTGTAACTTAAAACAATAGTCAAACAAACCGTAAATGCAAAAACTGTACTTTTAAATAAAATCACTAAGAAATCAAGAGAAGAGAGATTTATTTCTGACACAGAAAGATGGTATGTAAAAGTGTGACAGAAATGGCTTTCTAAAGGTTTTATTGGCACAACGTATGTAAATGTAGAAAAAGGATTATTATTAGAATAACTAGTTATGATATTTCAAGCAGATGTTTGTGAAGTTTTCATTTAAAGGTCTTTGGTGATGTGAATGACTTGGTGGGTGATGTATTCCAGAGATAGGTACCAGGAAAGGAGAATTTTGCTTTGTTAGAGAGAGTGGGAGGGGGGGGAGAGAAGAGAGAGAGAGAGAGAGAGAGAGAGAGAGAGAGAGAGAGAGAGAGAGAGAGAGAGAGTGTTGAAACTTGGACAGAAAGTACTCGAGCATTTCGTCCCACTGGACCTGTTTTAGAGCTGATCCGGGCTGTTCTACACATGCATAAATAAACAAACATGAGAAAGTCGACAAAGTGCAACATGTGTATAGGTTTGGAGTCTTTTCAAGAGGGATTCAGGGCATATTCGCTGACATAATGTTTCCTGGGATATCAGTACAAATCATTCACAAGGCATATTCGCTGACATATTTCCTGAGAATGAGATGTCTGTACAAACCGTTCAATGCCTCATATACTAATGATAATGTTGCATGGGTACAGGTCTCTGGCTTGAGCTACAACTAGATATACGCATTTTTGATGTTTTATGCCTCTGGAGAGAGAGAGAGAGAGAGAGAGGAGAGGAGAGAGAGAGAGAGAGAGAGGAGAGAGAGAGAGAGAGAGAGAGAGAGAGAGAGAGGAGAGAGAGAGAGAGGGGATTGGAAGAGAGAGAGAGGGAGGGAGAGGATTGGAAGAGAGAGACAGAGAGAGAGAGAGAGAGAGAGAGAGAGAGAGAGAGAGAGAGAGAGAGAGAGAGAGAGAGAGAGAGTATAGATATTCAGTATACGTATACAGAAAATTTTTACAGTTGTACACTGAACATAATTTGATGGGAAACAGAACAGATGATTTATAGTATGCATTATATGTTAATATGATAATCACTATAAATATGCAAAGGTATGCATTGTTTTTATAATCGCACACAGCACATAATAGGATGAAAAAAGTATGTTGTAGGCAGTGACCTCTATGAAAAGAAAGAATGCAGTCTTACTCCAACACCCAAAACTAAAACCCCACCCCCCCACACACACACTAACACACACTCACACACCATACACACACACACACACACACACACACACACACACACACACACACACACACACACACACACACACACACACACACACACACACACTATGTCACATACACACACGCACGCCACCACACACACACACACACACACACACACACACACACACACACACACACACACACACACACACACACACACCTCTCTCTCTCTCTCTCACTCACACACACACACACACACACACACACACACACACACACACACACACACACACACACACACACACACACACACACACACACACACAACACACACACACACACACACACACATACTAATATCACTTGTAGTGAAAAGCTGTTAAATTAAATAACGAACACACACACACACACACACACTCACACACACACACACACACACACACACACACACACACACACACACACACACACACACACACACACACACACACACACACACACACACACACAGAATTAGGTGGGGGGGGGGGGGAGGGAGAAAGAGCAAATCACATGAAAATCCTAATCTTGAGTAACAAAGGGAAGCAGTTTTTAAGATGTGCCAGTCAACTACTCAGACACTCCAAACCTGACATTCGTACAAAGAAAACGACACAAAGTGCACTTGATAATACAAATATTACTGTATACACCTGAGACAACAGAAAGTGTGCAGACTATCATGTGTGCAACTTTTTTGCAGTTGCGCAAGGCAAATGGGAACTTTCCTGCTGTTTAAGTTCAGACGTTTGCGAGGAAAACACTGCTCACCTCATTGCCCCATTAGCTTACTTCATCAGGTTTGTTCAAACCTTCTTCCCTCCATCCTCACAGACTCATCTTCACGTCCGCTGGTTTTGACTTAGTTTTAAAGGCACCCCTGGCATGTGTCTACCTGACTGAGACGCTGTTTACCTGTCAAATCCATTGCCACGCTTTGAGGATCAGAGTTTCACTTATTTTTAGCTGCTGCATGTGGAAAACAGTTGGGGAAATGCGTGTATGCGTGTAATGTGTGACAGAGTTGGTTTGAGTGTGTATCTGTGCTTATGTGTGTTTGCGCTCTTAGTGTGTGCGTGCATTCTTAATGTGTGTGTGCGTGCGCACGCGCGTGTGTGTGTATGTGTGTGTGTGTGTGTGCACACACGCACGCACGCACGCACGCGCATGTACATGTGTGCAAGCACACATATGTGTACATGTAAGTCTGTACATGAGAGTGTATATATATGTGTATTTTATGATGTTTATACACGTGAGAGCATCTTATCACATGTCAGTATGTGCATCTGTGTATGATACTAATGTTTGTGGAAACATTTGTGAAAACAGTGTGTGTGTGTGTGTGTGTGTGTGTGTGTGTGTGTGAAAATGTGCTGTGTATATATGATATGTGTGTTATTGTTTGTGCATTTGCAATAATTATATATATACATGTATATGTGTGTGTGTGCGCTTGTGCATGCATGTGTGTATGCATCGCCTGTAAAGTAGGCAAACCAGGGAGTTAGACTGACTCACTGTTAAAACAAGTGAGCTGATGGGTTGGTTGTGAACCCAGGTAGATGGTGGGTTGGAGGTAGGGGGGCTGATGATAAAAATGAAGAGAGGTATAATAAATCTGAAAGGAGTAGAAAGTGTCACAATTTTGCATAAGTCATTCCATTGTGCATGCTTCAGTGCCCATTGAGAATAGCTCTCAGCTTTATGTTCCTTAACATCTGTCGGCTCCATTCGTTGTCATTGAGGCATGTGAAGTGGAAAATGTTTTGTTTTTTACCTTTTGATTAAATGTGTGCCTATGTGTTGTGCATTGCATGCAGTCTTGCTTGTCTCCAAGCACAGTAGTTTTTATTATACTTGCACATCGACACCTTTGCACAATGCATGGGTGTGTATGTGTATACATTATTCATACATACATACATACATAAAAAAAGAAGTATATATTATATATGTATACACACCTCTCTCTCTGTTTGAGAGAGAAGAGAGAGAGAGAGGAGAGAAGAGAGAGAGAGAGAGAGAGAGGAGAGAGAGAGAAGAAGAGAGGAGAGAGAGAGAGAGAGAGAAGCACGCATTTCATTTCTTTTACATACACGCACTTGCAGATGAGAAATCATTAACCCACGAGAAACTGGGCAAACAGATGGAAGAGATGAACAAATGACAGGCAATACATTCCTCCTGTTCACTTGCTCTTATCTGTTTTAAAAGGAAAAGCGAACTAAGATTGGCTCATGATGTCTGTGACTACATGTGTGTCTGCTGTACATGGTCATCTACACGCACACACACACACACACGTACGCACGTGCATACACACACAGACACACACACAGACACACACAGATACAGACAGACACACACACACACACACACACACACCCCACACACACACACACACACACACACACACACACACACACACACACACACACACACACACACACACACACACACACAGTATGCATGCACACACACAGAGATACACAGAGACACATCACACCACAACACACACACACACACACACACACACACACACACACACACACACACACACACACAACACAACACACAAACACACACACAGATTCACACTCAAAGAGTATCAAAACTCGAACATGAAAGTCTAGTTACTTATATTCATGTTCTCGGCCTCTGTGCATGTATTTCTGTGTGTGTGTGTGTGTGTGTGTGTGTGTGTGTGTGTGTGTGTGTGTGTGTGTGTGTGTGTGTGTGTGTGTGTGTGTGTGTGTGTGTGTGTGTGTTGTGTGTGTGTGTGTGTATTTTGTGTGTGTGTATGTGAGTGTGTGTGTGTGTGTGTGTGTGTCGTGTGTGTGTGTGTGTGTGTGTGTGTGTGTGTGTGTGTGTGTGTGTGTGTGTGTGTGTGTGTGTGTGTGTGTGTATGTGTGATTGCGCATGTGTGTTGTTTTTCTTGCTTGTGTGTGTTATATAAAACTGCTCCGGTTGTTTTTACAGCCATATGCTTACACATGGGAAATCATTAACCTTAGAGAAACTGGTCGAACAGATGGACGATATAACCAACAGTCTCTTCCCACCCGTCGTTTTGCTTGCTACCTTTTCAATGTGAAGGAGACGTATGAAATTCCTGGTGTCTGTGGTTGTTTTGTGTGTCTGCCAGCCTCTGTTCGTGTGTGTGTGTGTGTGTGTGTTGTGCGCACGTGCGTGCATGTGTGTGAGTGTGAGTTTTTAATGAGTATGCGTGCATGTGCGTATACAAGTTATTTTGCTTGTGCGTGCGTGTTGTTTAAGTCTGCTCCGTTTGTTTTACATCCATGTACATACACAAGGGAAATCATTAATCCTAGAGAAACACATGCCAGTGAAGGAGATGAGCAAATAGAAACTAGCACTCTCTTCCCACTTCTCATTTTTCTACCTTTTCAAAGAGAAGGAGACTTGTATGGATTACTGGTGTCCCTGGCTGTTTTGTGTGTCTTCCAGCCTCTCTCTCTCTCACTCACGCTGTGTGTGTGTGTGTGTGTGTGTGTGTGTGTGTGTGTGTGTGTGTGTGTGTGTGTGTGTGTGTGTGTGTGTGTGCACACGTGGACGAGAGACAGAGAGAGAGGAGAGAGAGACTAGAGACAGAGAGAGAGAGAGAGAAGAGAGAGAGAGAGGAGAGAGAGAGAGAGAGATGGTGGTGTTTCTGTGTCATTCATGGATTTTTACCAAATTGGAACAAACATCTAGCTCAAACTGTGACGACACAACTGCATTACTTTGAATGGCTATGGTATCTTTTTCGATTCGTTCTGGAAAAAAGGGGTAGTGTTGCACTACTGTGACATTCTTTCTCCGGGGAGAGCTGCCTGAAGTTCACATGGCAAATCCATTGTGACCCCACCCCTTCCTGACAGAAAAAAAAAGAAAAACAAACCAAACACCCCCCCCCTACACACACACACACAGACAGACACACAGAAACGCGCACCCACACACATACACACACACACACACACACACACACACACACACACACACACACACACACACACACACACACACACACACACACACACACACACACACACACACACACATTCTCTCTCTCTCTCTCTCTGATTGTAAATGTGAAAGTGTTTCATGACCAATTTACATGCTATCTTATGACGAATTTCCTTTTCTTTCATTCTGTTTATTCCCCCCTCCCTGTTTTTTTGTTTGTTTGTTTACCAAGTTTTCAATTGTAATGAAGTTTGGTCAATGATTAATCCATTTTCAAAACACTTATGGGGAAACTGTAGAAAGAGTAAAGTAAATGCAGGTATGTAGTTACAGTTGCAAGAGAGGGAAAATATAGTTATCTCCTTTGTTTTTGTGTAACAGATGGAATTAGAAAAACAAGGAAATGAAACAGAAACCTTGGAGGATGACAACACTGTTGAAAAGCAAAAGACAGAAAAGAAAAAAGAAAAGAAGAAAGAATGCCAGAGGGTGGGCAAGAGCCAACGTGGCCAGTTTGCAACGCTCTTTCAGTTTTATGTCCTTAAGTGGGAAGGTCTTGTGCTCCCAAAGCAGGTGATGCGTTTTGTTCTGTGTAGAACTGGTTGATCCTGCAACCTAGAATAGCAGGTGGACAAGGGGCATTCTCACGCATGTAGAGCAAGTAAACCAAACCTAAGGTAGCAGTACTCCACGAAATGAAGAGATACATCACCAAAACAACTAATTGAGCACCCAGTTAAGGTAACAAAGAATTTGGAAGAAAAATATCAGGAAAGTTTTTTTTTGTTTTTGATAATAGTAACAATACAATGACACTTATACGGCGCCAGATGTTGATTATAAAGCTGATCAAGTGTGCACTCTAATCATTCACTAAAGCATTGACAAAAAACTCGAAGGATACAAAGCATGCACAGACCAGGAGGGGAAGGACAGGAGGGGAGTAGGATAAAAGGGTAAGAAATCACTCCTGGACAGAAAGGTATATCTTCAAATAAGACTTTGAAGAAAGACAGATCGTATGATTGTCGAATAGAATGGAAAAGCTTGTTCCAATTGTGTGGGCCAGACACACAAAAAGAGCGGTGACTTGTGATGAAGAGTTTGTAAATAAGTACTATCAGAAGCAGAATGAAGAGGTTGGGCAGGGGTGTGTATTTGTAGGTGATCACAAAAATATATAGACCATTGATACGGTTGTACTTGTAGCATGATTTACTAATCTAGGAAGCAGTCTCGTGTGTTTCAATATTCATGAAATTTTCAGCATTCTTAAAGGAGAATGGCTGCCAGGGAATACATGGTTTAAGTATATGCAGGTATGCTGTTACAGCCCCAAGAGATAGAAAGTAAGACTGTCTCCCTTGTAATGGTAGGAACAGACAGAAAGACAAAAACAAGCAACAAAAGTATTTTCTTTGTGTAACAGAATAAACTGTCTGGTCTAAATTATAAATGAAACGGAAACCTTTAAAGAAGACATTGTAAAAGAAATGGAAAAGATGAAAGACTTCTCTTGGATTTGGATAGGACAGCCAAGGTACCTTCCTACCAAGGGTGCTTTTTCAGTATTTAGGTCGTCAAAGGTGCTAAGGAAAAAACTAATGGTTTGACGTGCTTCATATGTTTGACCCAACAAGGAGTCACACTGTAAAATATGGCGACTGTTTGAAACTGTTTGGTTTTAGAAGGTATCTAAAGGTTTGTTGAATTTGTAAAAGGTATTCAGAATTTTTGTTAACGTTTTTTCCGTCCTTGGTACGAGTATGCATGTTGTTTTGTCCACAGTGTGTGCAGGCTATGTCGCTGCATAGTCTGCATGCATACAAAATGTCTTCGATGGGCATGCTTGCTGGTACCGGTATTTTCATGTGTGTTTCGTTTTCTGTATCCATATGCACATAAAGGGGTTTCATACTGCTCTGCACACATGTTGATGTGGAGATCGGAAAAATCTCCTTTCACTAGTTTCAGTACCCTACAGGTGGTAGGTACCCAGGTAGATTGAACCCCGGACCTGCCATTTGGAAGCCTGACATCTTTCCTACTTGACTTTAGCGCACTTAAGAAGGCTAGCAGAATGTTTGGAGGAAAAGAGAGGGAGTGTGGCTTGGCCATTCTGATTTTAATAATATTGATCAGTGGGGGATATCATGATCGCTGGTCCCAAACTGGCGTTGTTTTGTATGCCGTTCTCCTCCTGTCCCTGAAGGTTCTCTGCTGTCTGCTTTCACTGCGTGCTCTTCAGAAATAGAATGTGTGTGTGGAGAATGTGGAAAGGAGGGATGGAGGTAGGGTAAGAAGAAGTGGAAGAAGTCAAAGGAGGAGGGAGAGGAGAAACTAGAAAGAGAAGGGAGGGAACGAGAAAGATGATGAAAAGTGTTTTTAAATTTGTGTTAAATCAGACATAGAAATGGTTACCAAAGATTGCTCATAGAAGAAGATCACATAACCCTGAAACACCCATGTTTACCAAAGGTTGCTCAAAGAAGAAGATCACATAGCCCTGAAACACCCATGTTTACCAAAGGTTGCTCAAAGAAGAAGATCACATAGCCCTGAAACATCCATGTTTACCAAAGATCGCTCATAGAAGAAGATCACATAGCCCTGAAACACCCATGTTTACCAAAGATTGCTCATAGAAGATCACATAGTCCTGAAACACCCAGGGCTACCAAAGATTGCTCATAGCAGATCACATAGCCCTGAAACACCCAGGGTGATCAAAGATTGCTCAGAGAAGGAGAACACATGGCCCTGAAATACCCGGGGTACTATGCAGAGACTAGCCCATAACAGACAGGAGTGGTTTTTAAATTTGTGTTAAATCAGACATAGAAGTGGTTACCAAAGATTGCTCATAGAAGAAGATCACATAGCCCTGAAACACCCATGTTTACCAAAGATTGCTCAAAGAAGAAGATCACATAGCCCTGAAACACCCATGTTTACCAAAGATTGCTCATAGAAGAAGATCACATAGCCCTGAAACCACCAGGGTTACCAAAGATTGCTCATAGAAGAAGATCACACAGCCCTGAAACACCCATGTTTACCAAAGATTGCTCATAGAAGAAGATCACACAGCCCTGAAACACCCAGGGTTACCAAAGATTGCTCATAGAAGAAGATCACATAGCCCTGAAACACCCAGGGCTACCAAAGATTGCTCATAGCAGATCACATAGCCCTGAAACACCCAGGGTGATCAAAGATTGCTCAGAGAAGGAGAACACATGGCCCTGAAATACCCGGGTACTATGCAGAGACTAGCCCATAACAGACAGGAGTGGAGAATCCTCGTTGCTGCCAACCATGCCAGTAGCATGATGGGCAGTACGCAGTAAACTGCTTATTAAAGAAGAACAAGTGTTTGGACATAAACCACTCAAGAGTGGCACACAATAAGCTTGGTTTATCTGCCGATATCTAGACAGAAAAAACAAAGAAAGAAAGTATCTGAAACAGATTAAACTAGTTAATCTTGGTCTATGACAAAACAAGCAAGTGGGCTATCAGCCTACAACAAACCAGCAAACAAGCCAACCAAGACTTGAGACAGAATTACATGCCTGGTCTATTACAAAATGAACAACAGAGGAAGAAGAAGAAGAAGAAGAAGAAGAAGAAGAAGAAGAAGAAGAAGAAGAAGAAGAAGAAGAAGAAGAAGAAGAAGAAGAAGAAGAAGCAAAACAACAGCAGCAGCAGCAACAACAACAACAAAAACAACAGCAGCAGCAACAACAACAACAACAACAACAACAACAACAACAACAACAACAACAACAACAACAACAACAAAGAGATTAGAGGCAGACATTTGCTAAGTGCAAAACAGTAAAGTACAAAACAGCACTAGGACTAGGTATTCCACACACAACACACCTTGAAAAATAGATAAAGTGGGAAAGAGAAATTCCTAACAACCTCAAATTCTCAGAGTACGCTATCAGTCTTTGAGTGCCCCATAAGAATGGTCCATAAAATTCATAGTTACAGTGGCATCTTCAGTGCAGTCTCACGTTTAGTTTGAGTGGAGATAGAAAGGGGGTCTTAAAAGAGAGAAAGGTAGAGAGAGAGAGGAAGAAAGAGGGGGAGGAGAGAGAGAGAGAGAGAGAGAGAGAGAGAGAGAGAGAGAGAGAGAGAGAGAGAGAGACTTGTGCACCAAAGTGATAATGAATTTTTATCACAATTTCTCAGTAGAATGTAGGAAGTGTTAATTTTACAGCGGATAGTGTACAACAACATCATTCAGGTGTATGCACCAACATCCGCAAGTACTCAGGACGAAGTATTAGAGATGGCCAAGGCCCAATGTAAATCACAAGAAATTACAGTAATGATGGGAGATTTTAATGCTAAAGTGGGACAGGATAGGGTGGAGGATGTAGTTGGACCTCATGGCTTTGGTACACAAAATGAAAGGGGAAGGAAACTTGTAGAATGGGCACAGATGAATGAATTCATGGTAGGAAACACCTGGTTTGAACAGCCTAATAGAAGAAAATGGACTTGGATGAGTCCAGGAGATAATACCAAAAATCAGATTGACTACATCCTGATTAATAAAAGATTTAGAAATTCTTTACTGTCAGCAAAAACACTACCAGGAGCAGACTACAACAGTGACCACAATCCTGTAGTGGGAAAATTTAGGCAGAAATTAAGGAAAAGAAAACAGACCAAAAGCAACATCAAACTAAATCTTGGTCTCTTAAAAACAGATGAAGTGATACGTAAAAAATTTAATGTACATGTTCAAAACAAATTCAGTACTCTGGAAGACATTGGTGACAGTGAGGAACAATGGACAAAGTTGAGAAATTCAATAAATGAAGCTTGTGAAGAAATCCCTGAGGCAGATAGAAAAGCAAAAAAGAACTGGATGACAAAATAAATTTTGGGCATGATGGAGGAAAGGAGGAAGGCAAAGAGAAACAAAGAGATAAACAGGAAGGTAAACAAAGAAATCAGGAATAGATGCAACGAAGCTAAGGAAGCTTGGCTGAAAACAAAATGCAAGGAAATAGAAGACCAACACAAAACAGATCCTCAGGGTATGTACAGATGAATCGAAGAAATTGTCCACAGGAAAAACACATGCACATCAACTGGTTGCTTAAAATCGAAAGATGGCACGCTCATCATGGAAAAAGACAAAATATTAGACAGATGGGGAGAATACATTAAAGACCTTTTTGAGGATGACAGAAACGAAGAACACGTTATAAAAAAGAACTTTGAAGGATCACCCATAATGAAAGATGAAGTTAGAGCAGCACTGAAAAAGATGAAACCAGGAAAAGCCCCAGGACCAGACAACATTACTACAGAGATGATTGAAGCCCTGGAGGAATTCGGCATAGAAAAAATAACAGTCCCCCTAAATGAAATGTACGATACCGGAAAAATCCCCAAAGATATGTCAAAATCAATTTTCATTGCACTTCCAAAGAAGACAGGGGCTATAGAATGCGAACTTCATCGCACAATCAGTTTGATGAGTCATGTAACAAAAATCCTGTTAAGAATAATCATGATGAGGACAAGGAATAGAATCAAAAGAGAAATAGCAGAAGAACAGTTTGGATTTGTGGAAGGGAAGGGAACTATTAATGCCATATACATCCTAAGAACTATCATAGAGAGGTCAATTGAGATGAATAAGGATTTGTATTTATGCTTTGTTGACTATACCAAGGCTTTCGATCGGGTACGACATGAAGAATTGATCAACCAACTGGAGAGACTCAGTGTTGATGGAAAAGATCTACGAATAATCAGGAATATGTACTGGGAACAAACAGCTGCAATGAGAATAGAAAACAATATAAGCTGTTTCCAAAACATCAAAAGAGGAGTCAGACAGGGTTGTGTTTTGTCACCAGATCTGTTTTCACTTTACAGCGAAAACATCATGAGAAACCTAGAAGACGACCCTGGATTAAAGGTTGGAGGGAAAATGATAAACAACATTCGATACGCAGATGACACCGTGCTAATTGTAGAAAATGAAAGGGACCTACAAAACCTTGTGAATATACTAGAAATATAAAGCAAAGGTAATGGGTTGGAACTAAACAGCAGGAAGACTGAAGCCATGGTTATCAGTAAAAAACATGAAATCCCCTCATGCAAAATAACAGCAAATGGCACAACCTTGACACAGGTTAATGAGTTCAAATACCTGGGAACGGTCATTTTATCAGACGGCAGATGCACATCGCAAATAGCTAGCAGAATCGGCCAAGCCAAAACAGCATTCAAGAAGATGACAAGCATTCATACCAACAAATGCCTATCAATTAATATCAGGAAGAGAGTCCTTGAATGTTGTATAGAACCAATACTGTTATACGGATGTGAGGCGTGGACAGTCAACAAGCAAAGCCAGAACAAGATTGAGGCAGCCGAGATGTGGTTTCTAAGAAGAATGTTGAGAGTTCCATGGACAGCAAAGAAAACAAATGAGACAGTCTTGATGGAGGCAGACACAAGTAGATCACTCATAAGGAAGATTAGGAAAAGACAGGCAACATTTATAGGCCATTTTATGAGGAAAGGGGAATTGGAGCACCTGGTCACAACGGGAAAGCCGGAGGGAAGGAGAGCACCAGGCAGACCCAGGGAGAAAATGCTGGACGGACTTGCAGAGTGGCTGGGGACAGGAAAGGTGGAGGAGATGCTTGAGGTAACAAGAGATAGAGACAGATGGAAGTCCATGATCGCCAGCGCCATGCGGCAAGGCACCTGATGATGATGAGTGTACAATAATGCAGAGCCAAAATGATGTACCAGCCATCAGAAGACGTAGGAAGTCTTCAGTTAAAATTTGTCGATTAACATAGATGGAGGATATTATGCAGACGTAGAAGCATCTGATTGGATACTTAATTTTATTGTATTTTTTTTAGTTTTTAAATTTTATTATATTTTGATAGTTTTTTCAGGGTCAGCAGCGTGTGGTTTTTGAGATGGTTATAGCCCTGATATGGCTGTATACAATCAGCTGAGCTTTAAACATTAATTATAACGATAATGATAAAATTCTGAATGGAATTGAATGTTAATAGTAATGATGATAATCTGACTGGAATTAAACTTTAATAGTTACATCAGATACCCAAATCAGTGTACAGAAATAGAGAAGTAATGTATGTATAAACAATGAAAAAAAGAGAGATAAAATTGACCGTAAAATAGCACCAGAGAAGAGAGAATAAGACCAGAGAGAGAATAATGTATGCGTAATCTTTATCCATCTGATATAAAGGCCAAAAGGAAGAGCATAGGTTTCTTTAAACTCTACAAGAGCAGGTAAAAAGTGTTTCACATCTGTATTGCATTGTAGACCACAGTGGAATATAATGGATCTGTTAAACAAACCAACAAACAAACAAACAAACAAACAAACAAACAAACAAACCACTGTAATGGTAATATCACCTTTAGCTTTCAAACCTTGCAACAAGCCCTTGCTGAAAGGAATTCATAAATGTCACAGTAGTTTTTGAATTACCGGCTGCTACATATCAAACCCTCACACTGAATTATGGTGGAAGAAGGGGGGTGAGGGGAGAACCAAATTGAACATTACACTCTTTTTTCTTATATCCTGAGTAATTTTCCATCTACTCATTGAAACATCCAGGAAATCTTACTTCTGTGTCCCCCCCCCCCCCCCCCCACAAAGTGTGTATTTATTCTTACCTTTCGTATGTGCTTGACAGAGACTAGTTGGCTGAAAATATGCGCCTGTCTTGCTTTATTTTTTCCTGTAAGTTCATGTTTTCATTCAATTTTTTGTGTTTCTGATCCCGAGTAAAATGTTTTCTCAGTGCTGTGTATGCATTATTGTTCTGCTTGTTTTGTCAGCACTGTGCAGGCAGACATTGTGTGGATGCACAGTCTGCACATTCCATCTTTGATGGCAGTTATACACCTATTCCAGGTGTGTGCATGCTGGGTATATTTGTGTTTCCATATAATAATAATAATAATTACAATATTTATGTAGCGCAAAATCTTGATAAAATCAAATCTAAGCGCTGAAACAGACACACACGCACGCACGCACACAGGCGCGCGCACGACGCACGCACGCACGCACACACACACATACGCGCGTGCGCGCGCCCCCAACACACACACACACACGCACACGGCTATAAATGGGGAGAAAGAATAAAAGCAATGGAAAATTATAGAGAGCATATTATATACAATTATATATTACAATGTGATTCCCCTCCAAGTGGAGACAGGCTGCAGAGGGGATTGAGTGAGGTCAGGATTTTATGCAGAGAGAAAAAGGTGAGTTTTGAGAGCGGACTTGAAGGAGACAAAAGTAGGTTGCTGACGGACTGAGAGAGGAAGTTTGTTCCAGGAGAGTGGACCAGAAACAGAGAAGGCTCGTGGACATAGGTATTGAGCTTAGTGCGTGGAAAGCGAAAAGTCAGAGGATCGGAGGCAGAGCGGAGGGTACGTGAGGGAAATAGATCTCAAATAGGCTTGACAGGTAATCGGGGGCTGCGTTATTGAGCTGTTGTAGCACATGGTGTCTAGTTTGTACTGTATGCGCTTTGATACAGGGAGCCAGTGAAGTTGTGCCAGGAGAGGAGATATGTGGTCAGCTTTTTTCTTTTTGAGTACAAGGCGTGCAGCATTGTTTTGAATGCGCTGTAGGATGTGAATGGTGGAGGCAGGAAGACCGGACAGGAGTGAATTGCAATAGTCAATGCGAGACATTATGAAGGAGAGAACAAGTTTTGCAGTTGTTCGACAGAGATACTTCCTGATCAGGCTTATATGATGGAGGTGATAGTAGCAAGATCTGGCAGTTTGAGAAACAAAGTTGTTCATGGAAAGGGTAGAGTCAATGCAGACACCAAGGTTTTTAGCTGAATCAGAAATTGGGACTGATGTGTTACATAATGGGAGAGAAAGAGGAGGCAGCTGAGAAAGTTTCTGACGGGTGCCAATGAGGATAGCTTCTGTCTTGTTATCATTAAGCTGAAGTTTGTTGTATGTCATCCAATTTTATAATGTCCGAGTAACACTCAGTGGTGCGAGTCAGGAGGCGCTGTATATTGTCAGATGAGTCACTGTCTTGAAGTTGGCCCAATGGGTGTCATCAGCATAGAAGTGGTGTTTTATAGAGTGGGAGTTGATGATGGTGGACAGGGGGGAGGTGTAAAGAGTGAAAAGAACAGGGCCAAGGACAGATCCTTGTGGAACACCACAGGTCAGGTATGCAGGTTGAGAGTAAGTGCCATTGATGAGAACAGTTTGTTTTCTGTTTGATAGATATGAAGTGAACCAGAAGAGAGCAATGTCAGAGATGCCAAAAGTATGATGAAGTCTAGAAAGGAGAATACCATGATCAATGGTATCAAAGGCTGCAGACAGATCATGGAGTGTGAGGAGAGAGACTTTGCCAGTATCAGTTGCAAGGAGGAGATTGTTGAGAATGTGTAGCAAGGCAGTTTCAGTGCTATGGCACTGGTGGTAGGCTGACTGGAAAGGATTGAGGAGATTGTTGGCAGACAGGTGAGAGTTCAGTTGGTTGAGGACAACTTTTTCGTTGAGTTTTGACAAGAAAGAGAGATTAGAGATAGGCCGGTAATTTTTCAGTTCATTTGGGTCTAAATTGTATTTCTTGAGGAGAGGGTGAACAATAGCAGACTTGAAAGAATCTGGGACAGTTCCAGTTTGGAGAGAAGTGTTGATGATGTCAGTGATGAATGGGAGGAGAGTAGGGAGACAGTCAGAGTAGTGAGAACCTGGAAGAGGATCCAGTTCGCAGGTTTTGAACGACATGGATCTGATTGTGTTGAGAATTTCTTCTTGTGAGACTGGGGTAAAAGTAGTAAGAGGTGTGCCAGAGAAGGAAGGGTCAGGTGGGCATGGTTGACATTTGCCACTGAACACTGATATGGCTAACAGCGTCTTTAGCATGCACATTTTGATGTTCGTTGTGGGTATGTACATATGATGACCTAAAAGGCAGGAGAAAAGCTGCACCCTTTACCCATCAGGCCAGCGCAGCCCTGACAGGGTCGAACTCAGATCTTCTGATTGGAAGTCTGCCATCCTGATCAACTTGGATATCATGCCCACTGACATTATGATTAAATAAGCAACGCTTAACCCCTTAACTGCTCAGTATAATAGCACTTTCGAATAACTGCTTGCCAGGGTAAAATTTAGCTTTTTAGGGTAGGTTCAATAAAATGGTTACTGCTTATTTATTTCTTGACAGATCTCTCAGATTTTTTGCATGTTTTGTTGTTATGCATTGGTCTACAATGTCCTGTCAAAATAACTTGATTATGTTGATAATTAGTATAGCAGAAACTGACATAACTACAAAAAATTACCAAAAAATAACAGCTTTCGAGTATACACAAATACACTGTGCCACACAAAATGAGTCAGAACATTGGAAAAGTGGTTTTACTATTTATTCAACATCAGCACTAACACATGACAGTCATATAAATCCCAAGGAATGTTGCTCTTGATCATAATCTGCTCATAATTGGGAGTACTATTTTTTAGGAAAAAAGGGGCATAATCATGCTTTTTGCAGTATGTTCACTAACATGTACATTACTCATCCACTTATTGAGTTATTTGTTAGATTTTTTGTGGACTTCTTCCTTATACCCTTGTTTACAATTTCACATCATTCTAATTTGATTTTGTTGGTAATGATGATGGTTCACACTAATAACATGTGATAAATCAGTTTTTGTTTTGTTTTCAATTTGAGAGTTTTAGAACAATTCAGCACATAAAAGCCCACTGAACAAAGCAAAATACCTTTTGGTGTTTGCTCAGCAATATTACAAACACCTGGGATTCAAACTGATGTCAATAAATGTCCCTCTGTGTAACAATCTGTATGTTACTGGGGGTACCCCAATTCTACTGGAAAGGGGCATAATTTTACTATTTGGGGTAGGTTCAGTACCGCAATCACTGCTTATTCATTTGTTGACATATGACTTAGATTTTATGGCTTCTCTTTCATTTTACCCCAAGTTATAATGCTATATAACAATAGTGTAATTTTGTTAGCCATTGGGAAGATGGCCAGGGATATAACGGATGGTGGTTTTACAGAAAATAAAAGTTTCTAAAAACATACACATGTTACAACACATAAAACCTGTAAAACACTGACAAAAACTTCTGTTAGTGTTTACTCAACATCACTGTAAGTACACAGTATGGTCCAAATTGTTATAGTATAATATTATACATATTGGTAAATGTTCAAAATGACAACTATGGGAAAAAAAAGTCTGAAGAAAAAAATAAACAATTGTCTGTTCAAAAAGAAAGACCCTCCCCCCACATACACACACACTTGTATCCATTTGTTATCACATAAAACACTGTGGGAACTGTGTTAGTGTTTCTGAACATATTGTACTCACATTACTGCCATACTGTTCTATAGGAATCCAGCACTTGCGCTTGGACATAATCCTCAGGTTGTCTACATTCGTTACTTCATAACTTTGGGGGATGGTGTTCATTTTTTTGTCTGTCCAAATTGTGGTTCAAAGAAACACACAAGGGGATTCATTCTATACTCCACTTGGTCTTCTTTCACTGATGGCACTCAGTCTTGTCACAGCGTTCACAAAACGGTGAACACACACACAGGTGAGGAAAAAAAAATGCACTGTAGAATGGAAAACTAAGAACACAAAAACAAAAGCACAAAAAAGCAGAAGAAAATGAAATATATATAAACTGAGGGGAAAAAAAAAACTAACACAGAACACCCTACTGCCAATACACAAACTTGGTGTGGTAGTCCTTGAAACATTGGCCTAAGCACAATCCAGGCTTGGATGGGCAGGAGGGGCAGTAGTAGCGGGATTCCTTCCGCACTTTTATTTTCTTCGTGCAGACCCGACACGGCTTGGTGGGGTTAGACTTGTTTGGTGTCGGTGGCAGTGGAAATAAAAAGTGGTGTGCACCCACCCTCACCTCGTCATCTGTTTTTTCCCTCTTCCACAGCTGGCACCTGATCTGGCCAAATCCAAGAGGTGATGACACTCTCCAAAAAACTTAGGAAAGTGTTACAGGAGTCATCACCTCTTGACTTTTGCAAGATGAATGCATTGCAGGCTGCAACCTGCAGAAAATGGAAAAACAGTTTTTTTGTCCATTTCATCGACTTACGTGAGCAGTCATATGGGTGAAGCAGCTGATCTTGTTTGTCAACTCCACCCATATTCCTGTTGTAATTCGATGAAACAGACGGACGCATGTTGACACCCCGTCGTCCCCGGTGTGGAATGGGTGCCTCAGTGTGGCCATGCACAGAGGACAGCAGGTGCACCACTTTTGTGCTGTGGTACTTTGTGGCGACGATCTTGTTGTCACCACAAAGAGCAGCTGATGATCCGGGGTCCAGCTTCACTCCACGTAGCTCCTCTGGAATACCCCGGTTCTCCCGGACGGTGCCGCAGGCCAAGGTGTTCCTTTCCAGGAGGTAGAGGTACAGCCGCAGACTACTGTACCAGTTGTCCGTGTAGACATGGTAGCCCTTTTCCAGGAGAGGGGCTACCAAGTACAGCACCATCTTCTCGCTGGCCGAGAGAGTTGGGTTGTCTGCATTTACGGACTCTAGGACAGGCTGCACCTCATTGACGGGGTCCTCCTTTCCAGCATACACCTTGAAGCGGTAGCAGTAGCCACCACTTCCCTTGACACCGCCGTCAGACTCACAGCACAGGTATATTTTGATGCCAAACCGGGCACGTTTCAACGGTATGTATTGACGAAATATCAGTCTACCCTTCCAAAGAAGTAGACTTTCATCAACACATACCGCTTGCCGGGGCTCATACACCTCCTGGAACCTCTCATGCAGATGATCCAGAATAGGACGGATCTTGTAGAGCCGGTCGTACGCTGGATCACCTGGCACTGGCATGGCTGCATTGTTGTTGAAGTGCAGAAACTGAAGAAGAATCTGAAATACAGAGTAAACTTTCAAGATAAGTAAGCAGACCCACAACTGGGCACACACAACACACACACACACACACACACACACACACACACAACACACACACACACACACACACACACACACACACACACACACACACACACACACACACACACACACACACACACCACACACACACACACACACACACACACACCACACACACACAGCCTACACACACACAGCTACACACACACCCACTACACAAGCACACACTGACAGTATCACACACACTTGAATATATAAAAACACCACACTGGTATAAAAAAGTGCTTTTGTCTTTTACAAAATGAATAAACTTGCATGGAAAACTTACACACAGAAAATAAATAATGCTTATGCACACACGCGCGCGCGCACACACACACACACACACACACACACACACACACACACACACACACACACACACACACACACATACACACACACACACATTCACACAAGCACACACTGACAGTATCACACACACATGAATATAAAAACACCACACTGGTGTACCAAAAAAGTGCTTTTGTGTTTTACAAAATCAGCAAACTTGTATGGAAAACTTGCAAACAGAAATAAATAATGCGTATGTACACATGTGCACTCACACACACACACACGCACATGCACACACACACACACACACACACACACACGCACACACACACACAGCCTACACATACACACACACACACACATTTACACAAGCACACACTGACAGTATCACACACACTTGAATATATAAAACCACACACACACACACACACACACACACACACACACACACACACACACACACACACACACACACACACACACACACACACACACACACAAAATGAATAGTGGAGGGATGAAGAATCAAGTAGTGAAAAAAAGAAAAGAAAAAAAAATAGAGCTACTTGCCTGGAACCGGTTTCTTGTCATGATGGAGCTGAAGACTGGAATTCTGTACAGCACCTTCTTAGACCAGTACAGTTCAATTGAAGGTAGCCGCACAATGCCCATCAGCAGAACCAGGCCCAGAAACTTCCTCATTTCTGCACAGTCGACTTTCTCCCACTTGTTGGCCCTGGAAAACTGTGGAAGATTGGGGTGTGCCTCGAGAAACTGGTCAGCATACAGGTTTGTCTGAATGACGAGATGGTTGACTAGGTCAGAAAAAAATAATTCCAAATAGTCAACCGGCCTAAAATTAGCACAGCTGACCTTCAACCCCGGATTTCCAGTGAAAACTACACCAGGGTTGGGGTGCTGTGCATCAGCTTCTCGCCATTCTCTCACTAGCTGTTGCTGACCACGCCTCACGCCACGCCCCCTGCCGCTTCCACGGGGCCCTCGCCGTCGTCCAGACCCCCTACCACGTCCACGACCCCGTCCCCTCCTGACAGGAGGGGGTGCAGTGCTTGTTGATGGTAGAGGATCCCCCATTTCCTCTTCTTCACCCTCGCTAGCACTGGTTTCCCCACTGCTTTCACTGGGAGCGAACGAAGGATCCACGTCATCACCAGCACCTATCTCCGATAAAAGTGGATGGTGCTGGTTCCCATCCGTCTCCTCCTCATCACTGATGTCAGGATCCGATCCTCCCATGTCTTCTTCTCCACTGTCTTGATCGTTGAATATCTCGTCCAACACATCAAGCGCAGTGTACCGCTTGAAAACAGGTCGAGCCGACGACGTACTAGGTCTCGCTGCCATCTTGAATTCGCTAATCACTGTAACCTCTCAACTCGCGATTTGCATATCCTGTGGTCAGTTACTGGTGACGTGAAGGATATGGGGCTCTTCGCTGATATCAGCAACAGAGTTGGAAACATTTTGCGCAGTCATTTCTTGTGTAGATTTGCTCGCTTTCCGTGACGAGTTTACTACGAGTGGCACTCGTATACGGGCGTGGTGAATTTCGATTTTACTACGAGCGTTACTCGTACCAAGCAGAGAAGAGGTTAAGAGTTGCTAACCCCTTTGATTTCTGCACCCTGTCGACCAGCAGCTTGCATTGTCAACCATGCTAGCGCATCAAAAACTTAACCTTTGACTCCCCCACCCTATCCACCAGTAAAAGTATCAATTTTGCAGTTGGTGAATGGGGTGCAGGAGTCGAAGGGTTAACTGAGTCATAGTAGAATATCTACAAGATACTGTCTCTTGTCATTTCCTGCTGTGCTGATTTGAGACCCGTTCATTTGCCCATCTGTTGTGTGCTCCATTGGGATTAACTCTAGCCAGGTGTGTTTCACTGGTAACATGTTTGCTTACCTGGCATAATTAATTAGACATGAAATAGTGAATCACAAATTATATAGCTTTTTTCAGTCTCCCACCCCCATCCCTTTTCCTTTTTGTATTTAAGAAAAGGGAGAGTGTTTCATGTTGACCGGTGAGAGGTAGAGTTGTGTGTGTGTACGTGTGTGTGTGTGTGTGTGTGTGTGTGTGTGTGTGTGTGTGTGTGTGTGTGTGTGTGTGTGTGTGTGTGTGTGTGTGGTGTCAGTACAACATCAGTAAATCAGACAATAAAGTGGTTGTTGAATGTATTTGCGTAGTGTTTGTATGTATGAGACAAAAATGTGTTAGCAATATTTCTTCAGCTTTGTCTAGAGGGCTGTCTGCGAAATTTTGTTTAAAGGTGTGGACTGTTTATGAGTCACCAGTGTTAGATTGTAGAAGTCATGGCGACAAGGTCAAGGTCACACAGAGCAAAAAATGTGCCATAAATCAGCACTTTTGCCGTTTTGGAAGAAGTTATGTGTACATCACTTTCTCAGAAAATTTTGTCAATATTTTAATTTTGTTCGCACAGTTGTGAGTCTTTCATTGTCCTCGCTTCATGTCAGATTTAATTTCATCTAAAGCTTATTCAAGATCATAGTGACCTCGAGAAGTACAAAATCGGAATACTCTATAATTTGTATGAAAAGGAGCTTGTTAGAAAGGTTTGTTAGAATGGCTTGACTATTTTGTTTTCACGGCCGCGTACAGAACACCCATAATTAAGTGTCTGTCCCTGTATGTTTGTCTCCCGGTTCGCCAGCGTTCCTGTCTGTGTGTGTCTTCCTCCCTTTCTCCCTTCTCTGTCCTTCTCTCTCCTCCACCTCTCCCCATTTTGCTCCATCTCATTTTTTCTTCTGTTCTCCTCCCTCCTTCCCCCCCCCCCCCCCCCACTCTGCTTGTCTCTTGGCTATATTGCGATTTTTTAAAAGCCTAACCAGCATGCTGACTTATGGCTGACCCTCTAACTCCCGCACTCAATCCTGCTCACCAGCATCCTGCGTCGTTAACCATGTTAGCAAAGCAAAAACTTATCCCTTTGATCTTCACCTTCACCCTTCCTACTGGTGGACAGGGTGAGGGAATCGAAGGGTTGAGTTTTTGCAATTGGTGGATAGGGTGCGGGAGTCAAAGGGCTAAATTTACTTCGATTGTCATATTCCCCCTCCTCCCTCCCATCCCCCGCTAGTGGTATACAAACTCATGGCTGAATTCACATTACATGGTGGTTTTTGTGTTGTTTTGAAGGTATACTTGTTCACGGTTAATTTCGTCTTTCCACGACAGACCAGAAATAATCCAAAACTGTCTCAAAGAAGCTGTTACATCAGGCTTGGTAGTGGTTCCTCCCGTCCCCTTTTTTTGGGTGTGTGTGGGTGGATGTTGGGAGGTGGGGTGGGGAAGGGAATCCACCCCATTTGTGGCTCTGCTACACCCAGCTGCTTAACTGTTTGAAGGTGTATATAATAACATGGCTGAGTAGTTTCATTTTCTTCCTCACCTTGACATACCAGTGGCAAACCTGACCCCGACTAAGCCTCTGGAACACAAAAGTACTGCCTGTGAGATGAATTGATATGAGAAGAACTGTCAACAGCACCAAACGTGATATGACCATAAACAGTACAGATATGGTAGGAACAGTACCTTTCCACCGTCATATTCATCAGCCTAGAATCAAGTAGGTTGGTCGTCTGGCCAGAGTGCAGCCCCACCAGTTGGCTCAATAAGCATGCATGGAAAAGACACCTGGATTGAAATGAAAGCAAGAGGCAGAACAAGTGAGACCTGGATCAAGGGTGCACGAAGACTGACATCACATGGCACTTCTTTTCAGCTTTCTAGCTTGCTGTTGATTGTCAGCTCTTGCTCCATGCGACAATCATATTGGTATAAGTGGACAGACGAACGAAAAAGATATAAGTAAAAAAAAAAAAAAAAAGTCACTGGATTATGTTCATTACCAAGCAGGCAACGTATACTGTATGCAATATATAGTGGAGTTGCTGGGGAAAAAATGAAAGGTTGATTCCTCTTTTTCATTTCTTTGCCATCTACATGATCAGGCCACTTCTGGCAATGAATGAGGCCATTATTTCCATTTCATGCTGGCTGCCACTGAGCTCGTTGTTGAGTTGCAGAAACTGGCGTTACTCCACCCTGGAGGCTTTTTGATGAAAGGGCACCATCCTCGATGTGATGTAGATGACCGTGTAGACATTTGCATTAATTTAAATTGCACAATAGCATGGTTTGTTAGAGAAGGCTTGCAGGCCTCATAATACTAACGAAAACCCTCTTAGTTTTCTATAGAAATTATCATGCCCTTAGCTCATGGCCAAAAATACTACCCTATGAGTACAAGGGGTTAGGGTTTCAGGCAACTAGAAACTGCCTGATGGCTCTGTCACACGACTTATTGAAGGTATTTTCTAGGTGTAGCCTTCTCATCACCCATGGGGATGCTGGGGCATTTTCAGTACAAACAGCACCCCCATCTTCTGGAAATTCTGTGCAGGAAATTCCCTCTTTTCTGTCATTCTCTTTGTTTCTGCCTTGCTCCCTTGTTTTCTGTTGTTTCTTCCAATCATCTGCCTTGCTGGTCCATTTGCTTGTATGTCTTCTTTAAAGTCTTGCATATTTTCTGTTACGACTGATAATTGGGTACTTGTATTAATAAGATTTTTTGGCTGTAAGGAAATGTGATGTGCAGAATCAAATTTTGGTAGTTTTGGTGAGTTTACATATATCATGTTTTAGTTATGTTTGTACATTTGAGTTCAAGTTTGTTTTTGAAATCCCTGGGTGATAAATTGGGCGGAGTGGTCAGCATCAAGGGCATATCATTAGATTATGTGTGCCGATGAGTTGTGTGTGTGTTGGTTTCTTTTTCCAATTTTTTTTTCAGGGTCAATGGGGTGTTGTGTGTTTTGAGATGGTTATAGCCCTGATATGGCTCTGCCCAGTTGGCTGGGCTTTAAACATGAATGAGATGATGATGATGATAATGATGATGATATAACAGCAACAGGAACAGCAAGAACAACAGCAGCAAGAAAACAAACAACACACAACACAACACACAATAATAACAACAGTACTAGTAACTAGTACTACTACCAGTACTACTACTGTTGATGATGATGGTGATGATAGTAATAACAATAGTAATAACAGGAGCGGGAGAAGTAGTAGTAGTAGTAGTAGTAGTAGTAGTAGTAGTAGTAGTAGTAGTAGTAATAATGATAATAAAAAACGTACCCAGTTTTGATAGAAACCATCCTAGTTATTGATCTGGACTGCTTAGTCACCCTGGCAGGCCTGGCTTATTTCACAGCTAACCTCTATATCAGAAATGAAAGCCATCCACCACCTGCAAACTCCTAGTTGGGAATGGCAGCCCCACTAACCAACTTGGAAGTAGCCTTTCCCAGTTGGGTTGATGAATAAAGGATGCTTGCAAGAATCCAGTCATTTTTTTTTCTTGGTGAATTTCAAGGGTTGTTAGCACATTTCCAGGGTGAATGTATTGATGTGTGTACCTGATTTTCTCTTCTGTCAAGTACAGTACAGAAGACAGACCGATAGCTCATGGGTGTTTTTTACCTTTAAAATGGGCAGAGTAATTTGTTTTATGCTCCTTAGCACCTATAGCAGATGTTTGTTTGATGTTTCAGTATCTACAAACATGAACTAGTGTCAGACATGATGGTGGACATGAAAACGGTACCTAATTCCTCACTTACAAATTGACAGAATCCCAGTGTTTATACATTATCTTAGTAACATCATCCACCTTTCATGAAAGCCGCAGTTTCATGACCCTTGCTTTGGTATTACTGTGCAATTGCAGACATCTTTTATGTTCCGCATCACAACTGACTATTTCAGTAACATCGGAAAAAGTATTGCACAGATTATCTTTTCCTGTTTTCATACAAGCAACTGGTTTAACTTTATAAAATTACAGATTTTTAAAAATTATTATTATGATTATTTTTTAAAAAATTGAATTTCAGTTTTGAAATTCTGTAGTCTGTGTCCTGTTCTTTGCACAACCTTTTGTCACTGTCTCGGATATATGTTTATACAGTGAAACAAACAAATAAATAAATGAATGAAGAAATAAACATGGAAACTTTTTGGACTCAGAATGTGTTCATGTGTACTTGGATGACAAGGTGGCAGAACAGAGAGTTTGTGTTGCTACAAAAAACCAAAATGATTAAAGTGTAGAAGAATCAGTGCAGTAACTTAAGGCTTGTAAATTACATACGCATCTAAGCGCTCATTTGTCTGGAAAGTTAGCTTATTTGAGACACATCATTTTAGATTGTGATGACTTTGAATTTCCTTAGATAAAAAAAGAGTAAAAGAAAAACAGAAAAAGAACTCTTTGTCTCTGTGTGTCTCTCTCTGTCTCTCTGTCTCCTACACACATACACACACACACTCACACACATGCACGCACACAATGAAACAGCAAAATCTGCGTAGATAATGAGCCACATTTTAATGAAATATGACCTGTATGATGTACAAGGGTATAAGCAGTTAAATGCTCAACACTCATGATTATGATATTTTGATAACAAAATAAGGTAGAGGCTATCTTATAACCTGAGTGATCGTCCAGAAGTGAGGTTTTTTTAACTGCTCTGGAGGCCAGCATTATGATGGTAGTGCCTGTTTTCTGTCCCTTTCTGCTGCTTTTCTTTCCCTAGTCATGAGAAGGGTCAGTTACCCATTCACAGCTGGATAGACTGGATGAGGCTGCACGCACAAAGTTTTTCTTGCACCATATTTAAACTCATGAAAGTCGGATTGGAAGGTGGGAGCTCTATCTCTGAATCAATCAAATATCAATTGAGTGGGGAAAAATCCTGCAACAACAACCAACCAACCAAACAAACAAACAGCACCAAGTTTCTTGTAATTATTGTAGCAATATAATTAAACATGTATTTAAATTGAACCTTGGCCTTCTGCTTTTCAGGGAGTACTACTGGGCCAACTATGTGACGGGACTAGGTGCCTCACTGCACGAGCTGGGACACACCTTTGATCTGGCGCACACAGCCACAGGCATCATGGCGCGTGGCTTTGACGACCTGCATAAGGTCTTCACCGTCCAGCGCTCCCGGGGGAGCCGGGCAGGAAGCGTGGAGCGTCAGAGGTACTCTTCATGCAGCAGCAGCAGCAACGTCTCAAGAACCTCGTCTGTTAGCAGTCTAGACAATGATGGTGGGGGTGGGGGTGTGGGTGTAGCTGGGGGGATTGCTGTTCCTGGGACTAGTGGAGGAGGAGGGGCAGCAGCGGTGGATTTCCAGCAGAAGCGCTACAAGGATGTCTGCTATGGCAGCCCTTATAAACGGGTCAGTTTTTTTTTGTGTGTGTTTAGTTTAATGTGTTTATTTCTTGTTGATCTGCTATTTTGCTATGAAATTTGTGTTCAGTGTCAATACAGTGTTTATCCACCGTATAGCTGAAAGAGGCCTTTTTCTTCGTTTAAATGACTGGATTCTTGCAAGCATCCTTTATTCATCAACCCAACTGGAAAGGCTACTTCCAAGTTGGTTAGTGGGACTGCCATTCCCAACCTAGGAGTTTGCAGGTGGTGGATGGCTTTCATTTCTGATATAGAGGTTAGCTGTGAAACAATATTATAACAGGATTGTTATTGTTTAAAGCCCAGCTGACTACACTGAAAAATAATCAGATTGTTTAAATAGTGTCCTATTTCTTAGATTTTGGCAAAGAAAAAATATATGGGACTTTTTAATGGCATTACAGCAAGTAAGTGAGAACATGCACACACGCATGCACACACATACATACATATGCGCACACACACATTGAGAAAATGTCTGTTGAAGAGTCTTTTTCAGTTGACAATACAAATGAATCATTCAGGTTGAAAATGTGTGTGAAGATACTATTACCAGTCCATTGACTTATTGACCTGTTGAACTGATATCTTGATCAGACTTGCATACTGAAAATTTGCCCCAGAGATGATCTGAAGTGAGGATTTTAAATTCAGATCAACAGGAAATAGGATGTATCATCTGTGGAAAACATGTATCAGGTATTGATGTTCTGGCCAGTGTGTCATGTGGCAACATGTGTATTTATAAACATGATGCCACATCATGATTTGCCAGTTGTTCAAATGTCACAGGCGTGCAACCAACAATAGAAAATAGCCAGTTGGTAAATTGCCGTTTTTTGCACATTGTGTGTGTGTGTGTGTGTGTGTGTGTGTGTGTGTGTGTGTGTGTGTGTGTGTGTGTGGTGTGTGTGTGTGTGTGTGTGTGTGTGTGTGGAGAGAGAGAGAGAGAGAGAGAGAGAGAGAGGATGTGTGTATGGTGTGTGGTGTGTGTGTGTGTGGGGTGTGTGTGTGTGTGTGTGTGTGGTGTGTGTGTGTGTGTGTGGTTGTGGTGTGTGTGTGTGTGTGTGTGTGTGTGTTGAGTTATTTGACACCACATTGTCATGATCAAGCAGCAGACCTTAATTACCATAGGATGCAATGCAATGCAATACAGTAAGATACCATACAGCACAGCACAATACAGTACAGTACTGTACTGTACAGTACAGCACAGCACAGCATAACACTATACAAAAATTCTATGTGAATCCAAATAAGAAATTAAAAAGATATTTAACCCTTTGACTCCCACACCCTATCCACAACTGCAAAAACTTAACCCTTTTAACCCTTTGACTCCCTTACCCTATCCTCAAGCTTTTTACAGGAAGCTGATGGATAGAGTGAGGGAGTCAAAGGGATAAGGTTTTGCTTTGTTAGCATGGTTGACAATGCAGGATCAAAGGGTTAAAGATTGAAGATTAATCAATCTCATTCAGTCTTTTAATGGGTTATCTGGCTCAGTCAGTAGCACCAAACACCCAGGAACTGATTGAGTTTAATTCCATACTGGGGAGTATAAACACTGGTCTTTTTACTGTCCATTTAAATGTGCCAAACCTAGATCCCAGTGTCAACTTGCCCTACTCTTGAAACACCACTGTCCCCAATATTTGTATTGGCACAAAAGCCATGCTCATCATTTCTGTTTTCATCCCCACCTAATGACATGTTAGAATTGACAAGTGTCTGATATGGAGCATGACAAAGCATTGTTTTAGAAGAGCTGTTAACCTTTTTACAACACTGCCTCAGTACAGCTATTATACCCTGTGCACACTGGAGGCAGAAAGCAGAAATGCCCTGAGGACACCCTATTTTGGTCATTTTTATTTAATTTTCCTGGATAGGCCACACGTAAAAGCTAGCTTATTGATGTTAGAACAACTTTTGCTGATCATTCTTTGACCTCCCTGGTGAAGTAAAAACAATTTCTGTAATGATTCATTTAATTAGTGTTTTGCGCTTTTGAAAATGTTGACGTAATTTAGTGTTTTGCGCTTTTGAAAATGTTGACGTAAGTGCCAGAATCAAAAATCCCAGACAGCCGTAGGAGATTCATAAAATGTGTTAGTTTTAGCATATGATGGTCAAAAACTGTAGAAAAAAGGACATAGAGGACAATATTTCAACACTTTAGAACATATTGGTAACATAATGGAACATAATGGTGTAGCGTCTGCGATGTCTTGAAAGACGAAGGGCTGCAAAGTGCATGTTTCAGTAGCTGAGAAAACAGGTACTTGCGGAAATTTCCAAAGATTTTTCACCCAGGTGGTGCATCATCTTCATCGCCACTGTCATCACTGGTAATATCAACCTCAGTGTCAGCTTCATGTTGATCAGGACAATTTATTTCTAGCTCAAAATCTGGCTCCAAGACCAAATGATTCGTTGCCTGAATACCAGAGTGAGAGATGTCATTGTCAGCGACGCTCGCACTTAGTTCGTCAGCTTCAACTCTCTCTTCATCAGTTGAATATGCAGGATTGTTGTCGTTTTCTGGCACATCACCCTCAAAATCTTCCTCTTCAGCACTTAAGTTGCTGCTTTCATAATGATCAATGTCTAGATCATCTTCAGAACTGGCCTGCATGATCAGTTCTGCTACTTCGACGGCCGTGAAAGTTGTATGACTAGCCATGTTGTTTACTGATGTCTGAACGACACGGGTAACTCGAAGAGACAAAGCATTGGGGTTGGTTGCTTTCAACACAAATTAACCAATGAAATTGCCCCTTTTAAGTTGAAAAAATAGTATCAGATGACGTAGAAGGGTTCCATTGTGTAGTTTGGACACGTTTTGAGGGAATTTCCAGTTACGTACCGAGGCATTTAATTTTAGAACAGGCATCACGAACATTCTCACTACATATCCACAGTGACCTTTCGGCCGTAGGGAGCGGGCTCGCTACTTGTCCTGATGGCGTAGGCAGGCGTAGCGACGATTTTCGCGTCATGTCGCGAAAAGGTTAATCAAGGAATTAAAATAGACTTACATTAATCAAATGCGATTTAATAACAAATATTTGAGGTTAGTAACAGGAAGTAGAAGCTACGTGGTGTGAGTGAGTGTCAGCATTTGTGCACATTTTCATGGTTGAAACAGCATTAGTTCAAAATCATTTTTGTCTGTGGAGAATGAATTATTTTTGGTTGTCTGACCAAACTGCAGCCCCACCAGATGGCTTAGTGAGCAAGAGGCAGACCAAGGAAGACTTGTACTGATGGCCTAAAAGAGACCTCAACAGACCTTTCAGTTCACTGCTGAAGTCAGTTCTTTCTCTCCAGGATACTGAAGATGGTATAGGTAGACAAACAAAAGAAAAAAAAAAGGAGGAGTCTGAGATCTGGAGCACAGACATTGGTCTGTTTACTGCCCATTTAAATGTGCCAGTTTGGATCATTCTGGTGTATCACATGCAGAATTTGATACAAAACACAGGTCCTGTTTCCCATACAGATCAAGACCTTACCTGTGTAGAAGTTTTTTCAGCTTCAAGGAGGCCAGCGTTTCATGCTGGTTGATATAGGTGGACCACATGTGTGCCTGATAGAGATGGTGGTAAAAGTTGGAGGGTTTTTTGGTATCGGAAGATAAGTGTGGACAGGTATAGGCAACACAGAAACACAGGCAGAAAAGGTGAGTAAGATATACAGAAATGCTACGCTGAGAGAACCATCTGCATGAAACTGGTGGTCCAGACAGCTAACGTCTTGAAGTTTGCATGATATATTAATCTGGCTTCTCTATGATGACAACACAGTACAATGTCCCAATCAGTGGTGTATAAAACGTCATGGCACATAGAACTGTACAGTAACAATTCAGATGATAACATTAAAGAGAGTGTATCAGAGCAGTTATTTTCCCGCTTATGACCACAAGATAGTGTGTCGCTGTCTGTCTCCAGGCAAGGGAAATCTTAGAGGACCAGCCCAAGAGAGGGTGCTAAGAAATTTACAACCCAAGACAGAGATGAGATCCAGGCTTAGATCCAAAGAGAAAGATCAGAGTCAGGCCAGAAGAAAACCCAAAAAAACAGAGGAGGGCTCCAGAGCAAAAGCCGCTATTCATCGTTATATTCTTTTTCTGACGCATGCACAAAAACAATGCTCTGAACTAAGCAGCCAATCAGACTGATAGTCTGCTTAATCAACCAATCAAGCTTTATTACATTGTTATGTGTATCATCACCTGTGCTCATATACTGGCTACAGGTAGACCTTAATGTCTGATGCATCGATACAAGACACACACAGAGAAATAGAGAGAATGAGTGAAGGGGTGGGGGTTCCAGATTGTTTCTCCTTTGTATTAAGTAACAGTCATATTTGTATAGAGAGCAGATATGCACCACTGTTACGTGGGTCATCCATTAAGTAATGAGAATGTCGTAATAACTTAAAAAAATAATTATCACAACATTTGAAACTTTACACACACTAGGCCCAATTGTTCTGTAATTCAGTTACAAGTACGTGTTTTTTGTGAATTCCTGATTCTTTTGTGTTGTGAGCCCTGGCCCACTCTGGCTTTGATGATCATGTCATTGTTCTTCACAGAAATCTGTAGTTTTGTTGTGAGTTGTTTTCATGTTTTCATGAACACTGTTCTGTATTTTGCATGCACAGGTTTTCTGAAAGATTTTGTTTGTTTGTTTTCTGTTAAGTCTACAAGGTATTGTGAAACAAGCTCTGGTAATTTACAGGCAAATTTAGAAATAGAAAATAAACAGTCACATAGTATCTAACTATTGCAGTGGACTGGTATCAAACAGAGAAACATGGCCTGAAAGAATAAAATTCTGTCTGCAACCTCTTTTCATGATTGTAAATTAGTTAGTGAAAAACTTCTTGAACTAGTGTAATAATTCATGTTGTCAAGGACACTGAACAGATGCTTATAAGAAAGTATGATGCTTCTGCCTCCTTGTGTTATTGTGAGCAGGAAATCCTTGAACCATTGTAATTTGCATCTGAGAACATCATTATTCAGCAGAACGTATGTGTATATTTATGTATTCATGCTACATATGTACTACTAAATGTTGCATGATGTATTTGAGGCTTTTAAGAACAAAGTGAGGTTTTTAAAAAAAAATCAAAGTGTAATTTCAACATCTTTGATCAGGTAGTCCATGGGTGGTTGTCTTATCAAGCAGTAGAAAACAAGTGATGATTTTGGGGTCATTTTCTTGGTTCAACATCCAAACAAACTTTTTCAAATATAATTTCTATGTCTCTGGGAGGTGTTCCATAGGTTGTGTCAGAGTCCATCAAATATTTTCATTATACTGTATATGTCCATGACTTGGTATTCTATAAGTCAGCGTTTCAATATATCATCAACAACAAGAAGAATTTTTCATGTGTATCTTCTGTGCTCCTGACCAGGTATTCCATGGGTCAGTGTCAAGGTCCAGCAGCACAGAGCAGGTGTACGTCGCCCCACCTCCCTTAGTGGTCAAGGTAGAGAACGCCTTCAAGCCTGTTAAATCCCCGTCCTTGACCTTCTCTGTAAAAAACTACGATGGCAGCGAGACCCACCGCACCATCTCCCAAGAACCTCAAGGAGAGGTAGTCACCGAGCTGACTGTCAGTTCGGATGGGTCTCTGGTCGGCAGCATCGCTAAAGGTTAGTAGAGAGGCTCAAGGCGTAAATGATTTAAGTGTATGGTCTTAGAGCCTTGACAGTGTAAAGAAGTTAGTTTATACAAAACTTTGCAGACAATGTTGAGTTTGGATAGTTCTGTCCAAAGTGAGTTACATAGCTGACAGGTAATTGTTCCTTTGCACCATGTCATGTTGGGGTAGTGTCTTGCTTTGTGTTTTGTATCTGCAAATTGTCCACATTAGAGTAAATGCTGAAATACCTGTTGGTATCTTGGACTTAGTTTTGCCAAATAAGACATGACTGTTAATACTCATGGTTATCATTAAGTTAAATCATTCTTTTTTTTAATGTATTGATTCTTTTCTGGTAGTCAGACAAGGGACAGTTGTTCCAGTTACATGGACCAGGCACAGAAAATGAACAGTGACTGACTTTTGTATGCCTGTATCCAGGAATGTAGACAAATGCACACACACACACACATATCACACACTTATTCACATCACACACACACCAACACACACACACACACACAACCACACACACACACACACACACACACACACACACACACACACACACACACACACCACACACACACACACACACACACACACACACACACACACACACATACCACACACACACCACACACACACACACACACACACACACACACAACACACACACACACACACACACACACACACACACACACACACACACACACACACACACACACACACACACACACACACACACACACACACAACACACACACACCACCACCAAATACATGCATTTCATTCACCTGTTCATTCCAAACTGTATTTTGTAGTCCTGTATGCTGAGCTTGATCACTGCATCTCTTTGTTTCATCAACCATTTGCTTCATAATCAGGTCACTGAATATTTGGTCAAAAAATGAACGGGAGCGTGGTCTGTAATGCCATAAAAGTGTAGCCTATGTGTTTTGCTATTTGTGTATGGAGGAATAACTGAAAGGAAAAACACACACACACATAAAATGTTCAAGCAGACATTCATCACGAAACAACAAAACCAACCTCTGTCAGATCAGCTAGTGCGTTATTTGGATAGTGCCGCGCTACGAAGGCCACGGGTACACACTGTCTGTGTCACTCACCACACCCACCCCTCTCTTCCTTTCACCTTCTCTGTCAGACACATTTTTATCAATTCCATCCCTTCTGATGGGCTAAAACCACTTTCTTCATACTGTTCTGCATCTTCAGAGTCAGACCCCTTGGTAAGAATGATTTTTTTTTGCCTGACATAAAGTGCAAACACGTCTTGTTCGACCGTTCTGAGCGCAACTCGTTCGCAGCTGAGACGCCATTGTTCTCACATGGTAAACAGGAAAGGGGTCAGCACAAAGATAGCTCTGTGGCCGACCGGTCATAGGTCACTCGCCATGTGCAGTGGTCAAATGTTACTCTGTGGTAATGAGGCTTTAGCGTGACCCCCTTCAATTTTCACTACACGGCACTATTTCACCAGTGGGAATTTTTGAATGCACGATCCGCATATCAGGCCCTTAGTGCTGAACCGCATCGCCGGAAACGTCCGCGTATCAGGCCGTTAGTGGGGAGTGAGTTAAGCAGGACAGAAAGATCAGGCAGGACATTTTGAGGTGGTCACATAGATAAATAGGTGCAAAACTGTTAATACACTCATAGCAGAATGTATTGATTTTGCATAATTTTTTTTTTCAGTAAGAGGCAATTAGTGGAGAGGACTAAAGCTACAGAATGACATGAATGTGCTGCTTTTTATGAAGGACAAGACGGGCCTAGAATTCTGGATGTATCTGCATGTCTTGGTTTGATTGCTGATACACCACAGATGCAGAGATAGAAGATCCTGTATCTTGCTGAAATCATCAGTCCACCCAAAGACTACATTGGTTACAGGATCAGATGATGATAATGATGAATATATGAACACTGTTGATAATGATGAAAATTGCGAGTAAAGAAAAATGATATGATGTAATATATCCGTTCTCTTATGGTGAAACTTGCGCAAAAAGTTTAGTTGATGCTTTTTTGCATCATTGGTGCAAAGGAAGGGAGATAACCGATGTATTGTGTGCTATGAATCTGGACAAGGTTGTTCATTAAAATGGTGAATTTCATTGTCTTGTTTTCATTATTGGTATTATCATCCTTTCATCATCATCATCATCATCATCATTGTTATCAACAACATTGCCATTTTCATTGTTGTTATCATTGTCGTCATCGTCATAACAGTCATCATCTTGATGTGTGCAGAGCGACGTCCCAGTTCCATTTCCACACACAGCTCAGCCTCTAGTATATCACCCACAGATTCCACCCCTTCCACATTACCAAACTCCCCAGAGGACATCACGCCTGCCCAGATCCTTCCCAACATCCAATTCTGTGATGCTGGCGCTCACTGGTCACGCTCTTCTGCCGTCCTGCTGCGCTTCCACAGGTTGGTATTACGAAATAGTCCCCTGATCAGGAGAAAGGTGTGCTGCAAAATTTGAAATGAATATATTTCCAGTGTTTTTGGTTTTGTTTTTTGTGCTTGAGCATGATTATATCTCAAATAGTCAGTCCAATGGTCTGTTTGAAGGATGTGGTTTCTATCAAGTCCTCTTTGTTGCTCCAGATCTGCTTTTTAAGGGTTGTTCTTTTGCTTAATTTTTTTTTCAGTTCTGAACAATGTGAAAAACTGTAGAATGTGCTCTGGAGACTTTGCATGGTCCTTTCTGGCATTGACACGTATCCTTGTGGGACAAGCCCCATAGTGAAACGTTACCTGTTTCAGACCTAATGCTTGTGCTATGTTTACTAGCCTTTGATCCCCATCGCAGGACCCTACATCATCATGCAAAATGTTACAGTGTGGAGATGGCCAAGTGTGTAGTTGCTTGGGCAAGGTCAGGAATCAGATTACATTTCCGTTATCATCACTGCACAATATTTGTTTTATAGATAATTATAATTTGATCTGGCAGTTTTACATAGAGCTTTAGAATCTGCTTGATGATAATGTGTAGATGACCAAGATTGTTAGTTGCTTTGGCAAAGACAGAAATCAGTTTGTATTCTTAGTGTCATTGTAAATATTTGTTATGTATACTAGTATGATGTTACCTGGCAGTTGTAAGTTGAGCTTTAAAGTCTCCTTGATAAACAACAAATAGAACTGCTATGATATGAGTTTTTTGTTTTTACATTTCTCCCCCAGTATTTTGAAATTAGGACAAAGATACTAAGACATATAAATGTCTGTCTGCAATATTATGTTAATTGATAATGGACCATTATTTTCCTCATTGCAAAGGATACATGATAATCCTTAAAAGTAATGACATCCCTTGCTGAGTAGGAAAATAACAGATTAAGGTTACAGTTCTGTATACCCATATATTCATAGCAGATTTTGTCATCTTAATGTGTGTTATGTTCCCCAAAATAAAACAGACAAATCTCAAGATAAGGGTAATATTTTTAAGGTTTGTCTATTCTGTTTGCCAGGTGGTTCAACCCTCCTGCTCCCGGTGATCCTCGTAAAAACCCTGTTTTAGAAGGGTAAGTGTATGTATGGCATGTACAGGTAATTCATTTTGTGGCCAAGCATACTGTCATTTTTGAATAATTATAACCATTTGTGAAAATAGGTAAGTTTGCATACCACTTGATTTTGGTAAGTTTATACACAGCATGTGTACCACTTGATTTTGATACAGAGCTCAAACTGATATAACAATGCCCTCTCAGTAGAAGCCAGCTGTATTTGACAATACTACAAATTTCATCATACATGGTGGTGATTTATATAGGATATCTACTCATCAGATGCCAGCTTTGTTGTGCAAGACACATGATCCGTACAGATGACAGCCACATCCCAGAGATGTTCCGGTGAGGACATTTGAAACAAAAATGCAGTGACCAGGGAAGACCACTAAAGCAATACAAAGTTACTTTGAAAGCCAACCTCATCAGCTGTGGCATTAACAGCACCAACTGAACAGACATATCTGCAACAGAATAACTATTAACAGCAATACACACAGGGCATATAACAACATTTGAACAGTACAGAACAGCTGCTATTCAATGAAAGAGGGATTGGCAGTGGCAGAACCCAAGTCTGCATGACTTCTTCCTATTGTGCCTGTGAAAGGGCATGTGCCTCTAGAATTGGCCATGTATCCCTCATATAGACCCATACCAGGTGATAAAGAACCAGTATGCCTATTTATTTGTTGAATCGGTGTGAGAATCCTCACCATCATCAACAATCCATGGTGATTTGAATTCTGGCATTCACGTTTGTGATCTGTAGTATTGGTCTCTTAGTCTATGCCAAAGATACAGGTAAGGGATGCAGTTCTAAGTGACAGTGTAGAACCATCACACAGTGACATTCATAAAATTGTTGTAATTATCTCTTCTGCTGAATGAAGTTGTGATGAGGGAAGTGAGCTAAATATAGGTGGCACTTGTGGTCTAAGCAGTGTATTATTTTCGCTCAGTTCCCATTTTAATATCAAAACAGTGACAGTTTTTTCAGACAAAAACGATTGTCATTTTTTGGTTGAACACTGCCTGCTGTAGACTATGAATAAGCTTGGCCTAACCTGTGTTACAGAGTACAGAACTGCACTTAGCATCTGTCAACATTTTTGAAAAGGGGATAAATCTCTGGAAGTGTTTATTGCTTTTGATGAGTAGCTCTGTCCCACAATCAGTTTTCAGTTTTACTTGTTTGCAACAGAATGTTTTTATTTCACCCAAATTATATACTTTTAATTTCAAATAGAACAACGAACGAATGTACAAAGGAACGAACGAACAAATGAACGAACGAATGAATGAACGAATGAACGAATAAACGAACGACCCAACCAACCAACCAACCAACCAACCAACAACCAACCAACCAACCAACCAACCAACCAACCAACCAACCAACCAACCCAAAAAAAAACCCACCCTACACAAACATTCAAAATAATTCTACAAATCAATTTTGTTTTTTTCATGAAAGAAGATGTGTATAATTTGTATGCTTCTGACCATTATATTTTTGATCACATTCTCCAGATTGAATATCAAATCAGACAGCGGCCTACGCATAGTTGAGCTACGCAATGATGCCGAAGGAATGGTCTTCCACCACTGGGAATTTCTCAGCGAAACTCCACCCACCCAGTTCATGCTCAAACGATCACGTATGAAGGACATACCAGAAACGTGCACAGTAGTTGTTGTGTTGGCCGAGGACAGTTACGGAAACATCATGAAGAAGAGGATCAGTCTGGATAAGATCCAGTGAGGAGTTAACATTGAAAGATCTCGTGTCATAATCTCAGGTGAACCCAGGATCTAGTGTGGAGCTGATGTTGGAAGATATATTGACAAGTTTTGAACCTGGTGTGACATTAACTGTGCCATGTCTTGAGCAAAATGATAGGATTTCTGGCAAACTTTGATTGTAAAATCTGAGGAAGAGATTTAGCTGTATCTTTATGCAACATCAGTATTGTTAAGATGATGATATGTTTGACAAGATCTGGGATGATCACAGTGTGGGGTGAGATGTATAGCGGCCGCGTCCTAAATTAAGTGATGAGAACTTTGGCCGAGTGTGATGGTAAGATCTAGTGAAGAGAGTTTTGTCATAATATCTAATATCTTCATGTCTGTGTGGAGAAGATAATGTAATAGTTCTCAGGTAGTGATATTCCATGATAACACTTATATAATACAGACAAGACTGACAAGATCTTGTGAAAGGATTCAGTGTGATATAGTAATGAAGAATCTGAGAATAAGATCTCTTGAGGAGTTCTCATGATTTGAGTTTTTTTGAGATCTCATGCAATGATATTCTGCAGTAAGATCAGAATGGCAGGAACTTTTTATCTGAAAAAAAAATTGCAGTAATCAGTTGTGAATAAGCCCCTTTGATGATAACTTGAGTTTAAGATTGTGTGAAAAGATAACTAGCATGTCCAGTGATATTACTTTATAAAGATATTTATTTAAGTGAACCTAGTGATATATCCATGATAATGTCTTCAACGTCACTTAACATCAAAAACTGTGGGTAAGGTCCATTGAAAAAGTAATTTGAGTTATAAAATCATGCTTAACAATGTTCTATAATTAGAACTTGTGATGTAATTAATAATTTTCTGTGATTATAGCCAGTGATAAATTTTATAATTATCAATAATTACAGATTGTGATAAAATTGATAATTCCCATTGATTGCAAACAGTGATGAAGTTTATGATCAATGCCAGTACAGACATTTACAAATGAAACTCAGTGGTATGAAGATCTCATTTCTCCAGTTCAGTCCTTGCCTGCATTGTAAAAAGGCCTGTCTGCTGCCCATCTTAATGCTCCAGTTGTTCTGGTTGTGTCAGCTTAGTGTTTCATAAGTTGGTTTCCCTCCCAACCCTCCCATTTCAAGACTTTGCCAATGCATAGGGGTTTTGTGCGGGCTCAAGGACTGTGCTAGATAATTACTGCTAGATTTGAAAAAGCTAAAGGCAGTATCTAGGAGAGTTGTATCGGATTGGGTCTAAATGTTCTGAATAGCAAATATAAATCAAATTAAAAATAATCTAAAGAAAACCAGGAAGTATGATTATTATGATGAATTCCTAATGAAACACAAAGAAGAAAATAAGCAAAGTTATTATGATGAATTTCCAATAAGACAGATAGAAAAAAACAGGAAAGAAGTCAGCAACAGCATGAATGACATTTATCAACAAAGAAAAGTAAATGTATCATGAAGACTTTGTGTAAGGGAATAGAATGAATAAAAGCCCTCTTACTGCTTATGTGTAGATAACGTGAAAGATGGGAAAGATCAGATCCATTATGATCTTAAGTTGCAGCAAGAAATATAAAATAGGAGATCAGAGAGGTGACATTGTCACACTGATTTGTAAACTGCTCAAACTAAAGATTAATATTCTTGGCTCCTGTGTGTCTGCATAATGATGTTCTTGTGTGTCTGTGCAATGATACATTTTAGCATGGTTTGATGTAAGTGGTGGTGTAAAATTTTTGAACGTACATGTTTTTGTGGAAACACATAATATTGGTCATATTTTATAACTCTGAGCTTGCAGTACAGTAGATTTGAACACTATAGAGTGATTTTATTTTTATTTTAGAAATTTCATTGCCACAGTATGTTTTTTCCGAGTGAGTGGGATCAAAGCTTAAAATCAAAAACTTAAAGAAATAAACCGAAAAACTTCAGCCCCCAACAAAAAAATAACAACAAACAAACACACACACAAAAATGAAAAGCAGAAAACCCTCCAAACTTGAACTGCCACAAAGAAATGTGAATACAATTAATTCTAACGTTGCATCTTCACATTTCACATGTCATAGTCACCTTTTAGTTCTGTGTGATTTTCAAAGACTTCTTCCTTTAGTTACAAGTCAAAAGGATGTTCTTGAGAAAGTCGTCAAAAATTTATTGTTTTAGTAACCAAATATTAAAAAGAATATATTGGGTGTGAAACTTTTGAGCATTTGTCTTCTCATGACAGGTTATAAAACTTTGGACTACGTATTTTATTATTGTCCTCCAGATGTACAAGACATTTGTTCTGTTGTGATTGTTCTGTAATTACAACTATTATGGAAGTTACGATGTTATTGTCAGGAATATTGCTGCTAATTCTAAGTCAAAAATATCATTAAAATGTAGCATGTATGATGTTCATTTTCCCAAGGGACTAGTATGAGAGAATTACAGATGATTACTGGCATTTAATAATGATGAATTATTATTGTTATTTTGGTGTTATGAAGATAATGATGATAATAATGATTAATATAGATGATGATGATGATAATATTATTGTCTTCTTTTTGTTGTTGTCATCATTGTAGTCATCATCATGATTATTATTACTATTAATTATTAATTATTATTTTTGTTGTTACCTGAGCTCCATAATGTGAACTGGAGGAAGTAATACTGTTGATTTATGATTGTATATCTGTGAAGCAAAATGTGAAGTTTTGTGATATGTATTGTGATTGAGTGTGCATTTGTGGGTGCACACTTAAAAGTGTTTATATTTTTGTTTGTTGTCCATTTTTTTGAGAAGTAAAAGGAAAAGATGTATTTTATGTATTTGTTCTGTTTATTTGTTTTTCTATTTTATTATTATTTGTTTCATTGTTTATGTATTCATTTATCTATTTTTTTTTTATTCCTTCCTTCATTTCTTTCTTTCTTTTGTTCTGTCTTTCTTTCTTCTTTTTTAAACATCTGTTACTGTTAAATTTTGTGTAATTATTTATCACACCACAATTCCTCTCATTTCTACTGATTTATTTCGTAATTAAGTATGAAATTTGGATACCTTGTGATTGAAGTTGGTCTAATGACGAAATATTCTGTGCTTTCTTGTTTACTCAGAGTTTTTTGAATGAGTTGATTGAGGGCAGGGTACACCATTGTACTAAACTTTACTCTGAACCTCAGCTGACTTGGACATGGATGGTGAAGTGGGAGGGGGGGAGAGGGGGAAGGAGGAGTACAGTCATGTGGAGGAGAGTACGTTAGGATGAGTTTTCATTCAATCAAAAAGTTCCAGCTGAAATGTATGATTTTGCTGCCTTGCACTTTTTCACTTTTTTTTCTCTTTTTTTTCTTTTCTAAATCTTGTATGACACCAAGACCATTAGCTCCAGAAAAAATTTCAAAAAAATCTTTCTTCTTCATCTTATGTTCAAATTTTAAATAAAATAAAATAAATATATATCAGATCAGTATCATCTTATGTAAAGTGTAACAGTGCATTTTCAGTCACATGTACATTACAGCTTCAGACCAAAAACCTTAAGTCATACCAAATTAACCAAAGGTGTTTTAGTTAATTATGGTATGCATATATATCATTTTAACAGGTTATGATATGTAGTTACATCATTTAACAAGTATTGTCTAGAAAAACCAGTTGGCATGCAATGTATTACATGACATATTCATCATTGAAACATAGTTTTCATACACGATTGTCTGAACAAAATATTTAAAACATATTTGTCATACACAGTTTCCTGAACAGGCGAGTTTTGTTGAATATATTATTATTATTATATATATATTTTATATATATATATATATATATATATATATATATATATACATTCACTTGTAATATACATTCTATTAATCTCATCTCTAATAAAGTTATTTGATTTCTTTTTTTATATCATTTGTAATTTAAAAGAAAAATATCATGCACACATTTTGATTTCTTCACTAACATGGCACTGTGAAAAACGTCAGTAATGGAAAACTGTTCAGGGAGGGTTTCTTTAATTTAACCATTATTTAACCGTTATTGTTCTGATTTGAAAACATTTTTTAAAAAATTTATTATATGCCTGTCTTTTGAATTTAAAAAAAGATGACATGATATACCTCCTAATTTCATCATCAATTTGAAGTTGGCATTGAGTTAAGTCATTGAGTTAGTCTTTAGTTTGACCCACTGGCTGTTGAGACTTACTGAAGCAAGGAAAGTACACCAGCACTGGGCAGATTTGGCCAAGGGTCGGTGCAAAGAATGAGCCATAGTCTTTCACATTTTGATGCAGATTGGAAATTCTGTTTTCATTCCTCTCACCATTCAGATCATCATTAGCACCTCTTGTTTGCAGTGTTTTCATCAGAAACTTTGAATGCAGCATTTATTGTTATTAGCCATGACTGGGTCCATTAAAATAGGATAAATTTCAGTTAGTAGATCCTTTTCAGTAATACCTCATGCTCATCTTAGAAAAAAGGGTTTTTATTTCACATTCTGTATGAATAGAATTACAGGGCAACAACGTGAACATTTTGTGTGTGTGTGTGTGTGTGTGTGTGTTTTGGTGTGTGTGTGTGTGTGTGTGTGTGTGTGTGTGTGTGTGTGTGTGTGTGTGTGTGTGTGTGTGTGTGTGTGTGTGTGTGTGTGAGAGAGGACAGAGAGAGACAGTGTGTGTGTGTGTGTGTGTGTGTGTATGTGTGTGTGTGTGGAGATTGAGGATGGGATGAAAGGTGGTGATGGAGATGATAAATTGTTTTGGAGGGCAGATATGGTGTATGTCTTGGGTTATTTGTAAATGGGTTTTGACATGATTGTGTGTGATGTTGGTCAGTCTGTTTGTACTGGGACTGGGGGAGGGAGTGGATTATTGTATTTATTCGACATAGTACTGTTTTTTTTTGGTTTTTTTCATAGGACCATTGTTCTTCAGAGGACATCACAGATAAAGAGATACATTTCACTATGATATAACCGAAGCTGTTTCAGTGGCAAATTGCTGTATAAGTACAGACCTAGAAGCTATATGTTGAATAAGACCTCAAGACCTTACTAGTGCATTGGACGTATGCACAGGTCTACAGCTTATGCTGTGAATATTTTAGAACTTAGTCATCACATGGCATCCAAGGTGTCAGTGCATCTCACCTGTCTCACCTGTTGGTGTCACAGGGGTCAGTGTTGGCCGCTGCACTCTTTGACACCGCCCTCTCTCCAAACCGCTCTGTCATAACTTTTGTGGATGACTTCTTGAAAATTTAGGCCACGGCCACTGATGTTGGTTATAATCTCGATGTGTGAGATTGGAGGTCTGGCTTTCGTCCTTGTTGTCTCTTGTTTTTCCTTGAAAAATGATTGCCATGAGATCCATGTTCTTGCTATGTGACACATGGCCAATGTATTGTAGTCTTCTCTTGTTGATGCCTGCTAGTAGTTTTTTGGTGGTGTCAAGTTCTTCCAGGACACTTTCGTTAGTTCTTCTGTCTGTCCATTTGACACGGAGTAGTTTTCGATAAAAACCACATCACTGCTGCCTCAATTCTTTTGCAATTAGCTTTTCTGAGAGTCCAAGCTTCACAGCCATAAATCATGACATCTTGATTAATAAAGTTCCGTGTCAATGCATACAGAATTTATTATGAACGCAGAGACACCATCTTGAGAAATCGAAACTTAAACTTTGAAGTTGTGGACTGTGTCAAAGTATAGGTTGTGATTGCTGTGTCTCAGTTTTTGTCCAGGTGTATATTTTTCTGTATTTTTTTCCCAGTTCTGGGATTTTTCCTTTTATCAAAGGTTCAGGGATTTGTATGCCAACAGTTCAGACATTTTTCATAAAGAATCTGTTTCTTCTCAGAAAGCAATTGTTTCTTTGGTGTTTGCTGGGCTGGTTTCCTCTTTTAAACATTTTTAACATTCATTCTTTTTTTGAACCTTTTTTCAGGAATCAGGGATTTTGCATAAAGTATCATTATTTTTACTTTCTTTCTTAGTGAGTGTGAGTGTAACAGTACAAGTTTCAACCTTTTTCATAATTATTTTGGTTTTGGTTTTATTTGTTTATTTTATCTATCCATTTTCGATTATCAGAACATTAATCTTTAAAGCTGTTTAAGTCATCAAGACATTTTGTATGTCATTATACAGATAAAAGAATGTGAATGATAATTATGCATACATTTCATAATAATTATGTACACATTTTGCAATTCATGCATACTCTTTTTTCAAAAGTTCCATTGGCATTGAGGAGGGGATTTGATTTGGAGTATTAGCGTGTCAGTTTATTTGTGTGTATGTATATATATATGTATATATATATATATATATATATATATTACAAATTAATATTTCAAAGTATATTTTTGCATCTTCCTTTTCTTTTTTATCTAGATTACACATGCTCAGTTACTTTGCTTTATTACTTACTCATATTTGATTTTTGTTAATGTCTTGTCTGTTTGATCAGTTTTTTTACTTGAACTTATTTTCTTTTAGCTATGCAGAATTTTTCATGACATGTGTGTGTATGCATGCATGTGAGTGTTTATGTGCCTGTGCATGTGCTTGCACACTTGCATGTACACATACATAAGTATTTTTGCATTGTTGGTTTATTCATTAATTGTATGCATGTCACAGAAATCTGTAAGGACTCAAGTACCAAAGCATTTTGTTGTTCACACATACACGCACATGCACACACATGCACACATGCACGCATGCACACACACACTCTCTCTCTCAATACATGTACACCATTATCACCACTTAAACCCTTTTAAACTTGACATACTTTTGTATATTCTATCTCCACTTGCCACCACAATCAAAACTACCACCACCTCACTTCCATGTTCCCCAGACCAAAATGTCGATGGGTTTGATAGCCAAGTGGTTAGAATGTAAGACTTCGTATTGAAAGATCTGTGTTCAACCCTTTAGAGTTTAATGTAAGCCACGTCAGTGTTATGGAAAAATGGAAACCTCCAGCATGGGCACAGCTGTGTTCATCATGTTCATTTCTGTGGATTTAGGGAATAGTTTTGTAGCAACAGTCTCCTCTCTATAAAGCTGTAGTTGTATAATAAACTTAACAGGCATGGTAATCAGATGCATAAACATCGCAATTCCAGTTGGAGGGTTCAGAGTTAGATCCACCTGGATATGTCTGCCTGGTGGGTAACAGGTGGAGATTTTTCCAGTCTCGAAGGTCGACATGTATGCAGACCTACCAGGCCCTAAATTGCCTTTGTGTTTATACACATGCACAATATCAGATATGACTCTAAAGATCCTGTAAGTCAAGTCATTCTCTGGTGGCTTGTGAAAACACCCATCATGCACACCTACTGAGGATTTAGATTTTTGTTCAACAGCATACTGGAATGTGGTCAGCTCACCTAACAGCTTGACTTTTCCGTGCTCGACTAAAAAGTCTGATTAAGTGTAATGCACAATGAGTCCAAATGAGTTTAGACAATAGTGCGATACGAGAACGATTTTATAAAAACTTTTGTCTTTATTTATTTTCTGATTTTAGCATCTTGGGTGTCGTGTGGAGATAGAGCTGACAGTCAGCGGCACTGTACAAAAATGATTTGTAATAATAATGATGATAATGATAGTAATAGATAAGGGGCTTAGAATGTCACTTTCAATTGAAAGGTCTTTGTGTTCTATCCGGCCAGAGTTTAACGTAAGTCATGTCAGTTGTATGGAAACATGAAAACCCCAGCATGTGCACATTTGTGTTCATTATGTTCTTTTCTGTGGACTTATGCCTGTTAACTTTATTATACATGCACACAGCAAGGGAGGAACAAGAGCAGATAAACTGTGGGCATTGTTTGGTATATCAGAATGTTGCATACAAGTGGTGTGTGGCAGAATGCATGTGTGTGATCCCACCTTTAGCACATGTGTGTGTGGCTTGTCACCCAATCATTGTTTGATGCTTGGAAATGTAACTGTTGTCTGGTGACTTAATAATGATGGTAATAGTGATTTCATGTGTACAGCGCAAGCAGTCCATGACATATACATGCTTAGTGAACTTTACATAATAGTAGATAGGCATAAAGTCAACCCCCCCCCCCTCCCCAAATAGTGCATAATAGGCATAAACTCCCCCCTCCCCTCCCTCATGTTGTTCATCAAGAATGATACTGATAACTCAGAAAAAGGTATTAGCACCCACAGCGACAAAGTATACGTTGGGAAAAACACCGGATGAAGTTCTTCATACACACACACATATTTAAACCATATCCATAAATGCGTGCGCGCACACACGCACGCACGCACCACACACGCACGCACGCACGCACGCACGCACGCACCGCACGCACGCACACACACACACCCTCTCTCTGTCTCTCACTCTGTCCGTCTATCTGTCTGTCTCTCTTCCTCTCCCCCGCTCTCTCTCACTTATTTACACATACATACATACACACGATGCACACACACACATTCAAGTACACTCATACATACATACTCACGCACTTAACATCCACACAGATCGGTTGCCTAATGAGCTGATTTAGAAAAGTCGTAAACAAAAATCTCTGCTATTATGTAGATATTTGTGAATGAGATATGTTTTAAAATGTTTTCTTGAAAGTTAGCAGATGTTTTCCTTGTCTTAAAACTATTGAGAGGGAGTTCCATGTTGTTGTCACACATGTGGACCGGTAGACCACAGTTTATTAACTTTGTGGCATGGTTGTGTGTGCACTCTGTGAAATTCCCATTGTCAACACCTTGATAATTAGTGGCATGGTTGTATGTGCACTTTTCCCATTATCAGCATCTTGATCAGTGTTGTGCCTTGATGATAATGCACGCATGAATGCGCCATGGCTGACAACCCAGCACAGACCACAGACCATTGATATTGTATCCAAAGCACATCAAGAACTTAAATTTTCTCATTGTGACCAGTGGACACCAAAGACTTGATTTTTATGTTGTGATCGTTGCACACCAAACACGTTTATATTGTATCTGAAAAGGAACACCCCAATAGCTATTTGCAGAGAGGACATAAAATAACATTCCAGACACATCAGCCCCACACAGGATTTAGCCCATCAGAAGAAATGATTTCACCATGGGGTGATACAGGGAGATACGTCATTACGTTATTACACCAGCTAACTCACAGGAATCTCATTTGGCAATAGTGAAGAGGAGGAAGCATGTTATAGCTTGACCACATGATGTATCATGATGGGCTGTCAAAGATGATCTGGAAGGCACTCTTGGAGGTTGGCAGATGAAGATGCAGACAAAGAAAGAGATCAGACAGATCTGAAGTTGCCAGCTGGAGAATATTTATTATTGAAATACCTGTGGTTGCTTGATTAGCATTATGGACTTTTTGCTAATGAAGACTAACACGTTCAATTTCTTTTTAATTTCTTTTTATATTTTTTACATATTTATTTTGTCAGTGGGTGTGTCCACTTGCCACGCAGTAGAGTTATAGGGTTGTGAAATCTTGACTTCTCAGAAATTCAGGTTCATGGATTACAGTTTGTTATGACGTTCCTGTTGTCAACTGTTACATTGTTAACTGAGCAGTTTCTCAAATACTTCACACAATGGAGACTTTGTTGACAAGAACATCTGCTTTAAAGCTGCAGTGTTCAGGGTGTTATTGCATTTTGAAGACTGGAAAAATATGTTTTGATTTTGCAGAATTTAGGCCGCTATTGCAGCAGAGGTACTAAAGATATTGTTATTTTTGTTGATGAACAATTTTTTTTTGCTTGTTTGTTTGTTGCCTTCAGCTCCTAGATGTGAAAGGATCTTGAAAGAAAGATATCAGTTTCATTGTGCAACGAATAGAGAAGGCAGATGATGTTTTGGTGATCCATTACAGATTGTGTAGAACAGAGAGTGTGGTCCAGTGGTTAAAGCATGTGCATGTACTATTTAATTGAACACAGGTTTGTTGTGTTTCTTTCTGAGTAAAATTCTGACATTTAGCCTAAAGCAACATAAGGACATCATTGCCTTTACAGATATTTTCTATAGTAGGAGGAAGGCATCTTTGATAGTGTTTGGAATTAGAGGAAGACAGTTTATGTGGTGAAATATTTTGTGTTACTGAAAACCAGCTTGGAAGAATATCTTCTTATTGCTGATAAAAGATGTGCACACGTGGACTGTTGTCTTGTTATTGGGAGAACTTGTTGGCTCATGTTGTGAATAGTTGGAAGGATTTATGGATTGTTACTGTCTTGCAGTTAATATTGTTATCAAGAGCAAAACGTGAACCTCTGTGTTATGGTATTCAGGGAAATTGTTGGCTAAATAATGCTTGAATGTTTTTGTTGTAATGCTGGGTAAATTGAGGACAAGTCTCATGAAGGGCATTTGCCGAGATGGAGGAAGATGCTGTGTGTTATAAATACTATGATTTTCAAGCAAGGTAAAATTTCTGTCATTAGAACTGTTGGTACTATCCTCCTTTAGTGGCCAGACGATTTTGACCTTTTGCCTATTCAGTGGAGAAATGCTCCTTTGAAATCCTTTTTGTTTGTACACCTGTCAGAACTGGCAAATTTTGCAAATATTTATGTAGTAATTATGGCAGGTATTGTTTCAGTCAGCGACCTACAAGTTAAGATGATCCTGAGTCTTTTGTGATGGAATGCAAGTTTTCATGGTTGACAAACACTTTATTTTATGTCTCATGGTGGTGTCTCAGTAGATTTTGAATCATATAACACATAACTATGAAAAGTGGCTTTTATGTCTCATGATGTCTCAAATAATCAGTAGATTTTTAATAATAGATGTTTCTGTGTAAAAACACCTGTCATGCATGTTTGCTCACTTAAGATGCAGACTGTGCAACAATGCTGTAGGATGTGGTCAACCTAAAAAGCTTTGAGTTCTCTGTGCACCACTAAAAAGTCTGATTGTCTGTAACACACAGTGAATCCAAATCAGTTTGCGGAATAGTGCTATGCAAGAAAGGTTCATAATAATAGTAAAAAGAAGAAGAAGAATGATAATAATTAAGAAAATGATAAAAATAATGATAATGAAAGTAATAATAAAGGTGATGATGATGATGGTGATGATGATGATGGTGATGATGATGATTGTGATGATGATGATGATGATGATGATGATGATTTTTTTTTTTGACGGAGTCTGAAACTTATCAGTGAAGTGATAGATTCTGAGAGGTGACTGCGTTTCCTTTACACATGAAAGCATAAAGTTTCTGTCATTGAAGGCACTCTTATCTGCTAACTGTGGTGTTTGTTTTGGAGACAGGCCTGCAGTAGTTTGTTTGTTGCTTTGGTGATTGTTGTTGTTGCACGTTGGTCAACCCTGTTGCAAGGCAAGTGTGGTATTACTGTTTTGTGATTGTTGTGATGGTAGTTGTGATGCTACAAATTGCTCTTTCCTGTGTTACAGTAGTCTGAACACTAGTTTGGTGGTCGTTGTGATCATGATTGAGAGCAAGGCGCAGGTGGCAGAGGGCAGTTGCCTGAACTGGGAATGGTAAAAATTTAGAAGTGTGTGTGTGTGTGTGTGTGTGTGTGTGTGTGTGTGTGTGTGTGTGTGTGTGTGTGTGTGTGCATGCGCGCGCGTGTGTGTGTGTGGTGGGGGGGGGGGTATCTGACAGTCTGGACCTATGGCTGGGCATTTACTGTCCTTAGTAGGCAGTGTCCCTAGTAAATTGGATCGGAACAAACTTTGTTGAACTCCACCGGTGATCCAGCAGCAGTACAGGGTCCACTCTGGTGGGTAGCCCATAGTAGCTTTACATTTCTGGTTCCCATGGGCTTCCTGGCTCTGAAACTGAGACTGAACGAACTTGGGGTTCGTGGTGTGTTGTGGATCAGTCCAGAGAAAAATTGGGGAAGATCATTGTCAACTGTCCCAAAGCACACTCTTTTCATGGACACCTTGCACATGCACACATGCACGCACCCATGCATGCACCCATGCATGCACGCACACGCACACACACATGCACGCACGCACGCATGCACACATACACACACACAACATAGCAGGTACTGCACAGCTAAGTCAGTTGGAATAACTTAGTGCTCATGTCAGTTTCACCTGGTGAAACCAGTCATTTGCTTGACCATTCTGTTGCAAAAACCTGGATTTGTCAAAGTGAGGTAATCATCTGTCTCGTCAAGAGCATGTAGAATATGCTTTTGTCTACATATACACTGTTTATATGAAGTTCAAGAGTATGAAACTCCATTACTGATGTAGGCCTACCATACCTTTATATAAAACATAACATTTTGAATTGTCAGCTGATGTTGAAATGAAGATCAATGACAACCATATTTATACATGAATAAGTTTCATGTCTAACTTGGAGAGGTACAATAACAATATTCATGTTTAGCAGTTTTGGTCTGCCTATCCTCACACAAACTGTATAGTAACTCCTGTCCATCCAGACCCAGTTATTTCTATATAAAACTCCAGACTTGTGTATACCACCCAGTACATAACTCTTAGACTGGCTGTAAAACAAGATCTGACTGTTATTAGCAGTGAAACCAGAATGTGACTTTAATGGCTGTAAACATATACCACGGAATGAACAAGGGGTTGAGGATGTATATACATGTATAATACCTGTATTCCTTTGTATACAGTTTAACACGCATTCTTGACTAAATCATTTTATTTCGTACCAGTAGTAGAAAGTCAGAGATACAAGTATCCGCATTCTATTTTTTGTTTGTTTATTATTCCAAATTGCCACAATTTATTTTGTCATGTATAAACTTACTTTTTTGTTTTTATGAATATTTGTCTGCTCCTGGTTCAGCAGAGAGAACCTATAGCACATTATATGCCTAAATAATAACAGTAAGAAATGCTGCAGTAGTATGCTATTGGTTTTTTAAAATTTATTTTTGTTATAGTTTATTTATTTTGAGTTTTTAAAATACTCATTTTCTTTTCTGAAAACTTTTGTTTGGACAGCTTCTTTTGGTCTCAGTAATAAACATTTGTTTCGTTACTCTCGATTTTTTTTAAAGTACTCTTTTGCATTTGTTTCATTGTTTCTTTTAACTATATTGTTGTGTCAGTACTTTCCATGATTGCATCTTGACCTGTATTAACTTGGGAGGAAGCATTGACTGATTCTATTGCTACCCTTAACTGGTCAAAGAACTGGATGCTCAGTAGCCCTCTGATGTACAGATCTCGCATGAATGTCCTGCAGAGGCCTGTATTTCCAGCAAAATCGTGTCTGTTGACTTTTTCCATGAATTGTTTCACTGTTCTGTGACACAGTCTTGGTTGAGACAGATTTTTAAGTTGGTCATTTGTGTTGAATTTCCACAGTCATTTATCTGCCAACTATATCCATCAGTTGTTTTGCACTCTGTCATAGTCTCGATTGAGACAGACTTGTAAGATGATCATTTGTGTTGTATTTTGTACATCATTGGTATATTAGTATCGTGAGCTTGCCTCTTCCCTGAAAACAAAAAAATGTTCTGTAACAATTATTGGTATGCCAGTATTGTAAGCTTGCCTGTAACCCTGAAAAAAATGTTGAATCAGTTGCAGCAGAAATGGAGCATACTATTTCCCAACCCAGAACTTGATTGAATTGTTTTGGCAGCATGTGCAACCATTGTGTTTGTAATAATGAACTGGGACTTAACTTTTGTGCCATACTTGTCTATCTTTGAATTTTATTCGTTTTGACATGACCATGTCTTTAGGGTTGAGATAATTCTGATGATTTTTTGAGAACTGAGTTATAATTGTGGTTCCATGCCAGCTTATGTGAGACCATGTGTAGTTACAAAGATTGACAGGCTTACCGCTTTACATGGGCATCGTTCCTGTTGTGTGACATGTAAATGATATGTGTGACATTGTGAGCAACATGAAAGCATGCACATATTAGCCTGAAATTTCGCAACAGCAAAAAATGATATGTGTGACATTGTGAGCAACGTGAAAGCATGCACATATTAGCCTGAAATTTCGCAACAGCTGTTCTTTCCGATCCCTTCAGTATTGTTCGCTTCAGTTGCCTTGTGTAGACCAGGGATTGGATAGAGAGACGGCTATATTGTCTAATATCATTTATAGTGAAAAGACGTTAAACCAAAGAACGAATGAACAAACTGGCTATATTATGGTTGCCTTGTGCGGACCAGATATATTGATGGTTTCTGCACATTTGGCAGGCAGTCATGGCCTCACTGGATTGATGCTGAAAGTCAGTCTGTGCATGCACTGCATGTCTCAGAGCTGTAGAAATCTGGGCATTGTACTGTCGTGAGCTCTCTGAGTGTTGTGTGTGCCTGACTTTGGACGATTACAGCGGGGACATAAACTGCTTGAGTTCCTTATCTCCTTGAATCTCTTAACCCTTTGACTCCTGTACCCTGACCACCAGCATCCTGCATTGTTAAACATGTTCACAAAGCAAAAACTTAACATTTGACTCCTTCACCCCCATACACCAGCTTCCTGCAGGAACTGGTGGATGGGGTGAGAGAGTCAAAGGGTTAAGTTTTTGCAGTTGGTAGATAGGCTGTGGAGGTCAAAGGGTTAACCTCTTGCATGCACATAGGGTTTTATGCAGGCTCAGGGAGTCAGCTGGATAATTGCTGGCAGATTTGGGTGGAGCTCATATAGAATTGTTTGAGTGTGATGAATCCCTCTTGAACAAACTCCAAACTGTTCATTTGTCTGGTCCAAGTTTGCCAAATAGATCAGTTTGGCAGGCTTGTCTAACCAGGCTGATTTTGTCCAGTATGGCTACCTGCCTAAAAGGGTAACTTTTCCTGCCAAATAGATCATTTTGGCAAGTTTGTCTAACCAGGCTGATTTTGTCCAGTATGGCTACCTACCTAATAAGGTAACTTTTCCTGCCAAATAAATCATTTTGGCAGGCTTGTCTAACCAGGCTGATTTTGTCCAGTATGGCTACCTACCAAATAAGGTAACTTTTCCTGCCAAATAGATCATTTTGGCAAGCTTGTCTAACCAGGCTGATTTTGACCAGTATGGCTACCTACCAAATAAGGTAACTTTTCCTGCCAAATAGATCACTTTGGCAGGCTTGTCTAACCAGGCTGATTTTGACCAGTATGGCTACCTACCAAATAAGGTAACTTTTCCTGCCAAATAGATCACTTTGGCAGGCTTGTCTAACTGGGCTGATCTTGTCCAGCATGGCTACCTGCATAATAAGGTAACTTTCCCTGTCAAATCAGTTTGTCTAACTAGGCTGATCTTGTCCAGTATGGCTGATTACATAATAAGGTAACTTTTCCTGCCAAATCAATTTGTCTAATCAGGCTGATTTTGTCCAGTATGGCTACCTAGATAATAAGATAATTTTTCCTGCCAAATCAGTTTGTCTAATCAGGCTGTTTTGTCCAGTATGGCTACCTACATGATAAGGTAACTTTTCCTCTAAAGATCATCAAATCAGATTGCTTCAGACACTTGTTGCCTGGATGAAAATAGATCAGATTGGCAACTTGTCTAATCGGGTTGATTTTATTCAGTATGGCTACCTACCTAGTAAGGTAACTTTTCAGGCCAAATAGATCAGTTTGGCAAGCTTGTCTAATCAGGCTGATTTTGTCCAGTATGGCTACTTACCCAGTACGGGTAACTTTACAGGCCAAATAGATCAGATTGGCAAGCTTGTCTAACTAGGCTGATTTTGTCCATTATAGCTACCTGCATAATAAGGTAACTTTTCCTCTAAAGATCATCATGTCAGATTGCTTCAGACACTTGTTGCCCAGTTGAAAATAGATTACATTGACAAGCTTGTCTAATCAGGCTGATTTTGTCCATTATGGCTACCTACCTAATGAGGTAACTTTCATCTAAAGATCATCAAATCAGTTTGCTTCATATGAACAGCTATGAGGAACCATATTACTTTGGATGAAAAGAGTGTCACTTCAGTATATTAGTGTTCATGAAGGCGATTAACATCTATTTATATTAGAAATTACTGTCATAAAAGATGGTTCAATCATATCATTTCAGATAGACATGCTTGGTATAGATGATTTTGCCCAAATAAATCAATTGAATAAGCTCTATTTGGCCTACATGTCCGGATAAACTTTGTCAATCAACTGAAGTTCACTAGTAAGTCTATCAGTCATTAAAGTTATCTTGTCATATCGCTTTAGCATTAAGTGTATCCAGTCAAGTCATATTAGAGGGAGTGACCTGTCCAGTTCTTACATGTCACCGTGTCCATCTGACCAAATCACATTTGTTAGACAAACTTGTGTGATCAGTCCTGTTTATCTTGAAAGTTTTTTCAATCATATTGTCGTCGTCGTCAGCCTCTTTACATCTCAGGAGATGATAGTCTGCATCAGGGGGCGTTGTGGTCATGACGTGCACTTTCTGCTGTGGCTGTGCAGGCCGATTCTTGAGTGGCAATCTCTGTCACATCTGCCACATACAAATTGAGTCGCTGTTGTCTGGTTTCTGGAACGTTGCTTGCGAAGAGCTCTTTTCTCATCTGCGCTTTCTGCTCTCCTCCTCTCCGCATTCACAATGCCTTGCTGAACGGGTGTCCTCCATGCTGCCCTGTCTTCCGCCAGAGTCTCCCAAGAGCCAGGGTCGATCCCTGAGCTTCTAAGGTCTCTTTTGCAAGAGTCTACAAAGCGTAGCTGTGGGTGTCCTGGAGTTCGCTTCCGGTTTGCCAGTTTGCCAGTTTGCCGTAGAGAACGTCTTTTGGTATGCGTCCATCCTCCATTCGACGCACATGGCCAAGCCAGCGTAATCGGCGTTGGCTTAGGAGGGCAAAGATGGCCTGTAGGCCCGCACGACGGAGGACCTCTGTGTTGGTCACCTTGTCTTGCCATTGGATGCCGAGGATGCGTCGCAATCATATCACAGTAGTGGTTAAGTTAAACCCTTCCAATGAGATCACTTAACGTGAAGATCTGTCTAATCGAGTCACATTAGTCGGAATATGTCTTGTAAGCATATCAGATCAAATAACATTGGTTGCTAGCGCTGTCCGGTTACACTGCTTAGCTTCTAATTTGTCCGGTCAGATTACAGTATGTGGACAAAACTGCCTGAACTGGCATATGTGACCAGCCAGAAAACTTCAGGTCATAAGTCATCTAAACATTGTTTAATCACTTGTCTAGTGTGATTTCATTTGTGTTAAACAACTGTCTAGTGTGATTTCATTTGTGTTAAACAACTGTAGCCAGTCAGGTTGCTGCAATTCTATGGCATCATATTGATACAGACTAACCACAGAAGTTTTATTGTATTGCTCATATCATTTGTTGAAATAATAGTGTAAGTTTGTTTAGTTTTTGTGGGATTTCATCAAAAATACACAATTGGATTATTTAGTAATATTAATATGTTTAACATTATTTATTGAATCTGATACATTTATCAGTCACCGTAGTAATATGTCCTTTATTATGAAAAAGAAAGTTAACAACTCATGAAATGTGAAGATGCTTTTTAAAAAGTTGTTTTCCCCCCAGAATCAATTAGGACGAAAATGAAACATTCAGAATATGGAAGTAGAAGTAGACACAAGTGTGTGTGTGTGCGTGTGTGCGTGCGTGTGCGCGTGCACGCGCGCGAGCAAGGAAAAATCTAAGGAAAAGATGGAGTGGAGGGTATCAGAATGTCACTTGCTCTGTTGATTTGATTCATAAAAAATTTAGAAAAGGAATGATTAGAAGCGAAAGAACAATATGAGAGAAATAATAGAAGGTATTTTGTGGCCTCCACAATATTTTTGAAACTCGTTTGCGTGAATTAAGTTTCATATTCTGAATATTTTCAGATTGTTATTGTTAATAAATTATACTATCTTTTGTAAAAAGAAAAAAGACACACACACACACATACACACACACGCACACATGCACCCACGCAAGCATGCACACACACACACTCGCCCCGAAGTTAAAAAGTCAGGTGATCCTGTGTAATTAAAAAAACCATTAATTTCTTGTGTATGTATACTTTTAATTGTCAAATTTTCTTGTGTACATATACTTTGAATTGTTAAAGAGCTTGTCTTGTACTGTTGGTCCTGAGAATATATGTTATATTTGTATGCATTGTTTAGTGAACACAAACGAGTAGTCATGATGTACATAATCGTTGTTATTATTTTATATTATTTCTAATTGCTGGCTTTTGCAGTCAGTTGTGTTGAAATTCTAAAGATGTATCTTTGCTGTCCATATCTTTATGATTTTGCACATATTGATGCAGAGCTATAACTGTTTGGGTTTCGGTTTGAATTTTCTTTGAATCATTATTATCTTTATTTTGTTGCTGTTCAGATAAAAAAAAACCTGACGGTTCTTAAGATAAAGATATGACTGTAAAGTGCTACGCAGTAAATAACTTTGATATTACAGATATTTTGTCATAGTGCTTGTATATTGTGTTACATAATATAACCAAAGATCTCATTTTTGCTGTTTCATTTTTGCTCAGAATACAGCTTGAAGCTGTGCTTCTGCTCATGCAAGAATATGTACTAAATTTTTGCATCCATGTATACCTGCAGACTATGATTTCATATGGTCAATATAAACTCTAACAAGTGCATAGATGAGATGTGTATGCTTTGAAGCGCATGCCTAGAGTTTAAAATGCAGAACTCTTTTGGGGCTCAGTAATTGGAATGAGTACATATTAAGCCCTTTAACGAGGATCAAAGCCACACAGGTAGGGTGCCTGCGTTAAAGATGATCAAGCCCTTGCAGCATCCCTGTCCGGAACAGAGCTCTCTGCCTCTGGAGGCCCAAAATTGTAGACCAAGAGAGTGATTTTGTCATTTGCCATTATGCAACGACACTTTCACAATAATCTAATTCATGGATGGGTTCTTACAGCTGCTGTCCAGGCAGTTGTCAGAGGTCTTCGTCATCCTCGAGGGTCACCCATCAGAGTTGGGAGTCGCTAGGTTCAGGCCACCAGCAGTGAATAGATAGATACCTGATCATGGGCAGGGAAGGTTTTAGTTACTTGCTTAGTGACTCTTACTTCAGAAGATGAATTAGGCAGTCATGGTGCTCTAGTCACATCTGTTCTTGGGCAGGGCAGACACGTCACTACATCTGCGGTTCATCAGTTGCAGATCCTGGTCGATGTTGTGCTGCCAGTTCATCTTGGCGTTACTCTTTTTCTGCAACCTCTTGGAGACCAGTGTAGAAACTGGGTGGCGGGTCTTGGCTGAAGGAGCTTTGATACATAGCCAACCAGTTGAAGAGTTGTCTGCAGATCGTAGGTGTTACTGAGGGGCTGTCCTGACTGCTCATTAATTTGTTCATTGGGAACAAAGTCATTCCAGCTGATGCCAAGGAGCTTGTGTAAGCATCTCATGTCGCATACATCAACTTTCTTTTCAGGGCTGGATTTCAGATACCTTGTATTACGTCCATGCACAATGTTGATGGCACATTTGAATTGTAAAAGCGAAGCTTGATTCTCAGAGAAAACTTACTGTTGTTCCACATTTTCCCCAGCTGGTTGTATGCTGCTGATGCTTTGCTGATGCGACAAATGAGTTCATGATCCAGTATCCTTGGTGGTGGATAGAACTTCCAAGGTAGGTGAACTCTTTAACAGTTCTCAGACTTCTGACTCATCAGGAGACTGGGTAGGGTTGGGAAGGGAAAACCAGCCAGGGAGGGAAATGGGACCCACCCTTCAAAAAGCTGACATGAGAATGGTGCAATCTCTGCCACCTTATTCCCCCTCCCATTCTGACTTCGGCATTTAGGAATTACCTTCACATTGTTGTGCTATTATTTCATTTTGTTTCATTTTGTGTTTACTCAGAAGCTCCTGCAGGCATCATCTGATACATGAAGCGGTCACTGCTCTACAGTTCTTTTAATGAGTGATTAATATTCTGTTAGCACTACGGCTCCTGTTTACATGCTGAATATCTCTTTGGATTGTATGGTGCAGGTTCATTCTGTTCCAGTCTGCCTTGCTTATTGATTCTGAGGTTGTCCACAGCATATGAGTGACGAGTGTTACGATGGAAACCCATGAGCCCTGACCCAACCAGTTTAAATATTCCACCTGCAGGTCACAGAAGACACTAAAAGTGCTTTAGCTATAGAATAAGCTAATGTTATACAGTGTGTTAATGATGTATATGATGTAATATATTATGAATATATATTACTATAATGTAACAATACAATAACGTATGTAATAAATATAGTGTACTATTATGAACTTGTATTACTGGAATGTAACAATATGATAATGTGTGTAATAAATATAGTATACTTATAATATACAAGCTGAAATTTATTTTCATTTTAGGTTTTGTCAGTGTCTGTTTTCACTTTCTCGAAAGTCTGATAATGTTCTTTTCCTTTAATGTGCAACGAGTATACTTTTGACATGAACTGTGTGCACAATATCAACAAATATATGTACACATAAATGAAAACTATTACGCACGTCGACTTGCTCGTTTGTAATTAAATCATTCCATTTCAGCTCAAGATCATCCACATACATCATACATTGACTTGAAGCAAAAGGCTTCAGAATTTTGTTGTTGTTGTAGATATAAGAGTTATGCAATCATGAAGCATTCTGGTCATGAAGCATTCTGGACAAGACTTTGGAAATTTCAAAAGCTGAGCTTGTTCTTGAGCGTGAATTTTTTTCTTGTCCAAGTCTCTGTCTGTCTGGTTGTAAACTGTGGAAGTTTTACCTGTGGTGCAGTTAGTCTCATGGTGTACCGTACTCTTGCAATTGATGGAATTTCTGGGTCATCAGATATCTTTCAGAGATTTCTGCTTAGTTGTTGTCGAGGAAAGCATCAGTACATTTTTGCCCTTTTTGTTGTTAGTTATCAGAACGAATCCTCTTCGGGTTTCCTCAGTGGGTCTGCTAAGCCTTAGAGACTGCATTGTTGATAAAGGCTGCGTCACTTTTTAAGTGCAGAGCACTATGTTGAATTGAAGAGTCCAAGATACGGTAAATGTGTGTTCAGTCCATGTTCTAGTTCTGTTATTAGTGCAGTAATTGTATATTTGTCTTCTAGTAAGTTGGTTAAATGAGTTGGGCATTGCTCTGTAGTGGACTTTGTACTGGATTTATGATGGACTGTATTTTTGTTTTTATGGAAACAATTCTGATGAAGGTATAGATATGTGTCTGAGGGTAAAAATGATTCTTATTTAGTTTCATTAGTATTAGGTTAGTGTATATTTAAACACATAAATAGATAAACAAATACATTGATAAAAAAGGTGAATAAATAAACAAATGAATAAAAAATAAATGACAACTGACAACTAACTAACGAACGAACGAATGAACGAACTAACGAACTAACTAACTAACTAACTAAATTTAATGAACAAGTGAAATCAAAGAATCATGTCTCTGGCATATTTTAGATGATGTGTGTTTATGGTTACCTTTTTTTTAAAAAAATTCATTGTGATTTTACCATGATGCTGTTTGGAGGATGGTCCTATACGACATAGTTGAGCAATTGTGGATTCTTCATGCCTGAAGTGCAACATCCTGTCGTTGTATTTCAGACAAAGGGCAAACTGAGTATTTTTGAGGTCTATAGTTAATGACACACATTTTGTAGTTTTGAGTATTAGGAGAACAATTTGCCCTGGTCAGCATGTGTGGGTTTTGCTTGTACACTGAGTGTTCTTTGAAGTGTATGTAGAGAATTTTCCGGTTTTTGTGGCAATAATATTGGCTGACCAACTGACATAAACTGTTCATAGTCATATACTGACAGCATTGTCCTTGTGAAAATCCGATCATTGTTTCGTTAGGTTTAAACCTGATCATCATATCATTGGGTTTTTGATGCATTTTGAGACAAGTTGGCAACTACTGTCATTAGATTCCTGTTTAAGCGGTATGATTGACTTAGGGTGTTCAGAGATGATTTCAATAGATTTACTCAGAATGTTTGAAAAGTTGTGTTCACATTTTATTGGTTACCAGTTCATGAAGTGATTATGTCTGACTGACAAAAGTTGTTCTGTTTTTCTTATTGATTCATCAGTCTGACCTGATTTGACCAACAGCTACACATGATTGTTTAGATTTTTACTTGCCATCTGATCATTATCTTTACCAGTTGGACTGATGCAGTGTTCACATTTTACCTAGTCATTTATACTTTTTGATGGACAGAGAAATTGGATTATAGATGCATTGTGAAATTGGATGTTTGATGTACTATGTATGGTCAGTTCATTTCTCAGCTAGTTTGACTGATGCAAAGTGTTCATATTTTATCTAGTCATTTATGATATTAGATTGACAGTGATGACATGATTAGGTGTGGTCAGACCATCATCTCAAGTAATTTGATTAATACAAAGTGTTCACTTTCATAGTCATTTCGTGAAGCCGTGGAGTTGACATCAGTCGTTTTATCAAGTAAACCTAATATGAAATAAATAAATTGCCCCTGTTGCATTGTTAGACATGACATAACCAAATATGAAATCAGTGAATTGTCTCTGTTTCATTATTAGAGATGATATTTTATCAGGCTCGCCTTTGTTGGCATGCTGTCCATAATTCACTGATAGTTGTGACATTTTATCAGCATCACCTGATTTTGTTTTACACATTCTTATTATGAGTCATGTGATTCTGAGGTAAAATTGATTGACCTAATTTCAAGTTATGAAGAAATTGCCACCTTGAAGTGATTTGACTTAATGTTGTTATTAATTGATATATGGACGATAATTACAGGAACCTTGCCAAGATATTGATTTATGCATTGACAATAATTTCATGACCTTAACCTAGGGAATTGGCCAACACAGATGGTTTAGTTTGATCAGTAAGCACTTCATCTCCCAGATTCTGTTTGCAACGGACATGGAGCATTCAGCTGGTTGTAATTAAAGAATTCAGCTTTACCAGATTGACTTATGAATAGCACAGGGTGTTCATAGCCGACTGATAATCATATCATGGTCATCATCACCTTATGTGGTACACTGACTGACAAGAGACGGATCACATCTCATTCATGGTCGATTGACTCATACAAATCAGTGGCTACGATGGGAACAAACCCCTAATAGATTGTCTTGTTTTAAAGATGTACGGATTTGCATTTACATGGATTGGTAAGATTTCATAGGCGATCATTTCATCATCACTGTCTGTTTAGATTGGTGATGTGGATAAGCACCTCATCATCTATCCAGATAGACTAAATTTTAATGTTAAAGTATTATTATAATCCAGTTACTAATTTTAATGTTAAAGAATTATTATAATCCAGTTCTATATAGTAACTGCCAGCTTTCAAGCAAACAGGAAACAGAAAAATACAGAAATAAACCAGAACATGTATTTAATACAATAAAATAAGACAGACGCAAATTTTTGTCCATCTCTCCTTTGTCAAGCATATACAAATGACAATAGAGAATAAATGCACAACACTTAGTGGAAAAAAAAAAAAAACAATAGACAAATTTCCTGACATGCTATTGAACAAAGACCAGTTGGTGGAAAATGTATGTATGTCTTTGTTTTGTTATATTAAATACCTGTTCTGCTTGTATTTTTTCCTGTTTATTGTAATACAAGTTTCAGGTGAGTTTCTTTGGAAACATTGTGAGGTGCACAAGCCGTCTTGACATGATCATTATTATGCTTGTCAGATCATTTGGTGGTTTCGTCACAGTGTTTATGTTCCCTGTTATTTGTCACATAATTATCATCATGTACATTTTTTTCACTAAAAAAAAAAAAATTAATGAAGGTGTTCTTGGATATTGTATTACAACTTGATTTGCCTTTCTTGGCCGCAAGAGGTCGCCAAACTCAGATAATACCAAATGTATTATATATAACCCAGGAGATTGATTGTGTTGGTGTATTGCCTGTGTACTACTACTAGCATCTGTCATCACGCAGAAGGCAAACAATATGAATATTTTATCAGGATTACTAATCTGTGTGTGTGTTTTTTTTGTTTGTTTTTTTGTTTTTTGTTTTGGTTCAGCTCATTAATGAACTCTCAGCAATCCTCAAACCAGAAATATAGTAATTGAAAGATATTGTGTGATTAATTCATTGTGCTTTGAGTAGAGAAAGAGAGAGCGAGAAAAAAGTGAATAGTTTGTGTGTTGTCAGGATTAGTGATCTGCATTGCTATGAATTTCAGCACATTTAGGGGAAGTTGTACCGATATGAAATAAAAAAAAGTTATAGAAGATAGGAGTTCTCTCTGGTTACAGCTTGATTCAATTCACAGTTATAGAAGATAGGAGTTCTCTCTAGTTATAGCTTGATTCAATTCACATGCATAAATCCTAAGATATAGAAGATAGGAATTCTCTCTGGTTATAGCTTGATTCAATTCACATGCATAAATCCTAAGATGAATGAAAGACATAACTGACAAATGTTAAAATGTATTTGTACATATTGAATTTTAATTTGTCATGCTTATTTTGTAGCAGACTAAACTTGCAAAGGTCCCAAATATTGTATCATGACTTCATTTGCCTTCCAGCTTAAGAAAGGTAGCAAGACTCTGATGATACAGACATTGTGTATATCATGTTTTCCCTTGATTACTCCCTATATTGGATGACAAGCTTTCCATTGAGTATCCCATACTGCATGACTTACAGCATAAGTCTGTGTAGATCAACTACAGAATATTTTGATAATGTGTATATTGTTCGTTTTTTTTCCTCCTCAAATCAAATATAATGATTTGATTTATTATAATTTGATCGTTTGCATCAGTTTCTTGCCTCAACCGAGATATAGAATATTTTGATATTGTTTCTGTAGAATGTTTTGATATTGTTTCTGTTTCTTTCAGCCGAAGGAAATGAAGATTTTCATTGAAGATACTGACTGTGCTTGATTGAATGATTTTAGTCTTGATAAGGTGCAAGATATTTTGATGATATTGATATAGCTTTTTGTTTCTTCATATGGAATATTGACAAGGGAAGATATTTTGATGATAGAGATCTAGCGTTTTTTTTTTTTTTTTTTCAAATGGATTATTGACAGAGGATAAATGAGGGGGGGGGGGGGGGTTTATGATGATATTATCTTGGAGTCGTTTGATATTTTAGCGGGCTGACTTACATGTTTTACAGATGGCTGAAAACCCCACATCTGATAAGTGGAGTTCAGCCTCAGACTGCAGCATAAAAACTGGCTGATTTCTACCCATCCTGTTGTGCCAGTCACCTTTGTGGTGTCAGCTGAATGTCTGATGTTGTCTCATCCGTTCAGCGAAGAGGATGTTCCGCAGTTATAATCAACCAGTTGGTATATGTGTAGCCTTTGTTGTATTCATGACAGACATCAGTTAACTACGAGTTCTATAATGGTGTTAGGTGCAGCGAATATTCAGTCAGCCATACTCTGTGACATCTTAAAGCATAAAATTCGCTGAAACGATTTACAGCTTTTAACTTCATATCTTAATCGTTCAGATCTTTTAACTTCATACCTTACTAGTATGTTTATCTGGCGTAGTCGTCTGATAGTCTGTCTTTGATTCTTGGAGACAAACTGGATTTGATCTTAGAGGTATCATGCTTACTGAGATCAACTCCTTCGTCTGATAGTCTGTCCTTGATTCTTAGAGACAAACTGGATTTGATCTTATAGACAGATATCGTGCTTACTGAGATCAACTTCTTCGTCTGATAGTCTGTCCTTGATTCTTGGAGACAAACTGGGTTTGGTCATGTAGACAGAGGTATCGTGCTTACTGAGATCAACTCCTTCGTCTGATGGTCTGTCCTTGATTCTTGGAGACAAACTGGATTTGATCTTAGAGACAGAGGTATCGCGCTTACTGAGATCAACTCCTTCGTCTGATGGTCTGTCCTTGATTCTTGGAGACAAACTGGATTTGATCTTATAGACAGGTATCGTTGTTACTGAGATCAACTCTTTAACAGACAAATGGCAGATGGACTTACTAATTTCTTTGCTCCGATCCTCACTAAGACAGCGGGGAATAATTCAGATGTAACTGTTAGCCTTAAAGAAGAACTCTGCTCAGCAGTCATTTGATCTCAGTTGTGTGTTTATTTTTGGCGTGGAGATAACTATATTCCATAGACTGTATATTTTGTCAGAGTTTTTTCCACTGTGGTTCAGGTTGTGCTGATTTCTATTCATTTAGTGACCACATTTTGTCAAAGATGTTTAGAGATGTATTCAAGAGGTATAATTATTGCTGTATAATAATAATAATTTAAAAAAAAACCCCGAATACTTTGATGGTAGTCTGCATGATCATGAGTCTTTGCTGTATAATTCTAACAAATGATAATTTATTTGCCTGTTTATGGGATGATTTTGTAACTGGCTTTATCCTGTATATTAGCTACGCCAATTTTTATTAGTCATTGTTCACTGGAGAGCTCTATTTGTTATGAAGCAATCTGTGCAACCATATTACCTCTGTCTTTTCTTTGCTTGTGTATTCCTTTTAATGCTCATATGGTTAGCGGTAGTTTTTGTAATCTCTTATTCAAGCGTAAACAAGAGATGGAGGAAGAAAGGTTTCACAGCAGTCCATCTGAAACATTTCTTCCTCTACCCCTTTGTGTGTTTATCTGTCTGTGTATCTGTGAACAAAACTGTGTCTGCAAGGATTTCTTGGCCGTTCAGAGATGGATTTTTTATGGATTTTAAGTAAGGAATTCATTGCAAGAAGTTGCAGTTTTAAATTGAAATGGCACGACTCATTTTAGGGGTCAGTTGACCATGATATGAGCAAATTTGATTTTCAGTTTTAGACAAACGTTGACTATGAAAAAACATTTCTTCGGTATTTTGAGATAAATGTCAAACAAGAATTTGTCGTGGTGGAGTACAGGAGTAAGTGGCAGCTGTGGCTCATGATTGCTCATTTAAGGGTCACAGTGGGTTTATGCACTAATTGTGAAATGAATACTATTAGAAAAGGCAGATTGTTCGAATGGTTTGACTACCTTGTTCCATTTTTCTTGTTAATGCATTGGTATTGCTGTTGAAATACTGATTGTGTTGCTTTTACTCATACTTTTACTCCTACTACTGTTACGGCTGCTGCTGCTGCTGCTACTACTATACTACTACTACTACTACTACTACTACTACCATTACACTACCACTATTATACTACTACTATACTATGTACTACTAATTACCATACACTACCACTATTATATACACTTGCATGTAGTAATCTCATATTTTTATAATTCTTATTATTGTGTCAGACGTGGGCACGGTGTGTCTCACTTAGAGTGGCATCGTTGCTGTGAGATGTTTTATAAAAGTTTTGTGTTACAGTCGCTTGTATGTGAAGTGATCAATTCGTCATAGCTTTGGTGTACATAATTCAGTGAGTAGAAGCGACTATGCTTGATTAAGATAAACTGTTTTTGAAGATGAGATTTTGAAGCTGTATTTTATGATTCCAGCGAATTTATTGTTGTTACTCTTTATTGCTCCAATCTTTTATCTCGCTGTCTGTCTGTCTGTCTCTCTGTGTCTGTCAGTCTGTCTGTCTGTTCTCTGTCTGTCTGTCTCTGTCTGTCTGTGTGTCAGTCAGTCTGTCTGTCTGTGTCTGGCTGTCTGTCTGCTGTCTGTCTGTCTGTCTGTCTTTCTTTGTGTGTTCGTCTGTTTTTCTTTGTCTCTGTCTGTCCTTCTGTATCTTTTCCCGCCATTATCTTCGAATATAAAAATGTGGTCTTGTTTTCGTTCTCTTCGTCGGTGTGTGTATGTTGTCTGTCTTCTATCTGTCTGTCTCTCTCTCCTTTGTTCTCTGTCTCTTTCTTTGTTCTCTCTGTCTCTTTATTCTCTCTCTTTGTTCTCTCTGTCTTTGTTCTCTCTCTTTATTCTCTCTCTTTCTCTCTCTCTCTCTCTCTCCCCCTCTCCCTCCCTCCTTCCTTCCTTCCTTCCTTCCCCTCTCTCTCCCACTCTCCACACATCCATTCCAACCTCTTTGTCTCTGACCTTGTCTTTTTCTTTGTAGGTCACTTCCTTATGCCTGCCCCTCTGTCTGTTTTGTCCAAGTGAGCTTGAGGGCCTCCTAATAAAAAGAAAAGAAAACAAAACAAAAAACCTGTGGTCCCTCCAAGGATCAAACCCACGATCCTTGCATTATCAGCGTGGTGCTCTAACCTACTGAGCTCACAGGCCACGCCAATTAAAACTGTGGCTCACGTGAAGGTCGAATCTTGACTTTCATAATAAGCACCGATCCTGTTGTCTCAGTTTGTTAGAGCGCTGTGTTGATAATGCAGGGAACTGGGTCCCATCCACAGGCGGGTCAGTCTTCAAATGAATTCAGTGGCCCATAAGCTCAATTTGATAAAAGCTCCATGCTGATAATGCAGAGGTCGTGGATTCATCCCGCGGCGGGTCACAATTTTATAGTTTTGCTCCACTCCTACGATTCAAGACCTTGCCTTAGCTGAGGCTTTTGCGCAGGCTTAAGGCGTCTGCCGAATAACAGGTTGCAGATCGGGTGAAGTGAAGCACGTATGGAATCGTCTGAGAACGATAATCCTTGAATAATCTTCAAACTGTAAAGTCTCTTTTGTCCAACCGTTCTGTCACTGTCTTTTTCATGCGCTTTCTGTCTACTCCTTTCTGTGTCTCCTTCTATCTCGTCTTCTGGTCGGGTTTTTGTGACCACCGTAATTGTTCTGAGTTTGCAGGCAGCATCCATTTGATTGAAACTAGTCCCGTGTAAAATTCACCCACATTTAAATGTCTTGTGTAGTCGTTTTGCTTTGTGTGGGTAATCCTCATTCACAGCACACATGTGATTGTTGCTACCATCTAAACGTATTTTTAATTGAAAAAGTAGGAAAGTATGGAAAAATGATCGCGCTTGGGTGTTTGTGTTAGCAGGCAATATAGGTACTGACTTGTTTTACTTACTGTCTGTTATGCCATTGGCATAAAGGGCAGCAACGAAGATTCTTCATTCCTTTCTGTTCTAGGCCAGCCTCTGTATGACCACTCCAGGTGTGAAATCTTGACACTAAAAAAGATGATGGGTACTGCTTGCGGATAAGTAAATTTAGGGCGTGTGGGTACAGTAACACTAAGGTGTTTGTGGCATCTGTTGGTAACACTTGAGGCAGCCGAGATGTTGTTTCTAAGAAGACTGTTGAGAGTTCCATGGACAGTAAAGAAAACAAATGAGACAGTCTTGATGGAGGCAGGCACAGGAATATCACTTAAACAAACGAGACGGTCTTGACGAAGGCAGGCACAGGAATATCATTGATAAGAAAGATTAGGAAAAGACAGGCAACATTTACAGGCCATTTTATGAGGAAAGGGGAATTAGAGCACCTTGTCACAACAGGAAAGCTGGAGGGAAAGAGAGCACCAGGTAGACCTAGGGAGAAAATATTGGACGGACTTGCAGGGTGGCTGAGGACAGAGAGGGTGGAAGATGTGCTTGCGGCAACAAGGGATAGGTTCGTACGTATGGAGGGCCATAATCGCCAACGCCATGCGGCAGGGCACATGGTGATGATGATTGGTAACATCTGGGTGATGGTAGGTCTGAGATATGTGGGAGGTTATGAGTTGTTGGAAAATGTGTTTGTTTGCATGTAAAGTAACACTGGAGTATTCGGATCGCTTGGCATTGACGTTTCTCTTGTCAGCTGCCATGACTGGGGGGACCTTATGGCGAAGGAAACTTAAGTCCTCTTCCTTGTCGGTTTGTCTGAGGCCCACATCAGGAAATTTGCCATAGTCTGTCCATTCCTCTATTCTGTCACACCAGCTGTTCTGTTGCTGCCCTTGTCTGAGCCCTGCCTTGACTGCTGTGCATAATGGTCTTGTTTAGCGTGTTGTGCCGCGTGATGTGGCCGAACCATGGATCACTTACCCGTCGATAATTCAAATGACATCCGTCAATTTCAAGAGATCACTGAATTGCATGCTGGAGTGGGTTTGGTGTACCTACAATCTCTGATTTTGCACCTCAGTGCACAAGTCTGGGCAGGGGTATATGGAAGACCAGCTCTTGTCCAGGAAGCAGGTCTCCCCTTTTCACACTGCTGATAAAAGTCCAAGGAAAAGGCAAGAGCCAGTACAGTTTGGCAACAGCAATGTCGCAGGAGTTGCTGGAACAAGGCTGAGAACAGCAGCGAACCACCTTAGCCCTTTCACCCCCGTACTCCATCCGCCAGTTGCAAAAACTTAACCCTGTCATTCTCTCATCCTGTCTAACAGCTTCCAACAGGAAGCCGATAGATAGGATGAGGGAGTGAAAAAGGTTATGTTTTTGCTTTGCTGTCGTGGCTGACAGTGCGGGATGCTGGCAGACAGGGTGAGGGAGTCGAAGGGTTAAGGAATCCAGCTCCCGATTTGTTTCGGGTTTAGTCCTTAGCCTGTTCTTTCCCTGAAGACTACTACAAGGCAGCAAGGATTTTTGTGGGTGACTGCTGAGTTCATCCACCCTTTGAACATCCTATGGTTCTCTTATCACAAATATCATGGCTATTATTCTGTGTAAGCTTAGACTCAGAATAATAGCCATGATATTTGTGATAAGAGAATCCTTACAGAATGACATAATTGGGACTGCAATATGTCTTGCATAGGTTTCTGCACAGAGTGAAGCAGCCTGCCAGATAGTTTACCAATAGTTTTGGGTGGAGAGCATATAGAATGGTTTGAGTGCGATTAATCTTTCTTGAACAAACTCGAAGCAAAATTTAGACTCTGTGCCCACGGTTGGATTGTTCATGAAACTTGTATCCAAAGTGGCTGCATAGCATTTGTTTTGGGTGATACGTGTAAAGCTTGCAGCCTGGTTTATTCTTGAAGATTTCCTCCTAAAATGGCCACAGAGTTTGTGTTTTGAGTGATGCCTGTAAAGCTTGCTGCCTGTTACATTTGTGCCTAGTGTTTTATCTGTGAGGCTGTAAATGGAATGTACAAAAAGGCATCATCAGACTGATGCTTACAGTATTGTAATGCCTAAAGTATCAGTCCCTAGCTTGTCTTCAGTGTAGCTCTCGCAGAGGTTATGCCAGTTCCTTTGTCCACAGGATGTTGCCAGCGAGTGGAACTATGCAGAAAGCCTATGCCTGGAAGCAGGACCCTGACGTAAAGCTTGTGCCCGGTTCAGTACTTGGTATCCTGCACCTATGATCCGGGCATGAGGGTATTCCTATAATATGTATAATGTTTTGTCATATAGTGGCCGAAAGTGATGGTACCCACCGTGGTCTCCATTGCGATATGCATAACAATCCCTATAAAATTGGTACTCGTAAGTGTAGAGATTGCAGGCGTATTATGCGCAGTGCTCTGAACGAGACTTTAACGTTATGCAGCATCTTTATTTAAGCCTTTCAGCTCATTGGTGACTGTCAACTTTCTCCCCTCTACATCCATGGTGGTACAAAGCAAAAGAAAGAAGCAGTGCTCTCGCACTGAAGCTTACACCAACTTCGCCATCAAAACGAATGTCTGTATTTATATAATGCCTATACAGTTGATGCCAGCAAGTAACTCCATGTGTAGTGCTGATGAACTGAAGCTTTCCCCGGCTTCCCCTTGTAAAGTGTTGATAATTTACAAATGTGAAATAACCATAAGTTTGTGAGCTTACAGTATTAACCCTAGTAAAATGTACTCTGTATGTGTGTGTGTGTAATGTCCATGAAATGCATCCCAACCTCCATCGAAAGAGACAGTGTAGGATATCTTGTGTGTGTAGGTTGTGAACCTAAAGTAATAACACCAGTGAAGCTTGTACTCCGTTTGTATGCGTGTGATATCCGTAAAATACGTCCCCACCCCCTCGAAAGTGGCAGTGTAAGGTGTCTTGCGTGTCTTGTCCTGTCAGTCACTGTGTCCTTCGTTATCTTTTGCAGTGATAGGTTGGACATAGCTACTTAAATCTCCTCAGTTATCATATATAGCCTATTTTGGATACCTCGTTCTGTGTTGACCATAAATGAACTAACCATCATCTTTTGATTTTCATAGTGAATAATCGTATTCTTTGTTTTTAACCATTTCATTTCCATAGCGAGTTGTATATATCTTTTTAACCGTTCTGTTTACAGAGTAAGTGGTTTACCTTTCCCCTAACCATTTTATTTCCATATCGAGTTGTATATCTTAACTCTTATTTCCATAGTGAGTGGAATACCTTGTTTTTAACCGTTTTATTTCCATAGTGAGTGGAATACGTTGTTTTTAACCGTTTTATTTCCATAGTGAGTTGAATATCTTGAATAACTTGTTTTTAACTGACATCTTGATTAAAAGAAACTATTTTATTGCTATAGTAAGTTGTATGAAGGATCATGGGACAGATTCAGCACCTATTGAGCGTGGGAATCACGTGTGAGCCATGGACAGTTACGTGAAATGTTGGCCAACGATAGAGTTTGCACAGGTCAGGTTAGCTACGGTTTTCAACATGGTAAGTTATATTAGTTTAGCAGGGATTTGAGAGGAAAAAATCCTCATTTTTATGCTATTTAATTCCATAGTGAGTTGTTATTTCTTGTTTTTAACCAGTTTATTTCCATAGCAAGTTGACGTACCTTGTTTTTAAAGCTGCCCAAGACTGGAATGTATTCCCTAAAAATCGGGAAACATCTGCTTGATGCGAGTGTCAGAAACTTGATAGCAGGTGAGGATTGGCGAAAGTGTGGAAGGTAAGGTACCAAGCTCTAGGTCACATGGACACACACACACACACACACACGCATGCACGCACGCACACACACATACGAGGAGGGTCTGCGAATGGCATTTTCTCGGGAACATCTGACAATATTGCAGTCTGTTTTCACCGCTTTGACAGGCCACAATTTTCACCGACGTCAAAGCTAGACATATCAACAATGATAACCTGTGGGAAGGTTGTGGGTTCGAATCCCCATAAGTCTTTTCAAAATCATTGTGGAATGTTTTGGCCCCTACCCAGAGTTGAGCGTGCTTTGGGCTCGTTGGGAAGACTGGGACCACACAGTCGAGTCTCATCCACTTCATTTTGGCGTCATAGAGGATATTGCTCCTGACCAACACTGCAGGTATCTGTATCTCTCGGGCCTGGTTGATGCCAGAATATATTATGACAGTAAGTGTAGAGTACGGCCCTGTCACACAGTCTCAATCCCAGGTGGAACTCCATGGCATCATGGTTATCACCCTCAGCATCATAGAAACTCTGCCAGCTTCTGATGCCATTAAGGGTGTGTGGAAAATTGGACAAAAATTTAGTGATAATAACTATACTGAAGACATAACAATGTTGCTTTTCTTTCACTTAATACGTTCTCTTTCTACACTTATATTCAACAGATGTTCTTCGATATTTACGGAATATTCACAAATTTGCATGTTAAGTAGTATAATACGAGAAGGTGTTGAATAACTAGACGAAACGTCTTCTCTTCTATGTTGAAATTCTGTTTTGCATGTCCACAAAATGCTAGTTTTCTCTGCCATGTGTTTCGTATCTCGAATGTTTTTGTTTGTCCAAAAATAATGCTGCTATTTTTTGCCGTTTTCTCAGTGAAAGATTTATTCTTTTTGCGTTTTTGTTCAGTGCTGTAATGCGCATGTATATTTCACTTGCAAAGATTCATTCAAGTGATATATTTTCCACTCGTCCAGCAGATGGCTTGTATTTTTAATTTGGCCAAGTGGGTTGTTGATGTTTGAAAACTGTATAATAAGCACAATAACAGGTGGTCTGTGTGTGTTGCCAGTGAGAGCAGAAAGGAAAAGCGTCTGTCAGACACGAAGAAGAATAAAACGCTCAATTTGGTTGTTGTGTTGTCATGTTCGTTTTGTTGTTTCTCCGTTGTAAAGCGTGTGTGTGTGTGTGTGTGTGGTGTGTGTGTGTGTGTGTGTGTGTGTGTGTGTGTGTGTGTGTTGTGTGTGTGTGTGTGTGTGTGTGTGTGTGTGTGTGTGTGTGTGTGTGTGTGTGTTGTGTGTGTGTGTGGTTCTGTCTCTTTGTCTTTCTGTCTGTCTCTCTTCCCTCTCTGTCACTCTCTCTCTCTCCTCTTTCTCTCTCTCCCCATTTTCTTTGTTTCTGTCTCTATTATCAACATTGTGTGCTTGCGCATGTATCTGTGCACTTAGGCTTCTCTTCTGCACCCTTTTCACGCAGTCCTCTGTCAGTGTTGGAATGAGGGAGCTGTACCGCAAGACATGAGGGACGCCAAGATCGTCACCCTGTACAAAAACAAGGGTGAAAGGAGCGACTGCAACAACTACAGAGGTATCTCGCTCCTCAGCATTGTTGGCAAAGTCTACGCTCGGGTCCTAATCCGCCTGCAGAAACTGGCTGAACGAGTCTACCCGGAATCACAGTGTGGTTTTCGAGCAGAAGATCCACGGTAGACATGGTCTTTTCCCTTCGCCAAATCCAGGAGAAATGCAGAGAGCAGCGGGTGCCCCTGTATGTGGCATATTGACCTCACAAGGCTTGACTGTCAGCAGAGATGGCCTTTTCAGGGCTCTTCGAAAAATCGGCTGCCCCCCCAAAACTGTCACAGCTTAATTGAGCCCTTCCACTCCAACTTGAAAGGGACGGTGCAGTTCAACGGAAACCTCTCCAAGCCCCTCGACGTACACAACAGTGTGAAACAAGGCTGCGCCCTGGCCCCAACCTCTTTGGAATCTTCTTTGCCTCCTCCTGAGGCATGCGTTCAGCACAGCGCAAGAACGGATCCACCTGCGGACGAGATCAGATGGCAAGGCTCTTCAACCTCGCCCGCCTCAGAGCAAGGACAAAGGTCCGTCAAGCCCTCATCAGAGACATGATATTTGCTGACGATGCCGCAGTTGTGACCCATACTCAGCGGACTTGCAGTCACTAATGGACCGCTTCTCCCAGGCCTGCAAAGATTTTGGTCTGACCATCAGTGTTAAGAAGACAAACGTCCTGGGCCAAGACACGCCATCTCCACCAGCCATCACCATTGATGACTACGAGCTTGAAGCCATCCACCAATTCACATATCTTGGGTCCACCATCACCGATAACCTCTCCCTTGACACAGAGATTGACAAGAGGATCGGGAAGGCAGCCACAACACTAGCCCGCCTCATACAAAGGGTGTGGACAAATCCAAGCTGACCAAGAAGACAAAGATGGCTGTATACAACGCCTGTGTCCTCAGCACCTCGCTGTATGGCAGCGAGGCGTGGACCACGCATGCTCATCAGGAAAAAAGGCTCAATACCTTCCACCTGAGAAGCCTACGGCGCATACTCGGCATTTCCTTGGAAGACAAGGTGACCAACATCGAAATCCTGACCCGCGCTGGCCTGCCAACCATGTATACCATGCTGAGACAGCGTCGGCTGCGCTGGTTGGGCCACGTTCGCCGCATGGAAGATGGTCGCATCCCAAAAGACATCCTTTATGGTGAGCTTGCCACAGGGCAGAGAAACTGTTATAGCCTGATATGGCTGTACGCAGTTGGCTGGGCTTTAAACAAAACTCGCAATAACAGTAACAATAGATTTAAATTTCTATGCGTGGAATATCATGTCATTTAATGTCAATAATATCATCGTGCGTCTTTGGTGAAAGACACTGGGAGATAAAAAACAAAGTTTGTCCTGAGCATGGAATAAGTTGATTCAAAATTGGATGAAACATTTTATCGATATTTCTGTAAGACCAAGAATTGTATGCGACGGTATCATTCAAGTTTTCTCTTCAGTGTATATAGTCACAGTGACTTTGAGTTGGCTTGAGATAAAAATCAAACTTTACTCTCAGCGACTTTGTGTAGCAAACTGTTACCAGTGAAAATGGCTTTTACATATTTTTATCAGTTACTGATAAAAGTGCTGCTCACTTTTCTTTCTAAAAAATGCTGATAAGGTCCATTTTTATTTTGTTCACGTGCCCTTGACCTTGACACTTTGTTCTCCAAACACAAGCATTCGCAAATTCCTCAACGATCGAAACCCTTGACCCAAATTTGATACAGTTCCATTCAAAAACAGCTGAGAAACGTCTTTGTCTGTCTGTCTGTCTGATTGTTTCTCTCTCTCTCTCTTCTGTCTGTCTGGCTGTCTGTCTGCTGTTCTCTCTGTCCACCCACCACCCACCCCCACCTGCGTTACACACACACTCTCTTACCACACACATTACACCACACCGACACATAACACACAATATACACACACACGTGCATGGGCACGCATACATGCACACACGCATCCCCCAGTTCCCGGTAAAATGTACATAATTTCCTCTCCCATCTTTTAATGGCGATCAGAAAAAAAAGCAGAAGTAACCTTAAAAAGCGACTGAATCACAGCTTACTGTCGCCCGACCAGTATCTATAGTGGAACAGACATGCTCAGACTAGAAAGATACAGAAATAATGTAATGATAATTTCACTTGCATAGCGCAAGCTGTCCATGTTAAAAATATGCTTGTTGCGTTTTTCAGGAATAGAGCATTATTATACTTTCAGACAAGAAAATGCACTGACAAAACTTGAAGAACAATACATTGTCCTTTGTTATATAACACCCAAACACATTTTGATTTAAGGGAAAAAGAAAAAGAAAAAGAGTAATTGTGAATCAAAACGCAACAGGTGATAGAAAGGGCGATTAAAAGCAAAAAACAACAAAACAACAAAAACAAAAACAATAAAAAACAAGAAAACAAAAAACAAAACAAAACAAAAACCAGGATATTGTAGTATACACCTGCGCGCATAGTGATACTGTCCTTATGCATCGTGTGTAATGTTTGCTACAGTAGTACTACTACCACTAAGAAATCGGCCAAATCTGAACACACCAACATCCACATCCTTCCTACCACGCCCACTAACCCATATATACCTTACAACAATAATCATCACATGACTTTTTCGCTACTACTACTATTACCATTAGTACTATTACTCATGCTACGGCTAGCAATTTGCTACCAATAACGAAGAAGGGGGGGGGGAGGGAAGGGAAAAAAAAAAAAAAAACCCATCACATGTATAGTGCAAAGAATCAGCCAAGTACTAAGGGAAGCAACTGTGCATAGATAGTGATTCGTATGTCTTGTGGCGATTACTCCTCTTCAACCGCACGTCGCTTTATTATGCTTTATAATGATAATACTACCTTTTTTTTTTCTTTAAATCTGCTCGTTAATCAAAATGTGTTCATTGTTGAATAAAAATGAAATGTTAAAACTGCTGGCATATCGAATTTGCTTATTTAATTGAGGGAAATATGACAGATTTGAATGTTAACAAGGACATATACCAACTGCACTAAATACCCCTGTTTTGTGAAGTATCGAGATATTGTAGAAAAAAAGTGCAAGATCATGCCATCACATGACCCACGTATTCAATTAGAAATGGTATTCTTACCTTCATCTCCTAAACCAGTGATGAAGTAAATGCCACTCTTCATTCTGTCGCCGATGAACAATATATGTAAAACGATACACGGTGGTTTTAGATGACATGCATATGCATACTATGTGCTAGTAGTAATTCTGTGTTTGGAAGAAATGCTTGGTCCAGTTGATGCATATTGCCACCACTTTTTACATAGTAGCATGTTCCTCTTTTCCCAGTCTTACAAGCTTGCTTTAATAACAGCTTGAAACTATCAGTATGTTTAAGTGAACAAACGGAAAATGCTCAGGGCCTCATTTTTTTATGTACTCTGACGATATTTTCTTGGCCAGTGGGGCCAAACTGTTGCATCTTAATAGACACATATCGAAGAAGAAATGTAGGTGAAGTTATTGTTAATAACAGTCGTTGTTAAGCCCGTATTGAAAGTCGATTTCTTGTATTAAAAAAAAAGATTGTTGCATACTGTGTAATCATGAATTTATGTATGATCTTGAAAATTGGTCACTGTGACTTGGAAGAAACTCCAAGTGTAATTAAACTTGACATGCAGTGAGGACAACGGTTGGCTGTTACAAGAGTGCAAAGAGAATTGAAATGCTGTCAGTGGTTCGTGAGAAAGTGCTGCTAACACACCTTCGAAAAGGACTGATTTTAGATACTACGAGTATTTTGGTCCATGTGACCTTGACTTTGGTGCCTTACCTTTTAGACTTCACTGTCGCGATTTCTTCATGGTCCACACATTTCACCAAAATTTGGTAAAAATCCATCCTTAAGGAACTGAGAAACGCAGGAGAACACCAACCATGCACGTTAAGGATTCTGTAAGTGATGTTGCTGTCTGGTGGCTTATGGAAACATGACAACACCTAGCAGGGCATGGTCACCAAATGCGGAGTATGCAGACTGTGCAGTAAGATACCGCCTGCACAGTGTGGACAAAACAATGTGCATGCACGCACCCAATAAAATTCGGAATGTGAGAAAAAAACAATAACTCTATTATTTGTGATCCTGGCTTTTCTTCCAATCTTTCCAGATTTAATCGTTTTTTCGATTTTTCTGTTCGTCAGTTGTAACTGTTTCCTGTGTCAGAATTGATGCTTTTCTCCTGCAGGGACTTCTTTTCATCGCACAGATCAAGGATTTCGATAATTGTAATCCATAGTTTATTTCCTCCAGTGCATCCCTTTCACTTCTTCAGCCGTTGTAAACAGCACGCCCTTTATTCCTCCCACCGGGATGTCTGTGCTGCTGTTGACAGCGTTTAGAGCGGCAATCTTGGACTGGGAAAATGTTTGCAGTTTTAGGGTCTCCTAAACTTGTCAAGATCAAAGCGGTGGAGAGAACTCTTTGGAGAACAATTTTGTCTGAAGTTTCGTTTTTTCAGGAAATATTTTTTTTAGAAGAAATAAGGTCTATGGTCGCTCCATGGAATGTTTTTGTTTATATCTTAGGTGTTTCTTCTTCTGTTATTTGTCCATTTGCACCATCGTTTGGGTGTTGCGTGGACAAACAGTTGATGATCAACAAGGTTGTGAATGGCCTAGAGTGGAAAATGTCGTGTGGTGTCACGGTCTATTTAACGCCATCGATCTAGGTCTTCTTTAATTTGCCTCTGGCTTTAACCCTTTGACTCCCACATCCTACCCACACACTGCAAAAACTTAACCCTTTCACTCCCTCATTCTATTCACTAGCTTCTGCAGGAAGCTGGTGGATAGAGTGAAAGAGTCAAGGGATTAAGTTTTTGGATTGCTAGCGTGGTTGACAATGCAGGATGCTGGTGGACAGGGAGCGGGAATCAACGGGTCAAAAACCAAACGTATTCTTGTTACATGCTTGTTGAGCTGGTGGAATTGTGTTTTGGTCAGATGACCAAACCATTTCGTTTTGTGTTAATGAATATGATGACGGACCGACGTTGTTCCAACTATTTCACTGATTTTGATGTTTCTGATTATGTCTCGTCTAGACTTGCTGACAGCTCTTCTCAACGCATCTCACAGGCGGTGATTTTGTACTCTAGGGGCGTGGTCAGAGTCCAGGTCTGGCAATGGTGGCTTAGTAATTTCTTTACAAAAAAAAAGTCTTACAGGATTCACGTCGAATAACAACATTTATTTTAGAACTGTACTGATTTATTGTCACCTTGGCATGTAGGCTGTCTGTGCTGGACAAGATTCTTCCCATTCATAATTGTTGTTGATTGCTTTTTTCTTGCTTTTTTTCCCTCAGCAATATTCTCTTGATGCGTGTACGCACGATGTTTGACACACACTATACAGGCGTCATGTTCCTGCACAGTCTGCATACTCTCGTCTTCGGCGGGTGTGCTTGCTGGGTGTTTTTGTGTTTCCATAATCCACCAAACACCGATATGACTTAAAGGATCTGTAATGTGCTCATCTGATGTTCTGCGGGCATATACACTTGAAGTGGTGGTGGGGTGGGGGGGGGGGGGGCTCTGCACGTTATTTTGATGTCATAGATGATGGGGGGTGGGGGTGGGGGTTGGCCTGTAATCCATGTCAGTGTCCGGTAGCATAAAGAAACACAAAAACAGCTGGCATGCATGCCCACTGAAGACAGAGTACGCAGACTGTGCAACAACGTAACGCATGCACATTGTGAGCCAAACAACATGCGTACATGTCTCCGAAAAAGCTAGAAAAAAAAAAAAAAAAAAGATCGCGTGTTTGTTATATTTTTTCTGTTCAACTATTTATTTATTCATTTATTTCATGGCGTTGTTGACTTAAGTTACATGCTGTGTATTATTTTATGTAACTCTTCATTCATTTTGTATTGTTTTAGATGACGCAGTATGAAGAGGCATGGAACAACAGGCAGGACACATCCACGCAAGTTCACTATCCATCTTCTCCCCTCTCTGACAAAGTCTCCTTAACACCTGTCCCACTCCTATCCCACACATAAACACACTGTTAAAGTTTTTCCTTTCGAAACAAGACTTGAGTACTCTCTCTCTCCTCTGTGTCTCTCTCTGTGTCTCTCTCTCTGTCTCTCTCTCTGTGTTTCTGTCTGTCTCTGTCTGTCTGTCTCTCTCTGTGTGTCTCTGTCTCTGTCTCTTCTCTGTGTCTCTGTCTCTGTCTCTCTGTCTCTGTCTCTCTCTCTTTCTTTCTTTCTTTCCGATCCACTGCAGATATGAAGAAAGTGTGAGCACTGCCCCCCCCCCCCCCCCAACCACTTCGTACACAAAATCAAGCGTACAAAGTGGTTGAGCGGCTGGTGCGAGCTACTCCTACATACACATAGCACCTGTGACGTTAGTGCATATGATATTTGTTCTGAGCGCGGAGACGTCATCTTGAGAAACTGAAACTGAAACTGAAACTGAAACCAGTGGATCCAGAACAAAAGGGGAGTACATCCAAATATATTTGCCAATAGTTCGACAGACAACTTCGTTACCAAACTGTCAGCTAACAACAACAGAGCATTTCAGATCCACACCACCCCACCACCCCCCCCCCCCCACACCACAACCCCCACCCCAAAACTGGCATGAAACAATACAGAAACTCGTTTTTCTAAACGCAATAAAATTCTGGAACAATCCGGTAAACGAGGCAGTCACAGCACATCAATTGACTGCTTCCTCCTACGGATACATATACCCTGATTTGCTAATACACTCTACGCAGCAGATTTTTCCCCTCTGTCGCGTTTATGCCGATCGTGAATTCTGCGACGTGCATATGTAAATGAAGATCAAGATTCTGCGACGTATGTATTAAGATTAAGGTGTTAACATGTACCTTGCCCGTTTTTAAAAATATTTTCTCTAGTTCTAGTTATTTTAGTTTTTATTCTGTTCTTCTTTTTTTTCTTCTTTTCTTTCTTTCATTGTCAGTTTTTTCAATGAGAGAAGAAAAAAAAAACAAACAGATATGGCTTGATCCCTTATTTTCTTATACATTTCATTAGAGAAAAAGTCAGAGACTTTGAGTCACATCTGAGTCACACTTCTGAATCATGAATTCGAGTCAGACATCCGCGCCCCCAGAACAGAGAGAGAGAAGGGGGGGGGGCAGAAGAGAGAGAGAGAGAGAGAGAGAGAGAGAGAGAGAGAGAGAGAGAGAGAGAGAGAGAAAGAGATTCCCTCTCCCAAGAGAGAGAGAGAGAGAGAGAGAGAGATTCCCTCCCCCAGAGAGAGAGAGAGAGAGAGAGAGAAAGAGATTCCCTCCCCCAAGAGAGAGAGAGATTGAGAGAGAGAGAGAGAGCGATCTCCTCCCCCAAACGAGAGAGAGAGAGAGAGAGAGAGAGAGCTATCCTCTTCCCCAAACGAGAAGAGAGAGAGAGAGAGAGAGAGAGAGAGAGAGAGAGAGAGAGATAGAGAGAGAGAGAGCTATCCTCTTCCCCAAACGAGAGACAGAGAGAGCTATCCTCTTCCCCAAACGAGAGAGAGAGAGAGAGAGGAGCTATCCTCTTCCCCAAACGAGAGAGAGAGAGAGAGAGAGCTATCCTCTCCCCCAAACGAGAGAGAGG
>JAPXFY010000022.1:25043045-25058045 GCA_030674185.1 Monoplex corrugatus | reverse complement strand
AATCGAGTTCAATTCCCGCTGGGTTCGATACGATTCCCAATCAGACAGGGAATTTTTCTATCTCTTCCCCCCCCGTCAATCGCTATTGCCCTCTTCCATTATCTTGAGTGGTGGTGATCTGGGTGCTGGTCATTAGGATGAGATTAAACGTGGAGTTCCCGTGTGCAGAGCTAAGTGCACTTAGCGCACATTAATGATTCCACGGCAACAAAAACAATAGATACAGAGAGGAGAGAGAGAGAGAGAGAGAGAGAGAGAGAGAGAGAGAGAGAGAGAGAGAGAGAGACGAGAGAGAGAGACACAGAGAGAGAGACACAGAGAGAGAGAGAGAGAGAGAGAGAGAGACAGAGAGAGAGAGAGAGAGAGTTCTGAATTTGACAATTAGATAATGTGACATTTTTGTTAGTACACAGCCCAGTCAAGACAAAGAGGCTCATGTCAATACAAACAAAGGCAAACACACACAACAAAAGTCAGTCGCAAACATATTTACTTGTACACACACACACACACACACACACACACATATATATATATACACACACACACACACACATATATATATATATATATATATATATATTTGTGTGTTGTGTGTGTGTGGACATATATAGATAGATATACGACAACTGAACTGTTGGACAAAACGTTGATTCAAACAACATGAAGCATGTTATGTTTGGCTTATAAAAGTTCATACTCTAAAGCAAACCTGCAATAACTCAGAGAGAGAGAGAGAGAGAGAGAGAGAGAGAGAGAGAGAGAGAGAGAGAGAGAGAGGATAAAGAAATAAGAAATAGAGGGAAAAGAGAAAGAAAGAAACAGAGCGACAGAGAGGACAAAGAAATAGAAAAAAGAGAGGTGGAGAGAAGTAGAGAGAAAGAGAGAGTGAGAGAGAGAGAGAGAGAAGGGAGAGGAGAGAGAATGAGAGAAGTAGAGAGAAAAGAGAGAGTGAGAGAGAGAGAGAGAAGAGAGAGAGAGAGAGAGAGAGAGAGAGAGAAGAGAGAGGAGAGAGAGGAGAGAGAGAGAGAGAGAAGTAGAGAGAAAAGAGAGAGTGAGAGAGAGAGAGAGAGAGAGGAGAGAGAGAAGAAAGAGAGTGAAGGAGAGAGGACAAAGAGAGAGAGAGAGAGAGAGAGAAGAGAGAAGAGAGAGAGAGAGAGAGAGAGAGAGAGAGAGAGAGAGAGAGAGAGAGTCCGCCCCATTTTCCAACCAACCAATCCACCGCGTCGCGCTTGAAACCCGACAGGTGTTTCAGTACTTTAGGACAGGTCTCGTCAGAGCTATTTCAGGTACAGGCAGGGGCCCTCAGGTGTTGAAGGTCTGACCGACAGACGCCTCTGTACAAAACGTGACGGCTGGCGTCTCGTGAGCATGGAAAACACTTCCCTCCCTACTGCACCGTATGATATGTATAATTACAGAAAGAGAGAGAGGGGGACGGGGGGTGGGGCGGGGGGAGACGGAGAGAGAGAGAGAGAGAGAGAGAGAGAGCGAGGGGAGAGAGAGGAGGAGAGATTTTGTCGCAGTGCAACGATACTTTTACGTATGTTTGGGTTTGCTACAGTCGCAAGATTATGTTGGTTGTCCGTGGTCTTCCTCGTCCTTGGGCGAATCTACCTCACCACACCAGGGATTCCAATTTTTCGATTTATCTCGGAAATTGAGAAAAACCACAGGTTACTTTCGAGACAAAAATGTGGTTTCCGAGAAAAAAAACATCAACCGATATTTTCGCTTCTGTGTAACACTAGGTTGTTTGTCAGACGTCGGTCTCTCGTAGCAGATGACGAAACTTTGGGAAGGGAGATAAATCCGGTATCAATTTCTGCTAAAATCACTTTCGGCTTGTTGATTTTTTTTTCTGTCAGGTGTGGCTTGTACTCGGAGCCGATCGCAAAACTTTAAAGGAATGTGACCATGTCTCGAGCCGATATTCTGGAGAGGTGGTCTGCCATAGCAAAAACCTTTGACAAGGACTGCAGAAAAATGTGGTGTTGGGAGTGAGTTTCACGAAAAATTGACGTCAAGGAAATGAGCATATAGCTTTCAAAAAAGACCAGAGGCTGGCATATCCTACTGTGTCTTAAGGTCGCTGTAAAGTAAATTAACTATAGTCGAACTTTTAGACCACGTCAAGCCAAAGAAGTAGCAGATGAGGTAAAAACGGGAAAATACCATGAAGATGTTCAGTCTAGTTTTGTTATTTTTAATGTTTGTTGGAACATACCTCAGAAAAATAAACATGAAATTATTTTTCTTGAAATCCTACAACAGTGTGTATAAATCATTTGGGGCAGCACAAAAGATCTTAAACAAGCCCAAAGTTTTGTCAGACAGCATCATATTGCACGATTTTGCATCTATGTTCAAACAATTTTTTTTCCATGGGAGCATGCCCTCGGACCCCCCACCCTCCCCCTTAGATTTTCAGAACTTGTTTTTTTTCATTTGACATTGGGAGGCCTGACCACACAACAAGCAGTGCGTTTACATGACCCGATTTTGACATCGGGGGGGTCGTCTGGTTGGTTCTTTTCATACAGTCGTGAGACTGACCCTTAGAGGGACACAGTTTCTCTGAAAAGGCCTGAACAAATATTAATCTTGTGATAGACCCGTGGACTCTAAATCTGATATCTCGAGTTCAATCCCAGCCCGGAACATTAAAATGTTGTCCTGTTCGCTACCCATCGTAGTGTTTCCGTCACTTTGGTGGTGTCAAAGTGATCTTTCATAGGCCCCTCTCGCAACACCGCCCCCCCCCCCCCTAAAAAAAAATAAAAAATTAAGAACCTTCATTGCGCATAGGGTTTTGCCCGAGCTCTCGAGTCTGCCAGCTGATGAATTTTTCTAGAACAAACTCCGAAGAAGCTGCAGACGTCTGATAACGTTGACTACATTACTGTTATTATTATTTTTTTGTTTAAAGCCCAGCTGGCTGCGTAGAACCATATCAGGGCTATAACCGTTTCAAAACATTCACTTCAACAGGAAAAAAAAGAAGAAAAGGAAATTAAGTACAGATATCAATGTATTCGCCCACATAATCTAAGGAGACGCCCCTGGCGTTGACCACTCCGACCAACTGATCACACAGGGGATTTAAAAAATATACCTGAATACAAATTTAATCATAATTAAGGACGCTAAAACCTATACAAAAACAGACCTAAATTACGTAAAATTGCTGTCGCGTATCTCATTGCCCTGGAACAAAAAAAAAAAAAAAAAAATGCACTTAATACGTGTACCCAATATCAATCCTAAGAGAAAAGTACGTAAGACTTTATCGAACACTTACAGGTGAATGGACCAACAAGACCGAAAATGATAGGAAGAAATGACAGAAAGCTTAGGAGGAAGAAAGAAAGAAAGTAAGAAAAGAGAGTGACAGAAAAAAAAGCAATTTCTAACACAGAACGTCCTGCAGGTGGGGGATACTGTTTATACAGACAGAGCCCCAGCCCCACGGGGGATATACATGTACTGTTATTGCTGTCACAACATCTCGGGGTTCGTTCGCAGTTTCTCTCACCAGGATAATTCCATGCGCGATCCACCCAGGCACGGCTAGCAATAATCTGGCACAGACTCCTTGAGCCTGTGCAAAGCCCTACACGTCGGCAAATTCTTGAAAACAAAACCGTGGCCCTCCGCCCCGACCCCCGAAAGCTATACTCTCGAGCCCTGCATTATCAGCGTGGCGCTCTACTACCCAACTGTCTCTTTTCTGGACAGAGAAACCATTTCGCAGAGACCCAGGCGCTTGGCACTCGACCGACAGAGCTGGAGGAATCTGGTGAACAGTTTTGTGTGAGAACGTATGAGTTAACGGAGAAATGAAGATATGTACATGTATATATATATATATATATATATATATATATATATATATATATATATATATAATATATATATATAATAATATACACATACACATATGTATATACATACATATATACATATATATATATTCATATATATATATGTATGTATATATACATATATGTGTGTATATATACAAAGAAAGACAGACAAAGAGAGAGAAAGAGAGAGAGAGAGAGAGAGAGAGAGAGAGAGAGAGAGAGAGAGAGAGAGAGAGAGAGAGAGAGAGAGAGAGAGCTAACGCACACACACACACGCACAACTCAAAAAACAAAATAATGATAATAACGATAATAAAACTCGTAGGTACAGAAACACAGAGAATGATTAACACCGGAACTTCATCCATATGCAGTGAAGAAGGGGATAGGGGACTGGTTGATGGATAATCAAACAACAACAACAAAAAAGCTTGAAATCACGCATGCACACCCACCAAACCACACATACATATACGCACACACACACACACACACACACAAAACCATTCTACCCCCCCCCCCCTTCAAAATCAACTACACATACACACATATACATCAAATCACACACACATACAAGCGCGCGCGCGCTCTACATCACGAACGCAAACTCGCCCGAATACCAACACACACACATACACACCAACACGCAAAACGAAACAACTCAATACCTCCCTTTCCCCCAAAAAACAAAAGCAACACCAAAAACAACAACCGCCCCCCCCCCCCTCGCAAAACAAAAAACAAACAAAACAAAACAATAAAAAACCACCACGAAATACCTCACGAGCGACTTCACTCCAACCAACACTCACTGGGTTAAAGGTTACAGGTTAAAGGTCAGGGATGGCTGTTCACCTTGGGCTCACAGGCGGTCTGGTTTGTCAACAAGAAATGTTTGTTTGAGAAGTAACAAAACTACATTAAACAGGTTAAAGGTCAGGGATGGCTGTTCACCTTGGGCTCACAGGCGGTCTGGCTTGTCAACAAGAAAAGTTGTGTTTCAGAAGTAACAGAACCACGCTATCTAGTAGGACAAACACACCTCATGTGTAGTGACTGATGATACGCCTCCGGTAGTACTTGTGTTCGAATAGGGTCAGTACGTAACCATCTACTGGAAAACGTGTTTATTAAAAAGGAAAAGAAAAAGACAAAAAAAAAAAACACAAAAAAAAGAAAATCCCACGGCTACAGACCACATTGTTAAGCAGAGTAAATGCAAGTGAGTATTCTCAGCCCCTTACTTTCCTTCCCTCTCTTTGGGGGTTGCATTTAATATGCTTAAAAACTTAAAATTTGTCTGATTCATACTTTGGATAGCGGTGGAGTCACATTTATTTCAGATTTGAATTTTGTTTGTTTTTCTAATTGTAGGGTAAGACCAGTAGCAGGATTTCCCTCTGAATTATAGACATAATGTGTCTACTTTGTAGAACTGCGACAGTGATAAAGCCCACTACTTTAATTTGCCTTGCTTGCTTTTTGCTTTGGTTTGAGAGAGAGAGAGAGAGAGAGAGAGAGAGAGAGAGAGAGAGAGAGAGAGAGAGAGAGAGAGAGAGAGAGAGTGCTTGCTTTATGCTTTATGTAGTGCAGAACAGTGGCACGTTTTAGTTATACACATACTTTGTTTGGTTTGTAGTAGGAAAGTGGTAGAGAAATGTACGACTTCTATTTTGGTTGCTACATGTAGGGCAGACCAGTACTTGATTATAGACATAATGGGTCTAATTTATGGACACGATAACGCAAGTCATTTTGCTTTAAGAGGTGTATTTCTCCCTGTTTTATTTCATATATGGCATAACACTTTTTTTTAGCAGTACACTTTTTTATTCCAAGAATCACAATCTGTCTGACTCTTAAACAGAACAGCGGTGAAGCCATGTAACCCCTCTGACTCCCGCACCCTGTCCACCAACTGCAAAAACTTAACCCCTTGACTCCCTCACATAATCCACCAGCTTCCTACGTCTCATATAATTAAAAAAAAAAACATAAGGAAAAAAAAAACAATCAGAAACAAACAAACAAACAAACAAACAAACAAAAAACAAACAAAACAAAGAAAACCAACCAACCAACGAAGCAAAACCTCTACTGCTCATATTTTGCTAAAGCACCAGCTTAACCTGGTTGTCGTTTTGGACGTGGTGTTAGCCCTGATACGGCTCTAGTAGTCGGCTGGGCTGTAAGCAATATAAACCTGAACCAGAACACCGGCACTTTTTAAGTTTCCACGCAAGTAAATGTAGGATAGTGGGGAGATATAATTCACTTGTGGTTCACGTAACTGCTCGGCTTGTGTAGGACGACGATTCCTGTACATGTACACTGTACTCTTGTGATTTTATGTATGACCGCAGATATATTTATACCGGTTCTGTGCTTCAGGCAGTATAGTGACAGAGGCAGTCACCGAGTCAGTTACACTTTTATACTTCTGTTGAATAAAAAGAGAAGGTGGGGAGCGGAGTGGAGTGGGGGAGGGGGCCGGGGCTTAATTAATTCAAGGCTGACCACTTTTTTCTGATTGGGGGGAAGAAGTGGGGGGGGGGGGGGGGGGTGGGCGCTTAATTACTGAAGCTGACCACTTTCCTTTCGGGTAATTCAGAACTGCCACAGAGTCGGTCAGTCTCTCATCATTCATATTTTGAATCAGATGGAATAGTGCTAATCCTTTACTTGTTACAAGTCCTCGGACCACCAAGCTCTATGGCAGCCAGCGAATGAATGAATGAAAGAAGAAGAAGAAGAGGAAGAAGAAGAAGAAGTAGAAGAAAGAAGAAGAAGAAGAAGGACGACGACGAAGAAGAAGAAGAAGAAGAAGAAAAAAAAAAGAAGAAGAAGACGAAAGAAGAAGAAGAAAAGAGACGAAGAAGAAGACAACGACGACGACGAAGTAGTAGTATAGTAGTAGTAGTAGTAGTAGTAGTAGTAGTAGTAGCGGTGGTGGTGGTAGCAGTAGTGGTAGTAGTAGTAGTAGTAATAGCAGTAGTTCATAGCTTACACTGTGTCGATTCAGGCGAAGTCATCTAGCTGCGATTCATACATCAGTTCATAAAGGACGGCTTAAATATTTTGTTGTTGTTATTGTTGTTGTTTTTCTTTTGTTGTTCCATCTTTCCATCTTCTTCACCATCCCTGTGTCATGGCCCCCGAGCAGCTCAGTTCGGTTCTCAAACACTTCTCCAAAAATTCACCAAAACTGAGAGGCGACCATGATAGCATGACATCAAAGACCTCAAAAAATCAAGACATTTCTTCCCAATGCTATGACGAGAGAGCACCAGGTAGACTCAGGGAGAAAATACTAGACGGACTTGCAGAGTGGCTGAAGACAAGGAGGGTGGAAGAGACGCTTGAGGCAACAAGAGATAGAGACAGATGGAAGTCCATGATCGCCAACGCCATGCGGCAGGGCACCTGATGATGCTGTGACGATACATGTTACGCGATGATAATAGTGACGATATTATGAGGTTCTATTGTAGACTGACGCTTCATGATAGGGCTGTATTCTACGTTTTGTTCATAGTCAGTACGATATCCTTGTGTCGACCAGGCCTGGAAGATACAGGCACCTGCGGTATCGGTCAGGAAGTTTGAGTGACACCTTCAATTGTGCATTCCTGGAGTGGCCGGGACTCAACCGAGTGGTTCCATTGCCTTTTTAACGAGCTCGTAGGGTGTTCAACTTCAGGGCAAAAGCTAGTTGAAGTCTAAAATTCCTGGAAGGATCTGAATCGCTAGGATTCCACTCCATAGCCTCCCACTTGCGCTAGCCACTTCGCCACGGTGACCATTAACGACTCAAACTTTGCGTGGTTCAGGCAAGACATGGCTGTCATTCATTTATGGCTCATGCTTTTTAACAACATGCTGGTCATTCATTGAGTCTTCTTCAGCTTAAACCACAGCAGTCATTTACTCAAAAGTTCTGGTTTATACTTTGATCTTAGTTACTACTTTTTATCTTCCACACAAACAACCTCTGAAGAATCATACGAATCCAACAGCCTGACATCGTCGCTCCATGCAACCAAGACAGCAGAGGCACCATCATCATGAAACAAAACAAACCGACGGAGACGGATCGGGCACGTTATCCGAAGACAGCAGGATAAAGTCACCGGGCCCACTGGACACCAGAAGGACGAAGCAAAACAGGACGACCCCAGGAACAACATGGCGACGAACAAGAGGACACCTCAAAGCCCTGAATCACACCCGGGATACCATACATACAGACAATGGCCCAAACAGACAGAAGCGGAGGATCGGCATTGCTGCCCTATATGCCATTGACATAAAGGGCGGTAAATCAAAGAAAAAAAAAAAAAAAAAAAAATCAAGTTAAGTCATGTCTGGCTGATGATTTGATCTGGTAGGTGGATCTGCTACTTTAATCCGAGGCTCTCCTTATTACCCAAGAGTTCATGCACGTCCCTGAGAGGGTACACAGACAGACATCAGGAATGTACTATGGTATGGCAATGTATCATGGGGTTTACGTTTGCTATTCTGGGGACAAGGTCTTTCCTTATTCTGATTCACTTTTGTACTTTTAGGGCCTAGTAATGCATCTTCTTTACACTCTGGTCTTGACGCCCAAGTTATATACATAACACACACACACACATATATATATATATATCGTTCGTTCTTTGATTTAACGTCTTTTCACTATGAGTGATATTAGACGATATATATATATATGTGTGTGTGTGTGTGTGTCTGTCTGTGTGTGTGTTTGTGATGTGTGTGTGTACACTAATACATACAATAAATATGTAATATATATATACATATAATATATACACACTATATATCTATATATATATATTATACACATATATATATAAATTATGTAGTCTGTATATATCTGTATACATATATATATATGTACGTATGTGTATACATATATATTATATACATACATATATATATATATATCAAAATATATATATATACATAATTTTTTTCTGTAGTTGTTCCTTTCCTTTTTTTTTCCTTCTTGGAAAATCGTCATCATTTGAAATTAAAAAGCAAAATGGTTGGCGACTCCTACACAGCTTACGTTAGGTGTGTCCATATTGTGGGATTTTAGGGTGTACTTAAGTGTAGTGATTACCGCTTGTTATTCTTCGGTAACTTTTTGAATGTGTGCTCTTTAAGTCTTTGATGAGGGAAGAACCTGTTTGCTGTTTAGTTTCGTTAGGTTTTAACCTGTTTGCTGTTTAGTTTCGTTACGTTTTTAACCTGTTTGCTGTTTAGTTTCGTTAGGTTTTAACCTGTTTGCTGTTTAGTTTCGTTACGTTTTTAACCTGTTTGCTGTTTAGTTTCGTTAGGTTTTAACCTGTTTGCTGTTTAGTTTCGTTAGGTTTTAACCTGTTTGCTGTTTAGTTTCGTATTACGTTTTTTATTAACCTGTTTGCTGTTTAGTTTCGTTAGGTTTTTAACCTGTTTGCTGTTTAGTTTCGTTAGGTTTTAATGTCTGGGGTTCAGATGTGCAACTCCGTTCTTTCCCCCCTAGAAGCGTTCTACATGTTAAACCTATTTCAGTTTTACATACGTTCTCACGAAAACGCTATGTTATCATTTAGAATGCTTCAAGGGGGAAACAGAACCACTTTGTGTACATGGGCTGTGAAAGAGGTCTTAGTGGTCGGCTACGGTTTAATGAAAAAATATGATCATAATAATAATAGCAAGCAAAAATAATAAAAATAATACAGATAAAATCAAACCACTCTACCGTAAATTCCTCTTAAGAGACACACAATCAACCATCACATGGAAACAGTTTGTCCTGTATTGTCGGTTTTCAGTACAATTTCATTTGCGTGTGTGTGTGTGATATATATATATAATATATATATATATATATATATATATATATATATATATATATATATATATATATAACACACACACACATATATATATATATGTATGTATATGTATATACATATATACATATGTATATATATACATATATATATGTATATATATTATATATATATACAAACATATATACATACATACATATATAAACACACAGAGCATCTGTTTTCGTGGACTCACGCAGTTACAAAGTGAACACAGTTAAGTCATGACCGGATTGTATTCGCACAAGAAACTCTCTACTTTAATCTAGTACAGGCGAACATGTATGTATCATCATATCTAATTTTGCAGTAGTGAACCAAAAAAAAAAAGAAAGAAAGAAAAAAGTCAATCACATGGTGAATAGAGTTGTTTGTTGAAGGGGGGAGGGGGGGGGGAGTTGTTTTGCGTTTTTTAACAACACCAGTATCAAGTTTGCAAGATGCCAGGAGCCAACAACATTCATACTGAATATCACATGCATGTGGATCACATGGATCTGTTTGTTTGTTGTCAAACTTCACTCAGGCGTTGTATAACAATATTCACTGGTGTAACAGTTGTGAACAGTGAACAAAGGGATTGTAAACAGAAACAACATAAAAAAAAAAACAACAACAAACAGACGAGCAAACAAACCAAACAACAACGACAAAATCACCACGAAAATAATATCTCTTGTGTGAATGAAAACAAAGCTACTGTCAGTCTCATACGTTACTCTTCCAAGTGCTGACAGTGGCACGTGTTGCTACCGTTATCACGTGCATATGTATCACACGTTGAATATTCACGACTAAGACATCTTGAATCTTTATGACAAAGACAACACACACACACATGCACGCACACGCACACGCATACACACACACACATACCGGTAAGTACAAGTGTAGTCTACGCTACTGGTGGGGGTGCGTGGTTGGGGGTGGCGGGAAGGGATGGGAGAGTGGTGACCATCTTGGTCAAGGGAAAAGTAAGAGTGATAATCATAATAATAATAATAATAATATTGTCACTTACTATGTTTCCAAAAAAGAAATCGCAACATGAGTAACAAAAAAACTCTTCATTCTTTCTATTGCCGGATCTGTTACGATCATACAAAACAAGCGTCTTCAATAAACACAGCCGTGAAAGCTGCTACGGTTCTGGGTCTTCGGAATCACCATCTAAAACATCAGCTGTACACTGCTAAGTCATTCTCTTCTTACAGTAGATGTCTTTTGTACACCTCACAGGATTACATCAGATGCAATGTTGTCATCGTGCTCTAAGACTAGTTTCTTTATTTTCACTGTGAATACAGGAGTGGGTCTCTTCGACACGCACAAAATCCAAACATTGTCTCCTCCCGAGTTTCAGTTTGCTGAAGGAGGCGTTATTCCTTATGTGCTCCACCGTATATCTACAATACAAACGTATCTGCAGTACAAACCTGCCCCCTCTGAAAACTCGTTACATGTAAATCACTGGCTCGAGTGTGAGCTCTTCAGCCGTGATCGCTGTGCCAACTAAAAAGTCGTGAGTTTGTCATCGTCACTGGCCTAACTGAAAAAAGTCTTTGGCTCCAATGATTGTCCTAGGAGTGCAATGTTCATCAAGCTTTGAGGCTGGCCTCCACCTGCAGCTCTATAAGATCCACCAGAGTCAGGCGCCCTTGCTTGGCCCCCGTGTAAATGGCCTTGATTTCCGTGTTCTCAGGTTTGAAGGGCACGTCAATGCGCTCCACCAGCACCTTGGAGATGAGATAATCCAGCGCGGACATCTTGAGGTTAGGGTCTGGAGGGATGGGAGCTCCGTCCCCGACGTCGTTGTTGTTGTCGGCATCAGTAGCGGAGGAGGAGGAGGAGGAGCTGGGGGAGGGCTGTTCGCTGCTGGCTGGGTGACTTCCTCCGTCGCTGGTGTGACCGTCGCTGACGGGCTGGCGACCTTTACCTTTGCCAGAGCGGCTGTGGCTGCTGTCTCTGTTGGGCTCGGGGCACCCTCCATTGTTGTTGTTGTTGTTGCCATCATCGGTTTGTTTGCGATCTTTTCTCCAACTGTCGCTGTCTGTGCCGGCGTTCTTACCCTTGGCTCCATCACTGCCGACGGTGGCTGAGTGATCTCCTCTCCCTTGGCCCAAGTACTGCTGGCGATGAGACATCAGCAGCTTCATCCTCTCCTCCTTTGCCTTGGCCTGCTGCTTGAGGCGTTCTTCTCGCCTGCGCGCCAGAGGAGTGGTGCCCACCACTTTCATCAACCGACTTTCCAAATTCCGACCCCTCCCCTTGTTGGGCTTACTCAAGGCGGGCTCCAGGCTGACGTTGGATGAAGAGCGTATGGCGTTGTCCTGGATGGGGCCGCTGCCTTGCTTCAGGCTTGACGCTGCTTTGGCTTTAACACGCTGATACGGGGCGCTGCTACTGCTACTGCTTTCTCCCTCCACCGTGCGTTCTGGGGTTGTTGACGATGACGACGATGCCGATGACGATGAGGAGGAGGAGGAGGAGGAGCAGGAGGGCTTTGCGGCGTTAGCGATCGAAGCGTGTGATGGTGCCGGAGAGATACTTCCATTCTGACTAGAAAGGTGCAGGATACCTGTCTGTCTGCTTTCGGCATCACTTTGTGTAGGGACAGCCACCTTCTGTCCTGTGCTTGCAGACTGCTGCTGTTCGAAGCAGTGTTCAGTTCTGAGGGACTCACGAGAAGTCTGATCGGCTGACGCTGATCGTGGGGTGGCGGTGGTAGATGTGGGCAGTGAGAGGGACGACGGTGATGCTTCCACACCCCCACACCCCTGGCTGTTCGTCTTCGTGCTGATTTTCTCCGCTTGGCTGTAGGTGGCGGTGGCGGTGAGGGACACCATGGATGAGGTCGTGTCTTCGAAAGGTCGGTAAAATGGCCTGGGTGACGAGTCATTACTCCGAGTCAAGTTCTGACTGAGAGCAGGAGCTGCTGACAGCTGGGAGGGAGGAAGCATGGTGCTCTGATGTGGAGAGCAAAAAACACCGTGCTGTTGGGAAGAAAGGATCATGTTTGACTGAGGAGCAGCGGGGGTGTTCTGCTGTGCAGAGGACAGCATGCTCTGCTGGGAAGATTGGAGATTATTTTGTTGTTGCGGGGTGGAGATTATGTTCCGCTGTGGAGTGGGGAGTAAGTCTTGCTGGGCAGTTGGGAGGACGCTCTGCTGGGAAGCAGGAAGCAGGTGGGACGGTGGAGACGGGAACATGTCCTGCTGGAGGCGGGAAGAGGCGGAGCTGAGTTTTTGTGGAGAATCGTTCTGACTGTGAAGAGGGGGAAGCAGTCGTGGAGGATCGTAGTGGTGAAGAGACCTTTGCTGGACGTCCGAGGAGGAGACGGGTATGGGAGAGTGGAACATGTTCTGCTGGACACGGGGAGACACTGAACCGGGCGCGTGCAGCAAGCTGGAGCCGTTGGCGTGGGAAGAGACCGACACTGGAGAATGATGCCAACTCTGCTGGAAGAGCGGGGACACCGAGCGCGTAAACACGGAGTTGTGTGGAAGCGGCAGACCAAGGCTGGCGCCTCTGGAAGTTTCCGCGTGCCTCATGTCGCTGGTAGTGACTAGCAGAGAGCTGGAACTGACTGCAGACTCGGACCCGTAAGGAGAGTGGATGCGTCTGTCCTGTAGCGGGTGGTAATAGGGGGACAGACCGGAATCATGCACAGAGGACGAAGTGGGGAAGGGTCTCAAAGGGGTGAGGAGAGATCCGCTGTGCGCCTCAGCCTGAACAGGGGGATCGTTGTGTCCAGAGCCGGTGTTGTACTGGGGGAGTGTAGAGTAGTCCTGTGTACCGTACCGATGAGAATGGACCGTCAAGAGACCCCCTCCTCCACCATGACCATTCTCCACATCTGGTGGGGGAAAAGTACTCGCAGTGTCCGAAATTCCGTTCCAATTATTGTCGAGTCGCCCACGTTTCACGCACCTAACTTCACAGTTCCCCTCCGCCGGTCTTTTGCCGTCGGACGGGGTGTCACGAGAGAAGCTAAGATCTAACGGTTGGTCCAAATCACCGTCTTGCGTGAGGGAGTGTTTTTTGTGGTGATGGCTAAAAGGTTCAGATCTGTCTTTGTAAGGGTCTTGTTCAAGAGGGTCCGACTGTGACGCTGGGACTGCTATGGCTGTGGGTGGGGCTGGTAGCAGTGGGTCGAACTGGGCGAACGACAAGCTGTGAAAGCCCGTGATCTGGGGGGCAGCCATGTCTGCTTGGAGCACAGGTACTGACGACTGTGGGGTTGCCTTCTCTCACTGGGCTCCGGTAGTAGATCTGTAGCAAACACACACCATACTCTGTCAGTAGATCTGTAGCAAACACACACCATACTCTGTCAGTAGATCTGTAACAAACACACAACATACTCTGTCAGTAGATCTGTAACAAACACACAACATACTCTGCCAGTAGATCTGTAACAAACACACACCATACTCTGTCAGTAGATCTGTAACAAAGACACAACATACTCTGTCAGTAGATCTGTAACAAACACACAACATACTCTGTCAGTAGATCTGTAACAAACACACAACATACTCTGTCAGTAGATCTGTAACAAACACACAACATACTCTGTCAGTAGATCTGTAACAAACACACAACATACTCTGTCAGTAGATCTGTAACAAACACACAACATACTCTGTCAGTAGATCTGTAACAAACACACAACATACTCTGTCAGTAGATCTGTAACAAACACACAACATAAGTCTGCCAGTAGATCTGTAACAAACACACACCATACTCTGTCAGTAGATCTGTAACAAACACACAACATACTCTGTCAGTAGATCTGTAACAAACACACACCATACTCTGTCAGTAGATCTGTAACAAACACACAACATACTCTGTCAGTAGATCTGTAACAAACACACAACATACTCTGTCAGTAGATCTGTAACAAAGACACAACATACTCTGTCAGTAGATCTGTAACAAACACACAACATACTCTGTCAGTAGATCTGTAACAAAGACACAACATACTCTGTCAGTAGATCTGTAACAAACACACAACATACTCTGTCAGTAGATCTGTAACAAACACACAACATACTCTGTCAGTAGATCTGTAACAAACACACAACATACTCTGTCAGTAGATCTGTAACAAACACACAACATACTCTGTCAGTAGATCTGTAACAAACACACAACATACTCTGTCAGTAGATCTGTAACAAACACACAACATACTCTGTCAGTAGATCTGTAACAAAGACACAACATACTCTGTC
>JAPXFY010000022.1:25035545-25038045 GCA_030674185.1 Monoplex corrugatus | reverse complement strand
CCCCCCTGCAGCCTGTCTCCGCTCGGAGGGGAATCACATGGTTATAATATATAATTGTATATGCTATGCTCTCTATAATTTTCCATTGCTTTTATTCTTGCTTTTATTGCTTTTATTCTTTCTCCCCATTTATAGCCATGCGTGTGTGTGTGTTGTGTGTGTGTGTGTGTGTGTGTGTGTGTGTGTGTGTGTGTGTGTGTGTGTGTGTGTGCGTGCGTGTGCGTGCGTGCGTGCGTGCGTGTGTGTCTGCTTCAGCGCTTAGATTTGATTTTGTCAAGATTTTGCGCTATATAAATATTGTAATTATTATTATATTATGATGAGAAACCTTTTACAAGACTCAGCCTTTTGGCACACAACGACAGAGCTGGAAGAATCTGGTGAACAAGTTCTTTTAGTGCCGCGCTCCAATGGTTCTTCAGAGTTTGGGGGAAAAAACCCACCCCAAGAAAAAGAAGTAGACGAAAAAGAAAAGAAGAAGAAGAAGAAGAAGAACAAGAACAAGAAGAAGAAGAAGAAGAAGAAGAAGAAGAAGAAGAAGAACAAGAAGAAGAAGAAGAAGAAGAAGAAGAAGAAGAAGAAGATGATGATGATGATGATGATGAAGAAGACGAAGACGAAGACGTAGAAGAAGAAAAGAAGAAGAAGAAGAAGAAGAAGAAGAGAAGAAGAAAGATGATGATGATGATGATGATGATGATGATGAAGAAGACGAAGACGAAGACGAAGAAGGACGAAGAGGAGGCCTATGCAGTTCACAGACTCTTGCGTGATCCGATAATCTAAATCCTTTTTTTTTTTTTCAAATCGGAAGAATTATCGGTACTCAGCAATGTTTCCTTTTTGTCAGAAGGGAAGCACACTATGTAAATTTCTGCTACGCTCCTTGTAGAAATGTCCGTCGCCACAGCACAACGCCACCTTCATTTTCCTCTTTATTTTTCGGCCTCTGTGTGTGTGTGTGTGTGTGTGTGTGTGTGTGTGTGTGTGTGTGTGTGTGTTGTGTGTATGTATGTGCGTGTGTGTGTGTGCGTGCGTGCGTGCGTGCGTGCGTGTGTGTGTGGGGTGGGGGTGGATGGGTACGGGTGTGTATGTATCCTTATAGAAACTGACTTTTTCAACATACGTTAGCCAGGGACAACCTCTCTGCTGCCAATTTTTCTCAAGTTGTCAAGAAGCATGTGACATACGGCGCTTCGATGTATTGTTTCATTAGCAGAACTAACTCCTAGACCACCAGTCAAGATCTCAGTGAAGTGGCCTTTAGAGAGAGAGAAGAGAGAGAGAGAGAGAGAGAGAGAGAGAGAGAAGAGAGAGAGAAAAGAGGAAAGAAAGAGAGAGGGAGAGAGAGAAGACAAAGAAATAGAGAAGAGAGGAAAAAGAAAGAGAGAAGGGGGAAAGGAGAGAGACTGAGAGAGAAAAGAGAGAGAGAGAGGAGAAAGAAGACAGAGAGGGAGAGATAAAGACAAGAACAGAACAGAAAATAGAGAGAAGAGAAAGAAGAGAGAGAGAGGAGAGAGAAGAAGAAGAGAGTGTATGATTAAAGAGAAAGAAGGAGAGAGAGAAGAGAGAGAGAGCGGAAAGAGAGAGAGAGAGGGGGTAAGAAGAGATGAGAGAGAGAAGAGATAGAAGGGATAGATAGAAGGGTAGAGGAGATAGAGATAGATAGATAGAAAATAGAGAGAGAGAGAGATAGAGAATAGAAGAGAGAGAGGACCAAAATTGTGATGGAACTTGAGGCATATGCTGTAATGCAAAACAAGTGCGACTGCCCGCGTTCAAGCAAACACAAACCAGAAACAAAACAAAACAAAACAAAACAACACACACACACACACACACACACACACACACACACCACACACACACACACACACGCACACGAAAAATGAATCAGAACGCGTATTTAATACAACCAGTCAAGACAGGCGCAAATTTTCGACCAACTAGTTGGCTTTAATCAAGCGTAGATGTAAGATCACAAACGAACAAACACCAAATACAAAAATGAAGAGAAAAAGACTGAAAACTTCCCTGCTGCGCCAGAGGTCCTCTTCTAAACAAATGACGTCGATCGTACGTCTATTTCCATGTACACGATCCGAATAACAAAACAGCGGACAGACAGACACACAGACAGACACACAGAAGACAGGCCAACAGACAAGTTGATGCTTTAAGTGCAATTTTCTGAAAGAAGGTAACAGTCAGAAAAACTGATTGCATTAAAAGAAGAAGAAAGAAAAAAAATGAACAACTTTTACAGACAGACAGACAGACAAACAGACAGACAGACGGATATGTCTGTTAGACGGACGGACAAACAGCAGTCCAAGAGACAAAGCGACAGAACTGTCTGTCTGATAGACACAGACAGACACAGACAGCAGACAAGACAGACACAGACAGACAGCACAACAGACACAGACAGCGACACAGACAACAACACGATAGAGCGACAGACACGCAATGCTATAATTTCTATATTCAAAATGAGATA
>JAPXFY010000022.1:25030545-25033045 GCA_030674185.1 Monoplex corrugatus | reverse complement strand
GTGTCATTACCCTCGAAAATATAGATTTGTTCTCTGTCTGTCTGTCTGTCTGTCTGTCTTTCTCCGGTGGCCTTCGCAGTAAACCATCTCTCTCTCTCTCTCTCTCTTTTCGATGGCCTTCAACTTGCTCGCTCGCTCATATTTTCTGTTGTTTTAACACGAATAGATTAGCAAAGGTAAATATGAAAGTTGCCCTTTGTGCTAAAATACGTTGTCATAAATAGATTAGCAAAGGTAAGTATGAAAGTTGCCCTTTGTGCTAAAATACGTTGTCATAAATAGAATAGCAAAGGTAAGTATGAAAGTTGGCCTTTGTGCTAAAATACGTTGTCATAAATAGAATAGCAAAGGTAAATATGAAAGTTGCCCTTTGTGCTAAAATACGTTGTCATAAATAGAATAGCAAAGGTAAATATGAAAGTTGCCCTTTGTACTAAAATACGTTGTCATAAATAGAATAGCAAAGGTAAATATGAAAGTTGCCCTTTGTACTAAAATACGTTGTCATAAATAGAATAGCAAAGGTAATATGAAAGTTTGGCCTTTGGCTAAATACGTTGTCATCTCTCTCTCTCTCTCTCTCTCTCTCTCTCTCTCTCTCTCTCTCTCTCTCTCTCTCAAAAGAGCAGAAAAATGTCCGCTTCCCAAAAATTTATCTCAGCCTCGTTCATTCAGGAGCTACCCTCTGGAACATACTACCGGAAAGCATACGACAATATATTGGAATCAGAATACTTAGGAAGAGACGACAAATCTCATGAATTAACCAGCTTTTCTGATAATCAGTTCACCATAATTATATTTCCGCTGGGATTTAACACTGTTTTAACAAAGAAATCACAAGACATTTTCCACAGGAATTTACCATGTTTCTGATAAGCAGATCACAATAAATATTTCCCTCGATTTAACTCCTCAGTACTAGAACTTCAGATCTGTTTCTTTGAACTTCAACGCTATTGATATCTAATGTTTGCGAGGTGGATATACTGATGTTGATTCATGCACAATGTAATGCAGAGTGTAAACCCTCTTTGAGCCAGGGCTGGAGAAGAAAAAGATCAGATACTCTGCTTCTTCTTCCTCCTTTTGTTGTTGTTGTTGTTGTTGTTCTTCATTGCTTACTTCACACCTTCGTGAATAAAATTTGTTCTTGTTTTCTCTGTCTGTCTGCCTGTCTGTCTGTCTGCCTGTCTGTCTGTCTCTCTCACACACACACGAACTCTCTCTCTCTCTCTCTCTCCTCTCTCTCATACACACCACACACACACACACCACACACACACACCACACCACACCACAACAACACACACCATACCACACACACACACACACACACACACCACCACCACCACACCACACTGTCAGTAATAACCCTTTCAGCGCACACTGTTCTTGAAACAAAGACTATTAGCAGTCCAAGTGGATGTGTTCACATTTATTTTTTATGTTTCTTTCCAGACAACGGGACTACTTTGTCCGACAGTACGAAAAGTAATGCATAAAAAATGTTTTCCATGGACGACAATATCCCATCTTCATAAAATTATTAACATTATGACATATTTGCATGAATTACTTGGAGAGAGAGAGAGAGAGAGAGAGAGAGAGAGAGAGAGAGAGAGAGAGAGAGAGAGAGTATGTGTGTGTGTGAGTGTGTGTGTGTGTGTGTGTGTGAGAAAGAGGGGGAGAGAGGAAGAGAAAGGAAGACAAAGGGAGACAGACAGAAGTAGAGGGAGATGAACAGAAAAATGCAGAGGATGTGCGTGAATGAGAGAGAGAGAGAGAGAGAGAGAGAGAGAGAGAGAGAGAGAGGAAGAAGAGAGAGAGAGAGAGAGAGAGAGAGAGAGACAAAGACAGAGACAGAGACAGAGAGAGCAACACGTTTTAAGTGGTGTTCTTATTTCACTAACAGATATACACCTTTTCATAAACTGAGCATTTTCCATAATAAATTCATCAAAATGCCTATCAATTAACGCCAGGAAGAGAGTTCTTGAGTGTTATATAGAACCGATACTGTTGTACGGTTGTGAGGCGTGGACAGTCAACACGCAAAGTCAGAACAAGATCGAGGCAACTGAAATGTAGTTTCTAAGAAGAATGTTTAAAGTTCCATGGACAGCAAAGAAAACAAACGAGACAGTCTTGAAAGAGGCAGACACAAGCAGAACATTAACGAACACGATAAGGAAAAGACAAGCAACATTTATAGAACATTTTATGAAGCAACAGAAATTAGAGCACCTAGTCACAACAGGAAAGCTAGAGGGAAAGAGAGCAATAGGCAGACCCAGGGAGAAAATATTTGATAGATCTTTAGAGTGGCTGAGGACAGAGAGGGTGGGGAGATGTACTTGCAGCGACAACGGATAGATTTGTATGAAGGGCCGTGATCGCCAACGCCATGCGGCAGGGCACATCATGATGATGACTCATCATAAACATAACGTGCGTAATTTACACCCACACCCAATAAGTTCACACCGGTATCAATTTC
>JAPXFY010000022.1:25013045-25020545 GCA_030674185.1 Monoplex corrugatus | reverse complement strand
AACACTAAGCTGACAGCACCAGAATAATGGAAACATTCAGATGGACAGCCAACAACAGGCCGGTGGACCTATCAAACATTAAGCTGACAGCATCAGACTGATGGAAACATTCAGATGGACAGCCAACAACAGGCCGGTGGACCTATCAAACATTAAGCTGACAGCATCAGAATGATGGAAACATTCAGATGGACAGCCAACAACAGGACGGCCGGTTCTTACTGTTGCGGGTTGGGACTGAACTCAAGAGATCCCCAGACTAAACAGAAAAAGACATCCTCGGCCTTCCTTCTCAAATCCCACTTTTCAGTTTGTTTACTCACGTAATAAACGATCATACGTCTGGAAGTCTGATTCGTTGACAGTTGAATTTATCAATGAACAAACTGATCAGATGGCTATGGTCCCATAAATGTAAACAGACCTTTATCAGATTAACGGTGATCCTTTATAAGCCCAATATGCGCCCCCTCTCCCCCCCCCCTTGTTTTTCACACACACACACACACACTCTGGTAAGTTCAGTTGGCATACACAAATGACTGTGCTTGCGTTGTGCTTGCGTTGTGTGTGTGTGTGTGTGTGGTGCGTGGTGCATGCGTGCGTGCTAGTGTGTAGTGTGTGTGTGTGTGTGTGTGCGCGTGAGAGAGAATTTGTTTCTTTTGTGTGTGTGTGTGAGTGTGTGTGTGTGTGTGTGAGTGTGTGTGTGTGTGTGTGTGTGTGTGAGTGTGTGTGTGTGTGTGTGTGTGTGTGTGTGTGTGTGTGTGTGTGCGTGTGTTGTGTATGTGTGTTTTTAGTACGTATGTGCCAGTAATTGTGTGTGCAACGTGTAGTGTGCAATGCAATGAGAACACAGCTGTTGAAACATCAGATCAAACAAGCAAAATATGCACTATGTATGTGTGTAGGGGGCATGTATGTATTTACATAAACCTATGTAGGAATGCGTACATAAAAAAGACCAATTAGAAAAGCAAGAAAGATGATTTACGGCATGCATGCAAACTGAGGTAAAACACACACACAAAAAAGTAGGCATGCCAGTGGTATATGTATGTAAAAATGTTGTATCCATTTTTTTTAAAGCTAAACAAAATACAAACAAATAAAAGCCGAAAGCAAAATAAAAGTACAAACTATCATCCCTTTGCTGAAAAATGAAAGGGACCTAACTGCTGTGTGTTTTTAATTCATTCAAATAAACTCCTTTCGTCATCGTATATTTCTTCAAATTCTTTTCATCGTATTATCTGGTAGCGAAGGGTAGCCGTCGGTAATTTCATTAATGTACGAAAATCAGGTGCAATAATAACAATGATAATGATAATAATAACAAAAGCAACAACAACAACAACAACGACAACAACAACAACACTTATGATAATAATAACCAGAAAAGAACGACACAAATACATGAATAAATAAGTACACAACGAATACATAAATAAATAAAGAAATGAATACACAAAGAAATGAAGGAAAATACCAACAAACTAACCGAGTGACTGACTGACCGACCGACCGACTGACCGACCGACTGACTAACAACAAGCAAACTGAATGATTGAATGAACGAATAAAAATAAGTATATTTATGTGTTAACAAACTATCGAACTAACTGAATGAATGAATGAATGAATGAATGAATGAATGAATGAAAAAATAAATACGTCTGGGTGTCCTTGCTTTTCAGGCACGTTCGCACAGCCGAAACTAGACAGTAAGCTTGATTTGGACCTAAGCAAACTTAATAAAAGACGAGTTTTACGCATAACATTCAGAAGATATTAAGCAAGCTTATGCTAACCGATTTCCTCCCCTTAAATAGGAAATGTCTTCAACTTTAAGCACACTCCAAGGCACAATAATACATGTATGGTGGTCCCCTGTGCAATTGTGCCCCGGTCCAAAAAAGTGAAGTACATGTATTAAAAAATAACAGGAAACAAGGAGACGCCTATGCTTCTCCATTCGTCAAAGTTGACAGCATGCTGCGTGCTCGCAGTCTCCAATAACGATCACTATTATTCTGAATTCAGAATGCATCGCAGTTAATCGGCGTCGCCACCGGGGACAATGAAGCAGGGTTATAAAACGAATTAAAGCAAACAACAGCCCAATTATACTATAATACAGCATACAATCAGTTGTTGTATATGAACGACCCAAAGTAAGAATGCAAACGAGAGGGAGAAAGAACAAAACAAAACATAAACGGAGAGAACGAAAGAAGAAGAAGGAGAAGGAAGAGGAGCACGAATAGCAGGAGGGAAGAGAGCGAGTGAATGAGGTGGGTGGGTGAGAGGAGAGAGAGAGAGAGAGAGAGAGAGAGAGACAGACAGACAGACAGACAGACAAACAGACAGACAGAGACAGACAGACAGAGACTGACAGACAGCCAGACATAGAGAATAAGAGAGAGGAGAGGATCACTCGAGAGTAGTAGTAGCATTAGATCCCACTGGACCTGTCTTACAGCTGGTCCTGGTTGTTCTACAGAGAGGGAAAGAGAGGGAGAGAGAAAGACAGACAGACAGACAGATAGAGTAAGAGAATTCTACAGAGAGGGAGAGAGAAAGAGACAGACAGACAGAGTAAGAGAATTCTACAGAGAGGGAGAGAGAGAGAGAGAGAGGGAGAGATGAGACAGACAGAAAGACAGAGACAGAAACAGCGAAAGAAAGAGGAAAACAGAGAGAGAGAGACAGAAAGAGACAGGAGGAGGAAGAAAAAAAAGAGGAAGAAGGAGAGGAAGCACAAGATATCCACCCTGACATTTCTAAGAAATAAAGACAGTGGCAGTTGAAGATGGAGAGAGAAAGAGACACACAGAGAGACAGAGACAAGCGAAAGACATACAGAGGAAAACAGAGAAATAGAGAGAAAGAGAGAGGAGGAGGAAGAGGAAGCAGAAGAGATCCACTCTGACATTTCTAAGAAATAAAGGGAGGGGCAGTTGAAGGGGGCGGGATGCTGGCGATGGCCGTGGGGGAACAGGCCAAGAGAAACCAAAACCAAAAAAAAAAAAAAAAAAAGTACCGTCAGACTATACTATTCTAGCGTCGGAGTTCTGTCATTCAAAAGGAAATAACAAAAAGCCAACATGATAAATATATAACAAAAACAGTGCTGACGATAATGATGATGATAATGATCACAATAATGATCACACTAAGAGTAGTAGTAATAATAATAATAATGATAATTATAAAAGTCCCAAATCATCGAAAAGCCATTATTATTAAAACATAACAAAAACAGTGTTGATGATGATGATAATGATCATGATAATCATAACAACAGCAATAATAATAATAATAATAATAATAATGGCCATTTACACAGCGCCTCTCACAAGAGCTCTAACCGTTTCAGAAAAGCGTGAGTGGCACAGACAGGCACACGCAAAGAAAAAATATGTCAACTCCTACAACTATGATAAAACAGACGAACTATAAGACACAATGTATAATAAAACGACTTACAGTACTTGACAAAACAACAACAACAACAACAACAAACAAACAAACAAACAAATCTGCGCCCACATGCCAACAGGTCATGCATCAACAAAACTTGTGAAAACAATTTCATCAGCTGAAGAAAAAAATCTTGTTTTTCACACATTTTACAACTGTTTTAATCATTCTATGTAAAACCATTATCTAAAATAAAACAAAAGTTGTTTTTTTTATCCAATTATTGTTTGAAGACGTTGAAGAACTGAATAATCATTTCATGTAGACAATTATCTAAACAAAAAGTGAGCAAGAGAAAAGGCTACAAACAGTATATACACCCCATGCACGCGGAAAACGCCAACGCACGAGCGAACATGAGGTCACAGACATACGCGAACACATACATAACAAAGCCATAAAACGCCTACTGCTCTCTCTCTCTTTCTCTGTCTGTCTGTCTGTCTCTCTTTCTCTCTCTCACTCACTTGAATAATTAAGTATGTTTACACATACCCTTTCACAAGTGGCATTGGTCTTTGGTGAAATAAATTAACCTCTCTCTCTCTCTCTCTTTCTCTCTCTCTCTCACACACACACATACTCGCTCACTAACTTGAATAATCATGTTTACACACACCCCTTTACATGTGGCATTGGTCTTTGGTGAAGTAAATTAACCACATCTCCTCTTTCTCTCTCTCTCTCTCTCACACACACACACACACACACACACACACACACACACACACACAACACAACACACACACACACTTTCACTTGTATGATTAAGTATGTTTCCACACACCCTTTCACATGTGGCATTAGTCTTTGGTGAAGCAAATTAACCACATCTCCTCTCTCTCTCTCTCTCTCTCTCTCTCACACACACACACACACACACACACACACACACACACACACACACTTTCAATTGTATGATTAAGTATGTTTCCACACACCCTTTCACATGTGGCATTAGTCTTTGGTGAAGCAAATTAACCACATCTCCTCTCTCTCTCCTTTTTTCCTCACTATCACTTTCACTTGTATAATTAAGTACGTTTACACACACCCTTTCACGTGTGGCATTAGTCTTCGGTGATGTAATTAACCACATCTCTCTCTCTCTCTCTCTCTCTAACAGTAACAGTATAATCATATTTACACACACCCCTTCACACACACACACTTTCACTTGTATGATTAAGTACGTTTACACACACCCTTTCACATGTGGCATTAGTCTTTGGTGAAGCAATTAACCACATCTCTCTCTCTCTCTCTCTAACAGTAACAGTATAATCATATTTACACACACACCCCTTCACAAGGGCCATTGGCCTTTCAAGAGGTAGTCCATCCACTACTCCCCATACCCACACCCTTTCTCTCTCCCATTTTCCCCCTTTTTTTCCCCCTTACTGATTTGGTGTGATACTGGCAGTATTTGCCCATTTATACTTGTTCATCTGTTTACCTCGTTGGTCGTGTTTACGATTTATGATGGTGGAGATGGTAGTGGTAACGCTCTCTCTCTAACTCTCTGTTTCTCTCTCTCTCTCTCTCTCTCATTCTCTTTGAGACACACACGCTCATTAATTATTCTTTACCATCACCACGCTTCTCACTCTCTCTCTCTCTAACACCCCATCCCCGTTCTCTGTCTCTCTCTCTCACTGAAATACACAACTCATCTCTCTCTCTCTTTCTCTCTCTCTCTCTCACTGAAACACACAACTCATCTCTCTCTTTCTCTCTCTCTCTCTGAAACACACAACTCATCTCTCTCTCTCTCACTGAAACACACAACTCATCTCTGTCACTGAAACACGCAACTCATCTCTTTGTCTCTCTCACTGAAACACACAACTCATCTCTTTCTCTCTCACTGAAACACACAACTCATCTCTGTCACTGAAACACGCAACTCATCTCTTTGTCTCTCTCACTGAAACACACAACTCATATCTCTCTATCTCACTGAAACACACAACTCATCTCTTTCTTTCTCTCTCTCTCTCTCTCTCTGAAACACACAACTCATCTCTCTCTTTCTCTCTCTCTCTCTGAAACACACAACTCATCTCTCTCTCTCTCACTGAAACACACAACTCATCTCTGTCACTGAAACACGCAACTCATCTCTTTGTCTCTCTCACTGAAACACACAACTCATCTCTTTCTCTCTCACTGAAACACACAACTCATCTCTGTCACTGAAACACGCAACTCATCTCTTTGTCTCTCTCACTGAAACACACAACTCATATCTCTCTATCTCACTGAAACACACAACTCATCTCTTTCTTTCTCTCTCTCTCTCTGAAACACACAACTCATCTCTCTCTATCTCTCTCTCTCACTGAAACAAACAACTCATCTCTTTCTTTCTCTCTCTCTCTCTGAAACACACAACTCATCTCTCTCTCTCTCACTGAAACACAACAACTCATCTCTCTCTCTCTCTCTGAAACACACAACTCATCTCTCTCTCTCTGAAACACACAACTCATCTCTCTTTCTCTCTGAAACACACAAATCATCTCTTTCTTTCTCTCTCTCTCTGAAACACACAACTCATCTCTCTCTCTCTCTCACTGAAACACACTACTCATCTCTTTCTTTCTCTCTCTCTCTCTGAAACACACAAATCATCTCTTTCTTTCTCTCTCTCTCTGAAACACACTACTCATCTCTCTGTCTCTCTCTCTCTGAAACACACAACTCATCTCTTTCTTTCTCTCTCTCTCTCTGAAACACACAACTCATCTCTCTCTCTCTCTGAAACACACAACTCATCTCTCTTTCTCTCTGAAACACACAACTCATTTCTCTGTCTCTCTCTGAAACACACAACTCATCTCTCTCTCTCTCTCTCTGAAACACACTACTCATCTCTCTGTCTCTCTCTCTCTGAAACACACAACTCATCTTTCTTTCTCTCTCTCTCTGAAACACACTACTCATCTCTCTCTCTGAAACACACAACTCATCTCTCTCTCTCTCTCTCTGAAACACACTACTCATCTCTCACTGAAACACACAACTCATCTCTCTCTCTCTCACTGAAACACACAACTCATCTCTCTCTCTCTCTCACTGAAACACACAACTCATATCTCTCTCTCTCTCTCTCTCTCTCACTGAAACACACAAATCTATCTACCTCACTGAGACACACAACTCATCTCTGTCTCTCTCACTGAAAAACACAACTCATCTCTCTCTCTCTCACTGAAACACACAACTCATCTCTCTCTCGAAACACACAAATCTATCTACCTCACTGAGTCACACAACTCATCTCTCTCTCTCTCACTGAAACACACAACTCATCTCTCTCTCTCACTGAAACACACTACTCATCTCTCTCTCTCTCTCTCACTGAAACACAACTCATCTCTATGTCTCTCTCACTGAAACACACAACTCATCTCTTTTTGTCTCTCTCTCTGAGACACACAACTCATCTCTCTCTCTCTCTCTCTCACTCACTGAAACACACAACTCATCTCTCTCTCTCTCTCACTGAAACACACAACTCATCTCTCTGTCTCTCTCACTGAAACACACAACTCATCTCTCTCTCTCTCTCACATGAAACACACAACTCATCTCTCTGTCTCTCTCACTGAAACACACAACTCATCTCTCTGTCTCTCTCACTGAAACACACAACTCATCTCTCTGTCTCTCTCACTGAAACACACAACTCATCTCTATGTCTCTCTCACTGAAACACACAACTCATCTCTCTCTCACTCTCTCACTGAAACACACAACTCATCTCTCTCTCTCTCACTGAAACACACAACTCATCTCTCTCTCTCTCACTGAAACACACAACTCATCTCTCTCTCACTCTCTCACCGAAACACACAACTCATCTCTCTCTCTTCTCACTGAAACACACAACTCATCTCTCTCACTGAAACACACAACTCATCTCTCTCTCTCCTCTCTCACTGAAACACACAACTCATCTCTCTCTCTCTCTCACTGAAACACACAACTCATCTCTCTCTCTCTCTCTCACTG
>JAPXFY010000022.1:25005545-25010545 GCA_030674185.1 Monoplex corrugatus | reverse complement strand
TGTTCATTATTTCAGCCTGCCTCCGCTCGGAGGGGAATCACTTTGTTTTAATATATAATTGTATATGATGTGCTCTCTGTGGTTTTCCATTGGTTTTATTCTTGCTTTTATTCTTTTTCTCCCCATTTGTGGCCATGCGTGTGTGTGTGTGTGTGTGTGTGTGTGTGTGTGTGGTTGTGTGTGTGTGTGTGTGTGTGTGTGTGTGTGTGTGTGTGGTGGTGTGCGTGGGGGTGTGTCTTTTCGGCGCTTGGATTTGATTTTGTCGAGATTTTGCGCTATATAAATATTGTAATTATTATGTATGCATGTGCGTACGTATGTATGTATGTATGTATGTATGTATGTATGTATGTATGTATGTATACGCTTAGATTTATGTATGTATGTATGTATGCATGTATACGCTCAGCTTAGATTTATGTATGTAAGTATGTATGCATGTATGTATGCATGTATACGCTCATATGTATGTAGGTATGTATGCATGTATACGCTCAGCGCTTAGATTTGATTTTTCAAGATTTTGCGCTATATAAATAAAATATATTATTATTATTATTATTATTTCTTACTATTTTGTCTTTGTTTATTTGTTCTTTTTTTCGGTCTTCGTTCCTTTTTCGTTTTGTTTATTTGTTCTTTCTTTTCTGTTTTTCCTGTTTATTTTTTTTATTTATTTATGCTTTGCTTTCTGTCTTCGTTTATTGTTTCTTGTCTTTATTTGTTCTTTCTTTTCTGTGATTATTTGCACCTTTTTCCTGTCTTTATGTATCTCTTCTTTTTTTCCCCCGCCTTTATTTATTCCTTCCTTCTTTTCTCTGTTTGTTTCTGTTTTTGTCTTTGTTTCTTTGTTGTTCCTTTCTTCTGTGTCATTGTTTAGTTTATTTTCGCTTGATTTTTTTTTTGTGTCTGTAATTTTTGTTCTTTCATTTTCTCTGTCTTATTTGTGTGTTTTTTTGTTGTCTGTTTATTATTACTTTCTCTTTTTTTTTCTGGCTGTATTATTTTTTTTTTCTTTGTTGATTATTTTTCATTGTTTATGTTTCTTTTCTTCTTTTCTTTTTTTGTTGTTGTCTGTATTTGTTATTTCTTTTTCTTTGTTCACGTGGTCTTCCTTTTCTTTGTTTTTCTTCGTTATTTTGTCCTTTTTTTCGTTTTTCCTTTCCGTCTTACCTTACGCAATTTCTGCTGTCTTTCTGTCTTTACTTTTTCATTTTCTACTTTTATTTTGTTTTTTTTCGTTCTGTTCTGTCTTTGTTGATATTGGTGTTTCTTTTCTTTGCTTATTTCTTTGTTTCTTTGTTTGTTTTTTCTTTGTTTACTTTTTTTTCCTTTTGTTTTGTTCCTTTGTGACATTTTCTTTTGTTTATGTTGTTTCTTTTGGTTGGATTTTTTTTGTATTGTGTGTGTGTGTTCCTTTTTTTTTTTTCGCTTTTGTGGTCTTAAGGTCTTCTTTCTGTTCTGTTTTAGTTGTTTTGTCTTTGTTTATTTCTTCGTTTTAAATCTTTGTTTATCTGTTTGTGTGTGGTGTTGTGTGTGTGTGTTGTGTGTGGTTATTTTTTCTGTCTTTGTTTATTTGCTTTTTATTTCTGTCCTTGTTTATTTGCTTTTTATTTCTGTCCTTGTTATTTGCTTTTATTTCTGTCCTTGTTTATTTGCTCTTTATTTCGGTCTTTGTTTATTTGCTTTTTATTTCTGTCTTTGTTTATTTGCTCTTTATTTCTGTCTTTGTTTATTTGCTCTTTATTTCTGTCTTTGTTTATTTGCTTTTTATTTCTGTCCTTGTTTATTTGCTTTTTATTTCTGTCCTTTGTTTATTTGCTCTTTATTTCTGTCTTTGTTTATTTGCTTTTATTTCTGTCTTGTTTATTTGCTCTTTTTTTCTCTTTGTTTATTTGCTCTTTATTTTCGGTCTTTGTTTATTTACTCTTTATTTTGGTCTTTCTTTATTTGTTCATTTCAATATTTATTTGTTTTTTTTTCATTTGTTCATTCTTTTCTGTCTTTGTTTATTTGTTCTTCTTTTATATTTATTTCTTCATTCTTTCCTGTCTTTGTTTATTTGTTGCCGTTACTGTTGTTCTTTTCTTTTGTCTTTATTAGTTTTTTTCCCTTTTCAGTCTTTCCGTTTTTGTTCTTTCTTATCTGCCTTTCTTTGTTTTTCTTTTTGTCTTTGTTTATATATTTTTTCTTTTCTGTCTGTACTTCATCTTTCTTCTCTGACTTTGTTTGTTAGTTTCTGTCTTTCTTTTGATTTATTTTTTATTTTATTTATTTTTTTTTTTTTCGTTCTTTCTGTCTTGTCTTCTCCCGTCGTTTTTGACGTGGTGTTAGCCCTGTAGTCGACTAAGCAATATGAACCTGAACCTCCTCTTTACTTTTTTAAAATTCTTTACTTGTGTCTGCGTTGAATCGTCTTTCTTTCAAAAAGTGGCACTTTCCAAAAAGAGAAGATCAGATTTGTAGTACTTGAAAATGGCAAAATGTTCCTCGTGTTGAAACAAAAAAACAAAACAAAACAAACTAAATGAGGGGATTAACCCAGAAACTACAATGAATCGACATATAAATAAATAAACAAATAACTGAATAAATGTAACAAACAAACAAACAAACAAATAAATCAATAAATAAAATGAATAAATGAATAAACAAATAATATATCCAGTTCCTAAAAAATAACCATGGCTCGATCTCATGTCGAAAAGGGCTGGGATCTATCTATCTAATTATCTATCCATCTATTTGTTCTATCTAATTATCTATCTGTCTAATTATCTGTCCATCTACTTGTCTATCTGCCTATCTATCTATGTATCTATCTGCCTATTTGTTTGTTTGTGTATTTTTCTTTTTCTTTTTCTTTTTTTTAATTTTTATTACGCGCATTGTAAGGTGGTCTGCGTTGATCGCATGCGTATGTCTGATGCATGGGTGCGCTTTGATTTGAATTGTCAAGATCTGGCGCCATAACAATATTGCAATTGTCAATTAATGTGTATATACTTATCAGCTTCCTCGTAATTTAAAAACCAACCAACCAACCAACCAACCAACCAAGAGAGTAAAAGAATAACTGGCTGACTAATTAAATGACTGGCTGTTACAAATAGCTCTCTCCAAAACGACCTATTTACTTCATGATCCGGGGAGGGGGAGAGAGAGAGAGAGAGAGAGAAGAGAGAGAGAGGAGAGAGGGTGGGGGGGCAGAGGGGGGGACAGGGGGCTGGAGAGGATGTACCGCAATTTTCCTTTGTGTCGAAAAATACGCCTTGGTTTTATTTTCTCATTATTGTTCTTTTCTTCATTTGCAATCTTGTCTGTTTCCACAAACGAACAAACAAACCAATAAGAAATTAAAAAAAAAAAAAAAAAAGCACTCAGTGAACAAACGCAAGGCTCTTAAGTTTCTGGTCGTCGAAATGGGCAATTCTCAATCGGCCTTGTATCTAAAAAAAAAACGACGAACTGAGAGCAGCAACACGGCAAAACGGCAACGACCAACCAACCAACAGCCAGAGCTGGCTTAGCTCAGAGGCCAACAACCTCTGCCTGGTATCGTGGGCGAACTAGCAGAGGGGGAAAAAAAAAAGAAAACAAAACAAAACAAATAAAAAAAAACGCAAGCGCGTATACACACGCACGCACGCACGCACGCACACACACACACACACACAAACACACACACACACACAAAGCGAGCCGCACGAGTTTTTAGATCAAAGCAGAAGGGCAATGCGCTGGCTTCTCTGGCGATCGATCGAAACTAATTCATCATTTTTCAGGCTTGAGAGGCACTTGACGGCGTGAGATGGGGGATTTGTGTTAATTTATTTAATAAAGAATCGGAGCTAAGCCTTTTCTTTGTCTTTCTTCTTTTCCTTCCCCCTTTTTGTCAGTAGCTATGCAAGCTTGCTTTTAAATTTTTTTTTTTTTAAAGCAGTGACCTAGATTCACAATTCTGCTGTGTCTCTTTTCTCTTCGTGTGTTTCTCTCTCTCTCCGTTAAGTCCACTCTAAGGAATCTCATTAATGGTTTTAATAAAATGTAACCATAAAGGGATGTTTTCTTATTTCTTTTTCTTTGTTCTGTTTTTCCCCGTTCTTATTTCTTTCTCTACTTTTCTTCTTGTTTGTTGTTGTTGTTTCATTTTTATTGCTTATAATTCTTAATTAATAAGTGAACACAGCGCTTTGTTTCATTTCATTTTAGAAAGGCGACAATAATGTTTAAAGTTTCTGTCTTAAGGTAATATTTAGAACTGCATTATTACCTCTGTTTGTCTGTCTGTCTCCCTTCTCTCTCTCTCTCTCTCCTCGCTCCCTCCCTCTCCCTCAAATGTAGATTTGTTCTTAGTAATATTTCCGTACAGCTTTGCGGTCTGAAGATAGATACAGGTACATGTGTGGTCTGTCTATTTTGCGGAGCCTTAGTTGAAAAAAACGAACTACGCGTCAGCCTTTGATGTTATATCCGAAGGAACCGCGAGAAAAGGTTATCTCGGGTTAATTTGATAGACATCCCAGTGCCTTTAAACTTGCTCTGCTCCTGCCATAAAAAAAATGAAGTGTACATTAGGTACTTTGCAAACTATTCAGATTCAGTTTTTAAACAAGGTTGATCGCTTCCAGTTAAAATTAAGTTAACAATTCGCAATTAAAAAAAAAAAAAAGGCAGGCACAAGTTTTCGGCTAACTGGTCTTTGTCAAGTAAAGAGAGCAATGAATAAAAACAAAAACAACAACAACAACAAAACACCAGTGGGAAACAAAACAAAACAAAACAAAAATGGTTGAAGACTTCCCTGACGTTGCGATACGCAGGAGAAAATGGCGGATATTTTGACTACTTTTTGTGTATTTTATTTTCTGTCTTTTGTCTGGGCCAACGCTTGACGAAGGGCGACCAGTTGGCCGAAAATTTGCTTTTGTTTTCTTTTGTGTGTGCTGATTCTTTTTGCGCGTGTGATATGTGAGTGCGTGGTGTGTGTGTGTGTGTGT
>JAPXFY010000022.1:24998045-25000545 GCA_030674185.1 Monoplex corrugatus | reverse complement strand
GGAAAACCCGACTTGAAAGACAAGTATCAACGTGGACGTCCAAGTGAAACCCGGAAGGAGCAAACTGTCCAGCTTGCGCAGAAGAGGATCCGCATATTTCAGTTTGTGAAATAAGTGAATTTATGGTACTTCATATGGTGCAGTTGAACGGATCTTGCGGTGTGATCTTGACGTGAGGAAAGTGGCTGCCAGACGGATACTACTAGTCCTCTGACGGAGAAGCAGTAAAACAAACAAACAAACAACAAACAAACAAACAAACAAACAAACAAACAAACAAACAAGCAAACAAACAAACAAACAAACAAACAAACAACAAGAAAGCAAAGAGAATGCTCAGAATTCTACGAGATTGTTTGTAATGTTTGAGCCAGATGGTCCCAAATGGTTATGGGACACGCTTACAAATGACAAAACGTGGATCATACTATGGGACATGAGTCCAAATGTTTTTCTGATAGAATAGAAACCAAAACTTTCTCCCGCACTATTTACTAAGCTTGTGCTGTTCAATGAGCAAATGTTAGTCGGTGGCAAGATCGTAACACACAAAAAATATGAGCTAAGAAATTGTTGTTGTTGTATAACACACTTTTAACAAGAAATTGTTGTTGTTGTATAACACACTTTTAACAAGAAATTGTTGTTGTTGTATGACACACTTTTAACAAGAAATTGTTGTTGTTGTATGACACACTTTTAACAAGAAATTGTTGTTGTTGTATAACACACTTTTAACAAGAAATTGTTGTTGTTGTATAACACACTTTTAACAAGAAATTGTTGTTGTTGTATAACACACTTTTAACAAGAAATTGTTGTTGTTGTATAACACACTTTTAACAAGAAATTGTTGTTGTTGTATGACACACTTTTAACAAGAAATTGTTGTTGTTGTATAACACACTTTTAACAAGAAATTGTTGTTGTTGTATAACACACTTTTAACAAGAAATTGTTGTTGTTGTATGACACACTTTTAACAAGAAATGTGTTGTTGTATAACACATACAATGTTTTGTTAATAAAGAAATTGTTTTGTTGTATAACACACTTTAACAAGAAATTGTTGTTGTTGTATAACACACTTTTAACAAGAAATTGTTGTTGTTGTATAACACACTTTTAACAAGAAATTGTTGTTGTTGTATAACACACTTTTAACAAGAAATTGTTGTTGTTGTATAACACACTTTTAACAAGAAATTGTTGTTGTTGTATAACACACTTTTAACAAGAAATTTGTTGTTGTTGTATAACACACTTTTAACAAGAAATTGTTGTTGTTGTATAACACACTTTTAACAAGAAATTGTTGTTGTTGTATAACACACTTTTAACAAGAAATTGTTGTTGTTGTATAACACACTTTTAACAGAAATTGTTGTTGTTGTATAACACACTTTTAACAAGAATTGTTGTTGTTGTATAACACACTTTTAACAAGAAATTGTTGTTGTTGTATAACACACTTTTAACAAGAAATTGTTGTTGTTGTATAACACACTTTTAACAAGAAATTGTTGTTGTTGTATAACACACTTTTAACAAGAAATTGTTGTTGTTGTATAACACACTTTAACAAGAAATTGTTGTTGTTGTATAACACACTTTTAACAAGAATTGTTGTTGTTGTATAACACACTTTTAACAAGAAATTGTTGTTGTTGTATAACACACTTTTAACAAGAAATTGTTGTTGTTGTATAACACACTTTTAACAAGAAATTGTTGTTGTTGTATAACACACTTTTAACAAGAAATTGTTGTTGTTGTATAACACACTTTTAACAAGAATTTGTTGTTGTTGTATAACACACTTTTAACAAGAATTTGTTGTTGTTGTATAACACACTTTTAACAAGAATTTGTTGTTGTTGTATAACACACTTTTAACAAGAATTTTGTTGTTGTTGTATAACACACTTTTAACAAGAATTTGTTGTTGTTGTATAACACACTTTTAACAAGAATTGTTGTTGTTGTATAACACACTTTTAACAAGAAATTGTTGTTGTTGTATAACACACTTTTAACAAGAAATTGTTGTTGTTGTATAACACACTTTTAACAAGAAATTGTTGTTTGTATAACACACTTTTAACAAGAATTGTTGTTGTTGTATAACACACTTTTAACAAGAAATTGTTGTTGTTGTATAACACACTTTTAACAAGAAATTGTTGTTGTTGATAAACATTAACAAGAAATTGTTGTTGTTGTTAACCACTTTTCGAAATTGTTGTTGTATAACACACTTTAAAAGAATTGTGCGTTTTCTGATCAGTCAATTCAATGGAAATACGTATACTGTTGACTCGTTACATGTGCTTCTGTACATCATCATCTATAAAGAACTTCATAAAAAGCCAATACAACCATTACTGTATAACTCACGGCATATAATATATCTCTGGAAAGTCTTACCCTGGAATATGCAAGCTTTATCATGATATCTTAACTTCTAGTAATGAAATCAAATACGTTCCAGACGAATAAA
>JAPXFY010000022.1:24978045-24980545 GCA_030674185.1 Monoplex corrugatus | reverse complement strand
AAAAAAAAAAAAAAAAAAAAAAAAAAAAAAAAAAAAAAAAAAAAAAAAAAAAAAAAAAAAAAAAAAAAAAATGCGAAGAATGCGAAGAAGAAGAGAGAAGAAAAGAAGAATGAAAGAAAGAAGAAGAAGAAGAAGAAAGAAAGAATGCGAAAGAAAAAGAAGAAGGAAGAAGAAGAAGGAAGAAGAATGAAGAGAAGAATGAAGAAGAAGAAAGAAGAATGCGAAGAAGAGAAGAATGGAAGAATGGAAGAAAGAAGAAGAAGAAGAATGCGAAGAAGAAAAGAAGAAGAAGAAGCAAAGAAGAAGAGAAGAAGAAGAAGAAAGAAGCGAAGAAGAAGAATGCAAGAAGAAGAAGAAGAAGAAGAAAGAAGAAGAAAGAATGAAGAAGAAGAAGAAGAGAGAAAAAAAGGGAGAAGAAGAAGAGAAGAAGAAGAAGAAGAAGAAAGCGAAGAAGAAGAAGAATGCGAAGAATGAGAAGAAGAAGAAGAAGAAGAAGAAGAAGAAAGAAGAAGAAGAAGAAGAAGAAGAAGAAGAAGAAAGAAGAAGAAGAAGAAGAAGAAGAAATGCGAGAAGAAGAAGAAGAAGAAGAAGAAGAAGAGGAAGAAGATACGCACGCACGCACAAATATACGCACACAAATACACAGACACCTCTCACACCAAAATAAACTAACCAACCAACCAACAAACCAAAAGAAACCAAACAAACAACACAAACAAACCAACTAACCAACCAAACAAGCGAATACCTTGATACGTGCACTTTTTTTGTTTTGTCCTTTCCTTGTTGAAGTAATATGTTTTGGAAAGCACTAAAACATTTCAGCTTCTATGACAACCTCTTCAAAACCATGACTCTGAGCCTCCAGGGCATCCGGAGGCCAGCCATCTAAGGAACTGGTGGGGGTCAGTGTCAACAAGTGATCAGGACTTTTGCATGCCAGATCCACACGTTGCTGTTTCCCAGAGACAGGGGTAACACGTCATCAAGTCCTTGCTGCTGTCGTCTGTTCAGTCTGATCGGGCAAAAGGAAGTCATACAACTGGCTTAAAATAGTTTCTTTAATACCGTTCCGAATTTTTTCAGACTTGCGTGTGTATGCCACGTGTTTTTTTTTTTTTTTTGTTCCCCCCCCCCCCCCCCAATACTGCGCACATGTTGGACGTGCGTGCTGCATGATTTTTCACTCCCGACAATTCCCAAACACGCTCTCCGCACAATCTGCTACCTTGGCAGACCCCTTAAGCGTACGCAAAAACCTTATGTGCGAGCAAGGTCTTAAGCCTTGGACTCTCGCCCCTACGTCCACCAGCATCCTGCATTGTCAACAATGCTAACAAAGCAAAAAAAAATTTAACACTTTGACTTCCTCCATCCTATCCACCAACTTCCTGCAGGAAGCGTGTGGGTAGAGTGAAAGAGTCAAAGAGTTAACTTTTTTTCAGTTGGTGAATAGGGTGTGGGAGCCAGAGGGCTCAGAAAGAAAAAGCGGCCTCCATGATGATTGGAGTCTAGGACCTCTGCCTTGTCCGTGTGCGTTCTGACCAAATGACCCGTGGGGTCAAACATCACGTTAACTTTATCTTTAGTCTTGCGAGTAAAACTCCATGGATGACGGGTGGGGCAGACAAGCGGATAAGACATCAAACTTCCGATTTGAAGTTCTGGGGTTCTATCCTGCCTGGGTAACTCCCACATAAAAATAAATGAATAAAAAAAAAAAAAGATAGACAGACAGACAGATAGATCGATCGATCGATCTATCGACAGACAGACAGACAGACAGAGAGAGAGAGAGAGAGAGAGAGGAGAGAGAGAGAGAGAGAGAAGAGAAGACAGACAGATAGATAGATAGATATGTAGATAGATAGATAGATAAATAGATGGATAGATAGACAGACAGACAGACAGACAGATAGATAGGTAGATAGATAGATATATAGACAGATTGATAAATAAATAGATAGATAGATAGATAGACAGACAGACAGATAGATAGAATAGATAGATAGATAGATAAATAGATAATAGATATTTTAGATAGACAGACAGATAGATAGATAGATAGACAGATAGATAGACAGATACATGGACAGACATACAGACAGACAGATAGATAGATCGATGGATAGGTAGGTAGGTAGGCAGACAGACAGACAGACAGATAGATAGACAGACAGATCGATCGATAGATAGATAGATAATAGATAGATAGATAGATAGACAGATAGATAGATAGATACAATAGATAGATAGATAGAAGTAAATAAACAAATAAACAAACTCAAAGGAACTGTTTTACAGACCATAAATAAACATGAAAAATTATGGGACAGTTTTCACGGAGCAAAAACGTCAAACAAGGCGATTACACCAAACACGACCTCCATCCAGCCTTTGCCCAAATGTCCTCAGCAACAACTCTCGAATTACCACAGGCCCCAGGTCTGCACACATACATTACCCAAGTGACACCTCCACGCGACATTACAGCCACAGC
>JAPXFY010000022.1:24965545-24973045 GCA_030674185.1 Monoplex corrugatus | reverse complement strand
TCCAGGAGAGTGGACCAGAAACAGAGAAGGCTCGTGGACCATAGGTATTGAGCTTAGTGCGTGGAAAGCGAAAGTCAGAGGATCGGAGGCAGAGCGGAGGGTACGTGAGGGAAGATAGATCTCAAGTAGGCTTGACAGGTAATCGGGGGCTGCGTTATTGAGGCTTTTGTAGCACATGGTGTCTAGTTTGTACTGTATGCGCTTTGATACAGGGAGCCAGTGAAGTTGTGCCAGGAGAGGAGATATGTGGTCAGCTTTTTTCTTTTTGAGTACAAGGCGTACAGTTCGCAGGTTTTGAACGACATGGATCTGATTGTGTTGAGAATTTCTTCTTGTGAGACTGGGGTAAAAGTAGTAAGAGGTGTGCCCAGAGAAGGAAGGGTCAGGTGGGCATTGTTGACAGGGTGTTCTGTCAAGCCTGTCACGAAGAGTTTGTGTTTTGGTGGTGAAATACTTGGAGAATACAGATGGGAGTTCTTCATTTGTGTGTTTTGTTGGGAGAGGTAAATCTTTTCGTGTGCCAAGGAGATGATTCATGGTTGCAAAGAGTTCTCTTGAAGAGGAGGCATTCAGGATTTTGGTTTGGAAATAGCTTGTTTTTGCAGATGCAATGAGGGTGGATACTTTTGTTTTAGAGGCTTGGAAAAGTTGCCTATGTACCACACACACACACACACACACACACACACACACACCACACACACACACACACACACACACACACACACACACACACACACACACACAAAACACATACACATAGAGAGACAGAGAGACAGAGAGAGTAGTATGAAAAAAATTCAGACTCTCTGTCTCTGTCTCTGTCTGTCAGTCTGTCTGTCGTTCTCTCTCTGTGTCTCTGTCTCTCTCTGTCTGTCTGTCTGTCTGTCTCTCTCTCTCTCTCACATCACAACACACACACACACACACACACACACACACACACACACACACACCACACACAACAACAAACACATACACACACACGCGCGTCGCTGAGACAACCACGCAAGATTTCCCGCGTTTCTTTGAGCAACCATCGTTAATCTTCGATCAAGTGGACCAGATTCTAGCACTCCGAGGCATGGTACCAAATGGACAAGGGGACAAATCCATTGTATATCTTATTGTACTGTTCTTGGTTGTCATTCAGTTGACGGTGCTGCTGTCTGGATTGTTTGTTTGAAGTAAACAGAAGACACGTATTTTCACGATTCATCTTCAAAAACGTCCGGGAGAAAGGGCAACCGACGTGAAAACCCACGGCCTTGGCGTCAGCACGAATATATTATTAACCCTTTGATTCCCCGCACTCTGTCCACCGGCGTCTTGTATTGCCGACCATGCTAGCAAAGCAAAAACTTAACCCTTTGATGCCCTCAACCTGTCCACCAGCTTCCTACAGGAAGCTGCTGGACTGTGAGGGAGTCAAAGGGTTACGTTTTGCAGTTGGTGGATACGGTGCAAGAGTCAAAGGGTTAAAGTTAGGAATTGTCTTTTTTGTAAAAAGTGTGTTGTGTGGTGTGGTGTGTGTGTGTGTGTGTGTGTGTGTGTGTGTGTGTGGTGTGTGTGTGTGTGTGTGTGTGTGTGTGTGTGTGTGTGTGTGAGTGAGTGAGTGAGTGAGAAAGAGAGAGAGAGAGAACAATGTACGATACTGAAAATGTACAGAATGTGTGTATGTGTGTGCGTACGTGCGTATATGCATGCGTGCGTGCGTGCGTGTGCTTTGCGCGCGTGTGTGTAGTGTGTGTGTATGCGAGCGATTGTGTGTATGTGTGCGTGTGTGTGTGAGCGTTTGTGTGTGTGTGTGTGGTATCAAAACAGAAGCACAGAGAGAGAGAGAGAGAGAGAGAGAGAGAGAGAGAGACAGAGAGACAGAGAGACAGAGAGACAGACAGAGACAGAGAGAGAGAGACTGACGCTGATACATGGTGTGAATGTGTGTGTGTGTGTGTGTGTGTGTGTGTGTGTGTGTGTGTGTGGTGTGTGTGGTGTGTGTGTGTGTGGAGTATGTGTGTATCGAGACAGACAGACAGACAGATGGTTTCGTGAAGATTACTTAACATCTATGCATAATCCATAATCCAAAATCCATAATGCGATTCGAACTTGCGGGAAAGCAGAAGAAGGATGACACTGATTCCTCATACAGTACTTTCCCCCCATATATAATCGGTTTAGATAGATACATAGACAGATAGACATACAGATAGATAGATAGATAGATATGATAGTAGATAGATGATAGATAGATAGATAGATGATGGATAGATAGATAGATAGATAGATAGATAGATAGATAGATAGACAGATAGATAATTGGACAGATAGATAGACAGAAGATAAGATCCAGACAGATAGATAGATAGATTGACAGATGGATCTATAGGTAGATAGACAGATAGATATATAGACAGACAGACAGACAGATAGATAGATAGATAGATAGATAAAAGGGATGATAGATAGACAGACAGACACATAACAGATTGACAGATGGATAGATAGATAGATAGACTAGATAGACATATAGACAGATAGATAGATAGACAAACAGACATACATACAGACAGACAGAGAGATAGATATATAGATAAACAAACAGACAGACAGACAGACAAATAGACAGATTAACAGATGGATAGATAGATTGATAGACTGATGGATAGATAGATAGATAGATAGAGAGACAGAGAGAGAAAGAGAGAGAGAGAGAAGAGAGAGAGAGAGAGAGAGAGAGAGAGAGAGAGAGAGAGAGAGAGAGAGAGAGAGAGAGAGAGAGAGAGAGAAATGGTAAACACAAGTAGCTGGCAATTGTGACCTTCTCCCATTGTGTGAGTCTTTTGTCAACAGGTGGTCACTTTTTTTTTTATGTTTGTTTTTGTTGTCGATAGTTTAATGCAGAATCTAATCGTAATGTTTATGTTTTTGCTATGGTGAATTCTGTCATAGAATCAGATACATACTGTCAAAGATATAGACTTCGGGATTGGGTACCCTGTTATTTGCAGTCTTGAGAAAAACGAACAAACAAACAAACAAACAAAACAAACAAAAACAAACAAACAAACAAACAATCAAACAAACCATAATTTCAAATCCGAAACTGGTGGGAAAGTGTTTTTCGAAAACATTTTATCAAGGAAAGACACACAATATCGTGATTTATTTATGTAGTAGTAGCATGTGCAGAAAAAAAAAAAAATTACAGTATCAGTTTAAAACAAAATTCACACATCAAACCCTTGACACCCCCTTCCTCCTATTTCCTCTGCTGACGGCAAAACACTGTGAAGTAATAAGCAAGCGACTCATTTTGTGGGAGCAGGTCACGAAGAAGTTATTTCTGGCGTGCACTCTACACCTTTTCGAGCGTAATTTATGCCCTCAGGGAAGGAATTGAGAGAAAGTCGCAACACTTAATTAACTCTTTGCATATTAACGACGTGAACTGAATGCTGTGATTACTGAAGGGATTAGTTGCCCCAAAAGCGAAGTCAAGACTTTATTATGACTTACAGGATCTGTTATCATAATAATAACACGTCGAGTCTTATTCCGCCCAAAGAATGATTGTTTAGTTTTCACGTTCCTCTCATGAAGTAGCTTATCATCATCGCCAGAGAATGGTTTTCACACACCTGTAATAAAGTACATTGTCATCGCCAGAGAATGATTTTCACACACCTGTAATAAAGTACATTGTCATCGCCAGAGAATGGTTTTCACACACCTGTAATAAAGTACATTGTCATCGCCAGAGAATGGTTTTCACACACCTGTAATAAAGTACATTATCATCGCCAGAGAATGGTTTTCACACACCTGTAATAAAGTACATTGTCAATCGCCAGAGAATGGTTTTCACACACACCTGTAATAAAGTACATTATCATTCGCCAAGAAATTGTTGTTTTCACACACACTGTAATAAGTTACATTATCATCGCCAGAGAATGGTTTTCACACACACCTGTAATAAAGTACATATCATCGCCAGAGAATGGTTTTCACACACACCTGTAATAAAGTACATTATCATCGCCAGAGAATGGTTTTCACACACCTGTAATAAAGTACATTATCATCGCCAGAGAATGGTTTTCACACACCTGTAATAAAGTACATTATCATCGCCAAGATGATGGTTTTCACACACACTGTAATAAAGTACATTATCATCGCCAAGAGATATGGTTTTCACACACACCTGTAATTAAGTACATTGTCAGAGAATGGTTTTCACACACACTGATAAAGTACATTATCATCGCCAGAGAATGGTTTTACACACACCTGTAATAAAGTACTTATCACCGCAGAGAATGGTTTTCACACACCCTGTAAATAAAGACATTATCATCGCCAAGAATGGTTTTGATTTAACACTGTAATAAAGTACTTATCATCGCCGAGAATGGTTTTCACAACGCCTGTAAAAAGTAGCATTATCATCCAAAGATGACTGCTTGTTTTTATACACTGATGAATAGTAGCTTTTATCGCCGAAGAATTACTGTTTTCACACGCTGTAACGTAAAGAGTGACTGTTTTCATCACTGTAACAGTAAAGATGACTGGTTTTCACACGTGTAACAGTAAAGGTGATGGTTTTCACACGCCTGTAAAAAGTAGCTTATTATCGCAAAAAATGACTCTTTGATTTTCATACACTGATAAAATAACTTGTTATCGCCGAAAGAATGAATGGTTTTCACACGCCTGAAATAAAGTAGCAAATTATCACCAAAGATTGACTCTTTGAGTTTCATACATTGATAAAGCAGCTTATTATCACCGAAGAGTGACTGGTTTTCACACGCCTGTAACAAAAGTAGCTTATCATCATTAAAGAATGATTGTTTGGTTTTTACACACTGATGAAAGTAGCTTATTATCGCCTGAGAAGGACTGGTTTTCACATCGCCTACAATAAGTAGCTTATTATCGCCTGAGAAGGACTGGTTTTCACATGCCTACAATAAAGTAGCTTATTATCGCCTGAGAAGGACTGGTTTTCACATGCCTACAATAAAGTAGCTTATTATCGCCTGAGAATGACTGGTTTTCACATGCCTACAATAAAGTAGCTTATTATCGCCTGAGAAGGACTGGTTTTCACATGCCTACAATAAAGTAGCTTATTATCGCCTGAGAATGACTGGTTTTCACATGCCTACAATAAAGTAGCTTATTATCGCCTGAGAAGGACTGGTTTTCACATGCCTACAATAAAGTAGCTTATTATCGCCTGAGAAGGACTGGTTTTCACATGCCTACAATAAAGTAGCTTATTATCGCCTGAGAAGGACTGGTTTTCACATGCCTACAATAAAGTAGCTTATTATCGCCAAAGAATGATTCTTTGGTTTTCATACACTGATAAAGTAGCTTATTATCGCCGAAGAAGGACTGGTTTTCACATGCCTACAATAAAGTAGCTTATTATCGCCAAAGAAAGATTGTTTGGTTTTTATATTCCTGTAATACAGTAGCTTATTACCGCCAAAGAAAGATTGTTTGGTTTTTATATTCCTGTAATACAGTAGCTTATTACCGCCAAACTGCCAAGGAATGTTGGCCTGGTTTTCATACTCCTCAATAAAGTAGCCTACTATCACCAAAGAATGATGGCCTGGTTTTCATACACCTGTAATAAAGTAACCTACTACCGCCATAGCCTTCATTGGTTGGTTTTCATATGCTGTAATAAAGAAGCCTACTATCGCCAAAGAATGATGGCCTGGTTTTCATATTACTGTAATAAAGTAACCTTCTACCGCCAAAGAATAATCGCTTGGTTGTCACACTTCTGTAATAAAGTAGGCTACTACCGCCAAAGATGATTTCTTGGTTTTTGTTCCCATGCAATAAAGAAGCCTACGAATCGCCAAATAATGATTGCTTGGTTTTTCAATTTACGGTAATAAAGTCGTCTACTGTCGCCAAAGAATGATTACCATGTTTTTATACTCCTGTAATTCAGCTTTGAACAATATGTTGCTTGCAGATCTACTAGCGTCAAAGAATGATTACTATGTTTATATTCTCCTGTAATATTGCTTTGACCAATACGTTGCTTGCAGGTCTACTGGCGCCAAAGAATGATTACTGGTTTTATACTCCTGTGATATAGCTTTGAACGATATGTTGCTTGCAGACGATCAGAGCCCAGCAACAAACGAAAAACAAGAGATGCTACAGGAACTCACAGTCAGCCTGACACTTGTGAATTTCAGACACTAAAGATGTTTTGTTTTTTTTGTGAAACATAAACACATAAGAATAGTAGGAGTTTCATGGGACACGGCAGAAACACGGACACGGTAGGACAGGGATACACTGAAAAATACAAATGGATTTAAAACGATAAAGTGTGAGCATTCTTGGCCATTCATGCAGACTGCCTGTATGCTTCTGACAATAAATGCCACATGCTATGAAGTGCTCTTCATTCAGATGCCCTCTTTGTTCTCCAGGTCCTGGAGAAAGACAAGTTCTTCCAACTGAGCAAAGGCCTTCCAGCTTTCAGTTTCAGTTTCAATTTCTCAAGATGACGTTTCCACGCTCGGAATGAATTCCATATACACTAACGTCACAGGCGTCATGTGATGGAGAAGATCCAAAATGAACACGGCACAAACCTTAAGCCTACACATAAACCGATGAGCTGGCCAGGTCCTGAGGTCCAACCTAGATAGTTCCATAACCCTGGGGCCGTAAGGGAGTGAGGTGGCAGAGACCTCAATTTTTTACCGGGTTCAGCACCACGATGGCGGCGCCCATCCCCTCTCCCTGGCTTCAAATTCATATTCATATTCACATTTTTTACCTAGATTTCAGAAAGGCGAGAAGGCTAACTGGTTTTCAAGGGGTGGGACCTTGGAAATCAACCCGTCTCTGCAATGTTTTTTACCCAGACAGCCGGGCAATGCCCTGCTCTCCACGATTTTCAACTGGTGTGGGATCTTAAGCGTGCGCAGCCAGAAGGCACACAGATCCGACTCATTTTTCGTCCCCTTCCGAAGGACTAGACGTTCAGTTCGATTTTCCTGTCAAAATGAGGAGAAAAATCGAGGCCTCTACGGGGAGCGAACCCTGGACCCTCGAGTTTAGTTATTGGCGGGCGAACGTCTGAACTATTCAGCCACTCTTCTCCCTAGCCTTTCAGCGAGTCAGAAGAACCAGAAGAGTGGTCCTCCAGTGGATCTCCGCCCCACTGTGGGATACCAGGAGACGAGATGGTAGATGAGCTGGTCAAAAAGGAAGCCCTCCAAAAGTCCAACCAAACAACAGCGTCAGCTACAGCGAGAAGAGGAGCAACATCAGATCACTCCTTAACCCTTTAACTCCCGCACTCTGTCCACCAGCGTCCTGCATCGTCAGACATGCTACCAAAACAAAAACTTAACCTTTTGACTCCCTCAACCTGTCCACCAACATCCTATAGTGTCAACCATGTATTCAAAGCACAAACTTAACCCTTTGACTCCCTCACCC
>JAPXFY010000022.1:24943045-24960545 GCA_030674185.1 Monoplex corrugatus | reverse complement strand
AAATGTCTTGACTGTCTAGTTACTTCTAAACATGATAGACCCACCAGATTGGCTTTACTGTCTAGTTATTTCTATAATGAAAGAGCTATGAAAATGGTTTGACTGTCTAGTTACTTCTGTAATGACAGATCTATGAAAATGGTTTGACTGTCTAGTTACTTCTGTAATGACAGATCTATGAAAATGGTTTGACTGTCTAGTTACTTCTGTAATGACAGACGTATAAAATGGTTTGACTGTCTAGTTACTTCTGTAATGACAGATCTATGAAAATGGTTTGACTGTCTAGTTACTTCTGTAATGACAGACGTATAAAATGGTTTGACTGTCTAGTTACTTCTGTAATGACAGATCTATGAAAATGGTTTGACTGTCTAGTTACTTCTGTAATGACAGACCTATAAAATGGCTTGACTGTCTAGTTACTTCTCTAATGACAGACCTATAAAATGGCTTGACTGTCTGGTTACTTCTGTAATGACAGACCTATAAAATGGCTTGACTGTCTAGTTACTTCTGTAATGACAGACCTATAAAATGGCTTGACTGTCTAGTTACTTCTGTAATAACAGACCTATAAAATGACTTGACTGTCTAGTTACTTCTGTAATGACAGACCTATAAAATGGCTTGACTGTCTAGTTACTTCTGTAATGACAGACCTATAAAATGACTTGACTGTCTGGTTACTTCTGTAATGACAGACCTATAAAATGGCTTGACTGTCTAGTTACTTCTGTAATGACAGACCTATAAAATGGTTTGACTGTGTAGTTACTTCTGTAATGACAGACCTATAAAATGGCTTGACTGTCTAGTCACTTCTGTAATGACAGACGTATAAAATGGCTTGACTGTCTGGTTACTTCTGTAATGACAGACCTATAAAATGGTTTGACTGTCTAGTTACTTCTGTAATGACAGACCTATAAAATGGCTTGACTGTCTGGTTACTTCTGTAATGACAGACCTATAAAATGGCTTGACTGTCTAGTTACTTCTGTAATGACAGACCTATAAAATGACTTGCCTGTCTAGTTACTTCTGTAATGACAGACCTATAAAATGGTTTGACTGTCTAGTTACTTCTGTAATGACAGACGTATAAAATGGTTTGACTGTCTAGTTACTTCTGTAATGACAGACCTATAAAATGACTTGACTGTCTGGTTACTTCTGTAATGACAGACCTATAAAATGGCTTGACTGTCTAGTTACTTCTGTAATGACAGACCTATAAAATGGCTTTGACTGTCTAGTTACTTCTGTAATGACAGACCTATAAAATGGCTTGACTGTCTGTTACTTCTGTAATGACAGACTATAAAATGCTTGACTGTCTAGTTACTTCTGTAATGACAGACCTATAAAATGGCTTGACTGTCTGGTTACTTCTGTAATGACAGACCTATAAAATGGCTTTGACTGTCTAGTTACTTCTGTAATGACAGACCTATAAAATGGCTTGACTGTCTGGTTACTTCTGTAATGACAGACCTATAAAATGGCTTGACTGTCTAGTTACTTCTGTAATGACAGACCTATAAAATGGCTTGACTGTCTGGTTACTTCTGTAATGACAGACCTATAAAATGGCTTTGTGACTGTCTAGTTACTTCTGTAATGACAGACCTATAAAATGGCTTGACTGTCTAGTTACTTCTGTAATGACAGACCTATAAAATGGTTGACTGTCTAGTTACTTCTGTAATGACAGACCTATAAAATGGCTTGACTGTCTAGTTACTTCTGTAATGACAGACCTATAAAATGGCTTGACTGTCTAAGTTACTGCTGTAATGACAGACCTATAAAATGGCTTGACTGTCTAGTTACTTCTGTAATGACAGACCTATAAAATGGCTTGACTGTCTAGTTACTTCTGTAATGACAGACCTATAAAATGGCTTGACTGTCTAGTTACTTCTGTAATGACAGACCTATAAAATGGCTTGACTGTCTAGTTACTTCTGTAATGACAGACCTATAAAATGGCTTGACTGTCTAGTTACTTCTGTAATGACAGACCTATAAAATGGCTTGACTGTCTAGTTACTTCTGTAATGACAGACCTATAAAATGGCTTGACTGTTAGTTACTTCTGTAATGACAGACCTATAAAATGCTTGACTGTCTGTTACTTCTGTAATGACAGACCTATAAAATGGCTTGACTGTCTAGTTACTTCTGTAATGACAGACCTATAAAATGGCTTGACTGTCTGGTTACTTCTGTAATGACAGACCTATAAAATGGCTTGACTGTCTGTTACTTCTGTAATGACAGACCTATAAAATGGCTTGACTGTCTAGTTACTTCTGTAATGACAGACCTATAAAATGGCTTGACTGTTGGGTTACTTCTGTAATGACAGACCTATAAAATGGCTTGACTGTCTAGTTACTTCTGTAATGACAGACCTATAAAATGGCTTGACTGTCTAGTTACTTCTGTAATGACAGACTATAAAATGGCTTGACTGTCTGTTACTTCTGTAATGACAGACCTATAAAATGGCTTGACTGTCTAGTTACTTCTGTAATGACAGACCTATAAAATGGCTTGACTGTCTAGTTACTTCTGTAATGACAGACCTATAAAATGGCTTGACTGTCTAGTTACTTCTGTAATGACAGACCTATAAAATGGCTTGACTGTCTAGTTACTTCTGTAATGACAGACCTATAAAATGGCTTGACTGTCTAGTTACTGTCTGGTTACTTCTGTAATGACAGACCTATAAAATGGCTTGACTGTCTAGGTTACTTCTGTAATGACAGACCTATAAAATGGCTTGACTGTATGTTACTTCTGTAATGACAGACCTATAAAATGGCTTGACTGTCTAGTTACTTCTGTAATGACAGACCTATAAAATGGCTTGACTGTCTAGTTACTTCTGTAATGACAGACTATAAAATGGCTTGACTGTCTGGTTACTTCTCGTAATGACAGACCTATAAAATGGTTGACTGTCTAGTTACTTCTGTAATGACAGACTATAAAATGGCTTGACTGTCTAGTTACTTCTGTAATGACAGACCTATAAAATGGCTTGACTGTCTAGTTACTTCTGTAATGACAGACCTATAAAATGGCTTGACTGTCTAGTTACTTCTGTAATGACAGACCTATAAAATGGCTTGACTGTCTAGTTACTTCTGTAAAGACAGACCTATAAAATGGTTGACTGTCTAGTTACTTCTGTAATGACAGACCTATAAAATGCTTGACTGTCTAGTTACTTCTGTAATGACAGACCTATAAAATGGCTTGACTGTCTAGTTACTTCTGTAATGACAGACCTATAAAATGGCTTGACTGTCTAGTTACTTCTGTAATGACAGACCTATAAAATGGCTTGACTGTCTAGTTACTTCTGTAATGACAGACCTATAAAATGGCTTGACTGTCTAGTTACTTCTGTAATGACAGACCTATAAAATGGCTTGACTGTCTAGTTACTTCTGTAATGACAGACCTATAAAATGGCTTGACTGTCTAGTTACTTCTGTAATGACAGACCTATAAAATGGCTTGACTGTCTGTTACTTCTGTAATGACAGACCTATAAAATGGTTTGACTGTCTAGTTACTTCTGTAATGACAGACTATAAAATGGCTTGACTGTCTAGTTACTTCTGTAATGACAGACTATAAAATGGCTTGACTGTCTAGTTATTCTGTAATGACAGACCTTAAAATGGCTTGACTGTCTAGTTACTTCTGTAATGACAGACCTATAAATGGCTTGACTGTCTAGTTACTTCTGTAATGACAGACCTATAAAATGGCTTTGACTGTTAGTTACTTCTGTAATGACAGACCTTAAAATGGACTTGACTGTCTAGTTACTTACTGATAATGACAGACCTATAAAATGGCTTGACTGTCTAGTTACTTCTGTAATGACAGACCTATAAAATGGCTTGACTGTCTAGTTACTTCTGTAATGACAGACCTATAAAATGACTTGACTGTCTAGTTACTTCTGTAATGACAGACCTATAAAATGGCTTGACTGTCTAGTTACTTCTGTAATGACAGACGTATAAAATGGCTTGACTGTCTAGTTACTTCTGTAATGACAGACCTATAAAATGGCTTGACTGTCTAGTTACTTCTGTAATGACAGACCTATAAAATGGCTTGACTGTCTGGTTACTTCTAAACATGATAGACCCACCAGACTGGTTTGACTGTCTAGTTACTTCTGTAACAAAAGACCTATGAAAATGGCTTGACTGTCTGGTTACTTCTAAATATAAAAAATAAAGCAGAATGGCTTGGCTGTTGAGTCAACATGAAAGGCCTGTGAAATGGCCTGACTGTCTAGTCAATTATAAACAGAAAAGACAAGGAAATGACTTGACTGTCTTCTTACTTCTAAGCATGAAAGACCTACTATAACCCTTTGACTCCCGCACCCTATTCACCAATTGCAAAAACTTAACCCTTTGACTCCTTCACCCTTTCCACCAGATTCCTGCAGGAAGCTGATGGAAAGGATGAGGGAGCCAAAAGGTTAAGGTTTTGCTTTGATAGTATGGTTGACAAGGGAAGATGCTGGTGAACAGGGTGCGGGAGTCAAAAGGTTAATGTCTTGACTGTCTAGTTTCTTCTAAACATAAAAGACCCACCAGAATACCTTGACTGTCTAGGTACTTCTAAATGGAAAAGACGTATAAAATGGCTTGATGTCTTGTGACTTCTAAACACGAAAGAACTTTAGAATGGCTTGACTATTCAGTTACTTCTCAACACGAAAGACCTGCCAAAATGGCCTTAAGTGTCTAATGGCTTCTAAACATGAAAAACTAATGAAGATGGCTGGACTGTCTAGTTACTTCTGAACATGAACGACCAGGCAGAATGACTTGCTGTCTACGTATTTCTAAACACGAAAGACCCACCAAAAAAGTCTTAAGACCTACCAGAATGGCTTGATTGTCTGTTACTTCTAAACATGAAGGATCCACCAGAATGACTAAAGGCCTACCCTAATCACTTGGCCGTTTAGTTATTTCTAAACATAAAAGACTGAGCAGACCATGGGTTTTTAGTTTCAGTTTCTCAAGATGACGTCTCCGCGCTCGGAATGAATTCCATATGCACTAACGTCACAGGTGCCATGTGATGGAGAAGATCCAGAATAATCACGGTACACACCTTAAGCCTGCACATAAACCCAAGAGCTGGCCAGGTCCTGAGGTCTTATCTAGATACTTCCATAATCCTGGGGTCGTAGGGTAGTGAGGTGGCAGAGACAACTTTTCCCGTGGCCAGCACCACGAGGGCGGCGCCCATCCCCTCAGACCATGAACAGACAGACAGTGACATCGACCGCACAGAGATGAAAACCATCATCAAGTCTCTGTTCAGAGCACCCCAACGAATGCCGGTTGCCACCAGCTGTCCCGGAAAGAGCAAATAATTCATCTTCGCCTGCGGACTGGCACATCAGATTGAACCGACATGAAAAGCATGCAAGTTGCACCATCCTTCAAAGCCTTTGTGGAGATGCTGACCAGACAGCAGAACACATCCTCCAGGATTGCCAGAGCTACCAGTGGCCGAGGGAGGGAATCTGGCCGACACCTCTGAACCTGTGAGAGAAGCTGTATGGGCCTGTGGGTACGCTACAAAAGACAACATAGTTCATCTTCGAGAGTAAACTCCAAGTGTGACGCCGAACGAGAAGAAGAGGAACATGAAAGACCTACCGAAATAGCTTGACTTCTGAGTACAATAACAAGCATGCTTTCTTGTTCATAGAAGGCACTTGAAATGGCTTGACCGTTTTGTAACACATGCCTTGGGACAGCCTTTTGGAAACTAATAAAATCGCTAGAAGACTTAATGGGTTTTTTTCAGCCTCACTCATGTGTCAATGTCCTCATGCCGCTCCTTTCAGCTCGCGAATGCAATTCCAGACCCATGGAAACTAAGGTCACCAGGAGAGCAGGGTATGAAGGGCACAAAATCTGGGACTGTTTTAAAAAAAATGCAATAATGATGATAAGAATGAAGGCGATGATGCCATGGAGTTCCGTCTGGCATGAGACTGCCTGACAGGGATGTACTCCACAATTTCTTTTCCAATACATTCTGGCATCAACCAAGCCCGAGAGATATAGACACCTATAGAGGAGAGTCGTTATGACATCTGCTGCAGCTGCTACCATCGAACTCGATGATGCTGATGGTTGACGGGTGATTGTGTATATGCATATGTATATGTATATGCCTGTGTATACATATGTATATATATGCATATGTATGTGTATATGCATTTGTATATGTGTATGTCAATGAACATGTATGTGTGTCTATGTATGTATATGAATATTATATATAATATATATTATATATATATAAAATATATATGTAGTGTGTTTGTGTGTGTGTGTGTGTGTGTGTGTTGTGTGTGTGTGTGTGTGTGTGTGTGTGTGTGTTAAATGTAAGGAAAGGCCGCGCTACAAAATGGGCTTGACCACCTAGCTCGAATTATTTTCGGTCCAACACAACAGACGATTGTAAACACACGGGCTTACCTAATCATGGGCAGCAGTGGTGGTGAATTGCCAATGACCACAGGTCTAGGCTCCATCGGTCAGTGACTGATAGCGAAAAATAGGTAGGAAGCACAGAGAGAGACAGACAGACAGACAGACAGACAGACAGACAGCAGAGACAGAGACAGACAGAGACAGAGAGAGACAGACAGACAGGCAGGCAGACAAACAGATGAAAAGAGAGAGACATGGACAGAGACAGGGAGAGAGAGACAGAGAGACAGGGACAGACAGAGAAAGAGAAACAGGGGAGAGAGACAGACAGACAGAGAAACAGGGGAGAGAGAGACAGAGAGAGAGAGACAGGAGAGAAATAGAGACAGACAGACAGAGACAGAGAGAGAGAGATAGGAGAGAAGGAGAGACAGACAGAGAGAGAGAGACAGAGAGACAGAGACAGAGACAGACAGACAGAGACAGGGGAGAGAGAGACAGACATACAGACAGACACAAAGACAGACAGATACAGAGAGACAGACAAAGAAAGAGACACAGAGAGAGACAGGAAGAGAGATACAGAGACAGAGGGAGACAGGGGAGGGAGAGAGGGAAAGAGAGAGAGACAGAGACAAACAGAGACAGAGACAGACAGACAGAGACAGAGAAAGAGAAAGAGACAGACAGGGAAGAGAGAGAGAGAGAGAGGGAGAGACAGACAGGCAGAGAGACGGACAGACAGACAGAGAGAGAGAGAAGACAGACAGAAAGACAGACGAGAGAGAGAGACAGGGAAAGTTTCTGACAGACAGACAAACACAGACAGAGAGAGAGAGAGAGACAGACAGACAGACAGAGAAAGAGACAGACAGACAGACAAAGAGACAGACAGACAGACAGGGAGAGAGAGACAGACAGACAGGCAGGCAGACAGACAGACAAAGAGACAGCCAGCCAGAGAAAGAGACAGACAGACAGCCAGAGAGAGAGAGACAGACAGACAGACAGAGAGACAGAGACAGACAGAGACAGAGACAGAGAGAGAAGACTGCTCGCTTGCTCAATGTCCCCACTTGCACTGCCCTGCCAAATCGGTCGGCCAAGCTCTGTATTAATTTAAACCCGGCGTCGATCAGACCAGACGGAGTGAGATCAAAAAGAACAAACAGCGCAGTGTTACACATTTTGCGCTAACCACTCCAAGATACGCACTGCATTGTATTATGTATTCTTTAGGGTTTTAGGCTTTTTATACTCTCTTGTTGGTCAATGTTCGTGCATTTTGTTTTTCACATTCTTCCATAGGTCTTACTGTCGAGGGTCAATGTTCTCACGCGTGGACCAGCGTTTCCCAGGGTCAATGTTCTCATGCTTCTGTTTCCAATGGTCGTGTTTCCTAAGGTCAACGTTCTCATGCTTCTGTTTCCAATGGTCGTGTTTCCTAAGGTCAATGTTCTCATGGCTGTAAGTTCACGTAAGTCAATTTTCCTAGGGTCAGTGTTTTCATGGGTCTATGTTCTTATGACTCGATGTTCCTAGGGTCAATGTTCTCATGGGTCTGGTTTCCCTAGAGTGAATGTTCCCACGAGTCTGTGGTCTTATGACTCTATGTCTGTGGTCTTATGACTCTATGTTCCCTAGGATTTATGTTCCACAGTGTCTGTGTTCTCATAAGTCAGGGTTCCTCAAGCTATGTGTTCTCATGGGTGTATGCCCCCTGGGGTACATGTTGTCACGGATCTGTGTTCTCATACGTTCACTAGCGTCTATGTACTCATGGTCAATGTTTCTAATGATCAATGCTCTCAATAAGAGTCTATGTTACCTAGGGTCATTATTCTCATGGGTCTGTATTTCTCAAGGTCAGTGTTCCCTAGGGGTGTATGTTCCCTAGGGTACATGTTCTCATAAGTCGGTGTTCCCTGGGGTCAATGTTCTCACACGTTTTGTGTTCTCATAGATCTATGCTCCCTAGAATCTTTGTTCTTCTCATGGGTCAGTGTTTCTCAAGGTCAATGTTCCCGAGGGTCTTTATTCCCTGGGATCGGTGTTCTCATGGGTCTGCAGGGTCAATGCTCCCTAGGGTCAGTGTTTTCATGGGTGTATGTTCTCATGACTATGTTCCCGAGACTATGATCTCATGGGTCAATGTTCTTCAAGATCAGTGTTCTTATGGGTGTATATTCCCGAGGATACATGTTCTCTTAAGCCTTTGTTCACTGGGGTCAATTTTCGAGAGGGTCTTTGTTCCCTGGGGTCAATGTCCTCACAGGTCTGTGTTCCTGGGGGTCAATGTCCTCACAGGTCTGTGTTCCTTTGAGTCATATCCTCACAGGTCTGTGTTCCTTGGGGTCAATGTTCTCAAGGGTCTGTGTTCCTTGGGGTCAGTGTCCTCAGGGGTCTGTGTTCCTTGGGGTAAGTGTCCTCACAGGTCTGTGTTCCTTGGGGTCAGTGTCCTCACAGGTCTGTGTTCCTTGGGGTCAGTGTCCTCACAGGTCTGTGTTCCTTGGGGTCAGTGTCCTCACAGATCTGTGTTCCTTGGGGTCAGTGTCCTCACAGGTCTGTGTTCCTTGGGGTCAGTGTCCTCAGGGGTCTGTGTTCCTTGGGGTAAGTGTCCTCACAGGTCTGTGTTCCTTGGGGTCAGTGTCCTCACAGGTGTGTGTTCCTTGGGGTCAGTGTCCTCACAGGTCTGTGTTCCTTGGGGTCAGTGTCCTCACAGGTCTGTGTTCCTTGGGGTCAGTGTCCTCACAGGTCTGTGTTCCTTGGGGTCAGTGTCCTCACAGGTCTGTGTTCCTGGGGGTCAATGTTTTTATGGGTCTGTGTTCCTTGAGGTCAATGTCTCCAGGGGTCTGTGTTCCTTGGGGTCAATGCTCTCATGGTTCTGCGTTCCCTGGGATCAGTGTCCTCAGGGGTCTGTGTTCCTTGGGGTCAGTGTCCTCAGGGGTCTGTGTTCCTTGGGGTCAGTGTCCTCAGGGGTCTGTGTTCCTTGGGGTCAGTGTCCTCACAGGTCTGTTCTCCTTGGGGTCAATGTTTTCACAGGTCTGTGTTCCTTGGGGTCAGTGTCCTCACAGGTCTGTGTTCCTTGGGGTCAATGTCTCCAGGGGTCTGTGTTCCTTGGGGTCAATGTCTCCAGGGGTCTGTGTTCCTTGGGGTCAATGTTCTCATGGTTCTGTGTTCCTTGGGGTCAGTGTTCTCTGGGGTCTGTTTTCTTTAGCGTCAGCGTTCTCACGGGTCTGTATTCACAAAGGGCAATGTTCTCATGAGTCTATGTTCCCTAGAGAGTCTATGTTCTCATGGGTCTATATTCCCGAGGTCAGTATCCTCATGGGTTTATGTTCCCTCGGATCAATGTTCTCATGGGTCTATGTTACCATGCCGCTGTGCAACCTAGGGTCTATGTTCCCTGGGATCTGTATTTTCATGGGCCTATGTTCCATATGGCCTATGTTCTCATGCATCGGCGTTCCTCAAGTCCAGTGTTCTCATGGGCATATGTTTCCTAGGGTACATGTTGTCATAAGTCTGTGTTCCCTATGATCATCGTTCTGATGGATCTATGGGCAATGTTCTCATGGGTCTATGTTCCTTGGAGGCAGTGTTCTAATGGATCTATGGACACTGTTCTCGTGGTATATGTTCCCTAGAGGCAATGTTCTAAAGGATCTATGGGCAATGTACTCATGGGTGTATGTTCCCTGGAAGGAATGTTCTGATGGATTTATGGGCAATGTTCTCATGGGTGTATGTGCTCTGGAAGGAGTGTTCTGATGGATCTGTGGGCAATGTTCTCATGGGCATATATTCCCTAGAGGGAGTGTTGTGGTGGATTTATGAACAATTTTCTATTGAGAATGTTTCCTAGAGGGAGTGTTCTGATGGATCTATGGGCAATGTTCTCATGGGTACATGTTCCCTGGAAGGAATGTTCTGATGGATTTATGGGCAATATTCTCATGGGTATATGCTCCCTAAGGTCAGTGTTCTCTTGGATTTGTGTCTCATGAGTCCATGTTCTCTCGGATCAGTGTTCCCTATGGTCGGTGTTCACATGGGTCTATATTCTATTGAGTCAATGTTCCTATGAATCAGTGTTCACATGCTGTATGTTCACATGGGTCCATGTTCTAATGGGTCTGTGTTCCCTAGAGTCAGTGCTCTCATGGGTCTATATTCTCATGGGTCAATGTTCACATGGGTCTGTCTTCACCAGTGTCAATGTTATCATGGATCTATCTTCAATGCTCTTAGTAGTTTACGTTCCCTGGAATCAATGTTTTAATGGGTCTTTGTTCCATGAGTCAATGTTCTCATGGGTCTTTGTTCACATGGGTCAGTATTTTCATTAGACTACGTTCTTTGGGGTCAGTGTTCTTATAGGTCTCTGTTCCTTAGGGTCAATGTTCTCATGGGTCTATGTTTCCTAGGATCTATGTTCTCATTAGTCTACGTTCCCTGTGGTCATTATTCTCATAGGTTTGTGTTCCCTAGGGTCAATGTTCTCATGGGTCTGTGTCCCCTAAGTCAGTAATCTCAAGGGTCTATGTTCACATTGGTCAGTGTTCTCTTTAATTTATGTTCTTTGGGGTCAGTGTTCTCATAGGTCTGTGTTCCCTAGGGTCAATGTTCTCATGGGTCCATGTTACCTGAGACAATGTTCTTATGTGTCTGTTACCTAAGTCAATGTTCTCATGGGTCTATGTTCACATGGGTCAATGTTGTCATTAGTCTATATTCTTTGAGGTCAGTGTTCTCATAGGTCTGTGTTCGCTAGAGTCAATGTTCTCATGGGTCTATGTTACCTGAATCAATGTACTCATGGGTTTATGTTACCGAGTCAGTATTCTTGTGGGTCTACCTTGACAAAGGTCTATGTTACCAAGGGTCTATGTTCCCTATGGGGCAATATTCTAATGGATCTATGTTCCCATGGGTCTATCTTCTCATAAGTCTATGTTCACATGGATCTTGTTCTCATGGGCCTATTTTCACCGAATCAGTGTTCTCATGGGTCTATCTTCACGTAGGTCTATGTTCCCTAGGGTCTGTGTTCCCTAGGGCAATGTTCTCATGAGTCTGCGTTCTCCTAGGACTGTACCCACTGCTCCCTCAGTCTGAACTCCAAACCGGACTCTAACCAAAATTGAATCAATACGTCCTTCTCCAGATTTAGACTGAAGGAAACACGCCACCAGTGGAGTGGGATGGGATGGACAGGCTGATGTGGGTGGATGTAGGGGCGGGGTGATGAAGAGTAGGACTCAGACCTGGAAGAATATTTGTTAGGGGATTGAATTTGTGTTTTTCGTTTGTTGTTGTTGATGTTGTTGTTGTTTGTGTTGATGTGACAATGAATTTACCACGCGATATTCGATCTGCTCTTTGTGTTTTTCGTTTGTTGTTGTTGATGTTGTTGTTGTTTGTGTTGATGTGACAATGAATTTACCACGCGATATTCGATCTGCTCTCCTTGGGGATATCGCGTGGCCGTGCAGTGCGGCGCCACTCTTGTTTTCGTGATTTGTTGTTGTTGTTGTTGTTGTTGTTGTTGTTTGTATGCATGTTTATCTGTTTACCTTTAGAAATGGATTTTGTAACAGAGTTTTGCCACGCGTTTGTTGCTGTAGGATCTGTAAAGCGCGCTGAGTTCAAGCTACATACAAGGGATCTTGGTTTATCATCTCATCTTAAAAAGGAAAAAAATAAAAATAGCACATGGACCATCATTTAGGATTTAGGAGAGCGGAGAGAAAAATCCGTCTGATCGGTGGCAGACCTCTGGGATACAAATTAAGGAGAACATAAACCTGAGGGAACGTAGACCTGGGTAGGGTGGGGGGGGGGAGTTGGAGGGAGGGGGAGAGGGGGAGGGGGTAGGGATCCAGCGAACACAGACCTGGAGGAACATTGAGCCAGACGTGCATAAATCAGCGAAACAATAACCTGAGAAACCTAGATCGTGTACGGGAGAGAGGGATTGGTGGAATCACAGACTGGAATGATACAGGCTTGACCTACAAAACTGAAAGAGGCAGAGACACACAAACATCGCAAAAGAAGACAGAAAATGTACACAGTTTGTGGTATGATTGAAGGGAAACTTCTTTTCCTGGATTATCGTATTGGATGCAAAACAACAAGATTGATACTGATTCAGAAGATTCAGGAAAACATACACCTTCAACGATCGATCGCTCTAAATCCATGATGCTAATTAAAACGATTTACTTAGGAAAGATAACTTGCAAAGACACGTCGCAGAACATGTCTACGATTGCCTGCATTTAGACAAATTGATAGATTCTTATTCACTCATTTATATTCCCATTTATGATAATGATTGATAGATTTTTATTCACTCATTTATATTCCCATTTATGATAATGATTGATAGATTTTTATTCACTCATTTATATTCCCATTTATGATGATGATGATGATGGTGATGATAATGACGACGACGATGATGATGAAAATGGGAAAAATGAAATCATATCAATTGTTGAAATCTTTCACTATTACGTAAACTTATTATAATCCATCTGTGTCTTAGAGCCATATCTTGGGTTCTTACAGTCAACAAATGTGTTCTGAGTTCTGGGGGAACATACATTGGAGGCAGAGCAAGGGGATGGGGATGACATGGATTTGGTGGAGTATAGGTAAAACGTTGGTATTGAGTGAAGTAGGGGGAAAAACAGCTGCCAATAATTGTACCTACTGTATTATTAGTAAACAACATAGTTCAAAATTATCACCTACGATGTGTGTTGTTAAGATGAGCTGTCAACAAGACTAAATGGAACATGATCAGAATTCTCCTGTGGGGATGCTGGGGGCTTTTTCAGTATAAAAAGCATCCCCACCTTCCGGAAATTTTGTACTAGAAAATTCTTCTTTTCTCTCACTCTCTTTTTTCTGTCTTATTCCTTTGCTTTCTGTCATCTCTTTCTATCATTTTCTGCCTTGTTGGTCCTTTCACCTGTATGTGTTCGATAAATCTTACGTACTTTCTTTTAGGATTGATAATTGGGTATATGTTTTAAGTGTATTTTTGGCTCTAGGGAAATGTCATATGCGGAAGCAATTTGGGGTAATTTAGGCCTGTTTTTATATATGTTTTAGTGTCCTTAGTTATGTTTAAATGTGTATTCAGGTATGTTTTTTTAAATCTCCTGTGTGATAAATTGGTGGAGTAGTCAACGCCAGTGCATCTCCTTTGAACAGGCGCGCGAATGTATTAATATGTACACTTGATTTTCTGTTTTTTTCTGTCTCTCTTTTTCTTGTTGAAGTATTATGTATGCTTTGAAAAGGTTATAACCCTTATATGGCTCTACGTAGTCGGCTGGACTTTAACCTTTTGACTCCTGCACCCTGTCCACCAGCGTCCTGCCTGGTCAACCATGCTAGCAAAGCAAAAATTTAACCCTTTGACTCCCCCACCCTATCCACCAGATTCCTGCAGGAAGCTGGTGGATAGGGTGAGGGAGTCGAAGGGTTAAGTTTTTGCAGCCTGGTGGATATGGTGTGGGAGTCGAAGGGTTAAACAAAAATAACAACAACAGTAACATAATCAGAAACGAGATTAGAGAAATGGTCGGAAGCAATACAACCCCACTCTCTGGCAGCACGGCAGTCATGCAACGAGGGGACAATTATGTGGAGTTACAGCGAGAGGCAGACCAAGGAAGGCCTGGATAGACAGTGTGTGAAGGAGACTGACACCACACGGTATTTCTCTTCTTCAGGTCCGATAGAACTGCTGACCGTTGACTCCGTCTCTCGGTGACACCCAAGAAAGTTCAAGCGGACAGACATAAGAAGAAGAAGAAGAAGAAGAAGAAGAAGAAGAAGAAGAAGAAGAAGAAGAAGAAGAATACGCAGTACCGCACTAATTGGGTATGGGTAGACTGGCCAAATTCAGCATATATATAACTGAGAGCTGAAATGAACAAACTGTAAGTGGTTTTATTCCGAAGACTTCACTGAGGAATTTTATGTTTCTGACGCTGATGATGTTTTACGTGCATACATGCAATTCTAAGCATACGTACACCCCTCAAAAATGTTGTTCTCTGTCTACGTGTGTGTGTGTATGTGTGTGTGTGTGTGTGTGTGTGTGTGTGTGTGTGTGTGTGTGTGTGTGTGTGTGTGTGTGTGTGTGTGTGTGTGTGTGTGTGTGTGTGTGTGTGTGTGTGTGTGTGTGTGTTCGTCTCTCTCTGTGTCTCTGTCTTTCTCTCATTTCTCTCTCTTGAATTGTTAAGAGAATTAATCTAATAACTCTAACGGTGATGCTTTCTGTATGTTTATGGTTTAACACATTGCTCTCTTTCTCTCACTCTCTCTGTTTCTCTCTCTTCTCTCTCTCTCTCTCTCTTTCTCTCTTCTCTCTCTCTCTCTCTCTCTCTTCTCTCTCCTCTCTCTCTTCTTCTCTCTCTCTCTCTTGTCTCTTCTTCCTATTTCCTGATCTTTCTCAATGCTGCTAATATTCTGATTTTGTATTGTTTTGATATCTTTATGCTGTTATAGTTAATAATAATAATAATAATAATAATAAAGAGCATTTATATAGCGCCTAATCTGATGAAAACAAGAGCCCTAAGCGCTTACAGGTATCACGCAGACACAACCAAACACACACACACACACACACACACACACACACACACACACACACACACACACACACACGCACACACACACCAGCCGACATTCAAGGCTCAAAAGACAAGGGGGGATTTGGGGAAGTTAGGTGGTAGAGTCTTTATAAGTATCATGAGAGGGACTGGAAGAGATGGGTTTTCAGAGAGGACTTGAAAGAAGTGAGAGTTGCAGAGTGGCGAACAGAGACAGGGAGCTGATTCCAGATTACAGGGGCCTGATAGGAAAAGGAGCGTTGACCATAAGTTTTAGTGCGACAGAATGGTATGCGGAAGGTACGAGTATCAGCCGAGGAACGAAGTTGACGAGAGGGGGTGTACAGATGGAGGAGGTCAGAGATGTAAGGGGGTGCAAGACCGTTGAGAGACTTAAAACATAACAAAGCAATCTTGTAGCGAATTCTCTTTTCAACAGGTAACCAGTGAAGAGATTTGAGAAGAGGAGTGACATGAGAGGAACGAGATTTTCTGAAGATGAGCCTAGCAGCATTGTTTTGAACTTTTTGAAGCTTTTGAATGAGAGAGAAAGGACAGCCCGAGAGGAGGGAGTTGCAGTAGTCGAGACAGTACAGAGAAGAGGGGGGGGAAGACAGAGAGAGAGAGAGACAGATTTCAGTACAGGTTTCGTATGAATATTACAGTATACTGGTATTCATGTAGACTTCTCCGTGCGCGAGGGCTAGCTGTAAAAAAAAAAAAAAAGAGCATTAATGTGCGTATGCTTCTACCATCGAAAACAGAAATGTGTTGTTGTTCATGTTTCCTGTCTTATTTGTGCTTGGTTTGGTTTTAGTTAGCAAGTCCTCTCTCTCTCTCTCTGTCTCTGTCTCTGTCTCCCTCTCTGTCTCTCTGTCTCTGTCTCTCTCCCTCTCTGTCTCTGTCTCTCTCTGTCTCTGTCTCTCTCTGTCTCCCTCTCTTGTCTCTCTTCTGTCTCTCTCTCTCTCTGTCTCTGTCTCTCTCTCTGTCTCTCTCTCTCTGTTCTTTCTGTCCTTTTCTCTCTGTCTCTCTCTCTCTGTCTCCCTGTCTCTCTCTCTCTCTGTCTCCTCTCTTCTGTCTGTCCTGTCTGTCTCTCTCTCTCTGTGTCTCTCTCTCTATCTCCCTCTCTGTCTCTCCCTCTCTGTCTCTGTCTCTCTCTCTCTCTGTCTCTCTCTCTGTCTCTGTCTGTCTGTCTCTCTCTCTGTCTCCCTCTCTGTCTTCTCTCTCTTCGTCTCTCTGTCTCTGTCTCTCTCTCTTGTGTGTCTCTCTCTGTCTCCCTCTCTGTCTCTGTTCTCTCTCTCTCTGTCTCCTCTCTGTGTCTCCCTCTCTGTCTCTCTCTCTCTCTGTCTTCCCCCCCCCCTCTCTCTCTGTCTGTCTCTCTCTCTTGTTCATTCATTTATTCTCATGCTTGCTTCTTTTTTCCACCTTGTTTGTGAGTTTGTAATGTTTTTATGATCTCTTCAACCCGTAGGTAAAGAGAAGTTACGTGAAATGAAATGAAAGCAAAATGAAGACTGTGTACAGTGTTGTATGGAATATAACGTCACATGATATTGATCTCTTACGAGGTAGAGAAAAAGACATAAGCTACATCTAGTATGTTTATGTAACGCCTTTTCCCAGTTTGCTAACCACATCATTGTAGCGTGTTTATTCCGTTTTTTAAAAAGATAAATTATAAAGCCAAAACACAATCATTTCGTTACTATTACAAAAAGACAGACCGTTAAAAAAAACCTGACAAATGTTCATCTCTTAATATAATTGTACTATGCATACTGATATTCGACAACTGGTAACGTCAGCTGATAAAAAGGCTAAAAATAAGCCATTATACAGTGTTCTACGGAGCTCAAATACCACATATTCAACTAACACATAGATAATTGATAAATAAACGAATAAAACTAGGGTTACCTGCAACAAGGGAATACCTGCCTTCATTATTGCTTTTGAGATACACCAAACAGGCAGGTAATCCTCGAAATAGTGTACAATATTATATCGATTCTGCTCTGTCTTGCGATGTGCCCAAGTCACACGCCGAATTGATGGCGAAAAGAAGATAACGTACAGTGTTATATGCGTATGGAGCTTAAACATCACATTCTTGCAAGTGGGACAAAGACATGTTCTGTTGTATTGATTTTTTTCCTCAGAGCTTTACAGTATGCGCTTAATGAATACCATATTGCAGTTTGCTGACACATCACTGTAGTGAGTGCATTCCATTAAAAAAACCCACTAATAGTCAAGCAGAAGTTTTTTTTAGTTTTAAACATGTGTGAATGTTTTTCATGTTACAGCAACATGTATATATACAACACAACTGAGAATATAACGCGTGTACAT
>JAPXFY010000022.1:24930545-24935545 GCA_030674185.1 Monoplex corrugatus | reverse complement strand
TTCCATGAACAACTTTGTTTCTCAAACTGCCAGATCCTGCTACTATCATCTCCATCGTATAAGGCTGATCAGGAAGTATCTCTCTGTCGAAACAACTGCAAAACTCGTTCTCTCCTTCATAATGTCTCGCATTGACTATTGCAATTCACTCCTGTCTGGTCTTCCTGCCTCCACCACTCACATCCTACAGCGCATTCAAAACAATGCTGCACGCCTTGTACTCAAAAAGAAAAAAGCTGACCACATATCTCCTCTCCTGGCACAACTTCACTGGCTCCCTGTATCAAAGCGCATACAGTACAAACTAGACACCATGTGCTACAAAAGCCTCAATAACGCAGCCCCCGATTACTTGTCAAGCCTACTTGAGATCTATGTTCCCTCACGTACCCTCCGCTCTGCCTCCGATCCTCTGACTTTTCGCTTTCCACGCACTAAGCTCAATACCTATGGTCCACGAGCCTTCTCTGTTTCTGGTCCACTCTCCTGGAACAAACTTCCTCTCTCAGTCCGTCAGCAACCTACTTTTGTCTCCTTCAAGTCCGCTCTCAAAACTCACCTTTTCTCCTCCACATAAAATCCTAACCTCACTCAACCCCCCCCCCCCCCTCTGCAGCCTGTCTCCGCTCGGAGGGAATCACATGGTTATAATATATAATTGTATATGCTATGCTCTCTATAATTTTCCATTGCTTTTATTCTTGCTTTTATTGCTTTTATTCTTTCTCCCCATTTATAGCCATGCGTGTGTGTGTGTGTGTGTGTGTGTGTGTGTGTGTGTGTGTGTGTGTGTGTGCGCGTGCGTGTGTGTGCGTGCGTGCGTGCGTGCGTGCTTGCGTGTGTGTCTGCTTCAGCACTTAGATTTGATTTTATCAAGATTTTGCGCTATATAAATATTGTAATTATTTATTATTATTAATTGTAATTATTATTATTATTATATATATGTACATATGTGAGTATGAATATATATATATATATATGTGTGTATGCATGCATGTATGTATGTATGTATGTATGTATGTATGTATGTATGTATGTATGTGTGTATGTATGTATGTACGTATGTATGTATGCATGTATAACAAAAACAAAATGAAATAAAAACTGGGCCACCCGAGGATGAAACCCACAACCTTTGACCTGGTTCATCAGCATGCATTCTAACCACCAGCATACCGTTCTAACCACCAACACACCGTTCTAACCACCAACATATCGTTCTAACCACCAACATATCGTTCTAACCACCAACATATCGTTCTAACCACCAACATACCGTTCTAACCACCAACATACCGATCTAACCACCAAACATACCGCTCTAAGCCACCAACATACCGTTCTAACCACCAAACATACCGCTCTAACCACCAACATACCGCTCTAACCACCAAACATACCGTTCTAACCACCAACATACCGTTCTAACACCACCAACATACCGCTCTAACCACCAAACATACCGTTCTAACCACCAACATACCGCTCTAACCACCAAACATACCGTTCTAAACCACCAACATACCGTTCTAACCACCAACATACCGCTCTAACCACCAACATACCGTTCTAACCACCAAACATACCGCTCTAACCACCAACATACCGTTCTAACCACCAAACATACTGCTCTAACCACCAACATACCGTTCTAACCACCAAACATACTGCTCTAACCACCAACATATCGTTCTAACCACCAACGTACCGCTCTAACCATCTTCATACCGTTCTAATCACCAACATACCGCTCTCACCATCTTCATACCGCTCTAACCACCAACATACTGTTCTAACCACCAAACATACTGTTCTAACCACCAACATACTGTTCTAACCACCAACATACCGTTCTAATCACCAAACATACAGCTCTAACCTCCAACGTACCATTCTAACCACCAGCATACAGTTCTAACCACCAACATACCATTCTAACCACCAACGTACCCTTCTAACCACCAGCATACCATTCTAACCACCAACATACCATTCTAACCACAAACACATACCGATCTAACCACAAACATACCGTTCTAACCACCAGCATACCGTTCTAACCACCAACACACCGTTCTAACCACCAGCATACGTTCTAACCACCAACACACCGTTCTAACCACCAGCATACCGATCTAACCACAAACATACCGATCTAACCACCAGCATACTGTTCTAACCACCAACATACAGATCTAACCACAAACATGCCGTTCTAACCACCAACATACCGATCTAACCACTAACATACCGTTCTAACCACCAACATACCCCTCTAACCACAAACATACCGTTCTAACCACTAACATACAGATTAACCACCAACATACCGATCTAACCACCAACATACCGTTCTAACCACCAACATACCGCTCTAACCACCAACATACCGTTCTAACCACCACCATACCGATCTAACCACCAACATACCGATCTAACCACCACATACCGTTCTAACCACCAACATACCGTTCTAACCACACAACATACCGTTCTAACCACCAACATACCGATCTAACCACCAACATACCGATCTAACCACAAACATACCGTTCTAACCACCAGCATATCGTTCTAACCACAAACATACCGTTCTAACCACAAACATACCGATCTAACCACAAACATACCGATCTAACCACAAACATACCGATCTAACCACCAACATACCGTTCTAACCACAAACATACCGTTCTAACCACAAACATACCGATCTAACCACAAACATATCGATCTAACCACAAACATACCGCTCTAACCACCAACATACCGTTCTAACCACCAACATACCGTTTAACCACCAACACACCGTTCTAACCACCAACATACCGATCTAACCACTAACATACCGAACTAACCACCAGCATACCGATCTAACCACCAACATATCGTTCTAACCACCAACATATCGTTCTAACCACCAACATACCGTTCTAACCACCAACATACCGATCTAACCACCAACACACCGTTCTAACCACCAACATCCCGCTCTAACCACCAACATACCGATCTAACCACCAACATATCGTTCTAACCACCAACATACCGATCTAACCACCAACATACCGTTCTAACCACCAACATACCGTTCTAACCACCAACATACCGCTCTAACCACCAACATACCGTTCTAACCACCAACATATCGTTCTAACCACCAACATATCGTTCTAACCACCAACATATCCGTTCTAACAACCAACATACCGTTCTAACCACCAACACACCGTTCTAACCAACAACACACCGCTCTAACCACCAAACATACCACTAACCACCAACATACCGATCTAACCACCAACATACCGATCTAACCACCAACATACCGTCTAACCACCAACATACCACTAACCACCAACATACCGTTCTAACCACCAACATACCGATCTAACCACAACATACCGATCTAACCACCAACATACCGATCTAACCACCAACATACCGTTCTAACCACCAACATACCGATCTAACCACCAACATACCGATCTAACCACCAACATACCGATCTAACCACCAACATACCGATCTAACCACCAACATACCGATCTAACCACCAACATACCGATCTAACCACCAACATACGATCTAACACCAACATACCGATCTAACCACACATACGTCTAACCACAACTAGGCTAACAAGAAGAAAAAAAGGAAGCGTTGGTCCTGCCAGAGTTTAAACCTTACACTCATGCATTAGCAGCATGGTGCTTTGCGCATGGCCAATTAACTAACGGCAAAGTGTGTGGCCCACATGGGACTCGAACCTATGACCTTCGCGTGATCAGCACGGCGTTTTAACCAACTGAGCTAATGGGTTGTTAAAGAGAGAGAGAGGAGAGAGGAGAGGAGAGAGAGAGAGAGAGAGAGAGAGAGAGAGAGAGAGATAGAGAGAGAGAGATGGATGAGAGAGAGAGAGATGAGAGAGAGAGAGATGGAGAGAGATGGAGAGATGAGAGAGAGAGATGGAGAGAGAGAGAGAGATGAGAGAGAGAGAGAAGAGAGAGAGAGAGAGAGAGAGAGAGAGAGAGAGAGAGATGGAGAGAGAGAGATGGTCTAGGAAAGACAGATCACATCTCCCACTTATACAAGAGAAAGAGATAACCAATAATCTAGTCTCATCCACATTACAGACGCGTCATTGAGAGAGCTGCTCAAACCTTCTGACCAACACCACAGGTGTCTGTATCTCTCGGGCCTGGTTGATGACAGGATCTTATGATAGAAAGTGCAGAGTGCAGTCCCGTCACGCAGCTTCAATCCTATGTGGAACTCCATAGCACCATGGTTATCACTCTCATCGTCGCCATCATTATAATAGCCATTCTAATACACTATCTCAGCTAAAAACCTTGGTGTCTGCCTTGACTCTACCCTCTCCATGAACAACTTTGTTTCTCAAACTGCCAGATCTTGCTACTATCACCTCCATCGTATAAGCCTGATCAGGAAGTATCTCTCTGTGGAAACAGCTGCAAAACTCGTTCTCTCCTTCATAATGTCTCGCACTGACTATTGCAATTCACTCCTGTCTGGTCTTCCTGCCTCCACCATTCACATCCTACAGCGCATTCAAAACAATGCTGCACGCCTTGTACTCAAAAAGGAAAAAGCTGACCACATATCTCCTCTCCTGGCACAACTTCACTGGCTCCCTGTATCAAAGCGCATACAGTACAAACTAGACACCATATGCTACAAAAGCCTCAATAACGCAGCCCCCGATTACCTGTCAAACCTACTTGAGATCTATGTTCCCTCACGTACCCTCCGCTCTGCCTCCGATCCTCTGACTTTTCGCTTTCCACGCACTAAGCTCAATACCTATGGTCCACGAGCCTTCTCTGTTTCTGGTCCACTTCCTGGAACAAACTTCCTCTCTCAGTCCGTCAGCAACCTATTTTTGTCTCCTTCAAGTCCGCTCTCAAAACTCACCTTTTCTCCTCTGCATAAAATCCTGACCTCACTCAATCCTCTCTGCAGCCTGTCTCCAC
>JAPXFY010000022.1:24905545-24913045 GCA_030674185.1 Monoplex corrugatus | reverse complement strand
TCCACAGCTGGAAGGGGTTCACCAAAGATGTCTTGAATGTCCAACCTTCAAGTTCTGAAGATGTGTGGTCTGCCACGTTGTATTATGTGTTTGCTCACAAATGTCGCCAGCTTTACACGTTTCTCGTATTACAACGACATAAGAATACGACAACAAAAACGGACAAATGGTAAATATTCCCATGTATACACACACATTCGTAGAAACCTAAGGGCATATATACAGGTTCAGGTCATATTTCTGATAGCCCAGCCGACTACTAGAGCCATACCAGGGGTAACGCCACGTCAAAAACGACAACCAGGTCAAAATAAAAAGACAGCAGTTAAAACCATTGCTCACCGTTATCATGCACAAGTATACATACGCATACACATACATATGTATACATATACATATACATATACATATGCACATACACGTGTGTCTGTTTGTTTGTTTCTTTCCTTCTTTCTTTCTTCTCTTTCTTTCTTTCTTTCTCATCTATGTAGTAATATGAGAAAACATGATAAATTAAAAATGTTTAAGACTGTATACAGCAAAAGACTGTAAATAAATATGATAGTAACAGGTAAACCAAAACAAAAAAATCAAAAAAACAAAAAAAAGGGGGGGATATATCCACTCATATATATCTGTATCTTTCTATGCAACCATTTCAAATGCAAGCCTATTTACATTAACACATTTCACCCAGAGCCATTTCACATCCAAAAAGTGACCTCCGAGGGAGCATTGACCTGCAGAAAACAAAGCTTATTGTCCTAAACTTTAAACCGACGAATGACCTCCCAATATTTTTGTGGGTGACTATAATTTCATATAGAATTTAACGAACTTGTATCTTCAGACGTTTTGCAACCAGACAGCAGAGGTTTATCCTGCACACTGCATAACGACGCAGTGCAGAGGCGTTCATTATGTGGATGTTGACCGATGAGCAGCTCAGAGCTGAACTCCTAACGCAAAGCAAGACTTTATTCGTGACGCATGTCAGGCCTTAATTCGTGACGTAAATCAGGGCTTACGTAGTGACGCAGATCAGGCCCTTAATTCGTGACGCAGGTATGGCTTAATTTTGTGATGCACAATTGGCGCGAAACTCATTCATTATCTGCTGCAGGCAATGGCTCAAACGCAAAAGTCATCGGTTATGTTTATTTTGTCTGAAAAGCTGCGTCGAAGTGTTTTTGTTTTTTAAACTTGTGATCACGCGAACGGGTATACGGATAATAATCTGGACTGCACGTACCATCGATATTCATCCTTCCAGCTTTACTAATGATGATGATGATGATGATGATGATGATGACAATAGTCATAACAAAATAATAATAATAATAAATAATAATAATAATAACAATGATAATAATAATAAAATAATAGTAATAATAATAATAATAATACTGATGATGATGATGATAAAATAACAATGATAATAGCAGCAGCAGTAGTAGTAGTAGTAGTAATAATAATAACACAAATAAAAATAATAGTAACAACAACAACAGCAACAACGTGATGATGATGATGATGACGATGATGATGATGACGATGATGATGATGATGATGCTGATGATGTTACCGATGATACTGATGACGACGAGGACGACGACGACAACGACGACGACGATGACGATGACGACGACGACGATGATGATGATGATGATGATGAAGATGATGATGACGATAAGAACAAAAAGAAGAAGAAGAAGAAGAAGAATTTCATTTGTACAGCGCGAATACTCTATGTCAAACGTGTGCTTGTCGCTCTTTACATAATAATAGATCATTACTTACATGTCAAACAGTGATAATATTACAAAACACGTATACAAACATTAAGGCAGCAAGCATAGGTAGTTCTTCAAGAACAATAATTAACAGTAGGAAAAAAATTAAAAAATCAACGGGACAAAATGTCGTGGTTAAGAAAATCAATGGAAGAGAATGTCCTGGAATGACCACCCAAAAAAAAAAAAAAAAAAAATCAATAGACCAAAATCTAGATTAAGAAAATCTAAGGGATAAAATGTCTTAGATTAGGAAAATGAATGGGACAAAATGTTCTGGATTATGACAACCAATGAGAAATATTGTCCAAGAGTCAGAAAAACCGAAAGGACAAAATGCCCTGGATTGAGAAATCAATAAGACATAACGGTACAGATTCAGAAAATGAATAGAACATAAATGTCCAGACCCAACAAAATTACAATACAACAGAATAGTCACCATTAGCATGAAAAATCATCAACAGTGTATAACCAACGAAAAAAAATTTTAATGTCGGCCTTTTCTGTGTCTCTCTGTCTCTGTCTCTGTCTGTCTGTCTCTCTCTCTCTCATTTTTCTCTCTCTCTCTTTCTGTCTCTCTGTCTTTCTTTCTTTCTTCCTTTCTTTCCTTCTCTCTCGCTCTCTTTCTCTCTCTCTTTCTGTCTCTCTTTCTCTTTCTTTCTGTCTCTCTCTCTCTCTCTCTTTCCCTCCCCGCCTCTCTTTCTTTCTTTCTCTCACTGTGAATAGGTTGGACTGCATTATGAGGGGTTAGATTGTCGTCGACACATGTCAAATATGTCACTATTAGGGACATAACTTTGCCCTTCTTGCCATCTGCAGTCAATGAGGCGCATGCGAAGCACACGACTGAAAGCATTAACGCCCTTCATATTCTGTAGGAGCAAGACAGAGAAAGAGATAGAGAGATAGGAGTGGGGGGGGGGGGGGGAGACAGACAGACAGAAAGAGACAAACAGACGGAGGCTGAGAGAGAGACACAGACAGACAGAGAGACAAAGACAGAGACACATAGAGATAGACAGAGACAGACAGACAGACAGAGAGGAGCAAGACAGAGAAAACAGAGATAGACAGACATACAGACAGACAGAGAGCAAGACAGAGACAGAGAGAGAGAGAGCAAGACAGACAGACAGAGACTGATAGAGACAGAGAAAGAGAGAGAGAGAGACAGGCAGAGACAGAGAGAGAACAGAGAGACAGAGAGAGAGAGAGACACACACAGAGATACTGAGAGACAGAGAAACAAACAAACAAACAGACAGACAGACAGACAGACAGACAGAGACAGAGAGAGAGTGTATGTGTGTTTCAGTTTCTGCTTCTGTTTCTCAAGACAACGTCTTCGCGCTCGGGAATAAATATATTCCTTATGCGCTGAAGCCACAGATGTCGTGTGATGGATAAGATCCAAAATGATTGTGGCATGAACCTCTGTACCTGACCAGAGACCCTACGCGGGCCCCAATAGTTCAGTAATTGCTTTGAGCGTCGGATTCACATGCTATAATGGTTGTGGGTTCGATTCCCGGGGTGCACTACACTAAAACTGGCTGGTGGATAGGGTGAGAGAGTCAAAGGGTTAATTGCATTTCTTCGGCCAGAAAGCGATATCAGTAGTAGCACACGATCGATACAGTTTCGTCAAGTCGAGATTGCATACAAAAGGTTGTTAGTAACCCCACCAGCTGTGCGGGCCGGGCCTCAGCAGCTCAGTTGGTTTGAACGTTGGATTCACATGCTAATGATTGTGAGTTCGAATCCCGAAGCGCGCTACGCTAAAACTGGCCTTCTCACTGTCCCATCTTAACACTATTGTTGTTCTGGTGGTGTCAGTACAGGATTAGATAAGTCCCCTTCCCCCACTTCCCTGAGATCGGTTATCCCCGTCGGCCATATCACCTGAGGTCTCGGGTGTCGCCGTCGTAAAAACTGAACCAAATCAATCAAACCAATAAGCCCTACAGGCTGGCAAGGTCTTGCTTCAAAGAGAGATAGAGAGACAGACAGACAGACAGACAGACAGATAGACAGACAGACGACAGACAGACCGACAGACAGACAGACAGAAAGACCAAGAAGAGAGAGACAGAAACAGAGACAGACAAAGACGGGAGAGAGAGAGCGTGAGAGAGAGACAGACAGACACAGACAGAGAAAAGAGAGACAGACAGACAGCAGACAGACAGAGACAGACAGACAGACAGATAGACAGACAGACAGACAGACCGACAGACAGACAGACAGAAAGACCAAGAAGAGAGAGACAGAAACAGAGACAGACAAAGACGGGAGAGAGAGAGCGTGAGAGAGAGACAGACAGACACAGACAGAGAAAAGAGAGACAGACAGACAGCAGACAGACAGAGACAGACAGACAGACAGAGAGGAGAGAGTCTGTGAGAGAGAGAGAGAGAGACAGATAAACAGAGACAGACACAGAGAGAGAGAAAAGAAAGATAGAATGAGACAGACAGACAGACAGACAGACGAACAGACAGACATACAGAAAGACCGAGAAGAGAGAGAGAGACAGAAACAGAGACAGACAGACAAAGGCGGGAGAGAGAGAGCGTGAGAGAGAGAGAAGACAGACAAACACACAGACAGAGAAACGAGAGACAGGCAGACACACAGACAGACACACAGACAGAGAGACACACACACAGAGAAAGACAGACAGACAGAGAGGAGAGAGACAGTGAGAGAGAGAGACAGACAGACAGACAGATAAACAGAGACAGACACACAGACAGAGAAAGAGAGAGAGAGAGAGAGAATGAGAGAGACATACAGAGCGACAGACAGACAACAGATAGACAGAGAAAAGAGAGAGAGAGAGAGAACGAGAGACAGACAGACACACAGACAGACAGACAGAGGCGGCCTTTGTCAGTTTTTGCCATCCCGTCCTGAAAACAACCCCAAGCCCATTCAGGTGTTACGTGATCAGTTCTGACACCTTCTTCTCTCTTAATGGCCTCACCTGTTAGAGTTGCCTCACCTGTTAGAGTTACCTCACCTGTTAGAGTTACCTCACCTGTTAGAGTTACCTCACCTGTTAGAGTTACCTCACCTGTTAGAGTTGCCTCACCTGTTAGAGTTGCCTCACCTGTTAGAGTTGCCTCACCTGTTAGAGTTACCTCACCTGTTAGAGTTGCCTCACCTGTTAGAGTTGCCTCACCTGTTAGAGTTGCCTCACCTGTTAGAGTTACCTCACCTGTTAGAGTTACCTCACCTGTTAGAGTTACCTCACCTGTTAGAGTTACCTCACCTGTTAGAGTTGCCTCACCTGTTAGAGTTACCTCACCTGTTAGAGTTGCCTCACCTATTAGAGTTACCTCACCTGTTAGAGTTGCCTCACCTGTTAGAGTTACCTCACCTGTTAGAGTTACCTCACCTGTTAGAGTTGCCTCACCTGTTAGAGTTGCCTCACCTGTTAGAGTTACCTCACCTGTTAGAGGTATTCACCAGTTAGAGCGTCAAACTTATATCGCAGGGTCTGTAGGTTCAGCCTTGAGGTAGGTCACATTTTCAAGTCTGCCCATAAGCTCAGTTGTTAGAGAGAAGGAGGTGAGAGAGAGAGAGAGAGAGAGAGAGAGAGAGAGAGAGACAGACAGACAGACAGACAGACAGATACAGAGAGAGATACAGAGAGCGCGAGAGACAGACAGAGACAGACAGAGACACAGAGAGAGAGCAAGAGGGAGACAGATAGGGAGAGAGGAAGAGAGACAGGGAGAGAGAGAGAGAGAGAGAGAGAGGGAGGGAGGGAGGGAAAGAGAAAGAGAGACGGATTGTTTTATTCATGCCATTAGAGAGAGAGAGAGAGAGAGAGAGAGCCAGTCAGACAGACAGACAGACAAACAGACAGACAACCAGCCAGCCAGACAGACACACACACAGATAGACACACAGACACACAGACAAATAGACAAATACAGACAGACAAACAGACAAACAGACAGACAGACAGACAAACAGACAGATAGACAGACAGCCACACACACACACACACACACACACACACACACACACACACACACACCACACACACACACACACACACAGATAGATGAGGGAGCAACAGCCTTAACAGTTCAAGTCCAGAAAAGTCACCTATTGGTAAAATGTCTTACCATCTCACGCACTGCTCAAGATCGTCCAACGACCTCATACGGTCAGTCAGAGAGTAAGTAATCTTAAACGTATTAGTGTCACCCTATGACAGCCAAGTAGAAACATTGTTTAAAGATTTAATGAAATATAGTCAAACCGTACAAGCAATTGTTTTTTTTCTTTTTAATCTTTTATTAAATGTACTGTATGATATTTACTTTTAAAATGAACTGATCTCAACAAATGCTTCAGCGATGTTTTCCAACAAGAAAACATCATAAAACAAAGCAAAATAAAAACCAACCAACCAACAACAACAACAACAAAACAACCAAACACACAAACAAAAAACAAAAACAAACAAACAAAAAACACCTTAATTTGATTCAGGTTCGTTCATCGTTAGCCAAGAGGTACGCACATAATTGATTGTAAAAAACAGTGTTAAAATTACAAATATTAGATCATTTGAAAACTAGTTTAAATATTGGAACACATTTATTGCTGCTTTTTTTTTTTTATATATAACTATATGTGTAGAACAGCAAGGACTAACTGTAAGACAGGTCCAATGGGACCTAATGCTACTATCCTCGAGTAATAACGTTTGTTTGTCTTGGCCTATAGCAGACGTACGGTCCAGTTTTGGTCAAAATCCATTAATAAGCTAATGACAAATGAACCCTAATCCATACTATAGCATTTACAACTCCCTGTGGAAAAAGAAATGTGGTAAATTCTGTTCACAAATATCTGAGTTATCCTTCTGCTAACAGATACTGTTCTCATGCATAGATACGTTTTGTTTACATAGAGATACACTCGTGAGCTCATACATACATGTACATCTGTACACATACATTTGTGTGAGTAGACACATGCATTCATATATACATGTCGACTCGTATATTATATTCACACAGACACCCACTATTCGCCGTGTTGATATAAAATGATATCCCTCCATTCAAAGAGAGAGAGAGAGAGAGAGAGAGGAGAAAGCAGCGGTCATTGTACCTGACAGGCAAAGAGCTTATTGTCCCAACCCTCTCTGAGTCTCTTGTCTCTAGTTCACTCACCTCTCGATTACTTCACTGTTCACTTTCACATGTTGACCTACCCTTCTTACCCCTCCCCCCCCCCCCCCCCCACAATTCTCTCCCAACTCCCCTAGCAGCCCTTCACTTCTTTCGCCACTCTGTCCAGCTTCGCACCCTCCCCTCCCCTTCGCGCGTTTCACCTTCTTCTCCCGGCCAACATGACATAAGATTAGGCAGGCTGCCCAGGTTTTGCCAGCTGAGCGGACAGAGTTAGATGCACACACAGGAGTACGTGTTTATAATTCTGTACTCACTGGAGGTCACGGTGTAGTAGAACGCTACATGGGTGACATGGCTATAGCCAGCTGTGAGTTTCCTACAGCTGCGGCGTTTGGCTGGCTGCTAATCACCTTGTTCTCTTTTGTTTTCTGTTTTGTTTTTCGTGGGGTTGGCTGGCTCTCTTGATAGAGCTGTAGACTCCACATCCAATGTCTCGAGTTCAATCCCTGCCTGGGGCATAAGAACTGGCCTGTTCGCTGCCCGTC
>JAPXFY010000022.1:24893045-24900545 GCA_030674185.1 Monoplex corrugatus | reverse complement strand
CCCCACCCTCCTCGTCCCCAGCCACTCTGCAAGTCCGTCCAGCATTTTCTCCCTGGGTCTTCCCGGTGCTCTCTTTCCCTCCAGCTTTCCCGTTGTGACCAGGTGCTCCAAATCCCCCTTCCTCATAAAATGGCCTATAAATGTTGCTTGTCTTTTCCTAATCTTCCTTATGAGTGATCTACTTGTGTCTGCCTCCATCAAGACTGTCTCGTTTGTTTTCTTTGCTGTCCATGGAACTCTTGATGGGTAGGTGAAGTTATATTGTACTGATTGGGGAAGAGTTCTGTTATGTGATTGTATCAGACGCTGGTAAGATAAGTTTATACAAAATATTTTTTACAGATGTAGATACACATAACATCCCAGTGTAGCTGAAGTTGCTCCAATGACAGACTGATACAAATGTAAAATATCAAACCCATACACTAAGTAAGACCTCAAGACCTTACCAGCACATAGGGCTTATGTGCAGGCTTAAGGCTTTGCCATGGTCACATTTGGATCTTCTCCATCACAGGACATCAGTGACATAAGGTGCATATGGAATGCATTCCGAGCGCGAAGATGTCATCTCGAGAAACTGACACTGAAACTGTGTCTTTGATTTGTTGACTGTAGGTGACAAAACTAACCAGAACATACTATCCTATCATTCTATACATTTGTGCTTTTATTGTTGTTATAATATTACTTAAGTTACTTGCCACTCTACACATTTGTACTTATATTGTTGTTGTACTTTTACTTAAATTAAAACCTCAGACAGTCAAGACGTCTTTAAAGAAATGTTTTCACATTTTCAACCATATCAAGTCACCTATTGCACAGTTTTGGCCCATATGTACGCAGACGTCAGTATTTATCGAAAAAGACACAGGAATGACATTTGGTGGAAATCTGTCAACAAGCAATTGAGAAGTCGTTTTCTTCACCTACTTACTTGCCTACTTACCTTCCTACCGACCTACATACATACATGCATACATACTACATACATACATTCATACATGCATAGATGAATACGTGGAACATACAAACATGTATATGTATATAAACATATCAGATATATAATATAATATAATATAATATAATATAATATAATATAATATAATATAATATAATATAATATAATATAATATAATATAATATAATATAATATAATATAATATAATATAATATAATATAATATAATATAATATAATATAATATAATATAATATAATATAATATAATATAATATAATATAATATAATATATAATATAATATAATATAATATAATATAATAATATAAATGTGTTCGTATGTACAGCTACCTACCTACACACATGGATACACACAGATTCAAACATACATAAACTTACATGCAGACAAACTTTTATGCAAATGTGTATTGATGTACATACATATTATGCTTACATAAATACATCCATACATACATACATACTTAAATACACACATACATACTTAAATACATACATACATACACATACATACATACATACAAATAGACACACATACTGACAGACGTACTACATACGTGCATATAAATATAAACAGGCAGACAGACAGACAGACATCCTCCCCCATGTCAGTCTTCACTTTCTTTGAAAACAGGGAAAGTTAAAAAATAAAGTAACGGTCATTGTCCCCTGTGGCCAAAGACCCTCTCTCTCTCTCTCTTTTTTTTATATTTTATTTAAAAAAAATTTTTTTTACTTTCCTGTTTACTTCCACATCCTGATCTACACATCATCCCATTTTTGTCTCCCCTAACCCTCAAACCTTATGCTCTCCCTTGCTCCAAGTCCCACCTCAACCACAACTCCCCCAGGATGACGTCGACTTCGGCGGCTGCAGAACTTTTATTTTCCAGTTGACTGGACAGCGTAAGATGCACTCACGTACACATGCTATTCTTTACTTGATGGCAGACATGTGATTGCCCCGTGGGTGAGTGAGGTAAGAGTTTGTATGTAAAATACCATGTTGCTGTAGCCAGTCGTAAATAGTTTCGCGTGTGTGGGTTGTTTTGTGTGTGTGTGTGTGTGTGTGTGTGTGTGTGTGTGTGGTGTGTGTGTGTGTGTGTGTGTGTGTGTGTGTGTGTGTTGTGTGTGTGTGTGTGTGTGTGTGTTGTGTGTGTGTGTGTGTTGTTTTTGTGTGTGTGTGTTTGTGTGTGTATGTGTGTGTGTGTGGGTGTGTGTTTTATGGTGTGTGTGTTTGTGTGTGTATGTGTGTGTGGGGTCTCTCTGTCTGTCTGTCTGTTTGTCTGTGTGTGTGTGTGTGTGTGTGTGTGGTGTGTGTGTGTGTGTGTGTGTGTGTGTGTGTGTGTGTGTGTGTGTGTGTGTGTGTGTGTGTGTGTGTGTGTGTGTGTGTTTTATTTTTGTTTTTTCCTTTTAAGCAAAACTTTCTGTTGGCTTTGTTGTGTTGCTGTTTTTTTTTATTTGTCTGTGTGTGTTTTTTTGTTTGTTTTTGTTTTTGTTTTGTTTTATGGTAGATCTTTCGAATATGGTTTTACTTTCGATGGTCAGCTGGTGCTTTCGATAGAGCCGTGGACTTAAGAGCCGATATCTCGAGTTCAATCCCAGCCTGCAACATTACAAACTGGCCAGTTGGCTGCCCATCTTAATGTTTCTGTCATTCTTGGGTGTCAACTTAGTGTTTTATGTCTTCCATTATTTTAAGTTTTAGAAAGAATTGTCTTTGCAATAGTTCAACGAAATGCTGCATTCTTGGCGTTTTCGATATCAAACAGAAATAACCATAATTACAGCAGTTTCACAGGTAACTGCATTCTCAGTGTTCTCGTTCTCAAACACGTATCAGCTGCCTGGTTTAGATCGAACCATAATTGCAGTAGTTTTACAGATAACTACACTCTTGACGTTTTCACAAAGTAACAGAAATCAGTTGACGATTTACACACACACACGCGCGCGCGCACCACACACACACACACACACACACACACACACACTCACTCACTCACACACACACACACACACACACACACACACACACACACACACACACACTCAAACAAAACAAAACAAAACAAAACAAAACAAAACGAAACATGATGCAGTATTTCACCAGGTAATTGTATTCTCAGTGTTTTCAATATCAGACAGAAATCAGTTGACAATACAGTTTAGAATGAATCATGATTGCAATAGTTGGACAGGTGACTGCATTCTCAGTGTTTACATTCAGAAATAGAAATCAAACGAAAGTTGCTGCCATTGTAGTTCCATTAACCGCCCTCTTGATCTCAGTCGTGATGATTACTGTTGCCTTTACGTTTGCCCCTAATGTCCTATTACATTGTCTGGCTTTCCTGCAGCAAACATCACAAAAGCCAGAAAATGCCATCTTGATGACACATGCATAATTTCGTGTGGTGTGTTCATCACTTATTTTGCAACAGAGAGATAGAGAGAGACAGAGACAGACAGACAGACAGACAGATAGACAAAGAAACAGAGACATAGAGACAGACAGAGACATAGAGAGAGACAGACAGACAGACAAAGAAACAGAGACATAGAGACAGTCAAACAGAGACATAGAGAGAGAGAGAGACAGAAAGCGAGACAAAGAGACAGACAAACAGAGACAAAGAGACAGACAGACAAAGAATGAGGGGAGAGAGAGAGAGAGAGAGACAGACAGACAGACAGACAAAGAAACAGAGACATAGAGACAGACAAACAGAGACATAGAGACAGAGAGACAGAGAGACAAAGAGACAAACAGAGACAAAGAGACAGACACACAGAGAATGAGAGTGGGAGAGAGAGAGAGAAGAGAGAGAGAGAGAGAGAGAGAGAGAGAGAAAGAGAGAGAGAGAGAGAGAGAGAGAGAGAGAGAGAGAGAGAGAGAAACAGAGACAAGGAGAGAGAGAGTTCCAAATTTGAATGATTTTCTTCAAGAAAGACCACTGTCCGTTGTGAAGAGATGTGTGTAAATACATATACAGTACAACACAAGAAATCAAGTAGACATCAACATGAACAATGAATCTTGTTAGAAATAAAAATAAACATTTTTGCAGATTCTCTATTGCTGAACGCTTTGTATATAAAACGATACACATGTCTTCGGAGTTTCATTATTTTCAGAGGACATGACTAAAGTGAACTTGAATGTGTTGGTATTCTGAAGTAATTGGAGCAATGTATTCCCCCCCCCCCCCCCAAGTTGTTCTTAGATCAGAAAGCAAAGCACAAAACCAACTGTATATTCTAGGCATTATTGACATAATGACATGACATGACCTGACCCGACCTGATCTGATCTGACCTGATCTGTCCTAGGTCCTGACCTGACCTGATCTGTCCTAGGTCCTGACCTGACCTGACCTGTCTTGTCTTGTCTTGATCTGATCTTATCTGACCTGACCTGTCTTGTCTTGTCTTGATCTGATCTGATCTGACCTGACCTGACCTGACTGACTGACTTCTGGTCTGGCTGACCTGACCTGATCTGTCATTCCCGTCCTTCTGATCCGACCGACCCGTCCCGATCTGACTGACTGACCTATCCTGCCTGACTCTGGTCCTGTCTGTTCAACCCTTCCTTTCTTCCTCCATCCGTCCACCTACCCTCATCCATCCTATCCTGTCCACTCTATTCCTGTCCCATCCACCCATCCCATCCTATCCTCCACCCTATCCTTCATCCCATCCTATCTCATCCCATCCACCCTATCCCATCCCATCCTATCCTACCCCTATCCTATCCTCATCCACCCTATCCTATCCATCCTATCTATCCTATCCTATCCCTATCCTATCTCTATCCTATCTATCCTATCCTATCTATCCTATCCTATCTACCTATCCTATCCTATCTCTATCCTATCCTATCCTATCCTATCCTATCCTATCCTATCTATCCTATCCTATCCTATCTATCCTATCTATCCTATCCTATCTATCCTATCTATCCTATCTATCCTATCATCCTATCTATCCTATCTATCCTATCTATCCTATCTACTATCCTATCCTATCCTATCATCTATCCTATCCTATCCTATCTATCCTACCTATCCTATCTATCCTATCTATCCTATCCTATCCTATCTATCCTATCTATCCTATCCTATCCTATCCTATCTATCCTATCCTATCCTATCCCCTGCAACCTTTCCAGTCCTATCCATCCTTATTCTACCCTATGCCATCTTGTGCCATCCAGCCCAGCAGAATCCACACTAGTTCAGTCCAGTCGAATCCAATCCAATCGAATCCAGTCCAGTCTAATCCTCTCCACTCCATTTCAGTCTGATCCTGTTCAATCCAACGCTATCCAGCCCAATGCAATGAAGATCTATTCATGACCACAAAAAAAAAAAAGAAAGCTCATGCCAGGTACAGTCTTTTTTTTTTTTTTTTTTTTTTTTTTTTGCCAGTTGTTCCAGTCATGAAAAAGGACCTAAAAGCTCTTGCCAGGTACAGTCCTTTCTTTTTTTTTTTCTTTTTTCTTTTGCCAGTTGTTCTAGTCATGAAAAAAAGACCTAAAAGCTCTTGCCAGGTACAGTCTTTTTTTTTTTGGCCAGTTGTTCTAGTTATAAACAAAAGACCTAAAAGCTCTAGTCAGGTACGGTCCATTTTTTGCCAGTTGTTCTAGTCATGAAAAAAAGACCTGAAAGCTCTTGCTAGGTACAGTCTTTTTTTTTGCCAGTTGCTCTAGTCATGAAAAAAAAGACCTGAAAGCTCTTGCCAGGTACAGTCCTTTCTTCATATTTTTGCCAGTTATTAGTCATGAAAAAAAAAAGACATGAAAGCTCTTGCCAGGTACTGTCATTTTTTTGTTGTTGTTTTTGCCAGTTGTCCTAGTCATGAAAAAAGTCCTAAAAGCTCTTGCCAGGTACAGTCCTTTTTTTTTGTTGCCAGTTGTCCTAGTCATGAAAAAAGTCCTAAAAGCTCTTGCCAGGTACAGTCCTTTTTTTTTGTTGCCAGTTGTCCTAGTCATGAAAAAAGACCTAAAAGCTCTTGCCAGGCACAGTCCTTTTTTTTTGTTGCCAGTTGTCCTAGTCATGAAAAAAGACCTAAAAGCTCTTGCCAGGTACAGTCCTTTTTTTTTGTTGCCAGTTGTCCTAGTCATGAAAAAAGACCTAAAAGCTCTTGCCAGGTACAGTCCTTTTTTTTTGTTGCCAGTTGTCCTAGTCATGAAAAAAGACCTAAAAGCTCTTGCCAGGCACAGTCCTTTTTTTTTGTTGCCAGTTGTCCTAGTCATGAAAAAAGACCTAAAAGCTCTTGCCAGGTACAGTCCTTTTTTTTTGTTGCCAGTTGTCCTAGTCATGAAAAAAGACCTAAAAGCTCTTGCCAGGCACAGTCCTTTTTTTTTTTACCAGTTCTTCTAGTCATGAAAAAAAGACCTAAAAGCTTTTGCTAGGTACAGTCTTTTGTTTTTGCCAATTGTACTAGTCATGAAAAAAACAACAACTAAAAGCTCTTGCCAGGTGCAGTTCTTTCCTATTTTTTCTTTTTTTTTCCAGTTGTCCTAGTTATGAAAAAAAGACCTGAAAGCTCTTGCCAGCTACTGTCCTTTTCTTCTTTTTTTTTCTTTTTTTTTTTTGCCAGTTGTTTTAGTCATTACTAAAATAGGACCTAAAAGCCCTTTCCAGGTACAGTCCTTTTCATTAATTTTTTCTGCCACCTTGTCCTGAAACAGGGTCATGCCATTACAAGCAGTACTTAATTAAAACATTCGCGGCGTCTCCCTGGCTTATAGTGTAAGATCTATTTGAAATAAGCATGTAGCTGCCAGATCACCCGGTTGTAAAGGGGTGGGTGGTTGAGTATGGGAGAGTGGGGTGAATACCCTGTTAAAGTGTTAAAGGTTTGGAGAGGTAAGTCACAGAAAGAACAATGAGGAGCAACGGAGAAAGAGAGAGCGAGGGAGAAAAGAAAAGAGCGAGAGGACAGAGACAGAGAGAGAAAGAGAGTGAGAAGAGAGAGAGAGAGAGAGTGAGAACACAGAGAGAGGATGAGAACACAGAGAGAGAGAGAGAGTGAGAACACAGAGAGAGAGAGAGAGAGAGAGAGAGAGAGAACATCAACAGTCAGTGTGGTGCAGTGATGTTACAACTCTGCCTCATGGCTAAGTTGATAAAATAAGCTAGCTTCAGTCCTTCATCTTCTTCTTCTTCTTCTTCTTTTTTCTTCTTCTTTTCTTCTTTTTCTTCTTTTCTTCTTTCATTCTTCTTTTCTTCTTCTTTTCTTCTTCTTTTTCTTCTTCTTCTTCTTCTTTTCTTCTTTTCTTCTTCTTCTTCTTCTTTGTCTTCTTCTTCTTCTTTTCTTCTTCTTCTTCTTCTTTCTCTTCTTTTTCTTCTTCTTCTTCTTCTCTTCTTCTTCTTTTTCTTCTTCTTTTTCTTCTTCTTCATCACCTTCTTCTTCTTCTTCTTCTTTTTCTTTCTTCTTTCTTCTTCTTTTTCTTCTTCTTTTTCTTCTTCTTCATCACCTTCTTCTTCTTCTTCTTCTTTTCTTCTTCTTC